>JAZKJV010011509.1:0-618069 GCA_037367405.1 Ottelia alismoides | reverse complement strand
TTGAAATTTGACTGCCGAGTTTTTCAAACGTGCTCCTTGTGTTCGACCCTGGTCGCTATACCGGGTAAAAAGAATAGCGAAAAGCTGCTTACATTGTGTTCATTGATTTATTTTTTTGAGTGGTTTAATTTATTTTCTCGTTGACCGAATCCCATGGTTGAGAACAACGACAACTTTTTGATATTATTTTCCCTCTCTCGATCGTGACGGTTTTCGCTTCATCAGAATGGCACCGTTGCTGGGGAGCACGGCTTTGTAGTCATTTTTCTATTTTTGTATCTCTTTATTATAATTGTTTTCTAACCTTCTCTCTCTAATTTTTGTGCAAGGTACTGCATGGACGACTTGGAGTTTATATTTTGAGGACCCGCATAGGAAGAAGAGCAGGGAATTGAAGAAGATTTTTTGAGAGAGAACAAAATTTTTTTGTATTAATTTAGACTTTTGAACTGTGGACACTTGAACTTTATTCGGGGTCTGTTTCGTCGAGCACCGGTGTGCGCGGGAGACCCTTTGGTTTTACGCAATTTTCTTCGCGGTTTTTCTTTATTTTCTGCCTACGCTTTCTCGCGGTTTTGAGCCCCTAGCCTTAGGAGTTTTGCTTGACTGTGACGTAATAAGTAGGGTCCCCACACCTTAATAATTCTGCATGTACCTATAGATCGGTAATTGGACCAAGAATAAAAATATAATAAAATAGTCGATTCACTACCTTCGAGCCTACGCGTCACAGTCCACCCTGCCAAGCGCTGCTCCAAAACTCGATTTGTCGAGAGGAGGAGGGGTGGGCCGAGATCGGACTCTTGGATTGGAGGCTGGTGGTCGACTAGACGTTCTTTCGAGTAGAACTGCTGCTTAGGGCTCGGATTTCCGCTTGCATCATTTAGGTAGTTTTATTTCAGTCTTTAAATTCTGCGCGGATCATATTGCATGTAGAGTGCTGGAGTAAGGTACGTAATTTTCTATCTCTGCATGCATCATTGTTTTTGACCGTGCATTGGCTTTCTCGATCCCTCCCCCTGTTTTTGGACTCAAATTAATCAAAGAGAAAATCAGAAAGCTCGTTAGGCGTTTATTTTTGAAAAAATCCAAAAAAATAGATAATCAAAAATGTAAAAATTGGGACTGCTAATTGAACTTGACCTTTAAAATTAAACGTAATTGACCACTCCATTGTATTGGGAGAGCAATCCCCTCATTGTCTGCGCTTTTAATTGCTCGCGTACACACTAAGGAGTAGTGCCCAAATCCTATTGAATCCTCCTAAGTGTTTGTACAACTTTGTCTTCTCACTAAACTCTAAAATTGAAAAGATAAAAGACCAAAACTCACGGTCTTCACATTGTGTTGAGTTGGTGAATTGGGGATTTGCTTTGTATTTTGTATGTCTTTGGTGTGAGTCGGTTACAATCATCTTCCTGAATCATTACCAGTCACCTTTCCTCCCTCCATTCTATCTTTCTCTCTCTCCCACCATCTCTCACCCTCTCTCCTCTTTCCCACATTCTTTCTATCTCTCTTTCTAGTCTCCCACCCTCCCGCCCTTCATTTCTCTCTCTTCATGATGGGTCGCTTTCCATTCCAGCCGAATTTTACGGCTTCTACATTTCATGCCCATCATGCCCGCCCACTCCCTTGGGAGGTCGGAACTCCATCCGATTTCCCATCTTCTCCCTACCCATCCTCCCATTCGGGACATGCTGTGATTAATGCCCGCGGAGACCAGATTGACCAAATAAGAAACCCGGGCGTTCACCTTGCTGAGATGAGAGTGCATCCCATAGGCGATCAAATGGGGCAGTGGCATGTTTTAGATGACTTTAATCCTAAGATGATGGATGAGTACAACGATCAAGAAGCAAACTCCGCTTCTACACTGAGCCCCTTCATTTTGGATTTAGAGTTAATTAATATACTGCCCAAGTTTTTAGGGGAAGTGCGCGAGGAACCTTACTTGCATATCGAAGAGTTTGAGGATATTTATGGATCACGATCATATTCCAATATCACTTCAGAGGAAATGATGCTGATTACCTTCCCATTTACACTTCAGAGTAGAGTCAAGAGTTGGCACAGACGATTGGGAAGGAAGATTACTACGTGGGGAGATTCACGATCATTATTTTTGCAGAAATTTTACCCCCAGCGTAGAGCAGAGATGATGCGGTCTTGTATTCGTGATTTTTCAGTTAACCCCCAGAAGTCATTGATAGATTCATGGTTGAGGTTACAAGAACTTGTGAGGCGATTCCGGATCATGGATTTTCTATGACTGACCTTATCCATATCGTCATGAGGGGGAGGACCGCAGAGCAGATTGCATATGTCATTACCTCGTATGGTGGTTCATACCACAGTCTTGACCTGGATTTAATTGAGACCATCTTGGATTCACTTTCAGACACTTCATATACACGAGATGATTTATTCCGGACAACATATGAGGGAGAGATGACAACAGTTGAGTGTGTGACACACCATGCCTATCTTGATAGCACACACAAATTAGAGGATATGGATGCTACTACTTCTTATTTGATGGATGTGTTGCCTATTGCTGTGAGTTCCCAGAGCCGGACATTGGTTGAGGACCAATTGGATTTACAATCAGATTTTGAGCCAGTCCCGCTCTTTCACGTAGAAGATTCTTCGATTCTAGATCTGCTAGGATCCCAAGAGATAGAGGAGGAACCCACATCTCAGCCATCCTTTGAATCTTTCTAGTATCCATATGTTGTTGATTCAGTGTCTTGTCTTTAGGAGATCTTCCCAAACTCAGAGATACATTCTGATCCATCTCAACATAGAGAGCTTGATGAGGGACCGATTTTGGATTTTACAGACCTTGATAGTCCCGTATTTGAGCCTTGTGTCCTACCATTTGATGAGGTCAATATACTTTTGGAGGACCTGATTTTCGACAGCATTGATCCCAAGTTCCCTGATGATTCGGCATTACTTCCCGAGGGTTATCTGCGGGAGGATGCCATGGACCATACGTACTCGGTTTCACTTTATGGGAGTGCATTCGATCTGATGGATCACGAGACCGAGTCTTCTGGTATTTGTGATAATGAGTTTGATGTTTCTCTCCTCGACGACCCTCGCGAGGATGAGCCGATCTTTGAGGTATTCGATGATTTCGCTGATTTGTCTACATTATATGCATCAGATATCAACCTTTCTAGTGAGTCTCCTGATCTTGATCTTCCATATCTATTCGAGACTGTGATTAACGTGGAGGATTCACTGACAGATCCTTCCTTCTCCACGTTCGACTTCTTCGGCTCTGCCCTTTCACTCCATATAGACCTTGAGCCCATGATTTCTTTTGTGCTACTGTAGCCCGACTTCATCTGTCCATATCTTTACCCGGTAGCAGACACCCGCCTGATTGATTACCTGGGTGTCATCATTTCCTCTGTTGAGTTCGTTGTTGTTCTCCCACCGAGACTGCAACGACAGTACGGTATTTGCTTGACAGATGTCGTCCTGAACCTTGATACGACGTTGTCCTAGCATTTGCGCCCAGCTAGGGGCGTAAACTCTAGCGCTTGTTGAGAGGCACCTCAACATTGATCGACTCACATCTGTATAGACCATCTGTCCATATCTTACATTCTTTCTGTCTAACACCCTATTTTTATCTTATGATTATGCTATACTTAGGGTGCACTTTACCCTAAGTATAGGGGGGATGTCAGACTTGTGATTATTATTTTGATTCTTTTTACCTCTGTTTTGCCGCCTATACTTAGGGATATTTTACCCTAAGTATAGGGGAGGTAGACTCTGTATATTCATCTCCTCGGTTTTCTCCTTTGTGTACAATCTTCTATACTTAGGATTACTTTATCCAAAGTATAGGGGGATCACCGACTCCTATTGTTTATATTCTTTTATTCGTCGTTGTAGTATACTATTCTTTTAACTTTTCTATACACGGCACGAGTTATGTCTTACTTTTCAGCTCTTTGATCACTATGAGGACATAGTTCGAGCTAAGTATAGGGGGCGTCGTATATATGGTATATATACTTTAGCCATAACTCGTACTTTCATATTTTTTATAATATGGCTCAAACACTGTGTAAATACTCAAAAACAATTCTAAAAAAAACTTGTAAAAAAACTAATTACTAAAAAGATGCAGATAGTTCCTCAAAATCTTTTTTGTATATACTGATTAATAAATCAGGTTAAAATATTTTAAAAATATTCTGAAAGTAGTTTGAAAATCTATTTGAAAAATCATTTGAAAACTGTTTGAAAAATGTTTGAAAATATTTTCAACCTTTGTAAAAATATTGTGGTTTGTAAAAATTTTTCTCTTTGTGAGAAATAAAGTTATTTTGTAAAAATTATTTGCAAATGTTTGTAAAATGGTTGAAAAATTATTTTGAAAATATGTATATACTGTTTGAAAAATGTTTGCAAAATAGTTTTCAAATGTGTGTAAATGTTTGTAAAATTGTGTGCAAAATTATTTTGGACAATAGTTTTCAAAATTCTTTGTAAAATCATTTTATAATAAATTTGAGGAATATATGAATCACAAAAATTTTAAAAATGAATAAAATAAAAATAAAAAATTTCCAACTATATATATACTTGTATAAATTACTCAAGTTGTAAATTCTTGTATCTCATTCTTGTGAAATAATCAACTCGCTCTTGTGTAAATATGAATATTTTCCCTTATTAAAAAAATTCTTGTATATACTTGTATATAGTACTAACTTTTTGCATTAAAAAAAACTTTTTGCATGTGCATCATTATTTTTTAAAAATCCATAAAAATTTCAAAATTTTGAAAATTATTTCACAAAAAGATTTTGTTTTCTTTTCCTTGCATGTACATACTTTCTTGCATTTGCATGAGCATTTTTCGGGATGATTTTGACATTTAGACTAAGTTTGAAATAAAATTGAAGAATGGAGCTTAGTTGGACCTTAATGCACTTAATTTCAGAGGAACCTTATAAGATTTGGAGTTAAGACTTTTCAGATCCTGGTGACTTAATTCTTTGAGTCCATAAGACTATGTTCACATGTCATCTTGATTAGTCTAAGTAGAATATTTAACAACACACGCATGATTCTTTCAGACCGTGGCTTACCTTGGACAATGCACTTTACACGTAGCTCTTCATGGATGAGGTAGTGAGGGGGCAAAATCTTTTGGCTTGGGGTAGCATATGAGGGTAGTACATCTAGAGCGGAACCTCTCATCCTCCTCTAGGGAGGGAAGTGTGTCTCAACCTAGTCTGGTGATGTTGAGGTCTAAAGACAGGAGCTGTGGGGTTGCAATAATGCTTCAAAAGAGGGATAGTCTACTGGCTCAAGAGCAAAAACTCCTTATGTACATGCTGCACCTTGTATATATTGTTAAAAAAAAGGAAAAAAATGTAAAATCTCCAAAAGTGGACAGGCCTGATAGAAAAATAAAATGCCTGCCGGAGTGTATATACAAGTAAAAAAAGAAAAAAGAATAAGAGCTTCAAAGGCATATATTTGTGAGCTTGCAGCGGGTGACATGGCTACACTGGTCATGCATCCACGGATAGGTGACTACACTGGTTACCGTCCATTCTCTTCTCCATCTCCTCTTCTTGAGCTGGTTGTACTTGAACTTAGAAGGGAATATCCCCGCTCCTCAAGGAAAGAGTTGCCAGACCGAGGTATTAGAGTTACCTTGTTGAGAGAGGCTGAATCTTTGCTACTTTTGAGATGAAGAGCTATATTTCACTTAGACGTACAAGTAAGATTTCATAGTCATAAGAATTTTGTATGTAGACTTGTTCTGATCTGAATGTTGAGGAGACCTGAATAGGAGTCCTGTGGAACTTAGAGTCTGTTAGGTTTTAATTCCATTTCCCATTAAGGTTCCGACACACTAATAATCCAAAGGTCCGACACAGCTCCAGACTACATTTTTATAAAGATAAGTTTGAAAGTCAATGTTACTCTAACTTCTTTCCTTTTTCTTTTCTTTATTTTAATTTTCACTTATTTTCCAAATAAGTGTTTGCTAAGGGACTAGCAAAGGTAAAGTATAGGGGAATGATGAATCCACGATTCATCGCCTTTATTCTTTTATTTTAGCCTCTTTTCCTTAGTCAAATACCTGTAAATCACTAATTCCATAAAATTACCATTTTGCATACATTTGTTAATTATGCATTTTTAACACTTTTTGCACATAAATAAAAGAATAAAGAAGAGAAAAGAAAAAAAATAAAAGGATGAATTTATGCAATAAATACAGACTGACCCAAACCCCGAGAGAAGGTCAAGACTTGACCTGATCAACCATGAATAAAGTAGGGGGAGATAGGGTCTTCTGTCAGAAAATCCAAAAATATCTTGTACATATTTTTCATGTATATTTTTATAAAACCTACATTATTTTATGTGTATATAATTTGACCTCAAACTATTTACTTTTATAAATAAAAATTGTAAATAAAACTGTGTTGTAAATAATAAAAATATTTGTAAAATAAAATATTGTATATATTGCAAATAATTACACCCAGAAAAAGCCGCAAAGCGAAAATTGAAAGATCAATTCCGGCTCCATACGAGCTCAAATTGAACCAAACTCTTCCATCGTACTAAAAATTAAATTATCTTTCAAATGGTTGTGGTTTCGTATTTTTTGGAGTTACGGTTAAAAATTCGGTTTTCTGGGGTATATTGTGCAGTTTACCCATATACTTATTGTATATATTTTATTCATTTTTATTTTTATACATAATGTACATATTTGTAAATATTGTTTTCATTAAAAATAAAATAAAAAAATAAAAATTAAAAAATCTTTTATAAAAATTATTTCCTTATTTGTTCCTATGTATATTATATTATATGTGTATAATATATGTATATAATTAACTTCCTTTTATAGAATCCACCAAAAAATAATTATCTAACTTTAATTAATTAATTTAATGTAATTACGAATTTTATATTTATATTTAATTATTTAATTCATTTATATGGTTTGATAACTTACCTTTTATATAAGATTTGATTTTATTCCTTTAATGGCCACCATTAAGGTGGATAATCCATTTTTGGTAACTACTTTATTTATTTAATTAATTTAATTCTGAATTTCGAAATTAATTAATTATTTATTTTATTTATTTAATTATTTTATTTAATTAACCAATAATCACCTTCCTTTTTTTATAGATACTTTCCTTTTTTGTTTTTCTTCTCTTTTTAATGGGCTCCTCCTCCCTCATTCACACTTGATCGATCTTTGGCGGAGAGGAGCCCGATTTCCGAGAGGTTTCTTGTTGAAGAGGGTCCTAGCCTCTGATCTGGTCAGTGACAGCGATTTGAGTTTCGTCGAGGCCATCATGGCGTGTCCGAACCCCAAGGTGAGATCCACTTTTACTTCTTGTCGTTTCTCCTAGGTAAATTGTAGGCTTAGATTTTAGCGTAGGTGTAGTGATTAGATCTTAGAATTTAAAAAAAAAATCTCCACACATTTTCACCCGACACTGATTTTTCATCTCATCTCGTGATCTCCACATTGCTTTTCTACCTCACGTGATATTCCACCTCCGGTCATGCACGGTGATCGGAGCCACGGATCTATTCCATCGCCTCACAAGATCCGCCCATTCACCAACTTCATTCTGTTTATAAATAAATAAACAAAATTTGTATCTTGTTTTCTAACCCTTGTTTTTGCTGGATACAATTAAAAAATAATAATAAATAAATTTTTTGTTTCTCTCATCTTTGTTTTGCAGGGCAAAATAATAAAAAAATGTGTATCTCTATTTATCTAACATTTGTGTTGCAGGAAAATCAAAATAAAAATAAAAAAATTGCTTTTGTATATAACTATTGTTTTGCAGGTCAATATAAAAAAATTAAAAAAATTAAAAAAAATCCTTTCTCCACTGTTTACATTTGTTGTTTAAAAAATATATACATTTTCTTTTCTACATCTAACAATTTCTGAAGTTTTAAAAAAAATAAAAAAAATAATAAAAAAAGCCGCAGGCGGCGGGCCATCACCCCCGCTACCCTCATCTCTCAGCAGCCGTGAGGTCACCTGGGCGGCATGCCGCCCTCTCCGTCCTCTGATGCGCTCAAGCGGCAGCTCCGCCGCGCCGAACCGGCGCCGTCTCGTGACTCCAGCCGCGCGAGGCAGCGTCCCGCGCGAGCCACCGCCGGCTACGCCCCCTCCTGCTCGCCAGCCCGTCGTCCGCCACTCGCTCCAGGCAGACCTGCCTCCAACCAGCCCGCGCTCCATCGGTCGCCGGCCTCCGCGTGGCGAGCCCCCCGTTCCAGATCAGCCTCGCGCGCGAGCCGACTGCCAGAGCCGCCCGCGTGAGGCCGGCCCACCTTCCCCTTCCGCGAGCGGCAACGCCGCCGCGGTCTCTCATCGACCACGAGCACCACCGGGTGCTGCTTCATCGCGATCGCGCGTGGGCTGCCCGACCACCTACACCGACCATCCCTGCGCGAGGTCGCGCGTACGCAAGCCATTTCCGCCCAGCCGGCTGCTCCTCCACGCCTTCCACAGAGGCGGCGGCGGCCATGGTACCTCCCCTGGTGTCCCATTGTGTTTGAGAGACAACGAAGAAGCCCTAGGCATATAAAGAAAAAAAAAGATTGGTAAAATTACAAGTACATCCCTGGTTATTTTGAGATCTGCAGAAGTACCTCCAACTTTGGAAAGTCACGCGCGTTGCATGTGCTACCTGGTTAAGTTGCAAACTTTCCCTGAATCTTATATTTATTATATTTTGGTGCCAAACTTCTGAATAATTGCAATGAAGTCCTTGTACTGTAGAACTTTTATTTGCTTGCTCTTATTGATGGAATAAATGTTTATCATGTTATAAAAATTTTGTAAAAATTTTTGTATGCTCCTGCTATGCTTGTGAACATGCTATAAAATTTTGATAGCTTTCTATTGGCATTTATTATTTTTTTAAAAAATCAAAAACATTGTCTTTTTCCTTGCCTATATTTTGAAAATTCATAAAAATTCGCAAAATAGCTTTAAAATTCCACAAAATTTGTTGTAATTGTATTTTGTTGTGCTTTATTTTCAGACCAATTTTTGTGAATTTTTCAAAAATAAAAATCGCTAAAATTTTGCTCTGAAATTTGACTGTTGAGTTTTTCAAACGTGCTCCTTGTGTTCGACCCTGGTCGCTTTACCAGGTAAAAAGAATAGCGAAAAGCCGCTTACATTGTGTTCATTGATTTATTTTTTTGAGTGGTTTAATTTATTTTCTCGTTGACCGCATCCCGTGGTTGAGAATGACGTCAACTTTTTGATATTATTTTCCCTCTCTCGACCTTGACGGTTTTCACGTCATCATGTACAGAGATCAAGAAAGTAGAAAGCGAACCTTCTTACATGATCGTTGAGGAATGGATCTGATAAGGTGCAGGTCAATATCGGGGTCATCAACAGACACAAACTAGTCAGGATCGACCTCGTGAAAATCCTCAACAATCTCAAAGTGGAAAGGCACAAATTGGTTAGTGGAAGTAGTGTAGTCGTTTTCGGCCAGGGAAGTATCCGTTAGATCATCATCAAAAGGCCTGAATTCCTTGATGAAATAAATAAGGTTAAATTCGACCTCTACAGTCTCTACTAAATCTGCCCTCCGCTCTAAGGTGTCTATGGTGTAAATGTCGTGGATGTCATCAATGCATCGCCACTCACTGGAAGGGGGAACTTCAAGGTGTATGCTTTCTGAGTCTTCCTCCTTATAGAGGAATTCTTGTGTCTCAATATCATCCAACATACAACAAAATTCTCTAATATGATTCTCAAGGTCATAGTCATCGGGATCGACTAACAGACACACACTCGTGGGATGCATATCTCTGGTCAATAGTGGGTGCAGTGATCAACACATCACTCCCGACATCATCAAAATGGAAGCGAATATCTCAAGATCCATAATCAATAATGGCTCTCGTAGAGGCAAGGAAAGGTCATCCCAGGATGATTGGAGGATGCTCCACCGGGGTGGAGGTCTCTATGGGCAATACGTCAAAGTCAACAGTAAAGCTCATGCCCTGACATCGTTCTCTAGAATACCCTTCGGACTCTTTCTTGATCCATCAACGAACTGGCAAATCATACTTGTTTTCTTGAGATGCCCTAGATGAATAGTCTGTACCAATGAGAAGGGTATTATATTAGTCGAAGCACCATCGTCAAGGAGAGTGTTATCACATTAATAGTTAGAAATCACGCAACTCATAAGAGGTGTGACGATGTTCCCTTTCATAGTGTGTGGATGGTGAGAGATGACGCGGGAAGTTGCCATGGTTAAAATGTGTCACTCAGATCGGATCCTTCTCTTTCTCTTCTTGGGTTTAGGAGCAGATAGTTGAGTCATGGCCTGGTGAAGTGGGGCTTCAATGATCTCATGAATAGCTGCCACCACTTCTGTTTCAATCAATATTTTTTTGAGATTTGGATCTCCTCCATACAAGGGAGAAGATCAGAATCATCATCTACACAAGGATGACTAAGAGAAGTCTGTATAATGTCATCCTTGGGGTCAAAGGTGGGAGCTGTGGTGTGAATATCTGTAGTCATAGGGTCTAGCAAGTGTGCCCTCTCCTCACAAACTGACTCGGCTAGGTGTCTCCAGAAATCTTTTTGTATTTTTAAATTTTTCTTATTTTTTTTATTTTGGGCAATTGTAAGCTCTCATGGGTGTCCACAAATGAGTCCATAAATCCGGAAGGTGAATCATCAATGGGGCTCTTATTCAGGCTAAGGAGGTCATCAATCCTCGAATTTATTTGATCCACTAACCGGATCATATACTCAAGAGCGGTCTGTATGAGTGGTGATTCCAAAATCTCAGTATTGGGTGAGTGGAATGAGGTTGGTGGGTGTGGGAAAAATCCAAATCCGGAGCAAGGTCCTCTTGAAAAAGTAGATTATCAAAATGTGAGGGTGGTGGTGGCTAAAACTCAAAATCTGATGCCTGAAATAGTGGATTAGGCGGATATGTACAAAAATAAGAGTCAGGAGCAAAGTCCTCCTGGAAAATGGAGATGGACCGGTTGGAGGGTATGAGGGATCCACAAAGTCTAGATAAAAATCACTCGAGTCGACTATCTCCGAAATAAAAGAAAGTGTTCGAGAGAACACGAAGGTCAAAACAATGATATGTGAGAGAAAAAGGAGCAAGTGCATAGAATAAATCTAATATACACATAAGAAAACACAAACAAATATACATAATACAAACTCCTCAATTCACCTACTCTTTTAACCCGATGATGATCATGAAAGTTCGATCTTTTTATCTTTTTAAATTTTAAAGTTAGGTGAATTTCATGAACTACAATCATGTAGGAAGGCCTGAGAATGGGGCACTACTCCTTGGTGTGTACGTATCATAAAATGCACATACAATGAGGGGCTTACTCTCACCAAGACGAAGATTTTTCTTTTTAATTTTAGAGCCGAGTAATTTTAGCAGTCCCAATTCTATTGATTATCACTTTTTTGTATTTTTGATAAGAATGCACGAACCTAACGAGGTGTCAATTCTTTTTAGCACCTAGTTGATCAAAATCAGTGGGAGAGAGTGAAAAAGCAATGCTAGTGAAATTGATGATGAATGCTACGTAGAAATGCTCACCTTTCCTCCATCTCTCTGATTTAGCCAAAATTCACCAGGTCTAAAGTAGTATCTCACACAATGTGGAGACAACCATCGCTGTGACGACTCGCAATGAATCCTGGACTAAAATCAACAATTAACCCACACAACAGATATCAAGAAATGACAAGCAAATGGTGAAGTTAAAATTTATTTTTAACTCTACATAAATGATGTATAGAAAGCAAGTACGTAGAGAGTTCGAACACAAGGAGCAAGGCATGGTAGATCAAACAGGTGTGTGTGTGTGTGTGTATGAAAGTGATGAATATGTCTACACTATGCAATGCAAATATTTTTGTGGGTTTTTATTTTTTTAATTTTTTTATTTAATTTCGAATTTTGTATTTTGATTTTTGATTTTCTATTTTTTATATTTTTCTTTTTATATTTTTTTTTCAATATTGGAATTTATAAATAATGGAATAAAAGAGGTGCTAGAATATTTATAAAAATATGCAAAAATGCTCAAAAATTAGCAAATAAAATATTTTTAGTCTTTTTATGATTTTTACTATTTTTTTGATTTTTGGGTATTTTCAGAATGCTTTTGAAATTTTAAAAGGCAAAATGAAGGAAAACAGTGATTTAACTACTGGCTATGAGTAAAATAGGAATGAAAAATATCAAACAGCCACCAAAATTTTCCAAACTAATTTTAAAAGAAAGATAAAAAAATAAGGAATCTACAGAACCTTAGTTTGCAATTTTTGGGGTTTTTCTAGAATTTTTTAGATTTTTTTAAGTTTTTAAATGTTTTCAAATTTTTAAGGTTTTGGTTTTGAATTTTTTAGTGATTTTTGGACTGACACTAAAATAGGTTAAAGTACACAGTAGATTTTTTTGGAATTTTTCAGGTATTTACTATTTTTTGGTATTTTCTAAGCTAGACAGTAGTGAAATGGCATGTTTTTAATTTTAAATAATTTTAAAAATGCAAAAAAAAATGAAAAATAAAAATATGGCGTGCAAGTGCAAGTTAATAAGAGCTTAAGTTAATTTTTGTAGAATTTTTCTAATTAATATAATGCCTTAAATAAATGGAGCAATCACACAAAAATGCACAGTCAAGCAGGGGTATAAATGCAAATAGCATAACATCCAGGGGCATACATACAAATTTTCCACAAAATATAGCTCTTAATATTCAAATTTATGGACCAATCATAAATACCCAAACCCGGGAGGGTACAGGTGCAAAATATCCACCAGGGCACGTGACTTGCACGCGCTTGGGAAGGACCTAATCGCAATTTCAAAAAATCCTCGGGGGTCTGACTGCAAATGTTCCAGAAATAATTACACGTGATACAAACTTTTCTAGACTAAATCGAAATACTAAAATGGCCAAGGGCCTAGCTGCAAAAAGCCCACACCTCACGTGAACGGGTCACGTGAGGTGACGTGGCAGAGGACCTAGGTGCAAATCTTTAAAATCCGAGGGTCTACTTGCAAAAGTCACAAAATATTTTAAACTACACCTTAAAGTTTCTGGACTAAAAGCAAATTACAAAAAGAGAAGGGGTGGCTCTGCAAAATAAGGTGAGAGGGTCCAAGGCAAGTTGCATGGTCCCCGTGGTGGCGACAAGGCGATGCGAAACGACGGATTGTCTCTCGGCCGGAGGTGCGCTCCGGTGAGGTGAGCAAATAGGGGGAATGGGTAGATGATTCTCGAAATTTTTAGAGGGGTTTTAATCCTACAACTAAGGCGAATGAAATGCACGAAAAATTAGAAGGGAAAATGGTTGCCTCGACGGTCAATGACCGGAGGGAAGTTACCTCGACCGCCGGAGTTGGGGGAGGTGGTGGAGACGCCTCCGACCTCCTTCACCTTGGCTGATGGCACTGCGCTGGAGCTGTCACCTCTAAATATGCGTGGAGCATGAGAGAAGCGAGGAGGGGTGGACTGAAGGGACTCGAAATTGAATCGAAAGGCTGGGGTTCCATTTATGTGGTTTGACCAGATGACCAAGGTGCTCCAAAGATCAAGGAAGAACGCCTCGCGCAGCGTTCCACAACCCTAGGTTTCCCTTGGGCGTGAATCGCTGAGAATCGAGGAGCAAAAATGCCTCAGACTCTGATGCGAAAGAATGGAAGATGCGATCTCGATAAATGGTTGAAAAAGGGGTCAAAACTCAATCTGTCAGAAGCTATAGGGGCTTGGACACCTAGTTGACTGGGGTCAACTAGGGTTTGCACCTCGTTGGTCCACGTGGACCAACCAGGAAAAACCCTGGAAAGAAATTTGTTTGATTCGATTAAAAATAGAAAATAGCTGAATTAAAATTAGGTTATTAAATAGAAAATATTTATTATTTTATATAGTATTTTATTTTGATTTTTAATTATTTTATGAGATATATTTTTACAAGTTTACTTTTATACCCCTTATAGGTATATTACCTATATATTTTAGTATTTTATTTTTATTTGGTATTTTTAATTTCTTTAATTATCCTTATTATTTTATAAAATTACAAAATACTTTTATACATGTAATTATATTTTTATTTTGTTTTATTGATGTGATTTGTATATTTAATAAAATAAAAGTATAGAATGTATAGGTATATTTATAGTTATAATACCTATGTATATGATATATACAAGTATTTTTATTTGAGTTTTATTTTTGTTTTTATTCTAATGTTTATGTTCATAATTATTACAAGTAATATTTACAAAAATATAAAATTATAAAAATAATAAATAAATAATAAAATGAATATTTTAATCTGTACAATTATACAATGTGGGTCCAAAACTCAACTTTCAAACCGTAGCTCCGCCAAATGCGAAACCATTGCCATTAAATAGCTTATTTTATTCTATATACAATTAAAGGTGAGTTTGATGCATTTGGAGTTTTCATTTGTGAGATACGGGTCTGGGAAGTTGGGAGTCTGGATTTTTATTCAGACCAAAACTTTTTATCTGTACATTATTTTTGAGTGAAATAAATTTTGTATTTTTCTATATGAAATTATCTACAACTTTCATGTACAAAGTTTCTTTATTTGATGTATAAAAAGTGGAACCAAAAATATGTCCCAAAATAAATAAAGAATGAATTAAAAAGTATAGGTATTTGACCCTTATCTCCTCTATTTTATTCCTGATCGACCTATTCATCAAGATGCCTAGGTCTCGGGGTTTGGGTCATAAAATATTTACAATATTTTATTCTTTTTCTTTCCTTTTATTTATTCTATAATTTTAGCTTATTTACAGTGTTTTATACACTATATACAGGTACATGCATGAATGTTAATATGTTGTATTTAATGCTATTTGGCATTTGCTAGGGTTTTTGATGCCAAAATGATAGAATAAAGATGATGAAATGTGGATTCATCATCCCCCTATACTTTACCTTTGCTAGTCCCTAGCAAACACTTATGGAATAAGTACAAAAAGAAAAGAAAAAGAAGAACTTGGATTTTATTTGATCATCAAACTTGTCTTCACAAAATCAAAGTTTGGAGATTAAGTCGGACCTTTGGAATTTTAGTGCGGGAGGAACCTTAATGAGAACCGAATTTGAAATCCAATAGTCTTTGAGAATCCCAAAACTCTGCCCAAGTCTTCTCAATAGCTAGGTCAGAAATATCTCAATTCATACGCAAACTCTTACGACTATGAGTCGGACTCGTACAGTGTAAGTGATGGTGGCTCTCCCCAGCTGAAATGACAAAGAAACTGACTCCTCCAGTACGACAACCCAATGATTCCCCAATCCAACAACTCCATCCTCGAGGAGCGGGGTATTCCCTTCTAAGTTCAAGTGGCAACCGGCTCAGGAGGAGGGGGTGAAGAGAAGAATGGACGGTAGCCAGTGTAGCTACCTATCCTGGGATGCAAGACCATTGTAGTCTAGTCATCCAGCTGCAGGCTCACATATTTGACTTTGGAACTCAAGCTTGCTTATTGGCTTTACAACATATGTACATACTTGCAGGCTTTTTATTTTTGTACATGCCTGAACTTTTTTTTTTAATACTATTCACAGTAGCATTTACATAAGGAGTTTTTCCTCTTGAACCAGTAGACTATCCCTCTTTTGAAGCTTTATTGCAACCTACAGCCTCCTATCTTTAGACTTCCTAATCACTGGATGGGTTGGGGTGCACTTCCCTCCCTAGAGGAGGACAAATGTTTCCACTTGTGTGCGTCTCATACCGGCAAATCCAATCCCCTCACCACTCCAACTGAGTTGAGCCATGTGAAAGGTGCAGGTGTCCAAGTTAGGTCATTATCAACAAGTCGTGCATGTGCTCCGAAATACTCTACTTAGGCAGTCAAGAATCCATTGAACCAAGTCCCGTGATCCTCAAAGAATTAAGTCAACTAGACCTGAAGTACCTCAAACCCAGTTCCTATAAGGTTCTTGTTATTAGGTAGATTTTAAGGTCCAATCAAGCTCCAATCTCCGGATTTTACTTAGACTCGTTCAACTATCAAACTCAATCCGAAAAATGCTAATGCTATGCAAAGCGATGCAGAAAATATTTTTGTGATGCAATTTTCAAAGATTTTGAACTTTTTATGGGTTTTTGAAAAGATGATGATGCATATGCAGATGCATTTTTTGTGTTTTTCAAAAGATTTTTCAAATGTTTTTAGATTTTACTTTTGCAAATGTTTTTGGAAATTTTGAAAACAAAAAGATTTTGGCTAAAAACTAGGTGAAAAATATGTACACAGGAGTGCTTCTTATATCTACAAGAAGTGGATTTTAAGAATTTACAAGTGTAAGTGATCAATTTTATAAGTATATACAGATATAGTGGATTTTGGTGAGATGTATGTATTCCTCAAACTTATTTGACACAGGTTTTTCAAACAATCTTTAAAAACTTTAATCCAAAATAATTTTTACAAACATTTTTGCAAACATGTACACTCATTTGAAAATCATTTTGCAAAGGTTTTCAAATCAGTAGATAGATTTTTCAAAATATTTTTGCAACCATTTTTTAAACCATTTGTAAATCATTTTTCAAACTTTTTATTTCACACAAAGAAAAGAAAATTTTCAAATCACACATTTTTACACAGGTTTGAAAACTTGTAACAAAATATTTTCAAAATAGTTTTCAATAAATGTTCACAAAGATTTTCAAAATATTTTTCAAACATTTTGCAAAAAACATTTTCACCTGATTTATTAATCAGTATATACAAAAAGAATTTGAGGAACACAACACCTTTTTATTAAGGTTTTTTTAATGAATTTTAAAGAATTATTAGCCATATTATTAAGAAAATACGAAAGTACAAGTTATGGCTAAAGTATATACGTAGTATATACGACCCCCCTATACTTAGCTTGAGCTATGTCCTCATAGATCGGAGAGAAAAGAGAAGACATAACTCGTACTAAGTATAGACAAGTCTAAAGAATAAAGAAATTAATGGACGGACAAATGAATGAGAAGTTGACCGTCCCCCCTTTACTTAGGATCAACTAATCCTAAGTATAGCAGACTGTACACAACGCAGGGAGGGTCAAGGGTGGGAATGAACAGATCGTACTCAGATTGTCTCCCCCTATACTTAGGGTAAAATATCCCTAAGTATAGACAAGAAGAGGAGACAATGGAGAGGATCGACAGAGATGAAAGAACTTGGGGTGCGCACCCTCCCCTATACTTAGGACAAAGTACGTCCTATGTACAGAAAACTGACAACAAGGGGCGACACCTTTTTAATAGATGAAGAAAATCGAAAAGGAAAAGAAGAAAAGAAGAAAAGAAGAAAATAGATTAACATATGAAAGCATGATATAGACAGATGATCTGTACAGCGGAAGATGGAAGTGATCACCATGTATGAGATGCAGATGATATGAGTCAAATAACACATCTCATACCAGCAGAATGGGGGCAACGTCGATGGTCGGCGAATCATGATCTAGATATAGTTTCAGGCGTTGACCATTGACACCGGAGGTAGAGGAAGATCACGGTTCGGATATGTCAATACTGCCATTGTCATGTACCTTCCTAACCACATATGGATCTTTCCACTTGCTCTGTAATCTCCCTGGGAATAATTTCAGTCTGGAATCAAACAACCATACTCTCTGATCTAGCTCAACTATTTATGGCTGATGTGGGAATCATGCCATGTCTTCACTTTCTCTTTGTACTGTAGGCTGCTAGAAAAGGTTGTATCTCTCAGTTCCTCCAGGGCTGCCAACTCTGCTCTTCTCTGTTCTCCTATACTCTCAGGATCTAACAGTAACTCAGTGACTGCCCAAAAGGATTTATGCTTGATTTCCACCGGCAAATGGCACGGCTTGCCATAGATGAGTCGAAAGGGAGATGTCCCCAATGGATTCTTGAAAGAAGTCTGATAGGCCCACAAGACCGAGTCCAAAAGATGTGACCAATCCTTTCGGTCTGGGCGGACAACTTTCTGCAAGATAGTTTTTATCTCCCGGTTCGATACTTCGGCAAGACCATTAGTCTGAGGGTGATATGGCATGGCAACCCGATGGTCAATGCCGAACTCGTCTACAAGGGCCCTAACCTTGTCATTGATGAAATGAGACCCCCCATCTGAAATCAAGACTCTAGGTACCCCGAACCGTGAAATGATATTTTTCCTCAAAATTTGCACACGGTTTTAGCATATGCGGCTCGGGCGGGGATGGCCTCAACCCATCGGCTGACATAATCCACAGCGAGCAAAATATGCTCGAATCTCTGACTCTAAGGAAACGGGCCCATGAAATTAATCCCCCATGCATCAAAAACTTCACAAAAGTGAATGGGTTGTATGGGCATCATGTCTCTCTGTCCGCAGGTTCCCATCTTCTGACAGTCAATACATCTCTTCACGAACTCATCAGAATCCTTGAAGAGAGTAGGCCACCATTGGCCGGATTGAAGCACCTTCTGTGCTGTCCTTTTTCCAGAATGATGTCCTCCTGCCTCAAGCTTGTGGCAGTATGTGAGGACGCTATGCTGCTCTTCTTGAGGAATGCACCTCCTCCAGATGTTGTCCCCTCCTTCATGATAAAGGACGAGATCCTCCCAATGGTAAAACTTGGCCTTCGCTAGGAAGGTCTCGAGTTTCTGCCTGGGCCAACCTTGTGGGATTGTCTTGGCGACAAGATAGTTCACAATGTCGGCATACCATGGGAGTGAGGTGATAGCCAATATCATCTCATCTGGAAACGTCTCTGTGATATGTGCGCTGGACTCAGATTCCTCAAGATTCTCCAATCTGGAGAGATGATCCGCCACCACATTCTTTACTCCAGGCTTATCCTTGATATCAATATCAAACTCCTGGAGCAGAAGGATCCATCTGGTAAGACGTTCTTTGGCATCCTTCTTGGCCATTAAGTACCGGATGGCGGTGTGATCTGTGTAGATTGTCACTCTAGATCCGAGAATATAAGATCGATACTTATCCAATGCAAAGACTACGACCAGCATCTCTTTCTCAGTCACAGTATAATTCCGTTGAGCGGCATCCAAATTCCGGCTCGCGTAGTGAATGGCAAACGACAATCCAACCCTCCTCTGTCCAAGCACATCCCCAATGGCAAAATCAGAAGCGTCTGTCATGATCTTGAATGGGAGAGACCAATCGGGTGGCTGAAGAATAGGAGCCGAAACAACCATACTTTTGACAGTCTCGAAAGACGCAAGACACTTATCATCGACAATGAACTCTGTGTCTTTCGTCAACAAGTCAGTAAGCGGCCGAGCAATCCGACTGAAGTCCTGAATAAACCGTCGGTAGAAACTGACATGCCCTAGAAAAGACCACAACTGACGCAAATTGGATGGTGGATTGAGTTTTTTAATGATATCCACCTTGGCCGGATCGACCTCCATGCCCCTGTTGGAGATGATGTGACCAAGGACCGTCCCTTGAGTCACCATGAAGTGACTCTTCTCCCAAGACAATACGAGGTTGACCTCTATGCAGCGCTGAAGCACACGGTCTAGGAAGTCAAGACAAGCATCAAACCCATCGCCATAGACCGAGAAGTCATCCATGAAGACCTCTAAACAGTCACCCACCATGTCCGAGAATATGGACAACATGCACCTTTGGAATGTCGCTGGAGCATTACATAGACCAAAGGGCATCCGTTTGAAAGCATAAGTCCCAAACGGACAGGTGAATGTCATTTTCTCCTGGTCTTCGGGCGCAATGGCCACTTGATTGTATCCGGAGTACCCGTCAAGAAAATAGTAGTGACTCTTCCCAACTAGCTACTCGATAATCTGATCAATGAAGGGTAGCGGGAAATGATCCTTCTTGGTGGCCTCATTCAATTGTCTGTAGTCCACACAGACCCTCTAAGAAGTGGGCACTCGGGTAGCGATCTCCTCTCCAGACTCATTCACAACTGTAGTGATACCTGTCTTCTTGGGCACCACATGTAACGGACTAACCCATTTAGAGTCGGAGATGGGGTAGATAAAATCGGCGCTCCACCACTTCGAAATTTCTTTCATGACTACGTCTGAAGATTCGGGTTCAGCCATCGCTGGAACTCACGCGACGGCTTAGCGTTATCCTCAAGATAAATGTGGTGGGAGCACAGAGCTGGACTAATCCCCTGGAGATCAGCTATACTCCAACCTATCACCTTGTGGTTTCTTTCAAGAACCTCCATCAGACGAGATTCTTGCTCTCCAGTCAAACCTGCTGATATAATGACTGGGTGCATATCTGGCTCACCCGCAAGGAATATATACTTCAGTGACTGCGGCAGAGGCTTCAGTTCTGGACAACTGGGAGGTGGCAGATCTGGCTTTTGGTATGTCTGTGTGAAGGAGACCAGGTCTGCATGGGAGAACTCTCGCTCTGCATGATCTCTGACGAAGGGCGGCCTACTGAATCATCAATAAACTACATTGGCTCGCACTCTGTCATGGCTGTTGGCTCAGAAGGAATCAGACATGGCAAATATTCACCAAATCATCCCAATCAATGTCTGAATCCGAGGGATCAGAAGAAGATAAACAAGATTGAAAATCATCAGCACCACTCGTCCCAACACTGTCAGCTTCAAGTGTATCCTCGTCCAGGGGTGTGCTCTCCAGGCTCTCGATTGCCATAAGCTTTAGATATAGGGAATCTGTAAGCAAGGCGAGGGTCAGTACTACAGGATCTGTCCAGTTGGATTCATCATCTGTCATCACAAATCACACTCCTGGTGGATGTCTAGCTCTTCCTCTGTCATCTGCACTGCTTCGCTGGACTGCTCTGAGCATTCTAGTTCTCTGGCTCTTGTTTCGTCGATCGTCTCTATTTGTATGGTTTCGCCCTCTATGTGAAAACACACCTTCCCACTATCATGATCGGTCACCGCCTTGGCTGTGGCCAAGAATGGATGTCCGAGTATGATGGGGGCATCGGTTACTGACTTAGGGATCTCCATGTCCAACACGACGAAGTCCATGAGGAATTTCAGGCCCTAAATGGTAACGACCACGTCTTTCAATAACCCATTCAGTCTCTTAGTCGACCTATCAGCAAACTGAAGGACTGTCCTGCTCCTAAGAAGAGGACCAAACTCGAATCGGTCGAGTAAGGCTGCCAGAAGAAGGTTAATTGAAGAGACGCTGTCTAACAGAGTACGATCAAACTGCTGCTCTTGAATCTCGCATCTGACATAGGGAGCTCCTGCATCTGGTTGCTTGGCTGGTAGTTTGTTCTGAATAGTGCAGCAAGTGGAATGAGTGGGCACATGGATTTGATCTCTGTGGTTCCTCCTCTTCCTGCGGACTGTAGTTTTCTCCTTCAAGTTCTTTTTGAAGAGGGGGATGTGCTCAAGTGCTTCTTGTAGAGTCAGCTGAATGTGGAATCTGTCTATCAACGGATTGCTGAACTCTACCTGCTGATCTTTTTTGGGATTTTCTCTTTTATTCCCCTTCGCCCGGCGGAGTGCCTCAGGGAAGGGGATGGTAGGGGCCTCCTCAGATGGAGGACTAGGAATAGGTCCCTGTGCTTGTGAAGGACTAGAATCCATACAATCATCATCATTCAACACATATGGATCTGCAATTTGAACAGAAGCCTTTCCTTTGTTCATATTTTTATGCTTTTTGTTGTTACCACAGCCCATAGATACAAAAGTTGGTAACATCACAGAGGGAAGCTCAACAAAAGTAGATGTGGTGGACTCAGTACCACCACCGGCACCTGTCTTCGCGGCATCAGCACCGTGCTCTGGCTCGGCATCCAAAATGGTGGCATCAGCACCACCGTCTACATCTGGTATCACGACGGCCTCAATACCGTCGTCTGGCCCTCCAACATTGGTGGCATCAGCACCACCGTCTTCATCAACAGCGGCATCAGCACTGCTACTCTGCTCCTCTAACGCTCATGATCCTGCATGTGGTTGTCGCTCAGAAGAGGCGCCGCCGGCTGGCATCCTACCGCTCCTAGTAGTCACAAAATCAGCATCATACAAAGAAAGAGACATGTCATTCAAATAGTCACTAGGAGAGGTATCCTCTGTAAACTCTACCTGCTCAGACTTCCTTTTCAGATGGTTTGGATTTGGTTCAATCTGAGCTGGTATGGCGGCCTTGCCTTTGATGATCTCCCTCATCTCCTGTCGAAACTCATCCATTTCTTGCCTGAAGGATGCTCACTGTTCGGAGAGCAAGCGGGCAAGATCATCTAACGCTGGGTTCTCAAAAGCGGGGGCCTGAGAACCGGACGGGTTTCCCTGCTGAAAATGAGGTTGTTGCTGTTGCTGCTAGTATGGATAGTTCTGGGATGGATGGGAATAAGACTGATGAGGCTGCTGACGCTGCCATCACTGCTGTCCCTGATAGGCGGGACGAGGACCCTGCTGGTAATGTTGCTGGGCGTACTGGGGTTGCTGCTGCTGCTGTGGCTGGTTGTTCTGCTGTCCTTGAGCAGGATGATGCTGCTGAGATGAGGAGCCACCGTTGCCCCCAATAGAATCCGGGGTGATCGCGACGAATCCCGGGATGAGGGTACCGGTCGTACCATATCCCATTGACTTCCATCAATGGTTCCTGCTCGAAGGAGGGTGGAGGAAGAACTGCCAGTGGCTGCTCCGGCTGATAGACCACCATATGAGTGTCCTGAGATGGCGGCTGCGTTGGGTAGTACTGTAGCAACGGGACCGGCTCTGCCTGGATATAGTTGACCTGGCAGTACGAGGCAGAGGGTTGGGATGAGTTGCTACTTCTCGGATCAGCACATGACCTGGGAGGCTGCTGGGAAGAAGTTTGTGCCTCCTGGACGTAAAGGATCTGCATCTTCATGTCACTCATCGTCTTGGCAATCTGGTCCATCTAGGCCATGCCTTGCATTTGCTTTTTCTAGAGGATCTCGAGACGGTCCAGTTTCTCACTGATTATGCCCATGTTGGCTGCGGCTGATTCGGCTTGGGTTGTGGCTGCCGACGAAGTGTTAGGACCGACATCGATGCGGGCGATCCTCTGGAATGATCCCGCTCCTTGCGGGGGCTTCTGTTGTGTGTAGACGTGGGCTTGGGCCATGATAGTTGAGTTCTCTGCCATGCCTTCATAGATGGCCCAAACATCGTCCTCACCCTTGGAAAAATAGGACCCACCGCAAGAGGCATTGACAAGCCCCTGCAGCTCCGGTGTCAGCCCACAAAAGAAGCTTTGAACTAGATTGGGCTTGGAGATATCGTGATGTGGATACCGGTTAATGAGCTCTCGGAATCGATCCCAGAATTCATGGAATTGTTTGTTAGGTATCATGACAAAGTTGTTGATCATCTCTCTAGCTGCATTAGTTCGGCTGAGAGGATAGTACTTCTTTAAGTATGCGGTCCGGAGTTCTGCCCATGTGTCGACGAATCACCCCAAGTGTTTGAGCCAGTACGCGGCTCTGTCAACCAAGGAGAATGGGAAGGTGATCATCTTGATAGTGTCCTTGGTCATCAGCCTATCATGGATTGTGTTGCAGACCATTTCAAATTCTTGGAGGTGGAGGTGTCGCTCTTCGGTCGGCAACTCATGAAATTTGGGCAGAAGCTGAATAGTGTGGGGCCAAAGCTCAAAATCTCCATGGATAGGAGGGAGTCGGATCCAACGATGAGTGAGGGATGCTGCGGGATTATGCAATTCCCTCATGATAGTCTGTGGCAGCCTCTCAGCGTTGGGATCTCCTCCCTGGTTCTCTACAACTGGAATGTCACCTCCACCGCCACCGCCACCGCCCCCAGGTCTGTTCTCGCGCATCTGTGCGATCTCTCGCATGAGGTCACCCATAAAAACTCCCTGGTCACGAATCTATCTCTACATTGTCTCCAAAGATGCTAGCAAAGAATTGTTGATAGCGGGCTTGATCAAACAAGAATGGAGGGTGCTCATGATCATCGGGATGCTCTCCTCTGTCAGCCATGTATGGGTTCTCTAAAAAAGCAAAAGAACCCATCTCAGGTGCCTTCAAATGTTCTGAGCTCTGTGATGCACTAAATTCTGAAACTCTTGGACTGATGGAAGGAGAATGAGAAGGGTGGTCGAGGGGGAAGAGGGTGGAAGTGAACTCAGGCTCGGAGAGCAGACTCTCCGAGGTAGTCCTAGATGAATGAGGAGGAGTGCTAGATAGCGGTGCCAACAGAGTCGGCCTAAGAGATCTCCATCCCATCATCTTGATTATTGGGTAGAGCAAGGTGAATGCAGAAGAAGAAGGAGGAAGGGAGAAGCAAAATCGCGCACAATTGTGCTGTGTTTTTGATCTTGACCTAAAATAAACTAGCAATCAAACGCAAAACAGGGTGAGTTCACCAACTCAACGCATGAAGCCGTGAAGGTTCGGCTTTTATGTTGTCAGTTTTAGCTTGAATTCAGGAATTTATATTGTAACGAGTCCTTAGAGCGCTACGCCTAAAGGAGAGAGAGTATTGCCGGAAAAGTATTCCCGTGCTTGTCCTCCTCCTGTGTAACCTGTAGCTTGCACTTTTTAAGGTCCTTGTAACCCTTCCTAGATCCCTACTCAGCCAAAGAATAAGAGGGAGGAAGCCGATAGGCGAAACCGATACTTCGGACCTCGCTCGCAACGAAATCACCCGTGAGCATGCAAGATCCTACTCAGACGCAGACGGTGAGACAGACACACCCGTGAAGGCGTGGCCTATGCTCGGTACTTCGGACAAGGTCGGTGCTCACACAATAGTGAGTCACCAATGGCGACCAAGCCCTACTCGCCTACGTACAATAGTAGCGCCAATACTTCGGAAATCCATGCGATACACAAGGCAGCCACAAGCTGGGATTTCGGCTCTTATCCTTACGAAGCACTCAACTCACTTGGAAGGAGACCTTCCCATGCTACATGAAAACAAGTGAGGGTTTTACTCTCCCCAATCAATGAGTCCAATTACCAATTTTATTAGGTCAAAGTTTTCTTAGCAGTCCCTTTTTAAATTTTTTGGTGTTATCGCTTCTTTTGAGTAAATTCAAACAAGCGCCTAACGATTTTTGTATTTTCTTGATCCTACTTTGTCCAAAAACAGAGGGAGAATAGAGTCGGAAAGCTAATGCAAGTCGACACCAAGATGGAAATCTCACATTTGTGCCTAAATGATGGATGCAAAGATAGGGGACTTACAGTGAATCCCAGCTCTCTCCATGCAGGATGCAAAGCAGAAATTTATAAACCTAAACTACATACCGGCATGCAAGCGGAAATCGTCCTAAGCAGGCAATTGCTAGCGTTAAGAACCACAAGATAACCACCAATCTCCAATCCTAAGGTCCGATCTAGGCTCACCCCTCCTTCTCTCGACACATCGATTTTAGGAGAAGCGCTTGGCGGGATGAGCTCGAGGCGCGGCGGATCGAAAGAATGGCGAGTCAACTGTTTAATTAAACTAAGTCCAAATACGATCTATAGGAACATGCAAAGGTTATTAGTGTGTTTGGACCTAATCTAATCGATCAAGCAAAGGCCTAAAATCTAAGGGCTCTATCCACAAAAGAAATAAAAAATGAAAACAAAACCGGAAAATGACTGCGGAAAACACGACAAAATCCGTGGTGAGCCCCCGGGTGAACAAACACCCGGAAATTAGGCCCGGAAGTTCAAGTGTCCAAGTCCTGTATTATTACAAATTAATAAACACTCTCTCACAAAATGAAATGCAAACTAATCTAATCACTCTCTCACTCATGCTCTCTCCTGTCGGCTTGGCTTAAGAAAAGCTGGCTCCGCTTCACGTGGTTGCTCCGGATCCCCTATGTGATCTGCCTCGCTCTGTGGTCCCTCGCAAGAAGACAAAGAGATGGTCAGAAAAGCTCAACAATATCTATAAAAAATAAGAGAGATAAAACTAGCAATGGTAGACAAATAAACACACTCAAATAAAAATGATGATCTACTCGCTGTTGCTCCCCGGCAACGGCGCCATTTGATTTACACGGAATTGATAGCGGTTGTATTGACTCACAAGGCGAGTCAACAGTCGGTGTCGTGACCACTACAGAATCCCGGGTAAAACCAACAATTTTTTTATTTTCTTTTTATATTTTTTTCAATATTGGAATTTATAAACAATGGAATAAAAGAGGTGTTAGAATATTTATAAAAAATGCAAAAATGCTCAAAAATTAGCAAATAAAATATTTTTGGTCTTTTTATGATTTTTTACTATTGTTGTAATTTTTAGGTATTTTTCAGAATTCTTTTGAAATTTTTAAAAGGCAAAATGAAGGAAAACAGTGATTTAATTACTGGCTGTGAGTAAAATAGGAATGAAAAATATTAAAAAGCCACCAAAATTTTCCAAACTAATTTTAAAATAAAGATAAGAAAATAAGGAATCTACAGAACCTTAGTTTGCAATTTTTGGGGTTTTATAGAATTTTTTAGATTTTTTTGAAGTTTTAAATGTTTTCTAATTTTTAAGGATTTGGTTTTGAATTTTTTAGTGATTTTTGGACTGACACTAAAATAGGTTAAAGTACACAGTAGGTGATATTTTTGGAATTTTTCAAGGTATTTTAAATTTTTTTTGGTATTTTCAAAGCTAGACAGTAGTGAAATGGCATGTTTTTTATTTTTTAATAATTATAAAAATGCAACAAAAATGAAAAATAAAAGTATGATGTGCAAGTGCAAGTTAACAGGAGCTTAAGTTAATTTTTGTAGAATTTTTAGAATTAAAATGATGCCTTAAATAAATGGAGCAATCACACAAAAATGCACAGCCAGGCAGGGGTATAACTGCAAATAGCAAAACATCCAAGGGCATACATGCAAATTTTCCACAAAATATAACTCTTAATATTCAAATTTATGGACCAATCATAAATACCCAAACCCGGGAGGGTACAGGTGCAAAATGTCCACTAGGGAACGTGACTTGAACGCGCATGAGAAGGACCTAATCGCAATTTCAAAAAAACCTCGGGGGTCTGACTGTAAATGTTCCACAAATAATTACACATGATACAAAATTTTCTGGACTAAATTGAAATACTAAAATGGCCAAGGGCCTAGCTGCAAAAAGCCCACACCTCACGTGAACGGGTCACGTGAGGTGACGTGGCAGAGGACCTAGGTGCAAATCTTTAAAATTCCGAGGGCCTACTTGCAAAAGTCACAAAATATTTTAAACTGCACCTTAAAGTTTCTGGACTAAAAGCAAATTACAAAAAGAGAAGGGGTGGCTCTGCAAAATAAGGTGAGAGGGTCCAGGGCAAGTTGCCTGGTCCCCGCGGTGGCGACAAGGCGGCGCGAAACGACGGATTGGCTCTCGGTCGGAGGTGCGCTCTGGCGAGGTGAGCAAATGGGTGGAATGGGTAGATGATTCTCGAAATTTTTAGAGGGGTTTTAATCCTACGACTAAGGCAAATGAAATGCACGAAAAATTAGAAGGGAAAATGGCTGCCTCGACGGTCAATGACCAGAGGGAAGTTACCTCGACCGCCGGAGTTGGAGGAGGTGGTGGAGACGCCTCCGACCTCCTTCGCCTTGCCTGATGGCACTGCGCTGGAGCTGTCACCTCCAGGTATTCGTGGAGCATGAGAGAAGCGAGGAGGGGTGGACCGAAGGGACTCGAAATTGAATCAAAAGGTCGGGGTTCCATTTATGTGGTTTGACAAGATGACTAAGGCGCTCCAAAGACCAAGGAAGAACGCCTCGCGCAACGTTCCACAGCCCTAGGTTTCCCTTGGGCATGAATCGCTGAGAATCGAGGAGCAAAAATGCCTCAGACTCTGATGCGAAAGAATGGAAGATGCGATCTCGATAAATGGTTGAAAAAGGGGTCAAAACTCAATCTGTCAGAAGCTACAAGGGCTAGGACACCTAGTTGACCAGGGTCAACTAGGGTTTGCACCTGGTTGGTCCACGTGGACCAACCAAGAAAAACCCTGGAAAATAATTTGTTTAATTCGATTAAAAATAGAAAATGGCTGAATTAAATTTAGGTTATTAAATAAAAATATATATTATTTTATGTAGTATTTTATTCTGATTTTTAATTATTTTTATGAGATATATTTTAACAAGTTTACTTTTATACCCCTTATAGATATATTACCTATATATTTTATTATTTTATTTTTATTTGTATTTTTAATTCCTTTAATTATCCTTATTATTTTATAAAATTACAAAATACTTTTATACATGTAATTATATTTTTATTTTGTTTTATTGATGCGTTTTGTATATTTAATTAAATAAAAGTATAGAATGTATAGGTATATTTATAGGTATAATACCTATGTATATGATATATACAAGTATTTTTATTTGAGTTTTATTTATGTTTTTATTCTAACGTTTATGTTCATAATTATTACAAGTAATATTTACAAAAATATAAAATTATAAAAATAATAATAAATAATAAAATGAATATTTTAATCTGTACAATTATACAATGTGGGTCCAAAACTCAACTTTCAAATCGTAGCTCCGCCAAATGCGAAACCACTGCCATTAAATAGCTTATTTTATTCTATATACAATTAAAGTGAGTTTGATGCATTTGGAGTTTTCATTTGTGAGATACGGGTCTGGGAAGTTGGGAGTCTGGATTTTTATTCAGACCATAACTTTTTATCTGTACATTATTTTTTAGTGAAATAAATTTTTATTTCTCTATATGAAATTATCTACAACTTTCATGTACAAAGTCTCTTTATTTGATGTATAAAAAGTGGAACCAAAAATAGGTCCCAAAATGAATAAAGAATGAATTAAAAAGTAAAGGTATTTAACCCTTATCTCCCCCTACTTTATTCCTGGTCGACCTATTCATCAAGATGCCTAGGTCTCGGGGTTTGGGTCATAAAATATTTACAATATTTTATTCTTTTTCTTTTCTTTTATTTATTCTACAATTTTGGCTTTAATTACAGTGTTTTATACACTATTTACAGGTACATGCATGAATGCTAATATGTTGTATTTAATGCTATTTATTGGCATTTGCTAGGGTTTTTGAGGCCAAAATGATAGAATAAAGATGATGAAATGTGGATTCATCACTCTCTTCATGCACGGATGCTAAGAAGAATTGAAACCTTTATATATGCAAATGCAATCCGATGAAATTGCCATAGAATAGTAATTGCTATTATCGTGAAGAACAAATGCTAATTACTCAGATATGGAACCCAAACGTCTGGTCTTGGGGAGCTCTTTGGTGCCTACCACAATAGGTCCTGCAAGCGCTGTGTAGAGTCCCTCTCGGCACTCGGTTCCAAGTCTAAATGAGAAGTAATTTTAAATTTGACTAAGTCCAAAAGCAAACAACAAGTACATGCAAATATATTAGGGTTTTAGATATTAATATATCGAGCAATCAAATCCTAGAACTAGGGCTCAAAATAAAAGCGATGAAAATGCGACAAAAATGATGAGGCCCCCAAGTGAACAATCACTCGGGCAGTGGACCTCGTGAAGTGTGAAGAGTCCTGGAGAGTCCAAGTAATTACAATAATATCTCTCTCTCCTTTAAATTACAAATAAAATAAATAAAATACAAAACAAAGTGCATTGTCTTCAAAAATCCTCCAAGTCTTCACTTGTCACTTTCTCCTTTCAGCTAAGTCAAAAAGCCGGTTTGCTTCACGTGAGTGCCATGCGCTCCTAAAAGAGCTGCCCTTGACCATGATTCCTCGCAACAAAATCAAACAAGGAAGATGGTTAGATAATTCATAACTAATACAAAATAAAATAGAAAATAAATAAAGGGAAAATGTAGACAAGAAGGCATATAAAAAGAGATCCAATCTATGCGTAGTTGCTCCCCGGCAATGGCGTCATTTGAAAAGATAAAAATTCACGTCGGTCCAGTGTTTCACATAAGGCTGTGACACAATCATCGAAGTGAACGGTGAGAACCTCAGACTAATTCAACAATTAACCCACGATATAAATCAAGCAATGAAAATAAGATGTGGAGTTAAAATTTATTATAACTCTACAAATGTGTGTATAGGTGTACTATGCGTATGGTATCAAACACATGGAGCAAATAGTATATTGGGAAAACAAATTCTAAAATTTATGCTTTTCTTGTCTAAGTATTTTCGTGTTGGTTTTTGTTTTATATTTTTTGGGATTTTAATTTTTATATTTTTAAATTGTTTTTAATTTTATAAATTATATTTTCTTTTTATGTTTTCTGATTTTTAATTTCTTTTTCTTTTTAATTAACTAATATAGGAATATAAAGAGTTATATATATAATATAAGGTATAATAATTATAAATACAACTAAATTACTAAAAAATATATAATTAAATATTTTTTGGATTTAAATATTTTTTATTATTTTTGTGATGTTTAGGGATTTTTGCTAATTTTCATATATTTTTAAAATAAAAATATCCAAAATAGTCATTAATTAAATAGACCGAATTGATTTAGAGATTAAAAATAGCAATAATATCCAAAATTTTCCAAATAAATTTTAATATATAAATAAAAATAAAAAAATCAGAAACAAAAATAAATATTTTTAGAGTTTTGGGGAATTTTATATATTATTTTACTTGATTTTGGAGCCTTTAAATTTTTATGTTTTCTTTTTATATTTTTAGGGATTTTGGGTCTGAAGTTTTAAAATATGATAATAAATAAAATAAATAATTTTTTAAGATTTTTCAAAAAGATTTTATGATTTTTTGGTAATTTTTAAAAGAAAAAGAGCAAAAGCGTGATATTTTTTATAAATATGAAAAAAGCCTAAATTGCAAATCAAAAAATATGGCATGAAAATATATGCAAGCGGGCGCCTATTCCTATTTTTTGAGAATTTTTGAAGCATGGATGATAATTTTAATGAATAGAAAACTTCCATAAAAATACATGTACTAGGAAGGGCATAAATGTAATGAAATTAAGTGTGAGCTCCTTTCTGCAAAATACCCAAGAATATATAACTAATATTTAAAGTTTTTGGATAGAAATGAGATACAAAAACATGTGAGGGTTTACATGCAAAATCTCCACCTCACGTGGGGTTGCACGTATGGTGACATGGACTAGACCCAAGAGCAAATACATGAAAGATAAGGGGTTCCAATGCAAATTTACCATAAGTTTTAAACTACGACAATAAATTACAAGACTAAAGAATAAAGCAACAATTTACCCCCTCAAAGCATGGATCCAATGGTTCGCAAGTGCTCACTTGTCCACGTGGCGTGCCCTACAGGCACGATGCTGGTTTGATGATCAGCGGGGGATATTAGATCCCACAGATGGAATTGACGGTCAAGGCGATCTTGATCAAACGACTACTGGAGCTTCTGGAGATGAAGCTCAATCCAATGGTTGGGAGCCTCCTTGAAAGAATAGGGAAGAAATCAGTCGTGGGCGAACTTCAATCGATGATGCAACATGGCTTTGGCTACCTGGAGCTGATCCAAGGGCTGACAAACGTTCCTGGAGGATTTCTCTATCTACTGGAGGGCTCAAAAAGCTCCGGAGAGCGCTAGAGCGGTCCACGGAGGTCGAAGAAGGTCCATTGACCTGGGACCCTTCCTCGACTGCAAAATCGCTCCTCGGCTAGAGTTTTGGGTTCAAGACCTGGACATGAAGAAAATAGGGTAGAGGGCAAATTGCCTCGACCCGTAATGAGTGGAATGGGTCGAAAATGGGGCATGAAGATGTGTCTCCGATGAGCGGCAGAGTTGGGACACAGATCTTCAGATCTAGGAAGGATCTAGGTGAATGGATGGGTCAGGGGCGTAAAGAAGGCGGTGGGGAGCGAGATGGTGGAAGGCGAGTCAGAGCACAATCGAGTCACGGTGGAGGGTTCGTCGGAGTAGAGCTCTGATGAACTACTAATTTACAATTTTACTCTAAAATAATTAATGAAAGCTAAAGCTACTTGCAGGAAATGAAAACAAAAAGTAAAATTTACCTAAGAACAAAGGAAATAGACCCCACTTGGCCGGAGCAAAGGAGATGATACCACAACGGTGGCGCACCACCAGAGATGGTGGAAACTGCCTCTGACCCGCTCCTTCGATCCAACCAACTGCAAGGCGAACGACTTGTCACATCACTCAAGCCATGGAGCGCAAAAGGAGGAGAAATGGGGTAAATGGGATTTAAATTTGAGAGGAAGAAGGATCTCAAGTTATGTACAGATGGTGAACATGCAACAAAGAACGAGGTGGAGCGAGTGATTTAGACGATCAATCCCCGAGGAAACGATCAGGCATGATAGAGGGAGAATCGAGGGAAAAAGTGAAGAGGAAACCAATACAAATTGACGACTACATCGATCGGGGAAAAAGGTAGAAGACGGGTCAAACGCAAGTCTAACAGGGCTAGGCGCCTGGGGAGAAGAGTTGACCAGGGTCAACTCTTGACTCCCCCAAGTTGGTCCTAGTGGACCAACCAGAAAAAAGGCAAGCCAAAATTATTTGTAAATTAATTAATAAATATAAATGGATTAATTAAAATAAAGTTATAAATAAAAAAGTATTTATTATTTTCTATAGTATTTTTATTTATTTTATGGTCTTATTTATTACAAGTTACTTTTTGAGGTATATTTATAGGTATACTCATTATATTTTGAGCATTTTATTTTTATTTTGTATTTTTGATTTTATTATTTTATTTTCCTAACTTATGCAATTATAAATTATTTTTATATACATAAATCTATTTTTTTATATCTTTCTTATGTAATATGTATAAATAAATAAATAAGGGTATATAATATATAGGTAAAAGTATTGTATATTCATCTACGTATTTTTGTATATTGTTTTATTTTAGTATTTTATTTATGGTTTTATTTTATTACAAATATGTACTATATTATAAATAATATTTACTAAATTATAAAAATTATAAAATTATAAAAATAATAAAGAATAAATACAAGGAATATTTTATTCAAGTATATTGTACAATCGGGGTCCAAAACCTAACTTGTGCATCTTAACTCCAAATTGGATGAAACCACCTTCATTAAATAGCTTATTAAAAGTTATATACAATTAAAGGTGCTTTTGGTACATTTTGAGTTCATTTGGGGAAGATATGGATCTGGAGTTTGAGTTTTGGCTTTTTATTTTTAGTATAAAATGTACAGTGTGTATTATTTTTTTGTAAACTTAGTTTTGTATTTTTATGCATTATTATCTACAACTGTTATGTACAAAGTTTTTTTGTTGAGGTATAAAGAATATAAAATAAAATAGGTCCTAAACAGGACTTATTGGTGAATAAAAGAATAGGGTTTTAATGGATTTTTGGTCCTCATCTCCCCCTACTTTATTCCTTATCGACCAGTCATCAAGATGCCCAAGTCTCGAGGTTTAGGGTCATAAAATACCTTTGGCAATTTATTTTTTTCTTATCTTTATTCTATAATTTTTGTATTAAAAACTATATTTTATATACAATAAATGGAATAAATAATGAATGTTAATTTTTACAAAATAATGTTATTTACATGCATTTAGCTAAGGGTTTTAAGGCCAAAATGATAGAATAGAGGTGATAAAGATTCATCATCTACTCCAAGCCATTCAGTTTTGACCTAGTGAAAAATTGTAAAGTAGCCCCCATAAAGTTCTAGAACTTCAGAAGACCTCCAGAGCTTTTCTTATTTGCTATTAGGTACCCTCGTTGGGACCTAATTATAAAGATTCATGTTTTTCTTATAATTAGGTTCCTGACCAGGGACCTAATTGCAAGAAGCTTTATACTCTTTATTTTGTTATTTTTTTACATACTCCACTGGCTTTGGAATATTGTTGACTCGTGGACGCTGGTATAACATCGTATTTTTTTGACATTTTATTTTGCTCCAATTTTCGACTAATACTTTGTGAGATTTATTTTGGATTTTTTTATCGATTCTTGACCAGTTTTGATTTGTTTTCTTCTCTTTCTCAAGCCCGCTGCTCGAGACAATTTGTCTACTATATAATATCATATATATTCCATATTATTCCATATATTATATTGTAGATAAATATTTTGCAAAATATCACTTTGAAAATCAAATAAAAAATTGAAAGTAAAAATCAAATTAAAAGATTAAAAATTAAAATCGCAAAAAGAGTTTTCTTGCTTTAAAGAAGAAAATAAAAGAAAGTATAAAAAATATCACAAAAATAAATTTCTTTACTCGAAAGTCTCGGGCATGATTTTCTGGCTCCTTGTGTTTGACCCAAGCACACTCACCTGGATAAATAAGTCGTGAACAACTCTGATATTTTATTAATCGGAGTTGAATTTTGTTTGATTAATCAAAATTTTATTTCAAGCGGTTTTCTACACCGACAAATCATTTTTACCGCTTGCAAGATTTCGGTTATCAATTGAGAGAATAGAGTAGGAGGATAAGAAGCACATGCAAATGGATCTTGTGGAGGGGAATAGGAGGAAACAAGAGATGCTTCTAAGCCTACACTGAAAGAGACTTACAATCATTGTGCTGGCCAGATGACCGAGTGGATTCAAATTCCATCGATTCATAGATACTTTGAGTTGAAACCTTAGCTCTTGTCTCTTCTTCCCTTTCTATGGAAACACGAACAAGGAACCCTACATCAATTTACAGCAGTTTGGTCGCATCTGCGACACTGCACATTACCACAACAATTCATTAGGTCTTGTCAATGTGACCACCTTCCCATTCATCCTTCAGGACAAGGCATTATATTCGATCAATCACTTGGGGAAGGTGGTGATGACCTGGGAGGAACTCAGGTCAGCGTTCCTACACAAATTCTATCCCTTGGGTCATCCGAATCAGATGTGTACCCGCATCTCGAATTTCTCCCAAGGTCTCTATGAGGCCATACATGAAGCCTGAGATAGATTTAAGGATTTGCAAGATAGGGGCCCCCACCATGATTTTCTGAGGACCAATCTGGTCCAACATTTTTGGGGGTTTTAACCAAAGAAGGACAGAGGTTGATTGATGCCACGTGTGGTGGCTCTCTCTTCCACAAAGATGAAGATGTAGTCTGGAAAATATTTGAAGAAATGGTCAAAGGAGAGGTTGTTCTATCTTCATCTCATGCTTATTAGCAGCCACAGATCCACCACAAGACCGTCACATGGTGGCATCACATGAAGATGACAGGGATGAGAGCTTCAACTTGAGCATCATAGGGAGCCATCTGTCCAAAGTGGACATCATAGAGAAACGATCACAATACCTTGAAAAACTTGTTGTGATCCAACAAAAAACAAAAAAATGGACAAGCTTGACCATATCACAAAGTAGCTGGAGCTGTTGGTTAGCACAATAAATACTTGTCTGTCTATGAGCTCACCCATCGAGACTTCTATCGAGCCGAAGGAGTAACCACAACCACAGAGCCAAGGGTAGTTAGCATTGGTTCAGCATGTGTATTACGTGTAGGCACCCGATCAGGCACCACCGCAATAGTCACAGTAGCAGATGGTTGTGTACCATCATGAGCCCCAACCATAGTATGTCGAGTCATTTTTCCCACCTCCACTCCAGCTTCACGAGGTGAATGTCATCTGAAATAATGATGCACAACTGAGCCCTCCTAGCGGACATTAGTAGGGTCAGTCCTTTGCCATCAAGACGTACCACCAATCTCGTGGTGGTAAATTTGTCTAGAATCATCCTCAACAACACCATTCTCTGTAGAATTCAAACACTTGGAGATAAAGCTATCAGCAACTAGCATATCGGCAATATCAATTTCATTAGCTGCAGTCGGCTGCTCATCACTATAGCCAGTATCCTCCCCCTTCATACTATCAGTAGCAGTGTCCTTCTCAGCATTGTTCATAGAATAATCGTTCACAACCTCCTCACATTACACGATTCAGTGTAGTCAGCACGTTGAATCCTCAAAGGTTGTAGCCGTCAACCTAACCCTTGATTGTTTTGCTCAGCTGATGAAGAGCCTAATAGATATGAGAATAAGCTCAATGATCTCAGGTTGAGGAGAACCCCAATAATTTCAAGTGTAAAGATCATGTAGTTTGTGATGTGTAATCCAACCCCAACGAGTCAGGTATAACTAAGTCTTTCATGTTATCTAACGATGCGAATCTTAGGAGTGGTAGGATCTTGTAGGCATCTACAACCGCCAAAGGGAAGAATAAAATTTCAACTGATGAATCATCATATTCTGTAGTAGCCGATCTAGCAGTAGGGTTAGGTGAAGAAGAAGGAGGAGCCTCACTAGATCATCAGAAAATACAAAAATCAACAAAAGCAAAAAAGACCAAAAACAAAGTAGCATCCAATGTTGAGCCAAGACAACCAAGGAGAAAGACACATAAGCAACAAATCATGTGCTAAATGACAAAGTCGAAGCTCTTGTTTTCACTTTTTCTCCTCTTGTGAATGACTATATCCCTTATAGTCATTCATCTGTAAAGGATGTTTTTGTTGTAAAAAAGAATAATGATTTTAGTTCTATAAATATTCATTTTCTTTATGTAATGAAAAATTCCAAAAAATTAGAAAATTGAAAATGCATTGTCTTTACCAGCAATAGTTGAGATTCTTCACAATATCTTTCTTAAAATGTCATTATTAAAGGCCATGGAATACATGCCTTCTGTGAAGGAAGCACTGAAAGAGGCATGTACATCGAAGTGTCAGCCTCGTAAAAATAGACATAGTAGAACAGAGAAGCACATATTGACCATAGCTATTGTAAATGCAATCAGTGATCTCCGAGCCAAGAAGAAAGACAAGGGAGCACCTTCAATCAAATGTGAATTTTTTGATCAAATTTTCGAGCGAACTTTGCTTATAGCAGTTCCTCCATTAACCTCATGCCCTAGTCATTTCTTAAAGAGTTCATGATGGGTCCGCTTAAGCCCACACGCATGATCCTTTAGTTTATTGATTGATCCATTAAGTTACCCATGTGTTTATTAAAAGTCATTATCGTAACTGTCCAGGACATGAAATTTCTAATGGACTTTATTATCATGTACACGGATTCCCCTACACCGTTACTCTAGACCCTATTTATTCTCGATCGGTCGTTCTTTCGAGCAGTCGAAGCGGTAGTTGATTATGGATCTAGAAAGATCACATTCCACTCCTGTAATGATAAGGTCACAATGAATATGATCACGAAGTCGAAAGCTATAGAGAGCACATCTGAGAAAAGAGAACCAGAACTGACTGTAGAAGACTGTGAAATTGTTGAAAAGATCAGAGATCAAAGCTCATCATTAAATGATATGGAGAAAAGAGAAATCTTCTTCCCATAGGAGGACTTGGGAAGCTGATAATTAAATCGAGAAGGAGACATCTAATGTCTGGTCTTAGAGGGATGTCATGTCCGATAAGTCAGATCCTGTAATCGTTGTAGCGACCGCTCTTACGACACTCGGTGCTCAACTCAACCAAATAGATCAACAATCAACCCACGATATAGATAAAACAATGAATAGTTGTGGGGTGAAATTTATTATACCCTGCAAAAATATGATATAGTGACAATTATATTTTTTGTGTAATTTTCTACTTTTTTTGCATTTTTGCTAATTTTCTGATTTTTTTATTTATTTTCAATTATATTTATTTTTATGGATTTTTACTTATTTTATATTTTTTAAAATTTAAATTTAACATTATTTTTTTATTTTGCAAAATTTGTACTTTCCTTTTGTTTTTAAAGAGATAATAGTAATAATAATAATATAGATATTATAAATAATAAATAGAGATATATAATAAATATAAATAAACAAATATAAGGAAAAAAATCCTTTTTATTTTTTAAAGGTGTTAAATATTTATTATATATTTATAGGTAATAATGATGATGATAATAAGTAAATAAGTAATATAATATATATATATATATATATAATTTTTTTATAATTTTAAATATATCTAAATATAGTCAAAATTAATAACTCAAATATTTTTTTGTTTTTAAGATTTTTCTCTGTCTTTAGGATTTATATATATTGCTAATATATATATATATATATTTAATATATTTAATCTCAAAATAGTGAATTATATAAATAGGTTGAATTGTTAGGGGTATTAAAAATAAGTAATGAGCTTAAAATTACCCAAAAATATTTTTAATATATACTATATAATATAAATAAAAATATGAAGTAAAAAGCTAATTTTTTTAATTTTAAGGATTTTTTGCTGATTTTTATAAGTTTTTAGTGTTTGTTGATTTTAGTGTTTATTTTTATATTTTTTGTGATTTTTGGTCTGATGTATAACATATATAACTATATAGACTCTAATTTTTGGAATTTTTAAATATGGTTTCATACTTTTTTGTATTTTCATCTGTAAACAGGGAAAATAAGGCTCTTATTTGATTTTTTAATAAATGGGAAAATACTATAAATGTTGAATAAAAATATGGGCACACATCAGCATGATTTAAAACATATATAATATTTTCCCAACCTTAATGACACAGAAGAGCTACTTAATAAAAATAAAAAAGTAATAAATAAAATACACAGCTTGGGAGGGGTATATCTGTAGCTAAATTAAAGTATAAGGGTTTACATGTAATCTACCCCCAATGTTTTACACTATATTATACTATTTTAATATTAAACAGAAATATATAAAAATCGCCAAGGCCTTTGTGAAAATAACACAATGCCTCGCATGGCACAATACTTGAGGCGTGGGGACCTCTTTGTAATTGTAAAATATACCGAAATTTTTAAACTACACTTCATTTATAGGACTGAACGATAAAAGCGACAGGGGATACTTAGAAGTTTATCTGATAAGTGTACCATTCGAGGGTGCTCCGAGTGCCACATGGTCGATCACGCACTCCTCCTTGTGCATCGTTTCGTCGAAAATGAGCGGCTCAAATTAGATTTAGGATGCACCTTCAGTCCGACGGCATAGGATTGGTCTGCAAGAACTTCTAAGAACAACCAAGGGTGATGGCTTCGATCACTTATTCCCTCCACCTCCGACCTCCTCCTTCTTCTCCGACCATCTTGCGAGATTCTTGGGGTGTTCCTGCAGCTGCAAGTGTCTTCAGATTGGTCCGGGCCCCACTGCTAGGGGCCTGGAGCTCCAAGGTACCAGGAGTTATTGTTGGGATTCGATTACTTGCCCCAGTTGCTTGTCCGAAAGCTTCACCTGCACAAAATGGTTCTCGAACTCGAGGCAAAGGTCTGATGAATCTTCATTTTATCACCTTTATTCTTTCATTTTGGCCCTAAATCCCTCGTAAAATGCATGTATATATCATTAGTCTTTCAAAATAAACACCTAATAAATTGTACAAAATACAATATAAAATACTATATTATTTATATATTTAATTCCAAAAATTAAGAACAAAGGAAGAAAAGAAAAAGAAAGGAGATACCATAGGTGTTAAGTGACCCTAAACCCCGAGACCAAATCGTCATGATGACTTTATAAACAAGGAACGAAGTAGGGGGAGATAGGGTAGAGAAATTGTACAATCAATACATGAAAATCCTAATTTTAATTCATCTATAGTTGATTTTTGGCACCTATTTATACTATTATTTTTACACTCAAACAATAAAACCCTAAATATGAACATTGTAGATAAAAATACAAAGAAAAATACAAAATTTATTTCATAGGAAAATAATGCACAATGTGTCCGGGACAAACAAAATAAAAAACTCAAATAAATACTTCACAGACCTGTATCTTCTCCACACTGTATCAAAATGGAATAAAATCATCTTTAATTGTATATAACTTTTAACAAGTTAGTTATGAAGGCAATTTCATTTAATTTGGATCTAAGATGCAAAATTTAGATTTTGGGTCTATATTGTGCAATATACATTTATATAATATTCATTATATTTATTATTTATATTATTCAAATTATTTTGTTTTATAAAATGGCATACATTATTTAAAACACATGTAGATAATTACAATAAAATAAAACCATCAAAATAAAATCAAAATAAATAATGCATTTCAATACATAGGCAAAATATACTTGTATATACCTATAATGTACATATACCTAATTAAATAAGTATACATACAAACTCAGAAAAATATCATAAAAATACCTAAACGTGTCTTAAAATAAATTAAAAATATATAAAATACACATACATAATAATAAAATATATAATAAAAAATAAAAATAAAAAATAAAAAATACATGTATATATACCTATATAAATACATGTGAATATTAGCGCCTACTAAAGTAATTTGTAAAAAAAATAAAATCGTAATAAAACACTATGTAAAATAAGAAATATTTTTTTTATGTTTTTTTATTAAAAATTAATAAATTCATTTGTTAATTTTTATCAAATTAATAAAGCATTTCAGACTTGAATTTTTCTGGTTGGTCCGCATAGACGAACCAGAAGATTGCCTTTGTTGACCTGGGTCAACTCTTCGACCTAGGCCCCCAACCTTGTTAGACTGAGAAGACCCCCATCTTCTCCCATTTTTCCCAGGTGGTTAATAACTCCAATTGACTCGGTCTTTCACAAAAACCTACCGTCGATCAACCCTAATGCCCACTTAATCCTTAGATCTCATGTACATGGGCTCAAATGATCAATAATTTCCAATCAATGAGCATCCTCGATGAGCCTATAAATAATTCTCCTCTACCTTCCTTCTTGATTTGATCACTCTTTGCGTACTTTTAGCTCCTTAGAGCTCACCCAGTTCCTTCCCCTTGGTGATAGCAACCAGAGGTCGATCTCTGCAACGTGGAGCAGCGGAGGAGGAGATCTACCAAAACCGAAGGAGCTCTCCAGTCGGTTCAACTTCCTTGGACGACAGGCCAAGTCAAGGCCTCACCTTACTATTCTTAGGTAACTCTATAGCCCAGATTGTGATTCTCACATTTAATATGCCTTTTAATCGCGTCTTTAAGTCCAAGTTAGAAAATGTCCAAATCGTTTGGAGCTTGAGCTCCAGGCCAAATCACCTCTGATCCAATTGTCCAATCGCATCGCTTTCCATCACATTTCCTTCCCTAACGCATTCTTCATCTCGCCCACCTTGTGATCACCCAAGATCTTTGTTGATTCGATGAACTGAAGTTCCCTCCGCCACCTCTCGTTGGACCTTCACCATCTCCATCCATTACACCGCTTCCAGCTTCACCTTTGGTCAAGGAGAAAGCCCTCAAACCAGGGAAACTTTTGGTGCAGGTTGTGGTGCTCAAATACAGTTCGAGCACTCAAAGCTTCATCTGCCTCATCTGAGTATCCCTGTACGTGCAGAAAACCCCAAGGTGCTTGGAACCGCCTTCGAATTGAGGGGCCATCGCCGAACGACAGAGGATGAAGATTTTGAATCTCAGACAACCCGTGTTCTTGTGATTTCTTGTAGCATGCCTGGCTGCCATTGGATCTGGCAAGCATGCCAGGTCTAATAGCAGTCGTGCAATCCAATTGAACTGTTATCGCTCTCCAACCAATTGATCCTCCACATGGCGCGAAGACGGTGACCCGATAAGCGAGTGCTGAGTGGGTAAATTGCATAATCTTACCACGTACTTTTTGTATTTCAGAAATTACATTGTAAATATTTAATTAAGTTCAAACTTTTGGGATATTTTACATGTATTCCCTTGGTACTCTTTAATATTACATTTAAGTCTAGTCTCAGGTCACCTCATGTGGACTTCCACGTGAGGTGATATTTTGCAGGCATATCCCCTTGGGTTTTGTAATTATTATTTAGTATTTGAAAATCAAGTTGAAGTTCAAAATTTCTGGTTATTTTACACATGTGCCCTATAGCTTTATTTTATTTGCCAAAATACCCCTAACAACTTGATTAATTTTATTTATGCATTTCTTTTTATTAAAATAGTTCACGTAATCTAAAAAATCTTTAAAAAAGGTGTTTGTGCATGAATAGATGCTTGTTCACTCTACCATTTTTATTTGTCATTTTGCATGCATTTATTATTTATTAAAAAAAAGAACTATTTTATTCCTTGTTTGACTTAAAAATACAAAAATTATAAAACCCTTTTAAAAATTCCAAAAAATGCCTACTATTTATTACCCTATTTTATAACTCTAGACCAAAAATCTCAAAAGAATCTCTTAGAATTTGCAAACCCTTGCCAACCCTAAAAAATTATAAAACATTCTCAAACAAAAAAAATATTGATTTCTGTTTATTTTTTATATTGACTTATGTCTATGTACTAAAACTGATTTTGAGAAATTTTGAACCCATTTCCTATTTTTACTTCTCAAATCAATTCAGTCTATTTAAAAGGTTCCTGTTTTTCCTTATTTATGTTTTTAAAAATACAAAAAACGCAAAAATTCCTCATAAATCCATAAAAAGAGAAAACATTTGAAAAATATAAAAAAATATTTGGCTATTTTGACTATTTTTATTTATATTTATAAATAGAGACCCTATATAGGCTATATACATTAATATATATAGTTTATATTATTATTTATTATTATGAAGATTACAACTATATTTTAAAACCTTAAAAGGACTGTTCTTTTTTTATTATTTTTTTATTTTGTATAATTATTTGTATATATATTCTATTTTATAACACTTATATTTATATACATACGTACTGCTTATACATGTATATATTATATTATTTATTTACTATTAAATTAAAAAGAAATTAAAAATTAGAAACATAAAAATTAAAAAAAGGATAAATTATTTTATTTAATTAAAAACTCACAACACTTTTATTGATTCTTTGCATACTCATATAGGAATTTGTATTGTTTATTTATTTAAATAATTCCCATTACGCCCTGTGTTTCCTATGTTCGATCCCTACCTACTAGTCCACTATACATATTATAAATTTTGATCCACACATCTACTTTGCATTGACTGGTTCTTGTTTTGTGGGCTGATTGTTTAGATTTTCAGAAGTCCTTGTGAGAGGCCACTTTAGTGACTTTGATCTCACCTTGTGAGATCATACGACTCTCTCCTTTGATTATCTTCGATATTTCAAATGGTGTCGTTGCCGGGAAGCAATAGATAGTGTAGCTTTGTGTATATATTTGCGTACATTAGTTCTCTTTTATTTTACTCTCTATTTTTGATAATTATTTGATATGTTCTGACCCAACTGTCTCTGTTTGGCTTTCTTGCGAGGGACCACGTGGCGACGATTGCTTCCTAGGAGGTGGACGCACCCGAGGCACTAAGAAGTTGACTCTTCTTCTAGTGAGTCAACTAGGAGAGAGCAAGAGAGAGGTGGACAGAGGAGGAGAAGAGCAGCACATACACTTAGCATTTTTTATTATTTTTATGAAGAGGGTGATATTTATTTCAGTATTGTATAAAGATTTATAATAAATTGGACACTGACACTGCTACCTAATAAGGTCCAGTGCCCGAGTGTATGTTCACTTGGGGGCCTCGTTGTGGTTTTTCATGTTGTCCTGCTTTTATTTATTTTGTTTCACGTGTTTTAAGCTTTCTGTCTTTATTTTTCTTTATTTTATGTGATTGATCCTTTAGATTTAGGTTTGCTTGACTAAGTAGCTAGGTTCAAAGTCCTAATAGATGCATGTACATATAGTCTTTTTTGCTTGGACTTAGTCAAATAATTAATTGCAAATTACTTGAATTTGGAACCGCAAGATGTGAGAGATTCCAAACAGCACTTGGAGGACCCGTTGTGGCGGGCACTGAGGAGTCTCCATGACTGGACACTTGGATCCATTTTGAGTAGTTTGCATTTGGTTCTTCCCTATAATAGCAAGTCTTGTTTAGGATGCTTTCATCACATGCATATCATTTAGGTAGTATAGGTTTATATATTTTGTTTTGCATACCTCATGGAGAGCGATGGGAAGCACTATCAGTCTTCTTACTTTGCATGCATCATTTGATACGAGAGTGAGATTTCCACTTTCCTATCCACTTGCATTGATTTTCAGTTCTCTCCCTCTATTTTATATCACATTTAGAACTCAAAGAAAATACAAAAAAAGTTCTAGGCGGATTGCTTTGAAAAATACTCAAAAACATTAAAAATCTAAAAATTAAAAGAAGGGGACTGTTAATAAAACTTTAAACTTAATAAAAATTGTATCGGACATCCTTGTTTTGGCTTCATAAAGCCCTCCTTACTTTCAAGTACACTCCAAACTGAGTGAGGTGCGACACCCTAAGGATTAGATCCAAAAACCCGATCTGTGGTTGCCTTGATTATCACATGGGTTGGCGAAGTATTGGCACTTCTATTGTACATGGGCGAGTAGGGACATGTAGACGATGGTGCACCTGCCTTGTGTGGAGCATCCTACTTGGTCGGAAGTATTGAGAATAGGCCATGCCTTCACAGGGGTGTTTGTCTCATTGTCCTGCGACCGAGTACCTCGCTCGTAATGGAAGTATTAGTTTCACCTATTGGCTTCCTTTCTCTATTTCTTTGGCTGAGAAGCAGTCCAGGCACGAGATCAAAGACATCAAAGTGCGCAGATCACAGGTTACAAAGGATGTGGAAGGAGTATGAGGTATTTTCACGGCGGTACACATTCCTATAGGGATAGTGTTCTTAAGGGCTTATTAAAAGAATTGCCAGCAATACAACCATAAAATTGAAAAGATAAAAATAGATGAACTCTCATGCCCCTTCACTTGGGTTGTATTAGTGAATTCAAAACTTGTATGGTGTTTTTGATATAGATTAAGGTCCAAGATCAAGTCCAGCACACTTGTGCAAATTTTGCCTTTCATTTTCACTTTTTTATTCTCATTTGACCCCCGCTCGCTTTGAGCCATTCTACTATTTTACACTCCTTTTATTTCTTATTGACCTTCTTATCATTCATTTACTCTCGATCTTCTCTTTGACCCTTGATATGGTGACTCTTGGATGGCTTAGACGGGACTCCGTCAATACCAACATTGATTCCTTGCAATCGACCTCTCCAAAAATTTGGGCGATTCTCGAGATCACAGATCGAAATCCGTGAACCGCTCTCTAGACTCCCCACCTTCTTCAATAAATTAGGATCACTCTTGTCCTGAAATATGTCCATTTTGTATGGGGATTGATTTCACTCCATACTCCTCTCCATCCTTAATGAAATTTTGTGTTGACCTTAACACAAAACAATTTCTCACATCAAGTGCTTCTATACAGACTGACCAAGGAATCATTCCTTGTGCAGATCACGAGCTCAATCTAGAGTCACATATTGTGTCAGATTCAAACTCAGATTCAGAAAAAGAAATAGCTCCAAACGGAAAGGGAAAGGGACCTTAGCACCCACCACAACTGTAGTTAGGACAGTAGTCGGAACAAAACACGGTGAATGCCCAGCTCCTTGCCTCCATCCAAGCAATACACCAGCCTCTCACCGACTAGGCGTTGGCCCATGTCATCTTTCAAGACATGTTGAATGATCTAAGGAGAAGAGAGATCATCTAGGAGGAGGAGGAGATAGAGAAGATGGAGCCAGTGGAGGGCTGACAAACGAGCAAAGAGGAGGGCAGTCCAAGCTAACCCTCAAGGAGACTTACAACCCTGGTACTAGACAAAGGACAAAATGGAATTATATACCTATTGTCCATGCTCATTTTGAGTTGAATCCTCAACTTCTAGCTTCGTTTCCCTCCTTCCACGGGAACACAAATGAGGAACCCTACATCCATCTCCAACAGTTCAGACGCCTCTGTGGAACCACACACTACCCTAACATCATGTTAGGTGTAGTTAAAATGACTCCATTTTCGTTCAACCTTCTGGACAAGGCACTACATTGGATTAATCATCTAGGGAAGGTCGTCACCACCTGTAAGGAGTTGAAGTTTGCCTTCAGGTCAAGGCACTGCATTGGATTACCCTCTCAAGCAATTGAATCAGATGTGCTCTAGCATTGCAAACTTCACCCAAGCCATCTATGAATCCATTCATGAGGCTTGGGAGAGGTTTACGTATCTTCAAAAGAAATGTCCACATCATGACATTCTGTGGACTAGTCTGGTCCAACATTTCTTCGATGGAATTACAATTAAGAGTCAGAAGCCCATCAATGCCGCTTGTGGTGGGTCTCATTTCAAAAAAGGCGAGGATGTTGTATGGAGGATTTTTGAAGAAATGGTTGAAGGAGAAGTTGTCCTATCGTCATCCCGTGCATATCAGAGACAACCACATATTCACTTGAAGGTAATACATATGGCCGCTTCGCATGAGCAGGACATGGATGAGAGTTCAAATCTGAGCAATATTGGGAGCCACATGTCCAAGGTGGATATTATTGGGAAACGATCACAGGACCTCGAGAAGCTTGTTGTGATCGAACAAATGGCCCATAATTTAGACAAACATGATCTGATTAACAAGCAGTTGGAGCTACTGACAAGCACAATTAGTGCATGCAATTTCGTGCTTGCATCGATTATAACTTCAGCTAAGACAAAGTAACCAGCATTGCATCAGCCTCCTCAGTAGAGTCAATCCCAGCCGGTGGTTCAACATGTATATTACGTGCAAGCTCTAGAGCCACCATTGCCTTAGCAGCCTCAACAGTAGCTGGTTGTTTACCAGCCAGAACACTAGATCCTTGTAGATCCAAGCTCTCCTCCACCACCTCTCATTCAGGAGGTGAACAGAGTTTGGTCTAATTATGCATAGCTGGCTCGTCCAGGTGGATCTTAGCAAGTCCAGCCTGCCAACTCTCGTCCATTCCCTCAACAGCACAGAGTGAGATTTATCCAAGGGAACCCACAGCCTCATCACCGACAGTCTCAGTCATATCAACATGGCTGGAGACAAAATCAATTCCAACAACCACTATACCACCATCAATAATCCTACTAGCATTACTCGGTTGGCCCTTATCAGCACCCTCCTCCGCATCATCAATAGTATCAGTCTTCGCCTCAGTATCCATCTCAACATTCCTATCAGCAACCTCAACACCATTCACAGCCTCAGCATGGCTAGCACGCTAAAACATCAAAGGCCCCTCCAGTGAACCTCGCCTTTGATTGCTTGGTTCATCCAGTAAAGAGCCTTGCAGAGATGAGACAGAAGTTGGATGACCTCACCTCTTCCAAGACCACAATTCCGGCACAGATGAAGGAAAAATTTCAATAATTTTTGAAAGCGTGAGCAGGTAGTTTGTGATGTTTTGGCCAACCCCCAGAGTAAGATATGCATGATGCTTTATTATCTAATGTTGTTTCTCTCAAGAGTGGTAGGATGTTGCAGCAATCTGCAACAATGAAGGGAAAGAATAAAGATTCCACAAGCGAGTCGTCATCTTTATCTATATCGACCGGACCAGCTACAAGCTTGCATGAGGAAGAAGAAGAAGGAGAAGCACCAACAAAAATTTAAAAAAATAAAAAAAAACAAAAAGAATAAAAAGAGGACAACAACAACCAGAGCGCCAGCTAGCCACCGATGGAGAGGACAACACTCACAGCTGACCCGAAGCCAACCGATGGAGCCTCGCTTGCTATTCTAGGATGCCCACCATTTCAGCGGGATGAATATTATCCTTTTTATCACCCATTCATATAGCCTGATGTGGGCATAGATTTCGGTTCTGTAAATAAGAACAATATTTCTGCATTTGGTTCTGTAAATATTCCTTTTCCATATGCTTTAGATAATCCAAAAAAACTAAAGATTTGAAAACAACTTTGTCAAACCCTGACGTTGTGCGAATAATTCAGAATCTTGTTCTATAGATGCCTTTGCTACATGTCATTAAGTACATGCCAAACATCAAGAAAGGACTTAAAGAGGCATGCACTTCAAAGAGACAACTGCGCTAAGCTAGACAAAGAAATGTGAAGTATATCTTGACGATGGTGACAGTCAATGCGATCAGCAATCTCCCTAGTAAGAAGAAAGATATGAGAGCGCCTCTTATTCTATATTAGATGTTTGATCAAGAGTTCGAATGAACTCTTCTAGGTAGTGGATCATCAATAAATCTAATGTTTACTTCACTACGGAAGGAATTTAGGTGGGGCCCTCTCAAGTCCATGAGGATGATCTTGCAATTCACATATACTTCAATAAAGCGGCCATGAGGAATTTTGGAGAATCTCATCATCACCATTCAGATAATGCAGTTCCCTGTAGAGTTCATCATCTTGGATATGGACACCTCAGCTCTTTTGCATACCACGATAATACTTGGATGGTCATTCCTTTGAAATGCCAAAGCAGTTGTGGATTATGTCAGCAGACAGATTACCTTTCCATTGAATAATTATAAGGTAACCATTCAAACGGTCCATGTGCCAAAACAGATAGAATCTGCATCAAATGTGAGTGTTCCTTAAGAGCAAACAGAAGACTATGATTTTCTTACATACATTAGAGATACAAATCTATTCATAGACGACATCGAGACTCACAAATTCCTTTATGCAGAGGAAGAAATGGATAGCACGGTCGACTTCCACTCAGTCTTCGACAATGAGATTTTTGTTGATCTTCCTGAAGAATTGATTCATGACCACATGTCCGTAGTAGAGGAAGTACATATTATAGCAGACTTCTTTGAACAAGATTTCATCATTAAAATTTTTTGTGCATCTGCAGATTCAGAGCTTGAACAGTCAAAGGTAGACAATGTACAGTTGACAAATCTAACCCTACCGAAGCCATGTACAGTTCCAGAGGTTACCACTGAGAGGGTTCATACACCACCAGAGCTCAAGCAGCTTCCAGAAAATATGAAGTACGCCTTCTTTTACGAGTGAACCGAACATGTTTCCTGTCATCATCAACTACCAATTGACTAAGAAACAAGAATCTCATCTGCTCGAGGTTCTAGAAAGAAACCACAATGCAATTGGCTGGAAAATTTCCGATCTCTGTGGGATCAACCCTTCATTATGTTTCCATCACATCTACTTGGAAGAAGATAGTAGGTCGTCTCGTGAATTTAAGGGAAGGATAAATCCAAACCTCTGGGAGGTTGTTATGAATGAGATTACAAATAATGTGATGCAAGATTCATATATCCCATCTCCAATTCAAAGTGGGTGAGTCCCTTGCACGTCGTGCCAAAGAAGTTAGGAATCACCATCATGAAAATGATAAAGGAGAGGAGACCGCGATCAGAGTTCCAACATCATGGTGTGTCTATGTTGATTATAGATGCCAAAATTTAGCTACCAACAAGGATCATGTTCTGCTTCCCTTCATCGATCATATTGTTGAGAGATTGGCCGCGAAGGAGTATCTCCGATTCTTGGATGGATACTCTAGATACAATCAGGTGGCAATCACCCTGGAAGACCAAAATAAGACTCATTCACATGTCCATTTAGGACATATGCCTTCCACAGGATGCCATTCGGACTACGCAATGCCTCTGCAACCTTTCAAAGGTGCATGTTGGCGGTTTTTGCAGGTATGGTTAGTAGTTTTCTCGAGGTATTTACGGATGAATTCTCGGTCTATGGCAACAATTTTAATTACTGTTTATCCTATCTAGACTGAGTCCTAAAAAGATGTTGCAGAGTCAGCTTAGTGCTCTCGTGGGAGAAGATCCATTTCATGGTAACCGAAGGAATTGTGCTAGGACATGTCATCTCGAAACATGGCATGGAGGTCGATCTTGCAAAGATGGAGGTCATTTTGAAGCTAGAGCCACCTACAAATCTGAAGCAAGTCCGATGATTCCTTGGGCATGTGGGATTCTATAGAAGATTCATTAAAGATTTCATCAAAATCACTCAGTCGTTGACTGAGATTCTAGGCAAGGAGGTTTAATTTTTGTTAATGCTCGAGTCCTCTAAGACTTTAATTAATTGAAAGATCTGATCACTTAGACCCTTGTCCTGCAACCATCATATTGGTCTCTATCATTTGAGATCATGATAGATGCTTCAGACTATGACATTGGAGCGATTCTGGGACAAAGGAGGGACAATCTTCCATTTGCAATTCACTATGCTAGCAAAACTCTTGATAAATAACAAAAGAATTACACAATCACTAAGTTAGAGTTGCTCGCAGTTTTCTTCACCCTGAAGAAGTTCAGGTCTCATTTGCTCAGATCCAAAGTAATCGTGTACCATTCTACCATCAGATACTTACAAGTCAAGAAGGATGTCAAACCAAGGTTAATCAGATGGATCCTTGTGCTCTAGGAAGTTTATCTTGAAATTCATGATAAACCTGGAGTTAAAAATGCAGTTGCAGGTCATTTTTCAAGATTGCCAGAGTCAGACACTCCTGAGCAAAGCTTGTTGCTGACTAATGAATCCTTCCCTGATGAAGCAATTCTGCCAGTCACCTCGCTCCCTTGGTTCACCGATATTATGAATTATCTTATGTCCAAGAGAACTCCACAAGATTGGCCAAAGCTGAAAATGGACAAGTTTTTGTTTTATATTCATTTCTATCAATGAGAGGATCCATATCTCATTTGTGAGGGGGAAGAGTGCATCCGGAGAAGGTGCATTCCTCAAGAGAAAGTTCACAATGTCCTCGAGCATTATCACACCCAAGAATCGGGAGGACGCCACTCTAGAAGACATACGACAACAAAAGTGCTACAATGCAGCCTCTGGTGGCTGACCTTATTCAAAGATGCGGAAGATTTTGTGAAAAGTGTACTGGCTGTCAGAAGATGGGCGGTACTATTGGTATGAGAGATGCAATGCCCCTGAAATATATTTATATTTCAGATGTGTTCGATGCATGGGGTATTGACATCAAGGGTCCATTTCCCAACACTCAGGGCTATGAATATATTCTCGTTACTATCGATAATGTGAGTCATTGGTGGAGGCTATACCAACCCGAGCTGTTGACAGTAGCATAATCTGTCATTTTCTTAAGGAAAACTTCATTGCACGGTCCGGGATTCCCAAAATTTTGATATATGATGGGGGTAGTCATTTTATCAATAAAGATGTTAAGAACCTAACTCAGGAATAATGCATTGAACATCAAGTAGCTTCTCCATACCACACACAGTCTAATGGCTTGGCAAAATAATGGGTAAATCAAGACAATTCTCCAGAAACTTGTACGTCCGGACAGAATGAACTAGTCTCAATTGCTTGACTCAGTTCTCTGGTCCTATCGGACAATGTACAAGTCGCCTCTGGGAATGTCTCCCTACTGCCTGGTGTATGGCAAGCCATGCCATGTGCCCGTCAAGTTGATTCATAAATCATTATGGGCAATCAATATCTGCAATTTGAATTTGAAGTAAGCAGACGAGAATAGAAAGCTAGATTTGAACAAACTTCTCAAATTCCGTGACTATGCATATGGTAACAGTACAAGGAGAAGGTCAAGAAGTGGCACGACAAGCACATCCGTCATAATACTTTTGAGCCAGGTCAGAATATCTGGTTGTTTGAGGTAAACTAAAACTTTTCTCAAGTAAGTTGAAGAGAAATTGGACAGGGTCATTCATAATGCAACATGTGCGTGACAATGGAAGCATAGTCATACCTAGATTGTCAGTTGATGCACAACTCTTCATAATCAATGGACAATTACTGAAATCTTATCTCGAGCATGACACCCTCCTATCCGTGGTTGGCACAATTCAGGTGGTCTATGAATATGAATAAGAACTTCTAGTCGTAGCATCTAAAGATTCGGACAAGGTTATCAAAAACATCTTTGATTAGTAATCTTCCTCTTCTTTTCTTCATTTCTTCTTTTCATTTTTCATTTCTTTTATTCTTCTGAAAACTTCACTATCCCATTCATAATTGCTATACTTAGGATATACTTCATCCTAAGTATAGGGTGGATGAGCGGATACGGGTGCTCATTCTTTAATTCCTTCACTTGACTCCTTGACTTTTGACATTCTTTTTATACTTAGGGATATTTTACCCTAAGTGTGAGGGGAGACATGCTGAGCTGCTAATTTGTCTATTCCCAACTTCGACCTACCATACTTTGTGTACAGTTTGTTACACTTAGGATTAGTTGATCCTAAGTATAGGAGGGTCGGTTGACTTCTCGTTCTTTATTTCGTCATTGCAGTATAAATTTTCCTATACTTAGTATGAGTTATGCCTTCCTTTTCTGTTCGATCTATAAGGATATGGCTCGAGCTAAGTATAAGGGGTCAGATATATGTTGTATATATTTTATCCATAGCTCCTACTTGCATATTTTCAAATAATATGGCTAATTAATAAAAATCTAAACACACATCAAAATTCTTTGAGATTACTATAATAAATCGGTTAAAATTGTTTTGTAAAATTTTTGAAAAATGGCTGGAAAATCTATTTGAAAAATCTTTTGAAAACTATTTGGAAAATATTTAGTAAAATGTTTCCAGCCATTGTAAATTTATTTTGTTTGTAAAAGTTTCTTTTTATTTGTGTGAATAAAATGTTTTGAAATTTTATTTGCAAATGGATTTGCAAATGATTACAAAAATATTTGAAAAAACTATGCATATTATTTGAAAAATCTTTGCAAAATGATTTTCAAATTCTGTAAATGTTTGTAGAAACTATTTGTCAAAAAAATTTCAAAATTTTTTTCAAATTGTTTGTGAAAATCTTTTCAAATTATTTTGAGAACCATATACATGATTCAAGCAAAATAAAATACTGTACAAACTCCGTATGTAAACTCATAAATAAATAAATAGTTATTGTAAATTCTTGAACCTCAATTCTTGTAAATACCAATGCACTCCCATATAAATATCTACACATAATTCTTTTGACAAAACTCTTTTGTTCTTGAAAAATTCCTAAAAAAATTGCAAAACCAAACATCTATAAAAAATGCAAAATGTTTTCAGAAATTTGCATAAAAATTTGCAAAACTTTTTCAAAAACCATAAAAATTTCAGAACCATAAAATAACATCTCAAAAATATTTTATGCATTGTGTATAACATTCGCATTTTTCATATTGAAATGATAATTGAACAAGTCTAAATAAAATCCAAAGATTGGAGCATGGTTGGACCTTAATCGACTTAATCACAGGAACCTTGAGGGAACAGGAATTGAGACACTTCAGGTCTGCTAGACTTAATTCTTTAGGAACATGAGAATTAGTTCAGTTTGTCTTTACTGCATAAGTAGAATATTTCAGAACACAAAGATGAATCTTATCGACAGTGACCTAGCTTGCACACCTTCACCTTGCACTATGTTCAACTCAGGTGAAGTGGTAAACGGATGGATTTTCCGGCATGAGACACAAGCCAATGGAAACATCAGAAGTCACATATATGTGGCCATTGTATCCCAATCTGATCCAGTAGCCATGAGGTCTAATGATAGAATGTTGTGGGTTGCAATAATGCTTCAAAAGAGAGATAGTATATTGTCTCAAGAGGGAAAAATCCTTATTTAGTTGTTGTTGTTTATAGTAAAAAAAGGTAAAAGTCAAAATTTCAAAAAATAGACAAGAAAAAATCAAGAAAAATCAATTCCCGTCAGAGTATGTATGTATTCAATAAGCAAGCATGTGCTTCAAAGTCAAAGATATGTGAGACTGCAATCGGATGACTTGGCTACACTGGTCAAGCATCCTAAGATAGGTAGCTACAATGGCTACCATCCATTCTCTTCTCCACCTCATCTTCTTGAGTTGGTTGCACATGAACTTATAGAGGAATACCTCGCTTCTCGGGGAAAGAGATGTTGGATTGGGGAATTAGGGTCACCATGTTGGAGAAGACTGTCTTTTACCGCTTCAGCCGAGAGGAGATACATATCGTGCACACTGTACAAGATAGACTCATAGTCATAGGGGACTGCGCATGGCTTTTGAGCAAACTTGGGCAGAGTTTAGTGACTTTAAAAGGCTGTTGTGTTTCAAGTCTAGTTCCCAACTAAGTTTCCGACCAAACTAAAAATCCAAAGGTTTAATTGAGCTCCAAACTTTGATTTTATGAAGATAAGTTTAAGAGTTAAAGTCATTCCAAGTTCTTTCTTTTTCTTTTCTTTATTTTCTTTTCTTCACTTATAGGAAAAAGTGTTTACTAGGGACTAGCAAAGGCAAGTATGGGGGGTGATGAATCTCCATTTCATCACCTTCAATCTTTCATTTTGGCCTTAAATCCCTTGCTAAATGCATGTATATATATCATTAGTTTGCCAAAATAAACACCTCATAAATTATACAAAATATTATATAAAATATTGTATTATTTATGTATTTAATTCCAAAATTAAATAATAAAGGAGACACCATAGGTGTTGGGTAACCATAAACTCCGAGACCCATTCGTCATGATGACTTGGTCGACAAGGAATAAAGTAGGGGAAGATATGGCAGAGAAATTGTACAATCTATACATGAAAATGCTAATGTTAATTCATCTATAATTTATTTTTGTCACATATTTTACACTTATTTTTACACCTCAAACAATAAAACCCTCAACATGAACAATGTAGATAAAAATATAAAGAAAAATACAAAATTTGTTTCATAAAAAAATAATGCACAGTGTACTCAGGACAAAGAAAATAAAAAATAAAAACTTCACAGACATGTATCTTCTCCATACTGTATCAAAATGGACCAAAATCATCTCTAATTTTATATAACTTCTAATAAGCTATTTAATGAAGGTGGCTTCATTTAATTTGGAGTTAAGATGCAAAATTTAGGTTTTGGGCCCATATTGTGCAATATATATAATATTCATTATATTTATTCTTTATATTTTTAAAATTCTTTTATTTTATAAAAAGGTATACATTATTAAAAACATATGTACATAATTACAATAAAATAAAACCATCAAATAAATAATATATTTCAATACATCGGTAAAACATACTTGTATATACCTATAATGTACATATACCTAATTAAATAAGTAAACATACAAACTCAGAAAATATCATAAAAATTCCTAAATGTGACTTAAAATGAATTAGAAATATATAAAATACATGTACAAAAACAATACAATATATAATACAAAATAAAAATAAAATATACTAAATACAGGTATATATATCTATATAAATACATGTAAATATTACCACCTAATAAAGTAACTTGTAAAAATAAATAAAAATATAATGAAAAACTACGTAATAGATCCCGTGTGTATAGGCTCAAATGATCAGCAATTTCCAATCAATAAGCATCCTCGATCAGCCTATAAATAATGCTCCTTCGCCTTCCTTTTCGATTTGATCACTCTTTGCATACTCTTAGCCCCTTGGAGCCTAGTCAGCTCCTTCCCCTAGGTGACAACAACCGGAGGGTGGTCTCTGCGGCGAGGAGGAGCAATGGAGGAGGAGATCCACCATTACCGAAGGAGCTCTCCGGCTAGTACAACTTCCTTGGTCGATAAGACAAGTCGAGGCCTTGCCTTACTGTCCTTAGGTAAATCTATAGCCTAGATTTCGATTCTCACATTTAATTTGCCTTTTAATCGCTTCTTTAGGTCCAAGCTAAAAAATGCCCAAATTGCCTGGAGCTTGAGCTCCATGCCAAATCACTATGATCCAATCGTCTAATTGCCTCACTTTCCATCTCATTTCGTTCAATAGCAAATTCTTTATCTCGCCCACCTTATGATCACCTCAGATCTTCGTTGATTTGGCGAACCGAAGATCCCTCTGCCGCCTCTCACCGTACTTTCACCATCTCCATTCATTACATCACTTCCATCTTCAACCTTTGGTCGAGGAGAAAGCCCTCGAACCAGGGAAACTTTTGGTGCAGTTTGTGGCACTCGAAGACTCCTCTAGAACCTAGAGGAACACCTGGAGCAGCTCCAGGTTCTCATACGTAGTCCGAGCCCTCAAAGCTTCATCTGCCTCATCTGAGTAGCCCTACATGTGCATAAATACCCAAGGAGCTCAGAGTCACCTTCGAATTGAGAGGCCATCGCCGGACGATGGAGGATGAAGATTTCGAAGCTCAGGCGGATGATGTTCTTGTGAGTTCTTGCATCATGCGCAGCCGCAGCTGGATCTGGCAAGCGTACTAGGTCTAATCGTAGTTGTGCGATCCTATCGAACCATTGCCGCTCCCTAACCGGTCGATCCTTCACGTGGTACGAAGACGATGACCCGATCAACGAGCATTAAGTGGGTATATCACATAACCATACCCCACACTTTTTTGTATTTCATAAATAGAATTAAAAATATTTAATTAAGTTCAAAACTTTTGAGACAATTTGCATGTATGCATTTGATACTCTTTAATATTACGTTTAAGTCCAGTGCCATGTCACCTCACGTGGACCCCTACGTGAGGTGAAATTCTGTAGGTGTACCCCCTGGGTTTTGTAATTGATACTTAGTATCTAAAATCAAGTTGAAGTTCAAACTTTATAATTATTTTGCCCATGTTCCCTTGAACTTTATTTTAATTGATAAAATACCCCTGCCAGCTTGACTGATTTTTTAATGCATTTCTTTTTATTAAAAATAGATCATGTGCTCTAAAAATCTCAAAAATAGGTGTATGTGGATGATTGGGTGTGTGTTCACTTTACAATTTTTATTTTCTATTTTGCATGCATTTATTATTTATTAAAAATAAGAAGAGCTATTTTATTCCATATTTGACCTAAAAAATACAAGAAATATAAAACCCATTTTGAAAAATTCAAAAACACTTGCCTAATATCTATTCCCATATTTTATAACTCTAGACTAAAAATCACAAAAAATCTCAAAAGAATCACTTTAAATTAGCAAACCCTTATTAACCCTAAAAAATATAAAATATTCTCAAAATCCCAAAAATATTGATCCGTATTCCATATTTTTATGCTTACTTATGTCTATGTATTAAAATTGATTTTGAGAAATTTTGAACCCATATATTATTTTTACATCTCAAATCAATTTAGCATGTTTAAAATATTCCTTTTTGCCTTATTTTTAATTTTAAAAATACAAAAAATCATAAAATATTCCAAAAATACGTGAAAAATATAAAAATATTTATTTGGTTATTTTGACTATTTTTATCTATATTTACAAATAATATACATTATATAGCCTATATATATATATATATCTATATATATTAATATATACAGTTTATATTATTATTAATTATTATAAATATTATAAATATATTTTAAAACCCTGAAAAATAAAAAGGATTATTTTTGGGTTATTTTCTGATTTTGTATATTTATGAATTTATGTTCTATTTTATAATACTTATACAATATATATATACATTATATACATACGTATCTACTTATACATATATATATATTTACTATTAAATTAAAAAGAAATTAAAAATCGGAAAAATAAAATTAAAAAAATATTTTATTTAATTAAAAACACACACCACTTTGATTGATTATGTGCATACTCATATACACATTAGCATTATTTATTTATTTAAATAATTCCTACTACACCATGTGCTTCATGTGTTCGACCTCTATCCTGCTTGTCCACTATACACATTCATCATAGGGTATAATAAATTTTGATCCGCGTATCTGCTTTGTATTGATTAATTCTTATTTTATGGGTTGATTGTTGAGATTATCAGAGATCCTTGTGAGAGGTCACTTCTACGACTTAAGTCTTACCTTGTGAGACGGTACGACTCTCTCCTTTGATTACCGTTGGTATTTCAAGGTCCTTGGTCCAAAATGAAGTTGTATGCACACGTGGATGAAGGGGGGCAAAGAGCTATAGTGATGGGGTGACGGGAGGAGCTCGATGGCTCAGATCATTGCAGAATCGAAGGTGGAAATATGGGTCAAATGTGGACAATGCATAGAGGTATGAAAATGAGATGATAATGGGTCAAAATACGGTGATAATCATACTGATTTTGGGTTGGAGCCTAATGCTCCGTCAAACACAAATCTCTAAAATTAAACCAATCTAACACCTAATTGAGGAAACTAAAGGCTAAACTACTCTATGGGGATATGGTGCAATAAAAAGATGAAAAAGCATCTCATACCTATGAAGCAGGGAGCAGAGGAAGCGTCGTTGGTGAAGGTCTTCGACGAGCTAGACAGTTGATCTAAGCCTCTTATCCACACCGACAAGGATGGGAGCATCGGGTTGTCACCACGAGCACTCTACAGGGGAATTCTATTGGGGTTACGAGGAGAAAATGGGATCAAAAATCAAAAGGGTCTGCGAGGGTCTCTATTTATGCACAAGATGGAGGGCAGAAGGGGCATGGAGATTACGTGATCGGTGAAGGTGGTAGGTGAATGCTAGAGGGCAGGTGTGGAGTAGGGATGTAGAATGAACAGATTGGTGAATTGCTTGAGGAAGAAAATGGCATGTAGGAAGGTGGAGAAATGGGAGGAAGTCAGAGGTTCACAGGTTCTGGGGGCGGGGGCTGTACAATTGACCCGCTGGGTCAACAAACGGACGCATTTGTTTGGTCCATGTGGACCAAACAGATAATTTCAAGGGAAAATCTCTTGTAAAATCGGTAAAAAATAAGATGATTTTATTAAATAAAAGTTAAAAAGGAAAAAATGTTTATTTATTTATGTAATGTTTTATTATGAGTGTTATTTATCTTTATAACTCTTTTTATTAGGTGTTCATTTTTACATGTATACATACAAGTATAATACATGCATTTCAGGAATTTTATTTTTATTTTGTATTTTATATTTTATTATATACACATATTTTATATATTTATAACTTATTTATTTACACATTTAATATTTTTTTTTGATTTATTTATTTACTTAAATAAATAAGGGTATGTATATTATAGGTATAGTTTACATATATATTAATTCCTTGTTTATTTTAATGAGTTTTTACGATTTATTATATGTTTATTATTTACATGTATTTTAAATATTTATTTACATATATATATAATTACATGAAAGCTAAAATTATAAAGAATGAATAAATTAAATATAATATACAGGGTATACAATACAATAGGGACACAAAAGCCAGCTTTTGCATCTTAATTTCATTTGTAATGAAACCACCTTCATTAAATAGATAATTCAATTTTCTAAATAATAAAGATGAGTTGGTTAATTTTAAATATGTATAGAGGAGATACATGTCTGTAAAGTTTTATTTGTCGCTTTTTATTCTGTGTCTCCAGAGTGTATTATGCCTTATTTTTTGTGAAATATTTTTTTTTGTATTTTTATGTACAAGTTTTATGTTGAGAGTTCTATTATTTAAGGTATAAAAATTGAAAAATAAAAAAGGTCCTCAAATACTATTTATTGATGAAATAAATTAGGATTTTTATGGGTATTTTCTAAATAATTTAACTACCCTAACTCCCCCTACTTTATTCTTTATCGACCAAGTCGGCTCTGCTTTGGTCTCGGGGTCTAGGGGCATTCAGTATATTTGATATTTCATTTCTTTTTCTTTTTCTTTCCTTTATTTTTTTATTTTAGAATTAAATACATATATTAATATAGTATTTTTAGGTCAATTTGTGAGTGCTTTTTGGTATGAATTAATGTTATTTACATGCATTTAGCGAGTGATTTAAGGTCAAAATGAAATAACAAAGGCGATGAAATAGAGATTCATCAAAAGCACAATCAATGTTTGTCCTTTGCCGACATGGAGAGTGATATAGAAGAGTTGATCCAGTTATTCGAAGAAGGTTCATGCCAAACCGAACAAGAAAAAATAATTGCAAATATGTTCGTTATTTTAATGTCTAAGCCAAGAGAGGCAGAGGTGAACAACACCTTATTATCCGCAGATAAAACACTTACCATCATAGTTTCAAAATTCATTGCAAAGCCGACTGAGAATTTTACTAGAATAAAGACGCTTCTAGCAGATCTATACTTTGTTGTCCTTATGGATGAGCCGAATACATATCTGATCATCATCAGTGGCAGATTAACCAAGAATCAAGAATCTCGCTTGATAGAGATTCTAGAGAAAAACCGTAAGGCTCTTGGTTGGAACGTTTCGGATCTCCGAGGGATAAATCTGACCTTGTGTTCACACCATATCTTTTTAGAGGATGATTGCAAATCATCCCATGAATTTCAATGAAGATTAAACCCTAATCTTCATAACGTAGTCATGAAAGAGAATGAAGTGGTGTGAGGCTGGCTTTGTTTATCCCATCTCCGATTCGAACTGGATTATCTCATTGCACGTTGTTCTAAAGAAATATTGAATTACGATGGTTATTAATGACCAAGGAGATGAGATTTATAGTCGAGTACCTACTTCATGGCATGTTTGTGTTGATTATTAATGTTTGAATTCAACGACCAAGAAGGATCGCTTTCCTCTTCCTTTTATTGATCAATTGCTTGAAAGGTTTGCAGGGAAAGAGTTCTTTTGCTTCTTGGATGGATACTTCGGGTACAACCAAGTGGCAATTGCTCTTGAGGATCAAGATAAGACAACTTTCACCTGTTCATTTGACACATATGCTTTCAAGAAGATACCCTTTGGATTATGTAACACATCGACTACAATCTAGAGACGCATGTTGGTCATTTTTGCTGACATGGTGGGTAGTTTTTTTCAAGGTTTTTATGGACAATTTATCAGTCTATGGTGATAGTTTGACGCTTTTATTACGCACCTAGACCGAGTACTCAAGAGATGTTTTGAAGTCAATCGTGTTCTTTCGCAGGAAAGAGTCACTTCACAGTAATAGAAGAAATTGTGTTGGACTATGTCATCTCCAAATGAGGTATGGAGGTCAACCTGGCAAAGATGGAAGTGATTACGAAACTTGAGCCACCTCGAACATTCAATAATGTGAGGTCATTTCTGGGGCATGTTGGTTTCTATAGAAGATTTATCAAGGACTTCAACAAGATTGACCGGCCTCTTATAGAATTTCTAGGCAAGGAGACTAATTTTATTGTTGATGACAAAGTTATCTAGGCCTTTACTCAATTGAAAGATCTTGTCACTCAAACAAATGTCCTACATCCTCCCGATTGGTCTCTCCCATTTGAGATCATGATGGATGCATCAGATTTCGCCATTGGTGTTGTGTTAGGACAACGTCGAGAAGGATTTCCCTATGACATTCACAATTCCATCAGAACGTTAGATGATGCACAGAAGACTTATATAGTTACATAGAAAGAGCTGTTGGCACTTGTTTTCACCCTTGAGGAATTCCGTTCGCATCTTCATGAATCCAAAGTAATTGTTTATACTGACCACTCTACTATCTGATACCTACATCAAAAGAAGGAAGCCAAGTCACGTCTACTCTTATGGATCCTTCTCCTTTAGTAATTTGATTTGGGAATTAGAGATAAATCTGGAGTTAAGAATGTGGTAGCATACCATCTGTCTAGAATAGAATTGTCAGACTTCACAGATCCATGTGTCAATCAATGAAACTTTCTTGTATGAATCAGTTCTCAGTGGTGCTTCTCTCCCCTGGTATGCCAATAGTGTGAAATATGTTGTTTCCAAAAAAGTTCCATAAGATTGTAAAAGAGTAGGGAAGGATAATTTCTATCCAATATTTATTTCTACCAGTCGAAAGATCCATACCTTTTTAGGTACGGTGTGGATTGCATTTAGCGTCAATGCATTCATCAGGAAAAGTACACTAATGTCCTCGAAAACAATCATAAGCTTGAATATGGAAGACACCATTCTAGAAATGAGACGACAATGAAAATATTGCAGTGTGGCCTCCGGTGGCCCACACTATTCAAGGATGTCGCAACATATGTCAAAGGTTGCATCGACTGTCAGAAAATGGGAGGAACCCTCAGTTCCAAAAGATACGATGCTCTCAAGTTTATTCAGATCTCAATTGTTTTTTATGCTTGGGTAATTGACTTTATGTTCTTATATTCAAATAGTCAAGAATTTGAATATATCCAACTTGTCGTTGATTACATGAGTCGTTGAGTGGAGGCTATTCCCGCCCGGTCTGCTGGTAGTCGTACCGTTTTTCGCTTTTTCAAGGACAACATTATTTTGCGGTTTGAGATTCCTAAGATTCTCATTTCAGATGGTAGTAGTTATTCCATTAATAAAGAAGTCAAGAAACTTGTGAAGGAGTATGACATTAATCATCGTGTCATATCTCCTTACCACCCGCAATCCAATGGCTTGACCGAGTTATCCAATAGAGAGGTCAAGACTATTCTACAGGAACTTTTTAGGCTGGATAGGAAGAACCGGTCTCAATTTCTCGATTCAGTTCTATGGGTTTATCGGACCACCTACAAGTATCCATTAGGTATGTCTCCCTATCGTCTTGTATATGGAAAGCCATTCCATCTGCTAGTGAAACTCATTCACAAATCTCTTTGGACAGTAAATATTTGCAATTTGGACTCACAGACTGGTGGTCATCTGAACAAACTCCTGGAATTCCGAGACTACTCATGTGATAACAACCTGATGTACAAGGAGAAAGTCAAATGCTGACATGATAAGCATATTAGAAGAAAGACTTTCAATCTTGGTCAAAAAGTGTGGTTATTTGATGCAAATTTAAAGATATTACCAGATAAATTGAAGAGTAAATGGACATGACCATTCCTAGTGAGAATTGTATGTGACAATGGTAGTATTCTGATATCCGAGTTAGCATCTAACGTGCAACCATTTGTGGTCAACAGACAGCTGTTGAATACGTATTTAGAGGATGATGCGTTCATGTCCATTGTCGATTCAATTAATGTGATATTTGAAGAAGATATCCCAGCTGCAACATCAAAAGATTCAGATAGTGCTCCTATTTTTTTGTTTAATTGTTTCTTTTTAATTATTTTCCAATTCTTCCACTCTTCCGTTATTTCATTCATCAATCTTATACTTAGGATGACAAGACCCTAAGTATAGGGGGATGAATGCATTAGTTTATTCTTCATTATTCTCCCGCTTGTGTTGTAACTTGTTGATAATACTTTTCTATACTTAGCGATATTTTACCTAAGTATAGGGAGAGACATGTCAAGTCATTGATTTTCTGTAAATTCTAATCCTCGATCATCCCTACTTTGTGTATAGTCTAATATACTCAGGATTAGTTGATCCTAAGTATAGGGGGACACCTGGCTTCTTATTCTTTTATTTGAGTCATTGTGGTATAGTCATTTCTATACTTAGCACGACATATGTCTTCCTTTTTGCTCTTTGATCACTATAAGAATATAGTTCGAGTTAAGTATATGGGATTTGTATATATGTTATATATACATTATCCATAACTCGTACTTTCTGTATTTTCAATAAATATGGCTAATATACTATATTAGGAAATGATTTACGAATAACTACAATAAAGAATACACTCTTGTAAATATGTATAATTTTTTTGAAAAAAATGTTTATAAGATATGGTTTGAAACTATTTTGCAAAATGATTTAGAAAATGGTTGTATAATATTTTTGAAAAATCTATTAAAATATTTGTAAAATGTTTTCAAACTGTTTGAAAAATAATCTATTTTTAAAATGTTTGTAAAAAGTTTGTAAAAATTCTTGTAGAAAAGTTTTTGAAAAACTCTTTTTAATTAATTACAAAATAAGTTTTCAAAATGTTTAACAAATGTTTGCAAAAATATTTTCAAATTAGTTTGAAAACCTTGTCGATAATGTCCTTGCAAAATTCTTCAAATAAAAATTATAAAGCATGTACATACATGCATAAAATTCTTTATATATATGTATGTATAGAATCCTTGTAAATATGTACAAAAATATTTATGAATACTTGTGAATACATTTAATTCACTAACCACTTTTCAAAAATCCCCATAAAAATTTGCAAAATTTCCAAAAAAATCCCTAAAATTTTGAAAAATGTTTCCAAAACTCCACAAAAACTTGTAGAACTTTTTCAAAATCCCATAAAAAGTTCAAAATTAAATTGGTTTACAATAATATTTTCTTGCATTGCATATCATTTTTCAGAATGATTTTGACAATTGGACAAGTCTAAATAAATCTAAAGATTGGAGTTTGGTCTAGATCTTAATCTACTTAATTTCACAGGAACCTTATAGGAAATTGAATTAAGATTTTTCAGGACAATGAGACTTAATTCTTTAACTCCACTAGACTATGTTCATATATCATCTTGATTAGATTAAGTAGAGTATTTCGAAGCGCACACATGACTCTTGCTGATAATGACCTAACTTGGACAGCACTTTGCATTTAGCTCAACTCTTATGGGGTGGTGAGGTCCTATATTTAGCTTGAGAAGCATACTTGTGGAAACATACACAACCTCTATAGGTGGCCAGTACCTCCCAACCTGATCTAGTGGCATGGACGTCTAAAGATAGTATACTTTAGGTTGCAATAAAGCTTCAAAAGAGGGATAGTCTAGTGGCTCCAGAGGAAAAATTTCTTATGTAAATGTTGTTGTATATAGTACCAAAAAAGTGCAAAATAAAAAGCTCCCAAAAAGAATAGACGGACAAAAAGTCGATGAAAAATCAATTCCCGTCGGAGTATATATTCAAATAAGGCATTATGCTTCAAAGTCAAAGACATCAAGGTTGCATGCAGCTGGAGACTTGACTACACTGGTCAAGCTCTACAGGTTATGTGACTACACGGGTGACAATCCATTCTTCCTCTCTACCCCCTCTCCTTGAGCTGGTTGTACTTGACCTTAGAAGGAAATACCATGGTCATCGAGGAAAGAGTAGCTAGACTGGGGAGTTAGGGTTATCCTGCTGAGGGATACAGTTTCTTACCATTGTCGATGAGAAGAGCTGTATTCACATACACTATACAAGTGAGACTCATAGTCATAAGGATTTGCATACGAAAAGACTTATTCTGACCTGGCTATTGAGGCAATCTGAATAGAGGATTATGGAACTTGAGGGAAGTTAAGTTTTAAATCCTATTTCCAATAATGTTCTGAATACATTAATAATCCAAAGGTCTTAACTAAGCTTCAAACTTTGATTTTGTGAAGATAAGCCCAAGAATCATAATCATTCTAAGTTCTTTATTTTTATTTTCTTTATTATCTCTTTTGCATCGCTTATTCTGCTAATAAGTGTTTGCCATGGACTACCAAAGGTAAGTATATGGGGGTGATGAATAGACATTCAGATACCTTTATTCTTCCATTTTGTATTTAAATTCCTATCAAAACACTTGTAAATAATGCTAAACTGTGCAAATTAACACCCAATATTCCTATGTAATTAATACCTTATCATATGTGTTTAAATCCAAAATTACAGAATAAAGAAAAGAAAAGAAAATTAAATGAAGTATCAAAGATACTGAATGATCCTAATCCCCAAGATCAAATCAATATTGATTTGGTTAATAAAGAATAAAGTAGGGGGAGATAATGCCAATATATTGTTCAAAACCCTATCTGCTTATAATAAAAATAGCTCATTTTTACACCAATTTATTCTTTATTCTACAAACCTCAAATAATAAAATGTTCAACATGAAACTTGTACATAATAATATATAGAAAATTATACAAATAATAGTCAGTAAAAAAATACATAGTGCAACTTGTACACACAGATGAAAAAGTCGTAAATCGAACTCCATAGATCAATATCTTATCCATACAAACTCAAATTGAACTAAACTCACATCCATTGTATTCCAAATTAAATTATCTATCTAATGAAGCTAGTTTCATTAAAAATGGAGTCAAGATACAAAATTTGGCTTTCTAGGGTACTATTATGATGTGTATATAATATTCATATATTTTATTCTTTACATTTTTACTCTTCTTATATTTCTAAATGTTTTTATATATTATTTAATACATACTAAAATATAAATACAAAATAAAACCACTAAAAAGACATTGTAATAAATAACACCTTAAAATATATACGTATATTATACATATAATATTTATTTATTTATTTATTTATTTACACATATACATAAAATCATAAAAATATAACAAAATCTTTAAATATACATTTAATAATGTTATAAATATATAAAATATGCATATATGATAATTTATTAAAAATACAAAATAAAATACATAGAATACATGTAAATATACCTATATATGGCATGCACATATTAACATCTCATAAATTAAGTTGTAAAAAAAAATAAAAATCATGACAAAATAGTTTGAAAATAAGAAACATTTTTCATGTTTTAAGTTTTACTTAATAAAATCATTTATTATTTATAATTAAATTAATAAAGTTTTTTATTTCGATTTTGTCCTATCTGGTCCTACATGGACCAATGGGTGCACATCTTTCGTTGACCTGTGGGACAACTGTACCTCCGTCTACTCTAACTTCTGTCAGAATGCCAACATCCTTCTTCTCCCATTTTCCACACTTCTTCCTCACCCTCTTCTCCCTCGAGCACCCCACCATTCTGAGCACACCACATCCCTCTTCCACATACACTCCATAGCCTCCACCAATCCCTCTTCTTCCGCATGCCGTCTTAGTCATGAGATGACCACTTCACCATTTCTATAAATAAATCCCCTCATCTTTCTTCACCTTTTGATCCCCTTTACCTCTCTATAACCCCAATCCTAGTAGTTCTCGAGCTTCTTGGTGACAATAGGAAGCCAACCAAAGTGCCGGTGAGGAGAAAGAGTCGTTGAAGTGAGTCCACCATCATCGAGCTTCAGCTCTGACGAAGGTCTCTGCTCCCTGATCTCCGATCTGGTATGAGTTATCTTACTTAGTTTATATGTTTCATTTTCATTCCTAGGTTCAATCATGCATTTCATTTCACGTTATTTACCTTAGATTTAGCTTTAATTCATACGTTCGTAGTTTGATGGAGCACTAGGCTCCGACCATGTATTCACTATGATCCAACAGTCATCTCAGTCCGCCAACACCCCCATCTCACTCCCCATCATGTTCTCCATCCTACCCCATTATTTTCCACCCTTGGTTCTACATGAATCGAGGAGTTTGATCTTTGTCTTTCATCATCGCCAGAAGTCTCTGCTAATTATCACTCCTAAGCACTATAAGCTATAATTTTTGGTTGAGGAGACTCCTCCTCGAGCCGCCGACCATTCTGTGACAGGAGATAGGCCTTGAAGCACCACTTGAAGCCAGTATCAATCAAAGAATAAGTTCCCTAGGTAGCTTGAACGGAGATCGACTTCCATGCCTTTTCCAATGAGGTATGGACCATTTGAACCCCTCTGTAGGTGTGGGACCATCCAAGAAGCTTTAGAACCGATCGACAGCCTGTAAGAACACCGGAGACCAGATTATTAGACGATCAAAGATGAACATGGAAGATGCCCCCCCCTCGTGAGTCCCTCCCCATCATTAGATCTATGCATCGACCCCGATATGAGTCGTTAGTTTTAATCGAGCGATATGCCATCCCAAGCACTCGATCATAAGTGGAGGCGACATGGTGCATCCAGAGCCCTTCATTAGTACATCACGTGCCATGCACATCGTCTTCTTTGATATATTGCACTTTACGCACACTACTTTTTTTATTTTATGCTTAGTACTATAAATATGATAATCAGTGTAAAATAAACAGGGTTAATTGCAATTAGGACTTGGAACTTGTGTAATATTGCAAATTAGTCCTCCCGCCTCACATGTAGCGACACGTGAGGCATTGTAAAAATAACAATTGTACCGTTATCTTTGGTGAACTTGTTCTGAAACGAAGCTTATGTCATAATTAATTGCAAATAGGTCCTTGTAACTATGGCATTGAAATTTCTCATATTTTATGCATATTAATTATTTTTATTGCTCTAAAAATTATTGGAAAATCATGTTAAGTACATGATATCATGCTTGTTCACGCTTAATTTTATTTAGGAATTTAACCTATTTTCCTTTTTTAAAAAATTTAAAAACACTCATTTTCTCCCTATATAGCATAAAAATCCCATAAAAAATACAAAATCTCATCCAAAAATTCCATAAATATTATATTATCTATATCATTATATATTCTACCACATATCTAAAAACACTAAAAAAATACAAGATATAAAACATAAAATTTACAAAACCCTAAAAATCTTATAAAAATTAGCAAAATTATCTAAAAATTCAAAAATATAACTTTCTATTTGTGAATTTAATTATATATACTATGTAATAAAAATAGTTTAAGGTTTATTTTACTTATTTATATTTATTAAACCTAAAACGATCTCGAATATTTATTTTATTCATTATTTTGTATTTTTTGCAACTTTAAAAATCCATAAAAAAAATTAGAAAAATTCTATGAACATTACCAAAAATAGAAAATATATAAATCGTAAAAATATTTTATTTTCTAAATTTTGAATTTATTTGATTTATTTATAAATATAAATATCTATATTATCTATTATACACATATTTCTTATATAATGTCTATATTATTACATATAATTATATGTCTTTAAAAAAATTAAAATGAAATTAAAATTTTTAAAAAGTTAATGATAAGATATAAACTTTAAAATTAAAATTAAAAAATATTTTAATATAAAAAATAAAAATCTATAAAAAATTAAATATATATTAAAACCCACATAAAATTAAAAAAATAAGAAAATACAAAATAGTTATTATTAGTTAGGAATAATTATTGATAATATACTACACTACCATTTGCTCTCTGTGGTTCGACAACTCTGCCTACTTGTACTATACACACATTTAATAGAGTTAACTATAATAATATTTTAACTCACATTTACATTGATTGATTTATCTACACATCATGGATTAATTAATGTTGCTTATTCGAGAGCTGGTTGTCATTGCGATTACTATTCTATCTTGTTAGGTTCGTAGATCGGTCTCCCGAGTAAACATCTACCCACTCTAATATCGCCATCAAGCTCCTTTTGTTCTCTACAACTTTCCCATAAACCCTAAGTGCACTCACAAGTGGAGGCATTCTTCCTCTCCTAAAACTCAAAATGAAAAGCTCTAGTGAAACCTCGAAGCCCATGGCTTCCAAATCCAACTCCCACCTTGAAATTGTATTGGTTTCTAAGCCGAAACAAAGCTACAAACCCCTTCCACCTCTCATTATCCTCTTACTAGAGTACAACACAATAGTATAGGTATCCATGGTAAGACTATTCTTTCGTAGTGGAAGGATGATATCTGTGAGGAAGCTAAGGATTTGCGGAATGATTTCTATTGTTGTTCCACAATCAAAATTTTTGAAATCTATAACTCCCGTAAATGGGATGGAGAAGTTCTTGAGATAGAGGTCTCTAAGGCCACCTTTAATAGGTTGTGAAAGCTTTCAGAGCGCCAACTCATTGCTGAAGTTGATTCAAGTTAAACCTTCCGAAACCGACGCACCCTTCCCTACAAGGTATCGATAGATTATGAATATGGTTTTATAAGTGGTCACCATTTTTTAGGGCTAAGAGCATGGAGGAAGTTTCTATATATTGGGTTACTACTCTCGGCCTACTGATGCATCATGGATACCCTTACATCTTGGAGAGCATTATGAAACAATTTGGGAAATTCCTGGACTATGAATGCCATAACTTGCAAATGAATTATAGGAGGCTTCTAAGGTTGAAATCATGGTCAATATCTTAGACTTGACAATATTCCAAGGGTTGTGGAGCTGATCATTATTGATAGGATCTTCGAGGTCTCTTTTCATCTATTATCCTAAACGAGAGGTCAATTTCTAGCACTATGACACTCTACTAGTGGAAACCACCACACTCTTCAACTGTAATGTCTCCTACAAAACTGAGGATGAGCTAAACTATAAAGATTTCAAGTGATTTCGCAAGAATCACAAGGTTATGCATGTGGCTAAGCTCTCTAGAGAAAAAAAACATTTTATGTCCGACCTAAGCTTAGGAAAAAGGAAAACATGAATGTTGTTATGTGCCCATAGCATTAGGCTCCCAGCACTATCCTCCCAAGTGATTCCAGATCAAGGTTGATCTGTCCAAGGTGGAACAAGTGGTCATCGAGACACAGAGCATGATTCAAAAAATCGATGCTTCGCTTGGGAGTGCATCAAAGATCTTCCATCCACAATTAGAAGGCTAATGAATCTCCATTTCATCACCTTTATTATCTCATTTTGCCTTATATCCCTAGTTAAATGCACGTTTATAGCACTACTTTATGAAAAATAACAATCAATAATATACACATAAATATTATAAAAAATATTGTATTTAATTCCAAAATAAAAGAATAAAGGAAAGAAAAAGAAATGAAATACCAAAGGTATTGAATGACCCTAAACCTTGAGATCCAGTCATCATGATGACTTAGCCGATAAGGAATAAAGTACGAGAATATAAGGGCCATAAATTGCACCAAAAACGCTAATTTTATTCCTCAATAATAGGCTTTTTGGGACCTATTTTATTTTCCTATTTTTATACATCAATTAATGAAACCCTCTATATGAAAGTTGTGCATACAAATACAAAGTTAATTTCATTAAAAATAATGCACAATGTGCCCGGGATACGTAGAATAAAAATCCGCAAAGAAAGGTACCAGACCTATATCTTTTCTATACTGATTCAAAATTGACCAAACTCACCTTTAGTGTTCATAAAATAAAATTATCTATTCAAATTGGAGTTAAGATGCAAAAGTTGGCTTTTTGGCCATCATTGTACAATATACATGTATAAAATATTTGATTTATTTATTCTTTGTATTTTTAAATTTTATCATATTTTTATAATAAAAAATAAAACCATGAAAAATGCATAAAAATAAATAAAGCTGCAGAATATATAGGTATAATAAACCTATATTATACATACATAATATATATATATATATCTAATTATTTAATTATGTAAATAAACTCAGAAAAATAAAACAAAAATATGTACATATATATATATATTTAAATAAATATGTACATTTATTATTTAATATACATATTAATAATAAAAATAAAATAAAACCATAAAAATGCATAAAAATAAATAAATCTACAGAATATATAGGTATAATAAGCATATATTATACATACATAATATATATCTCTAATTATTTAAGTATGCAAATAAACTCAGAAAAATAAAATAAAAATATGTACACATATACATTTATTTATTTAAATAAGTTATAAATATATATATTTAAATAAGTTGTAAATATAAAAATTATGTATATAAAATAATAAAATATAAAATACAAAATAAAATAAAATACATCATTTACAGATAAATATACATATAATTATACATGTAAAAATTAGCACCTAATAAACTAACGTGTAAAAATAAATAAATATCATTATAAAATACAACATAAAATAATAAACATTTTTCATATTTTGACAAAAATTAATAAAATCATTTATTATTTTAAATCAATTTAATAATAGAATCATTCCCTATTGTGTTTTCTAGAGGCTTACGTGGACCAATGAGGAGTGAGTCCTCGTTGACCCCGATTAACTCCTCGCCCCCAAGGTTCTGCAGCTGTCAGAAGCTAAGCACCTTGATTTCTCTGATTTTTTATGCTTGAGGATTTCACAAATTCCGCGCGCTCCATTCTTGACTTTTGCTCCTCAATTTTTGCCCTTTCACATGCATATGTCTCCTTGATCGATGGACCTCTGAATTGAGCGATAACCAAGGCCAAACCTCGCCATGTATATATTGCAACCTCCTCCCCCATTTTGAATTTAATCCTCGTTTACACCCTCTTAGCCCCTTGAATTGAGTCCTTGGGTCTTCCTTCATGACAGGAAGCAACTCCCATCGAATCACAACGTCGAGGAGGGTTGGAGGAGTAAATCCACACCTCATCGGAGCTCCGTCGTGCGAGTTTTGCTCTCGGTCACCCTAAGGTAGGAGAGCTCTCTTTTCCTTGTATTTTCGATTTTGAGCTTTTGCATTAGAGCAAATTAGCTATTTATTTTGTTCAATTCGATCTAGATTTGTGTAAAATCCCAAAATCATAGTTTGTTGGAGCTACTGCTCTGGATTTTTTCCCCCACTATTCCAGCCCTCATCTCAACTCGTTGACCACTTCACAACTTTCCCCCTTCACTTCTGAATCCAGACACCCTGAACATGCACAGGTCTGGTGATCAGAGTCTCCACCTCTGCTACACACCGGAGACCTCCGCTCCGCCTCATCCTCACTCATTTTTACACCAAATCAAGCCCCATACCCTCGTTTTCTTGTGTGATACTGACCTTGCAGGTACTGAAGCTTGAAGACCTCTTTTGGGTTGAAATTTTGCCCCTAAGAGGTTGTCCTGGCACCCATCCTTCCTCAAGCATCCAGGCCCCATTAATGGGTCCTAGATCAATTTGAAGGACTTAGCAGGTGAGGAGGATCCCCAGCTCCTTTTTGTACCTCCAGCGAGCCTTCTAGGTGGCTGGAGTCGTGAGCTTTGGCCAATCAAAGAAGGCCCGGCATTGTGTTCTTACCAGTTATTCGAAGCCCCATCGCGGTCGTTCGATCAAGAGCCCCTTCCAAGAGCCATGGCTATCATAGGATTGGAGCATCATTAGCCATCGGATCTCATCGGGAGATCTAATCTCATCCATCCAAGTGAACTATCGTTGTGCATCCGGAGCACGATGCATGGCAAGTGAATTAATCTTCGCCATCTGCCGGTACCTTTGAGTGGTATTTTGTACCCCTAGTCCCTCTATTTTTGAATTTACTTTTTAACTCAGGAACATTCATCTGCAGTTTGGATATTTTTGTAATATTTGCATTTTAATCTTCACCTTTATTTTATTTCACTTAGGTCCTCCGCCACATCACCTCATGTGCGCATACACGAGATGCGGTGGGGCATTTTGCCTTGGACCCCTCCAAGCCTTTGTATTTGTTTTAGTACTGTAATTTGCACGTTAAGCGTTAAATTTTATGGAAAAATTACATCCAAGACCTGAACATTTTAAAATACCACAGAAACGCCCCCGCTAGTATTGAGTTTTCTTTTTGTTGATGTTATTTTTATGAATGTCTTTAATTCTCTAAAAATCTAGAAGAAAACAAGTTAGATGCCTTAAATAGTACTCTAACACATATATTTTCATTAGGGCATTTTACCATGTTTTTCGATTTATTAAAAATAAAAGCAGAGCATTTTTCCCTATTTGTTGAGAAAAATAAAAAAAATTAAAACAACTTCTAAAAACTCCAACAAATTTAGGATATCATTATTACTATATTTTGAAACTCCAGACCAAAAATCACTAAAAATTGCAAAAAACACTAAAATTTTAAAACCCCCCAAAACTTATAAACATCAATAAAAATTATACAAAAACCGAAAATATTTATTTCTATTTCTAGTTTTTGTCTTTATTATGTATTATATATTAAAATAGTTTTGGAAATTTTTTAGTTATTAGATATTTTTAAATCCCAAAACAGTCCGACCTATTATCAGATGTCATTGTTTTGACATTTTTAATTAATTAAAAATGCATAAAAATTAGAAAAAATTATAAGAAAATTCAAAAAAAATAGAGAAAATATTAAAAACACAAAAATATTTTATTTTATACTTTTTTATTATATATAGTTATATTCATAAATATAAAACCTTATATATAGCTTTTATTTATATTAGTATTATATGCTACTTATATTTATTATTAATATTTATAAATACCTATAAATATTTGAAAATAATTAAAAATAAAATGGATCATTATTATTTTGTTTTCTTAATTTTTATATATTTTTATTATTTATTTATCATATATAGTACTTATATTGTAACTCTTATATATAGATATGCATATATATTATACCTTTATACATTAAAAAAGAAAAATAAAATGGGATTTTTACCCGGTGGACCTTATAATCTTTGACAATTACCACCATGACCTAAGAAACAACCTAATTCCTCCCTCGGCCCCATACGTCTTACCCCACAAACCCTACCGTTAAATTGACACGTATTGGGCTAACTTGTTTGGATTAAAACTGAGTTAATCAAATTACATGAAATCTAATGGTTGGATTTCTTCCTCTCTTCCTCATTCCTTCTTCTATTCCCTTCTTCATCTTCACTTCCCTTCTCCAATCCACTGATGGTGGTCGAACGACGTTGTGTAGCAGGTGAGATACAACCTTTGGGAAGACCCTGCTACGAAAAAAGACGTTCATTTCTGTAATTAAATTAAAAAATGGAGCTTGGTTAAGATCTTAATCCACCTAATTCTAAGAGGAACCTCATATGACTTAGGGTTGATCCCCCTATTTTTTTATCATTTAGGCTTAGAAGAAAATCCAAAAAATTGTTAGGCAATTATTCTTGAAAAATACACAAAAATTTGAAAATTCAAAAAATTAAAACAAGGGGGCTGCTAATAAACTTTGATCCTAATTAAAATTTGTAATGAACATCGTTGTTTAGGGTTCACAAAGCCCACATTGTATTCAGGTACATTCCAGACAGAGCGAGGCACGCCCCTTAATGAATAGAGACAAAAACCCGATATGTGGTTGCCTTGATTATCACTTTGGAATGGCAAATTGTTAGCACTTCTATCGTGCATAGGTGAGTAGGGCATCATCGACGATGGTGTTCTCGCCTTGTGTAGAACATTTGACCTAGTCTAAAGTATTGAGCTTAGGACATCCCCTCCCGGGGTGTCTATCTCATTGTCTTGGGTCCAAGTATCTCATTTTTTAGGGAAGTATTGGTTTCACCTATCGGCTTCCTCTCTTATTCTTTGGCTAAGTAGCCCCCTCGGCTCGATATTGAGGATCTCAAAAAGTGCAGTCACAGGATACAATGGAAGTGGAAATTATGGTATTCTTTTCTAGCTGTACTCACTTTCCTATAGGGCTAGCGATTAAGGACGTGTTATGAGATTGTATGAAATAAATGATAAAACTGAAAAGATAAAAATAGTCGAACTCTCACGACTTCACTTGTTTTGAGTTGGTGAACTCCTTGCTTTGTGTTTGTTTGGATCTAGTTAGGATTCAAAGATTAGTCCCACTGATTGATCCGCTGAGATACCCTTTTAATAAAGTTAAATGTATGTTGTTGTTGTTATAGCCGGGCAATCAGGATCGATCAAAAATTAACCGCATGAATCGAATAATCAACGAATGAATTAATGTGCGGTTTGATGTATTTTTAACCTGGGCAAGCCCCAGGGTCGACTCAAGGACGCAAAGGAACAACTTCTGATCAAGTTAGAGGAATTAAGTCATGATTTTCCAAGCGAGGTTTTTTTTATAATTCTTTTATGCAATAAAAATGCAAATGCACAAATACGGATGAACTATATTATTAAGAAAATTAGTAACTTAGCTAAATTGATTTTAATGTGAAATTAATCCAAATTAGCCAAGTTATTTTTTCCTGAAAACCTAATCCAATAATGAATGCAAAATGTATTTTTTGGAATTTTTGGATTTAATATGCAACAATGAAAATGCAAACTTTTTTGGGGGTTTTAATGCAATTTTTCATGCAAAAATAATGGAAAAAATTATGAAAACTTTTACTAGAAAGTAAAATATAATGAAAGGAAGCTAGCTAATTTTTTGGAATTTTCTGATAATATACCATTTTTTATGAATTTTTAATGAAAATAGAGTGATTGTTTGTATTTAATTCCTAATAAATCCATGAAATCAAATTATCCATAGAAAAAATTATCACTAATAGATATTGTAATGAGCAATCTAGAAGAATTGAAATTTCGCAAAAATAATATTTGTGGAGTTAATTAAAAATCAGTTACAGAAATCACTCAACTATTTATTTTAGGCAAAAGATATATCTATTTTTGATGAAATTTGGAGAATAATTAAAGCACAACTAGAGGCATCAATTGGAATTTTTTCACAATTTTTAGAGCAATAAATAAATATGTGTGAATTTCAGAGTATAAATGAGTAAAATATCACTAAATTTCAAACTCTGATTTTTAATAAATTATCCAATGCTCACAAAAATCTAAATAAATATCAAAATGTACAGAATTAAGTTCTCAACAAAAAGATGTCCAAATAAATGCGTTAGCACAGGGGTATCTTTGCAATATTGAAAATAAAAGAATAAACAAAAACTATGCTCATGGGTTGTTTTGTAAATAAAGAAACCTGAAGGAATGAAACCACATTTTTTCCAAAAATAAAAATAAAAGGAACTTCTGAATTCCAACCCTAGGGCATGATCTCGAGGAGGGGGGCAGACGTGGCTGGTGCGGCGAAGTCGTGCACGAGGGGGCGGAGCACCGCAGCCACATATGGAGTCACGTAAGGCCGGTGGCTTACGTGTGGCAAAGGTGGCGAGCGGGGGTCGGTCGCGGCGAGACTGGCAGTTGATGGTGAGCGGCTGCGCGGCGGTAGGTGGAGGTAGCGTCGTGCGCGGCAGACGGCTGGATGGCGATGGAGCACGGATCTGTCTTCAGGCGACACGCGGCTGGGTGGTGCACAGCTGGACTGTCGCGTTGGAGGCGGAGGGGCGGAGCGGGCTGCTCGTGCTAGGCACAGAGGGCGCCTGCGGGGGAAGTCGTAGGTGCGCGCGGGGCGACGAGTAGGCAACGGCCATGGGCGGCCGCGCACAGGAGGTGCAGCAGTCGCGACTAGCGATGCGGCCTGGAGGGCTACAAGATGGTGGCTTCTGGCAGGTTGATGCACGGCGAGGAACCGCGAGGGGGGACGACTGGTGTTGCAGCCTGGAGCGGGGCAGCCTCACGTACGGAGGGCAGGAGGGTGTGGCTGGAATGTGCATGTGCGGTAGTCCACGCGTTGGAGGGGTGCAGCCTCAGAGTGGGTCCCATGAGGTTGCAGGGCGGCTGGAGGAGGCATCGCAGGAGATGCATTGTGGGGGCACGGGCAAGTCGAGGATGAAGCACGGCGGTCGGTGCAGTGCTGACTGGAGCCGTACGGCCTGGAGGGATGTTGGAGGTTGTGTGCAGATGTGGGACTGCCGCCTGCGGGTAGCGGATGCCCACAGTAGAAGGGGGCGGGGGTGCAGCGGTAGTAGGGCAGGATAGGAGAGGCTATTGCTTGTTTTTTTTTTAATTTTTTGAATTTTTTTTTGTAAACAACAAATAAAAGTGTAATGAATAGGTGGTAATGGTGTGATGATGGTGGTGGTGGTAAATGATGAATGTGGTGATTGTGATACGAATCAATAGGAAAAAAATTGTTAGATGAAAATAAAATGACAAGGAAAATGAGAGGGATTACTTACCTGTGATTCGATCCAATTTGGAGGAGCTATGCTACAACTCCGATCGCTGTCTCGAGAAGGATGGTGAAATCCTTCGAAGCTAAGCGAGACCGCTTGGAAGATTGCGACACGGCAATGTGGTACCGTGGATCTTACCTGAAAGGTTGTCGTCGCTCAACTTGTCTCCTTCAACTGCCACTTCTAGGTTAAAGGGGCTCGACCTCTCTTCTCTCGAATCGACGGATGATTATGAATGAAGGGGGAGATGTGAATAAAAAGAGGATGAGGAAGTTGGAAAAGAGATGGAGAAAGTGGAGGAGTGGGGAGTTAATGGCTTGGAGTGGGGAACAAGTAGAGGGAGAAGAAGTAAAAGGGGGGGAAATAAAAAATAAAATAAATAAATAAAATAAGTAGGCTACTAAAAATAAAGAAGATAAAGTAAATAAAAGAAAATAAATAATTGATTAATTAATTAAAATAAAATAAAAAACAATAAAAAATATGAAATTAATAAATAATAAAAAAATAGGGTGACACGTGGTGGCTCCAGGAGCGGCCACGTGTCATACCTGGAAAATCAAAAATTAAATGTAAAGAAAATAAAAAAGAAATAACAAAAGGGTTCAAATCAAAAAGTGGTCAACATGAAAGATTCGTCTCGACGAGATCTACAACTTTCATGAAGGACTGAAAATCCAAAGAAGTCATATGTACAAAGTGTTTATTTGGGTGGTACCTTGTAGATATAAAATACCGCATTTTTGTCTTTTGCATTTTTTGTCAATTTTAAATAAGAGAAAAATCAAAATAAAAATATAGAAAATATGAAAGGAATACTTACAATTTAATCAATTTTTTGGATTTTTAATAATTAAGAAAATAAAAGAATAAAATACAAGGGCATTTTGGTCAATATATACAATATAATAGGGGCCCAAAACCCAAGTTTCACATACAATCTCTAATTTTTATGAAATTAGTCTTTTTTTGAAGGTCTCTGAGTTTTAAAAGTGAGTAGACCTAAATCATACACTGTAAGAGAGAGATATGCACATTTTAAGGTTCATGGTCTCAAACTTGGATTTGGGTTTTATTGGACAATTTTACATGTTAGTATTTTTTGATATCTTTCCTTTATTAGTGTTAGTGATATATACACTATAGAGTTGATTTTGTTGGATTTGGAGTTAGTACAAAATAGATACAGATATGGTATTTACAAGTGATTTTTACATGTGAATTGGGCTTCTTATTTAATGCAAATATGAATGCTAAAATGCAGATTTTATTTATGCATGCATGAATGATAATTATGTAATATAAGTGGAAATATGCAGTTAATTGATCGGGAACAAAGCTCTATTTTCAACTTTTAGAGTGATGAATCACAAATTAGCACCCGCGCACTTGTGCCAATTTTCTTTCCTTCTATTTTCATTTCATCTTGAGTTACTCGCATTAGGCTTTTTTATCTCTCCACTCATCCTTTTGTCATCCCCCATGATCATTTCTCCTCACCTATTTCTCTTGTGTTTCCAAGATGTCGACTCCTGAATGGTTTAGTTGAGAATCCGCCGACACCCACAATGGGTTCGACATCTCCAATAATTCAGGGTAATTCCCAAATGATTTATTTGGATTTTATGAACCATCCTTAGGACTCCATGCTTCTTGCATCTCTTACAAACCGAGAAAACTCTCTTCCCGAGTTCTGTCCCATTTGGATGGAGATTGATTTCACTCCTTGTACCTCTCCATCATTAATAAAATTCAGAATTGATCCTAATTATGAATATTCTCTTCATATGATGCTTGCATGCAAATTGATCGAGGTATTTTCCTGTTGCAGATTAGGACCCCGATCTGGAGCCAGATTCATAGTCAGATTTCAAGATGGCTCCCACATGTCGTGGAAAAGGACCACAACACCTTAGCACTGAGAAGAATACAGAGCATGGCACAAATCAGAATGAAGTGAATAGTCAGCTCTTAGCATCCATCCAAGCCATCAAGCAACAGTTGATTGATCAAGCTCTTGCCCAGGCCACCTTTCAGGAAATGATAAATGACTTGAGGAGGAGATTGGAAGAAAGAGAGATACAAGGAGGAGGTGATGGTTATTTACATTATGATGATGAGGATAACCACTCTATAGATGGACCTCGTAGAGGCGATGGGGAGGGAAGGAGAGGTCGACCTAAGCCCACACTAGAGCATATTTACAACCTTGCGGCCAACCAGATTATTGAGTGGATCCATATTTCTCCATTCTACGGACACTTAGAGATGAAACCATGGCTCCTTTTGCTCTTCCTCACTTTCCGTAGGAATCCCAATGAAGAACCTTACATCCATCTACAACAATTCAGACGCATCTACAGCACAACACACTACCCCAACATCCCATTGGCTGCAGTCAAGATGATTGATTTTCCTTTCAGCCTTCAGGGAAAAAGCATTGTACTGGATCAACAATTTGGGGAAAGTGGTGATGACATGGGAGGAATTGAAGTCCACTTTTATGCATAAATATTACCCGCTAGGTCATCTCAATCAGATGCGGTCCAAGATTGCCAGCATCTCCCAGGGACCACAAGAGTCCATTCATGAGACATGGGAGCATTTCAGTGATATAATCGAGAAGTGCCCCCACCACGATATCCCAAAGACTAGTTTGGTCCAGCATTTCCTTGGGGGACTAACTGAAAACAACCAGCGTTGGTTGATGTCGCCTATGGAGGTTCACATATCAACAAAGATGAGGATGCTAGGTGGCAGATCTTTGAGGAGATGACTGAAGGAGAGGTTGCACTCTCCTCCTACCATTCTTTTCAAGTGCAACCTCAGATCCTCCGAAAATCTGTCAACATGGCAGACACTCGTGATGTGGACAAGTGCGAGAATTCAGATCTCATCATCATTGGTAGTCGCCTGTCCAAGGTAGACATTATTGAGAACCGATCACATGATTTAGAGAAGATAGATGTGATCGAATAGAGGATAAAAATCATGGATAAGCTAGACATGATTACCAAGCAACTGGAGTTGTTGGTGAGCATCATCAGTGCTTGCAATTCCATGGCATCCACCCCCGGCACTCCTGTTGCGAAAAAGGAGTAATGCAACACCAACCTCATTCGAGCCCCAATCATCCTCAGGTCCATCACGTATACTACGTGCAGACACCCGAGTAGCCACTACTGTAGCCGCAATCACATATGGTGGTTTACCAGCCCGACCCCCAGCACTAGTACATTGAACAGTGTTTCCCACCTCCACCACACATTCAGGAGATGAATGTGTATGGAACAATGATAGACAACTGACCCATCGTTAGGGACAACCTCTAAGGTCAAAACACATCCATCAGGCCATTTCACCAGCAGCAAGGAGGGAGGAAGTTCCGGCCCATCCAATCCCATCACTAGCATCCTTCGCAGCATGGGTATACTTGGAACTAGAACTACCAGCAGCCGAGTTATCGACAATAATATCATCAGCAGTCAGATGCTCACTTCCAGAACCAGTACTCCTCTTCTCAGTACTAGTAGTATTCTTCTCCTCTTCCTTCTCATTTTTCTAAGGGTTAGTAGAAGCAACCTCTCCCATACTAGCAGAGTCAGTGCCCACATCAGGCCGAACCATCCTAGGTCATGATGGTGAACCCAGCTCTTGATTTCTTGGCCCAACTCATAAAAAAATGCCCGAGATGAGTCAGAAGATCAATGACCTGGCATCCTCCAAGACTATCATACCAGCTTAGGTCAAAGCTAACCTGAATAACTTCTGTTACAAAGAGCAGGCAGACTACATAGCCCTGCTTGATTCAGGTGAAAACAATAATGCTTTATCTAATTATGTAACTCTCAAGAGCGGTAGGACACTCCAAGCATCTGTGACAGCGAAGGGGAAGAGAAATGAATCTGATGGTGAGTCATCATCTAGGCTAGCAGACAGGGCCAAAGATCTTTTTGAGGATGCAGCATTTGATACAAAAAACAAAAAAATAAAGAAAACCAGAAAACACAAAAAGAAAGCATCAGCCAAGGAGAAGCTATGCCAACAAAGGAGAAGCAAGCATCCATAACTGAACCAACGCCACCTGATGGAGCCGAACTTGCAATTCCTTTTGGTCCACCTGATGTGGCCGAATGTACATCTTTTTGTCATCTACATGTATACAATGATATGGATACAAATTCAAAGAATTAAATTTTTATGATGTACATATATCATTTCTTGAAGCTATTAAATAAAAAATAACACAAAATGAAAAATGTTTTATTTGATCCTGACATTGTGGAATTTTTGCAAAATATTATTCTTGAAATACCATTGCTCAAGGCCATGTAGTACATGCCTATCGTGCAAAAAGGATTGAAAGAAGCATGTACCACGAAGCGTCAACCCTGCAAAACCAAACGCTGGAAACCTGAGAAACACATTCTTACCATGACCATTGTGGATGTCATCAACAATCTCCCAAACAAGAAGAAAGACAAGGGAGCACCTCTAGTTATATGTCAAATTTTCAATCAAGAGTTCGAGCTCACATTGCTCGACAGTGGATCATCTATCAACTAATTTCCATCGTTACAACTCACAGAATTTGGGTTAGGGCCGCTCAAGCCAACCAAAATGATTATGCAATTTGCAGACATATCAGTTAAGCGGTTGATGAATCTTAATTTCATCACCTTTATTCTTTCATTTTTGCCTTTAAACCCTAGTTAAATGCATGTATATAACGTAATTTTGTGCAAAATAACATCAATTATTTATATTGTAAATATTGTATAAAATATTGTATTTAAAGCTAAAATAAAAGAATAAAGAAAAGAAAAGAAGATGAATAAAATACCATAGATACCGGCTGACCCTAAACCCCGAGACCTAGGCATCATGATGGTTGGGTCGAAATTTTTATTGTAATTAATTCCTCTTTATTTTCATTTTTTTTCTTTATTTATTATTGAATCACGCAAAATTTTGTAATCTAGTAAATAAATAATAAAGTAGGGGGAGACAAGGGCCAAAAATAACTCAAAACCCTAATTCTTAAAACCCTAATAAATTCATTTTGGAACTTATTTTATTCTTCATTATTTATACCTCAAATCAATAAATTTTTAACATAAAACTTGTAGATAAAAATACAAAAAATACAAAATTTATTTCATTAAAAATAATGCATAATATGCTCTAAACACTTAAAATAAAAAGGTGTAAAGAAAACTTTCTAGACATATATCTTCTCCATATGAACTCAAAATTCACCAAACTCACCTTTATATTGCTAAAATTTAATTATCTATTTAAAGAAGATGGTTTCATTCAATTTGGAGTTAAGATGCAAAAGTTATGTTTTGGGCCCTCATTACGCAATATACTTGAATAAAAGAATCAATTTATTTATTCTTTATATTTTTTCACTTTATTATATTTTTATAATTTTGAAAATATTATTTAAATTACATGTACATAATTAAAATAGAATAGAATAATTAAAAATATAATAAAATAAATAAATGTACTATAATACATAGATGAATTATACTTACATATACATATACACTAAATATACATAGTTATTTAAATATACCTATAACATTAGAAAAATACAATAAAAATATACTTATGTCTATTTAAATAATATATAAATGTATAAATTATGTATATAAAATAATATGATCTAAAATAGAAAAGAAAATTAAAATACCTAATATATAGGTAAGTATACCTATAAATGTACATACAAAAAGTAACATACAACAAATAAATCCAAAAAATAGAAATCATATTAAAATACTACATAAAATACTAAATATTTTCCATATTTTATGAAAAATAATGAAATTATTTTCTATTTCTTTCCGATTTATTTAATATTTTATTTTCTGTTTTGTCCTTTAGCAAAGGACGTAGCCTAATCAGGACTGGTCTTCCATTGACACGCGGTCACTACCCCTACTTGTGTAGGGCTGTCAGAACCGCTGACTTCCTCTCTTCCTCAATTTTCTATGCCTGATACTTGTATTTTCATGGCATGATTCCTTCATCGGTTTTTATCCTCAATCATTGTTCTTTCACGTGTCAGTGACTCCTCGATTGATGGATCTCGATATCAGTCGTTCTCCCCAATCCAAGAGCCTCATGTACATATGCCCCCTTCCTCCTCCATTTGATTTGATCCAACTCAAGCCTCGAAATCCCCAGATTTCTTGTAAGTTAGGTCACTGATGATAGAAGCTTCTTTGTCGGAGAGTTTGACGTAGAGGAAGAGGTGCAGGAACATGTGATCCGAGCTCGTCAGCTATCTCCGTTGTAGCTCCGCATGGCTCCTTCCTAGAGTAGAGCCGTAGTTTCCACCTCTTTTTGTTCTTAGTTGTAGCAGTATCGTAGATTAGGTCTTAGATTTGCTTAAATTCTAATTTTTTTGTTAAATCCATCATTCGAAGTTCGTCGGGGCTCCAGCTCCGACCGTTGTTTCATTGTGCCCTGATCGTGCTCTGACTTGCCTAACACCTCCACCTTCTTCCATGTCGCTTCCCCTACGCCCCAGGCACTCCCATTCCCCCTCATTCATCCATTATCAAGAGTTCGGCTCTCGGTCTCCATCGCTCGTTGGAGAGCCTCCATTACACATCACCCCCATCCATTTTAGCCCAAAATCAATCCTGGACCACTCTTTTTGTGTGATGGTGCTAACCCTAAAGAATCCAAGGGCCAATAGCCTCAAATGAGGTGACTTTTGACGACGAGTTGGTTCCTTAAAGGTTGAAGCTTGCTCAACCTCCTAGGACCTCATCTGAGGATCTTGGGGCCCCTTGACGCCTTCCGCTGCTACGGATGGACGATGTGAACGTTTTGAACCTCGAAGCATCATTAGAGACCATCAAAGGAGGAGGAGATAGTCGATTGAAGCTCGCTTGCAGGGTTGTTCTTCCTTGATCTTCAGGAAGTGCAGCCACCATCCGATTACCCCTCCGCTCCAGATTGAAGCATGACCATTGGATTGCACCACACCTCGATCGCTCGAACTTCTGTTGCGATCTAATCCAACCGTCCATCGTCGAAGCTTCATCCACCGTCGAGAGGCTGCCATGTGTATAAGTGAATCGATTTGGGCCGTCGCCTCACATGCTAAAGGGGTAATTTAATAATATATTCCTTAGTTTTTGTATTTTATTTTTAGTCCAGAAACTTTTATTTGTAGTTATAATATTTTTGTAAAATCTATAAGTTGAACCTTAAGCTTTTGTTTATTGCGCTTAGGTCCCTCGCCACGTCACCACATGTGCGCATACATGTGAGGGGGCATACAATTTCTAGGGGACCACCTGTGGGTTTCTTTATTATTTAATCTACGAACTATTTAATTAAGTGTAAGTTTTTTGGATAAATTGCATGTATGCCTTGTAATTTCTTAGATATAACATTTATACCCCTGCCAGCACTTTACAAATTAACATTTTGGGAATTTTGGTCCAAGGCCCATAGATTTTATATTTCTATTTTGAAATGAATTTTAGTTTATTTAAATTAGGTTTAGGTCCCTACTAGAATATATTTTTATTTCTAGTATTTCTTGCAGTAAAAATATTATTTTGCATCAGAAATCTGTATAAAAATTATTTTAAGTGCTCCATAATATATAAAATGACATATAATTTTGTAAGGCTATTAAAATTAATTGCTTATATTTAAAAGTTCAAAAATACAATATTTATTCCCTTTTTACATTAAAAAATACATAAAATTTAGAAAAATATCCTGAAAATTCTAAGAAAATACCAATAGATTTATTATTATATTTTACAACTATAACCTAAAATCATTAAAAATCTCAAAAGAAAAACACTAAAAATTGAAAAATCTTCAAAATCTTATAAAAATTATAAAAAATATTGAAAATCGAAAAAAAAAGCTCATTTTCTATTTATTATCTTATTTATATTTTATATTATATATAAAAATGATTTTGTAAAATTTTAAGCTATTTAGCTATTTTTAAATTCTAAAACAATTCAACACTATATTATTGTTCAATGTTTTCCCACTTTTATTCAATTATAAAAATAGAAAAAATTGAGAAAAATATCAAAAATAGAGAAATTTTAAAAAAATAAAAAATATATTTTATTTTGACCATTTTGTGTATTTATAGTTATATCTATATCTATAATAATCGATATTAGATATAACTATATTTAATTATGTTATTAATAATATTATTATTATTAATAAAAATACCCTATATATTTTAAAACCCTTAAAAAATAAAAAGGATAGTACTTAGAATATTTTTCTATTTTTTCTATATTATATATATATATATATCTTATTGATCTCTATTATTTCTGGGAAAAATTAGGGCTGTCATGCACCCTTTTTCCATAATTTTTTTATTTATTTGAAAAAATATCACCATGTATGTTCATCAATACATATTTCCAATATGTCAATCGAAGTTCATTAGAAATAGAGACTCCTATGCCTTCCATCTAAAATAGGTAATTTTAACAATCTAAACGTTGTTGTAATCAACCTATTCTAGATGGAGGGAATATGAGTCTCCGTTTCTAACGAATTTCAAATGGCATATTGGAGGGATATATAGATATATATATATATGGTGATATTTTTTAAAAAATTAGAAAATTATGAAAAAATGACGTAGGGGCATCCCCATCAAACACTTATCTATATATCCTTTATATGCATATAACATATATCAAAAATATGAAAATAGAAAAAAATGAAAAAAAAAATAAAAACAAAAAATATAAATTAAAAATCCATAAAAGTTAAATACTAAAAACGCACAAAAAGTACAAAAATCCCTATAAAAACACAAAAAAACATTTATTACATTTTTAGTCAATTTTTGCGGTCTATTCCCATTGATCCTTAGTGATTCAACCCCTACACTTGCATACTATACATATAGTTTTGTATGGTATAATAAATTTTAGCTCATTGTTATTCATTGCTTGAGTATTGTGGGTTAATTGTTGACAAGCTTTGATTGAGGATATCTGAGAGCCGAGATAGTAGTCAACACAGCGACTGTCGGACCTGACTTGTCGGGCACCTAATGAATATCCATTTCATCACCTTTATTCTTTCAATTTGGCCTTTAAACCCTAGCTAAATGCATGTAAATATCATTATTTTGCATAAACCAACATTCAGTATATATCGTATAAATATTGTATAAAATAAAGTGTTAAAAGCCAAAATAAAAGAATAAAGAAAAGAAAAAGAAATAAAATGTCAAAGGTATTTTATGAACCTAAACCCTGAGACCAAGGCATCTTGATGGTTGGGTCGACAAGGAATAAAGTATGGGGACATAAGGGCAAAAAAATAACAATAAAACCCTAAATTATATTATTCAATATTGCAATTTTAGAACCTATTTTATTCTAAAGTGTTAATACATCAAATAAAGAAACTTTGTACATGAAAGTTATAGATACAAATAAATATAAAATTACAAAATTTACTTTACATAGAAGTAATACATAGTGTATATTTTATACTCTGAATAAAAATCCAAAATCCAAACTTCTCAGACCCATATATTCTCCATATGAACTCAAAATGTATCAAAATCATCTTTAATTATATATAACTTTTAATAAGCTATTTAATGAAGGTGGTTCCATTCAATTTGGAGTTAAGATACAAAAGTTAGGTTTGGACCCCTATTGTACAATATACCTGAATAAAATATTCATTTTATTTGTTCTTTATAATTCTTATAATTTTATATTTTTGTAATTTTAAAAATATTATTTACAGTATATGTACATATTTAAAATAGGAATAAAACCATAAAGAAAATACTAAAGTAAAATAGTATATACAAATACATAGATGAATACACAATACTTGTACATATATAAAAAGTATACATATTTATTTAAGTGTACATATGATATCACAAAAACATAACAAAAATATTTTTATATGTATAAAAAAGTTATAATTATATAATTTAAGAAAATAAATTAATAAAATCAAAAATACAAAATAAAATAAAATATACAAAACATAGGTAAATATACATATGAATAAACCCTCAAAAAGTAACTTGTAATAAATAAACTTGTAAAAATAAATAAAAATCATATCAAATACTACATAAAATAATGCCATTTTTATGTTTAGCCTAAAATTAACAAAATCATTTAATATTTTATTTTGAATTCAAATTTTGAATCTTGTCTTTTTGCGGGTGATGTGGACCAATCAGGCCACGCCACCCATTGACCTCGGTCAACTTCCTTGACCCAGGACAAGACTTGTAAGATATTCGGTTTTGACCAATCTTCCTCAAATTCTCCTTCTCGATCCCTGCACTATTTTTGCCCGATTTCTTCTTGACTTGTGTATATCGATCAAAGCACTTTAACGTACGTCTCATTCCTTTGTCGATGGACCTCTGAATCGAGCACCATTGCCCGATGAAGTGGATTGGTATACAATATATCCTTCGAACTACCTTAAATCTCTGATCCTCTTTTGCTCGAGAAATCTCTAACCCTAGCTTGGATCGAGGTTCCTGGTGACAGCAGCTACCCTCTTCGTGGTTTGGCAAGCTTTCTAGCGTGCAGAATCGAGAGATCCAGCTCGTCGAAGCTCCTCCGCTCGAAGCTTGCTTCAGGCCTGTCCTTAGTGAGCTTCTTTCCCTTTTCCTTTGCCCTTCTATTCGTAGAGTTATCCATAGTATTGATTAGGTTTTATTTCAATTAATCTTGTCTTATATTTCGTATTTTCCAAACTCCTCTCGCTGGAGCTGTGGCTCCGCCGCCTGTTCCTGACCATTCCATAGAACCCACGCTTCGCCTATCACCTCTACATTCTTCCTCGTCATCTTTCAATCATCCGACATAAATCCGTATACCCTAATCTTGCATAGATTAAATGTCCAGGTCTCCCATCTCCTCCACCCGCCAAAGATCTCCACCACACCTCATCTTCGCTTCATTCCACCATCTGAAGCTCCCTGGAGCTTCGTATTTTGTCTGCTAACATACTCCTGTAGGAAACGAAGGGAGAAATCACCTTTGCAGGGTTCATCAAGGTCCGTACAACATCTCCTGGCGTCGAGCTTCATCGGAGCACCTTTGGTGGTGTCCAACCCATTTTGAGATCCTGTCCTGTGTGGGACACTCCCAAGAGCATTTGAAGCTGCCCCACATCATTCAAGGTGACCGGAAACATGCTGGAGGGTAGATCAAAGTTCAGCCCTAAGTTGTACTTCACCTATTCTTCGTGAGCCCGTTGCCACTGTTGGATCTGGCGTAGCTGCCAGATCACACAGTTGACGACAGATCTTCCGTACCTCAGTCGTATGATCTCGATCTGAGATCTAATCCTGGACGTCCAGCCGAAGCATCATCGGGTCCTCTCGTGCAGACATGTGGCAAGTGGAATACTAGGAGCCGTCCGACTGCGCTCCTAGTGGGGGTATTTTGCACCGTTTCCTTGCATTTTTGTTTATTTATATTTAGTCCTATAATATTTTTAATAAGTGTAAACTTTTGGTAAAAATAGTCTCAGAATACCCTGACGTGTTTCCTGATGAGCCACCAGGATTACTGCAGTCTCTCCCCATTCCCGAGTGGAAGTGGGAGAGCATTTCTATGGATTTTGTCACAGGTCTGCCGAAGACAGTGGCTGAAGCGGGTGACGAAGGTGCTCAGGATGATTCACGCACCACGAGACACATGGCTATCCATTATGGAGTATTCATTGACAGATTTTGCCGAGAGATGGTGGGATGCGGTAGTGTCTGAGCTAGGTCGAGCTGCCTCATCCTGATGATGCACTAGAGGACATACCAGAGCATGGAGCTGAGGAGGATGCAGACTTAGATAGGGAGCAGGACCCTGTTGACTTTGCTGACGAGGGTGCACACGAGTATTCCGCCATTCACAGGCACCAGTCGGTTTTCACGTCCTACCAACGGGCCAACATACCCTATACTCGCTTAATATCTATATTGGGTTTGTGCCACTTCACCTCACATGTTGTCCCACGTATGGTGGCAATTTTGCACGTAATCCCTCATGACTTTTTGTATTTACGTTTAGTCCTTAAACTTTTGTTTACAGTTATAAAACCGTGGGTATTTTGTAGAAAGAACCTTGCATTTATTATAAATATCAGCTGTGCTCCAAAAATTATAAAAAATTATGGTTAGTGCCTACTAGCATACACATTCAAGCCACATTATTATTTTTGCATTTTAAGAATTTTGATAATTTATTAAAAAATCAAAATAACACATTTTTTCCATGTTTGACTTAGAAAATACCAAAAAAATCCAAAAACCTTTACTTATAAAATACCAAAAATATATAAAAATGTTTTTAAAAATTCCAAAAAATATATATTTTATTTATTTTAGTCTATTATATCTCCAGACTAAAAATCCCTAAAAATAGAAAAGAAAAATACTAAAAATTGAAAAGCACCAAAATCCTTTATAAAAATATAAAAAATCTCCAAAAATACTCATTTTTGTTCTATAATTTTTTATTATATATTATTAATTAAAATAGATTTGGAAAATTTTGGCTTTATTTACTATCTTTAAATTCCAAAATAATTCGACTTATTTATTTAATCCTTGTTTTGGGGTATTTTTGACTTTAAAAATATTTAAAAATTAGTAAAAATCTTTAAAAACAAAAAATATAGTAAAAATTTATTTAATACCCAAAAACAATTTATTTTCTACATTTTTATTATTTTTATAGTATTTAGAATTATATTACATTGTATTATATAATCTTATATATTATTATATTAACTATTTAAAAGAAAAATTAAAAATCAAAAAATATAAAAAAAATAAATTTATAAAATTAAAAACAATATATATACAAAAATTGAAAACCATAAAAATTTAAAAAACTAAAAACCCACAAAAATTCAAAAATACCCCAAAAATCCAAAAATCATTTATTATCTTTCTTTGACAATTTTTTATTGTTTATCCTCCGTTGTTTTATGTGTTCGACCCCTACTGTGCTTGTCTACTATACATCTATTTGTGTCCACTATAATAAATTTTGATTCACACTTGCTTGCTTTTCTTGATCTATACATTGTGTGGGTTAATTGTTGTTTACTATGACATTTGTGAGTGGTCGCCTCAGCGACATTTTATCTTCTCCTTCTGTGAGGATATTATTTTAAACCCTCGCAAAAGTCATCTCAACAGCATCATAGACCCTCCAAGACCAGACGATAGGATTCCTCATCGATTTTAGCTCTTATCAGCGGTCTAGGGGTATATTGGAGGATGTGATCATAATTGTTCAAGGGATGAAATTACCTATTGATTTATTGTCCTGGATATGGATACCTCCACACCTCTTCTCCACACTCTCATTAACCTAGGTCGACTGTACCTTCAGACGACTGAAATAATAGTGGATTATGGCACTAGATAAATCACCTTCCATTCCAGTAGTGACAAAGTGCAGATAGAGATTGTTGTAGAGCTGAAATCTGTAGAAGCAGTGTCTGAGATGAGCGAGCTCGTGCCACATGGGCCACAAACTGTGACTTTTTGGCGGAAATCAGAGACACAATTTTGTTTCTAAATAATAAAGAAACACATGAATTCCTCTCCTTTGAAGAAGATCTAGATAGCGTAGTCAATCTCACAGATATCTTTGATGATAAGATCTTTGCTGGTGGGTACGCTGAAATAATTGAACATTTATCCTCATCTTAGAACTAAGAATTCATTTTCAATCATGTGATTTCTTGAATTTAGATTCTGAAAGCACGATGGAGGACAGTTGGAAGATCTGACACTTGCCACTGTTGCTAAAGTTACCATAAAGTTGATTCAAACACCACCAGAGCTCAAGCGCCTTTAACATCAAACAAGAAGTCTGCCTTCTTTGCTGGTGAACTTGATATGTACCCGGTTATTATCAATTCCCATCCGATTGAAGAACAAGAATCTCGCCTTCTTGAGGTTCTTGAAAGAAATCGCAAGACGATAGGCTAGAACATAACATATTTCTATGGGATAAACCCATCACTATGCTTGCATCACATCTACCTTGAAGAAGATAGCAAACCCTTCGAGAATTCCATCACAGACTGAACCCTAACCTCCAGGAGATTGTGATGAAAGAAACTACTAAATGGTGTGATGCGAGATTTATACATCCCATCTCCGATTCAAAGTGGGTGAGTCCCTGACAATTCCAGCACAGGCTAAACCCTAACATCTAGGAGATTGTGATGGAAGAAACTACTAAATGGTGTGATGCGAGATTTATATATCCCATCTCTGATTCAAAGTGGGTGAGTCCCCTACATGTAGTGCCGAAGAAATTTGAGATCACCATTATGACAAATGATAAAGGAGAGGATATTTCGACAAGAGTATAGTATTCTTGACATCTCTATGTGGACTATAAATGCTCGAATCTTTCTACCAAGGACCACTTCACACTTCCCTTCATCGACCAGATAGTCAAAAGACTAGCCGCGAAGGAATATTTATGCTTCTTGGATGGTTACTCTAGATACAACCAAGTTGTCATCGCTCTTGAAGACCAAGAGAAGTCTACCTTCATCTGCTCGTTTGGGAGTTATGCCTTCAGAAGAACGTCCTTTGGATTGTGCAATGCACCCGCTACATTCCAAAGATGCATGGTGGCTATATTCGTTGATATGGTTGGTAGTTTCCTTGAGGTGTTCATGGACGATTTCTCGGTCTACAGTGACAGCTTTGACCAATGTTTGGGATATCTAGACTGAGTTCTGAAGAGGTGCTATGAAATTAATCTTGTGCTTTCGTGGGAAAAGAGTCACTTTATGGTGATTGAAGGAATTGTGTTGGTTCATGTCATCTCCAAGAGTGGCATGGAGGTTGACCCAGCTAAGATGGATGTAATTTCCAAACTTGAACCACCAACCAATTTGAAGCAAGTTTGGCCATTTTTGGGGCACGTAGGATTTTAAAAAATATTCGTTAAATACTTCAGCAAGATTGCCAGACCGCTTAATGAGCTTCTTGGATAGGAGATTGATTTTGTCATTGATGACCAAGTTCTCCAGTCCTTCAATCTACTGAAGGACCTTATCACACATTCTCCTGTCCTATAGCCACTTGGTCTCTTCCTTTTGAGATCATGATGGATGCCTCTGATTATTGAATTGGTGTTGTTTTTGAACAAATATGGGATGGACTCCCATTTGATATTCATTACACTAGTATAACACTTGATGAGGCCTAGAAAAACAACACTATCACTGAGAAAGAGCTACTAGCCGTAGTTTTTGCAGTGGAGAAGTTCAGATCACACTTACCGGGGTCCAAGGTTATAGTATGCGGGTTACTCTTCCATTCGGCACCTTGATGAAACCCAATTTCATCATCTTAATTTCCAATTATTAACCCCCTTGCTTAGCTTTGCGTCAATAAAATCAAGATAATGTTCTGTAATTATCAGAGTCTTGAATAAATTAAAAACCACAAAAAAATACAAAACTAAAATCCGTGGTATTTTTAGCCTTAAAATGCCCCTAAAAATGTTTTGTACATGCAGATGATCTCTTCTCCAATTTTGGTCAACATGAAACTTATAGATCTTATCAAGATCTACAACTTTCATGTTTTGAGTTTTCTCAAATTCGGCCATTATCACCCTCAAAAATCAAATTCTCTTTTGGAATAATCTGATTGGGCCACGTAGCCTGTTCTGGGTGAGCCACGTGGCCCGTCCCCCTTGTCTCATCCGCCGTCACCCACGGCCGTTGGATCTTCATCTCGATCCAACGGTTGCGCTTTTCCATGTACGCCCTTCACCACAGCCATCAGATCATCTCCAGGATTACATCATCATCGTACGTTTCCGCCTTTTCTTGCTCGCGCCACGTGTCAAGATCTTCACCATCAGATCAGCGTTTGGAGCTGCAATATCGACCTTACATTCCTGTTATGTCCTCAACCATTCGATCTGCACCTCCATCACATCATGGTCGTCCGCTTGCACGTCAACTCCAAGGCGACACGTGGCATGTTCCATCTCCATTCGATCGTGTCGCCCGCCATCAGCATCGTTCTTAAGCGCCTCGATCAAGGTCGTTGGCCGTTGGATCACATGATCCAACGGCCACAAACTCATTGTCTACCTCGGTCACCCCACTCTCCCCACGATCTCCACCTCGCAGAACCCTTCTGCCCTTCCTATTTTCGCCACCCTCTCCGACCACCTCGCTGGCACGTCCACTCTCCATGATCTCCATCCAGTCGTCCCATAATGCCCTTGCAACCCCACGTCCTCACCACCTGGACCGTCGAGCTCGATCTTCAAATACACCCCTCCCTCCTCCGATAGCCCTCGTCCACCTTTACGCAGGTAGGGGCCCAACCCTCCTCCACCTCCCTATAACAGGGGGAGGCGTAAGGATCAAGCGAAGACGACCTTCTCCCCGGTGATGACCCGCCGCCAATCATGGCGACGTTGCGGCGCCTTGAGCCTGCTCGAGCTGCCTCCACCGGCTGAGGAGGTCCAGTGAAGACCAAAGCTCCGCCATGGAGCTCGCGCACAAGCCAATCACACCGCCATCGCTCAGGTAAGCTTCCGATCCTTTTTGTATTTTTCATATAATTTCTCTCAATTATGTAGGTCGCTACTACCTCGTTCGCTCTTCGCCATTCTCCTCCCAAGCTCCGCCTTGCATCTCCCCTTCACGCGCACTCCTCAGGACACCATTCTTTTCTTCCATACCCCAGACCACCTCTGATCCCTCTCCTCCGCCACCCACAGAGGAGGAGCACCGAGCTCCCACCTTCTTCATCCGCAGTAGCTCTCGCCTCATCCCATCTCGCATAGAACCCTTGTACTGCATGCTTCAGCTATGCAAATTAACCATGCAGGTATTTAGACCTCAATGGTCGGAACTCTCGCTGGACCCCTCTAGTTCAGCCTCGCTTTCAGCATCTAAGCAACGAGGTGCCGCATCGAGTATCGTCGCAGCTTGCCCAGGTTTTGAGCTTCATCGACAACCTTTCAAATGCTCCGGGCGAGCTTCACCAGCACCAGAGAGGAGTGGCGGAGCTCGAGCTCCTTCGCCGGAGCTCGAATGCCGCCGCCACCTGCAACAGAGGAAGAAGGAGCAGTCATCGTTGGATGCTCCTCCCCGGAGCTCATCCAACGGTGAAGGTGCAACCACGTCGACTCACCGCTCACGCTCCAGTAGCCATAGGATCCTCACGATCCAATGGCCTTCATTCGGCCACGCGTCAACATCCAAGGATCTCCGAGCCTCAGCACCAGACCAGGAGGTTCAGATGCTCCGAACCTATCCCGAGCCAAAGCCTGGAGGGTCGTATGCTCCGGGCCTCCGCCGAGCCTGCATCGAGCCCAAGCCAACCTCCGAGCCTAGCCGAAGCAGCCTGAGCCTTCTCCGAGCCTCCGATCCGTCCCGAGCCTCGAAGAGCACATGCACAGCACGTGCGACTCTGGGTAAATTGCAATGAGGCCCTATCGACTTCTCTAATTTGCAGACAGGTCCTTCATCACGTGCAGCAGTCGTGCACAGTGGATATTTTGCATTGAAACCCTCGTAGGTTTTTGAAATTGCAAAAATACCCCTGTACGTATGGGCAATTTACTGGGAAGGCCTCGCACTTTATTTTTATTGCATTTTAGTCCCTCCCAGGGACCTGTTTGTAGTTTTATTTCATGTTTTCTTTCAGTTATGCCCTTGTCTTCTTTATTGCATATCTTGAGCACCGTACCTCCGTTTTACTTGATTTCAGTTTCATTTCAAAGCTTGCTTGATGTACTTTTTAATGGCATGTTTAATTTCTATTTTGGACTCTGAAATTTTTTATGTTTAATTGATAATATCCAAGTGTCTATAGGAGCTTAAATTCATGCCTTGCTTCAAATCCATCACGTGTGTGTCTTGAAATTGAACCTGAAATTAATTCATTTTTTTAAAATTGCTCATTATTATGACTTAGGGCATATTTGCATTGCATTGCATTTATTTGCATGATTAAAGTATAAAAAATGCATGTTTTATTTTAAATGCATTGTCCCATTCTTATGCATACTTTGACCTAATGTTCTTAAACTCAACGCTTAACTAGATAGATAAAAATCTGAATAATACGAGAGAGGCTCGTGTCCCTGAGTTCGACCTTGGTTTCTTGCCAAGTAAAATAATACGACCATCTGATTTTTATTGCTATATCTAAATGAGGTGGTCTTTGATGACCCCAATTTGGCCCAACTGCGATGACAATTTCGAATGTTAATTCAACACTATTAAAGGGCCGATTTCGCGGCTCGTCACACCTGCAAAGCAAGAAAGATGCCAAGCCTCATCTGATTCGATGGATCCTTCTACTCCAGGAATTTGATTTAGAAACCTGAGACAAGCATGGGGTCAAGAATGTAGTGGCAGACCATCTTTCCAGAATCGTTGAAATTGAGACTCCTAATTAGAATACAATTCCAATCACAGGGACCTTTCCAAATGAGGTAATTGTGTGGGTCGCCTTGCTCCCATGGTATGTTGATATAGTGAATTACCTTGTCTCCAAGAAAACTCCACCTGATTGGCCAAAGCTCAAAGTTGATAAATTTTTGGCAGACATACATTTCTACCAGTAAGAGGATCCTCATCTATTTTGTGAGGGATCGGATTGCATCTGGAGGATTTGTATACCTCAGGAGGAAATTACAGGTGTCCTAGAGCATTGTCATAAACTTGAAGTTGGTGGACACCATTATGGAAAGAGAATGACAGCTAAAGTGCTTCAATGTGTCCTCTAGTGGCCAACACTCTTTAAGAATGCAACTGAATATGTAAAAAGATGTATTGACTGTCAGAGAATGGATGACACAATTAGTTCAAGAAATATAATGCCTCTGAAATACATTAATATATCAGCTGTCTTTGACCCATGGGGCATTGATAACAGCATGGGTTTTGTGTACATCCTACTAGCTGTTGATTATGTGAGCTGTTAAGAGGAGGCTATCCTCGCTCGAGCTATAGACAATCGGACCATCTGTTGATTCCTTAAAGACAATATCATCTCGTAGTTCGGAATACCAAAAATTCTAATATCAGATGGGGGAATCCACTTCATAAACAAAGAGGTCAAGAAATTGACCAAAGAATACGACATCGAATATCGCTTTATAGCGTTGTACCACCCACCGTCTAATGCTTAGCTAAATGTTTATATAGGGAGATAAAGACAATTCTGCATAAACTTGTACTATCTGATAGGAAGAACATGCCACAACTACTCGATTCAATTCTTTAAGCTTATCACACTACGTACAAGTCTCCTCTAGGCATGTCTCCCTACTACCTCGTCTATGGAAAGCCATGTCATCTGCTAGTGGAACTCATTCATAAATCATTACGGGCAATGAATATGTGAACTTGGATTCCGAGAAAGCTGGAAAGAACAGAAAAGTTGATTTGAATCGTATGCTTGAATTTAGAGACTATGCATATGACAATAGTGTTATGTACAAGAGGAAGGTCAAGAAATGGCACGATAAGCACATTTGTAGGAAGACTTTCAAGCCTAAACAAAAGATTTGGTTGGTTAATTCCAAGTTGGAAATATTTTCGGGAAAGCTGAAGAGAAAGTGGACAGGGCCATTTTTAGTGAGAACTGTACGTTACAACAGAAGCCTTGGATATTTGAATTGTCACATGATGCCCAACATTTTGTGGTAAACGGACAGTTGCTAAAACCATACTTAGAACATGACACATTCCTATCCGTGGTAGATTCGAATCAAGTGGTATTTCAAGAAGAGCTTACCGAGACAGATGGATCACATACTTAAACTAAAAAATCAGATAAAAATGTATTTTCTTCTTTTCTTCTTTTCCTTTTCTCATTTCCAAATATTCTGAAACACACTCGTCCATGTCATCACTGCTATACTTAGGATATGCTTCATCCTAAGTATAGGGGGGATGAGTGCCCGGAGTTGTTCATTCTTTAATCCCTCACATGTCTCCCAACTTATTGAAGGGATATTTTACACTAAGTATAAGGGGAGACAGGTCGAGTTGATGATTTCGTAAATTCCCACACATGATTAGCACAAGTTATGTCTTCCTTTTTCTCTCTGACATATGAGGACATAACTCAAGCTAAGTATAGGGGGGTCGTATATACGTTGTATATATTTTAGCCAAAATTCTTACTTTCGTATTTTCAAATAAGATGACTAAATAATAAAATGTAAATAATTCTTAAATACATAAAATAAACTAATAAATTTTTTTGCAAACTGATTTGAAAAAATAATTGGAAGAATAGCTTGTAAAATCTTTTGAAAGACATTTAGAAAACTTTTGCGAAATCTTTCCAAAACTTTGTAAAAAAAATATTTACAAAATTACTTTTCATTTGTTTGAATCGAAATTTTTGAAAATTGGTTTGCAAATGATTTGAAAAATGATTGTAAAAATATTCTAAAAAATCTATATCTATTGTTTTGAAAAATCTTTGCAAAATGATTTCCAAATCTGGTAAATATTTGCAAAATTATTTGACAAATTATTTGGAAAAATAAGTTTTCAAAATGTGTGTGAAGAAGATTTCAAATGTTTTGAGAACTTTACGTAAATAATAACTAACTTATTAGTGTATAAATTGCTAGTGTAAATTCTTCGACTAATTCTTGTAAATAGTGATGCACTCCCGTGTATATATTTGCACACAATTCTTTCACTTTTATGAGATATCCCTAAAATTTTGCAAAATCAAAACCCATAAAATTTTGCATTGAAACTGCAAAACTTTTTCAAAAATCCATAAAAAGACCAAAATCAAAAAATTTCTTCAAAAAAGATTTTCTTTCCATTGCATTTGCATTTGCATTTTTCGGATTGATAATGACAATTGAACTGGTCTATATAAAATCCTAATATTGAAGTTTATTGGACCTTCATCCAATTAATCACATGAACCTTAATGGAACTAGAATTGAGTCTCTTCATGTCTTCTAGAGTTAATTCTTTGAGACCACAAGACTAAGTTCATATGCCATCTTGACCGCCTAAGTAGAATATTTCGAAACACACGCATGACTCTTGTCAACAGTGACCTAACTTATACACCTACATCCTACACTTTGCTCAACTCAGTTGAAGTGGTAGAGGGATGGATTTGCTGGCATAAGACACAAGTGAGTGGAGACTCACAATCTGTGACCATTATACCCCAACCTGATCCAGTAGCGATGAGGTCTAAGGACATACGGTTGTGGGTTGCAATAATGCTTCAAAAGTGGGATAGTCTACTAGCTCAAGAGGAAAAAGTCCTTATGTAAATGCTTATGTAAATAGTACTAAAAATGCAAAATCAAAAACTCCGAAAAAAAGACTGGCGAGAATCACAGGAAAATCAATCCTCATCAGAGTATGTATATATGTATTTAATAAGAAAGTTTGATCTTCAAAGTCAAAGATACATGTGAGCCTGCAGCTGGACGACTTGGCTACACTGGTCAAGCATCCTAGATTAGGTAGCTAAACTGACTACCATCCATTCTCTTCTCCACCTCCTCTTCTTAAGTTGGTTACACTTGAACTTAAAAGGGAATACCCCGCTTCTCAAGGAAAGAGTTGCTGGATTGGGGAATTAGGATCACTATATTGGAGAAGACTGTCTCTTTACCACTTCAGCCAAGAGGAGCTACATGTCACTAATACTTGAAAAGATAGACTCATAGTCATAAGGGATTGTGTATGACATCGACTTGTTCTGATATGGCTTTTGAGAAGACTTGGGCAGAATTTTATGGTTTTTAGAGGGTGTTGAGTTTCAAGTCTGGTTCCCAATAAGGTTTTGACCAAACTAAAAATCCAAAGGTTTAACTAAGCTCCAAACTTTGATTTTATGAAGATAAGTTTAAAAGTTAAAATCAATCCAACTTATTTCTTTTTCTTTTCTTTGTCTCCTTTTATACACTTATATGCATTAGTGTTTGCTAAGGACTATCAAAGACAAGTATGGGGGGAGGTCTCCGACGTGCGATGGAAGTGATTCTAGATCGAGCTTGATCTATCCAATGTGGAATAAGTGATCATCTAGATGCAAAGCATGATTCAACAAATTGATGCTTCGCTTGGGAGTGTATCAATGATCTTCCATCCACAATTGTGAGGCCTAAAGAAAATGAGCCTATTCCTACAATAATATGGTGGAGCTTGACAAAGAGGATGTTCATGATCCTTGCGGCACTCTTATTACACAAGAATGCAAAGGGAAAAGTACCTTGACTTACACACACACCATATTAATCTTAATAAAGTTTTTCTTTTATTAACAATACTTATACACACCAAATAATATATTAGTTTTTTTTCGAATTTATCTTCGATTATTCTTGTGAGAGGAATCGTTTTGCAAAAGATTTATTAGTTAAGTTGTCACCAGACAAAAAGAATAAAAATCAAATAAAAAGAGGAAAAACACTGAGGAGGGCTTTTAGTAAAAGAGAACTTTCCACAATGGAATTCAACATCCTTTCATGGGATATTCATGGAGCTAGAGGAAAGCTTAAGTCAGTTAGACGTAGACATCTCAAAGCAGTACACCATTTGAATTTTATCTTTCTTCAAAAAACTCGATCTCGTTCCATGGATCCGGTAGAGAACCAATTGGGCTGGGACGATTTCACTTAACACTCCAACCCTATCATAATACCCTAGAGACCATTACTAGGATGGGAAGTACACACACATCTTAGTCCATGTTGAGGACCATGAATTTTTCCATCCATAATCCAAAATAAAATTGATGTAGATACAACCTTCCATTTTATACACATTTATGGACCCTCATCTGATGGGGACAAAAAGCTTCTCGATATGACTTGGGGTTTTCATATATAAATACACTGCCTACTTTCTTCTTAGGAGAATTCAATCTGATTCACTTGTGAGAAGATCCTTTTATCCAATATCCATTGAAACATGATAATCATTGGATATAATTAAATTACTTATTTAAATTTGTGATCAAGGCACCAAGTTCACTTGGCTCAAGTCCTAGGACTGTAACTCTTCTGTTGTTTTGGATCAAATTCTTGTGAATATGACCTTTATTGTAAATTTCCATGGCCTAAATGCAAACCCTACCAAAGACCTTCTTAACCATAATACATTACAATTAGCCTATGAAAACTTTGCTAAGCTTAGCATAACTTTCAAATTCAAGTCTTTTGGTTGATTAAGCTGATTTTCATCAAACTAGTTAGAAGACTATGGGAGGAAGATATTACATATGATAATCCGTTCCATCATTAGGAATTGAAAATAAAATGCTTAAAACTTTTGACTAAGTAAAAGAAAAAAGAAAACACCCTTGGCATCTCCAAGGAAATCTATCAACTTGAAGAACTGATAAATCAAAAGGAATATCGAATAAACTTTAAAACAAGATAAAGTTTGTGTATGCTCAAGAATATGAATTTAAGATTAATTCTTGAATTTAAGATTGGAAAAACATAGAAATGATTAATTCATATTTGAAACCAATGAGCAAACATAAGATACCTCTCAGATAGAAACTCAGAGAGATTTCTCAAAATGTAGTCTCTTCCAAAACTAGCAAAAATCATATTGTTGCACTGCATAATAAGGAGGGTTCTTTGGTCCAAGACTTCCGCGTTCTAAGAAAAGTTATCATAAATTTCTATGAAGAGCAGTGATTCAAAATCATCAAAGGCACACATTCAAATATTGAGAAATTTGATGGTGCATATATCAAATACTTTCCCCCTTACAAATCTATGCTTATTATCAAATGTTGAAAGCGCATTTTACCTTTTAAAAAATAAACAAGGCTTCAGGCATGAATGGGATTATTATCGAGTTATCCAAAAATCTTATCCAATTTTGAAATCGTGTTTCATGGATTTACTTTAAGGCATGCATAGTGGCTCTTTCAACCTTGAGATCTTCACCATCTAAACAATGATATCATTGCATTGATTTTTAAGAGCGGCAATCCTAATGAGATGGAAAATTTTCATCCCATTAGCCTCATTATTCCACCCATCCACATAGTCCTAGATTATTGTTGATGATGGGCTCCATTCTTAGGGACTCCATTCCAACTTTTTAATGCACCTTCCTTAAAAGGAAGATCATCGGTGGACGCATTCTTAGGTACCTTGTCTATTTGATGGCCCACATTGCAACACATGGTGGTACGATCAATGATCGCTAATCATGCATCTCAAACTCATTTCTGAGTTGACACTAGAGATTAGATACAGTGATAGATCACTATTGGACCCTACACCTATCCTTGAATGGTTTAGATGGAGAGGTGCCAACGTGATTGATGACTGTGAATCTTTGGTATTTGAATGGTTTGTATCGAGCTCCAGCCCCAAGATTTAAGGGATATTACTTATCTTCCTTGGACTGTTGAGATCGAGTTGCTAATGCAATGGACGACTGTTGTAGCTTCTGGGATTCCTCTCCTTCTCCACTCAATGAATGTGGTGGGCGATGGGATCCTACACATGATGGTGAAAGATGGAACCCTATAATTTTGGCCACGATTAGGCCAGAGGGGAAGATTTGGAAAAGAGATGTGAACATGAAGGGAGAGAACTATGGGGTGGTTTCACAATGATTGTAAACATTTTTTTGAACGAATAAAGATAAGAATATACGAATTGAGGAAGATGAGAGGAGTGATAGATAGAGACAACGAAGGGAGAAGAACATGATAAAAAGAAGAAGAGGAACTTATCTATAGAAGGAGGAAGATAGTTCACCTGAAAGGTGGTCGCAACCTCTATCGAATAATGATAGATATTAGGAGGCTTGAACAATAAAGATTCAAAGGCTACATTGTGGGATCTCGTTAGGACTTTGATCGACACTCAATTGGAGTTTAGTTCTTCATTGACTGCCACCTGATAATTGACGTTCTCTCACAGACAATGTAGAGGGACAGAGACCTAAATTATGGTCAATCAACCTCTCCTCGTTGGAGGATGAAAGGTTTAAATAGATATGGGTTTTGTTGAATGATTGGAGATGGGTATTTGGGTTTTGGGATTGAGATGGATTGATTCAATTAGGTTGTTGGGTGGGAGGTTACAAAGGATAAGGGGAGTTAGGGATTCATGCACTGTGATTAGGGTTGGGTTTGTTGGATTTCCCAACCGTTCATTGGTTGGAATTGATTAGGTTTCATGGGAGGATAAGGGACTAATGGTTATTTCAAGTTGTTAATGGAGATTAGGTTTGATGTGATAGGGCAGTGAGTTTCGATTTGGAAGAGATGATGCTATGGTGTTTCATGTTGTTTGTTAATAATCAATGATATAGTTGGTTGCAGAGGATAGAAGTAGTTGGTTTGTTGGGTCATATGTATGGGAATGGTTTGAAGTGAGAATTGCGGTGGTTGTGATTTGCAGAAGGTCTGGCCATGGAGGTCACAAGATTGTTTAGGGTTGACGAACGATGTAAAGGGGATCGTGAAAGTTTTGGGTTGGATATGTGTTTCACGACCTCCAGGTAGTTGGGTTGGCTATGAAGATTAGGTTAGATTTGGATGAGAGGTTAAAACGATTGAGGACTAATGTTACTTGAGTTTGTTGGATTTTGAGGATTGATGTAGGAGGATAGAGTTGGGGAGGGAGTGTTGACGACAAGTCAACACTTTCGATGTTGCGATCGGTAAGAAGGTGAGGGGCACGTGTGGGTCGACAAGGGTGTCAGGAGGGTTGACTAAGCGATGAGGTGGAATTAAGTGATCAATGCTAGATCCCAATAAGGATTGTTTAACCACGAATTTTGACCATGCATGAAACCAACAAAGAAAAAATAAATTAAAAAAATAAGACAAACTTCGATGCAAAGATTACAAAAACAAGAGTTGTAGATCGCATTGAGATCTACAAAGTTTATGAATGATTTGAACTCAACCAGACTCAATAATGCATGATTTGATTTTTTTGTTGATATTTTATGAATATAAATGTCACATTTATTTCTATTTGTATTTTTTATTTTTTATAAATTATATATGCATGGTAAAATTAATTAAAATGCTAAATAATGAATGAAACATGAATGTTTTTTTGGACTTTTATGCATAAGGAAAGAAATAAATTGATGAAATGGAATTATTATATACAAATGAGTAAACCATAATATACATAGTAAGAACCCATTTACTTGATTTTTTCCTGATTTTTTATGTTATTTTGATATAGTTAGTTAAAACATGAAGTAAAATAATAAATGAAAAGAAATAAAATTGAAAGAGTTAAATATGCATATAAAATAATAGTTTCAAGTTAGTCGGTTCTATATAATGCATATTTAGGTCCTAAAACCAAACTTTTGCATATTAGCCCCGATTTTAATGAAAACTTTCATTAGATAGATAATTTTTTAACTTGAACTTTGAAAGTGACTTTGAACAATTTAGATTTCTTACGAAGTGGAAATAGAACCGGAAAGTTGGATTTTATATTTTTTGTTCAAGATCTATAAGCATTTATTTAAGGTGGAAATTATTTTATATTTTAGTATTTTTCTTTATATTTTTGTGCACATTCTAGGAAAGAATCAAGGCTACCTAAATTAGTGTAAATTTTATAGAAAATATTGAAGATTATACATATACACAAATTATTTTGAGCATTATTTTATGCACACCAATCAATTTTTTGGTCTTTTATTGTTATTTTCCTATCTCTCCCTATTTTAGTGTTAATCGATTGATCATGTATGGTCTCGATCACTGATATTAGGTTCAAGACTGTATATATACATATTTATAACATTTACTTTTCCTTTCTTCCTTTATTTTGCGAAAATAAATGTTAAAAGCGCACTTCTATTCTTGAGCATGATTTAGTTAAAAATGAATTTTAATGCATAATGAGGTATATTTTACTTTAAAAACTAGATAAATCATAAGAATAAAGGAGATGAATAATGTGATGTCGCAGATCCGGGTTACTTGTTTACCCATCACTCACAATATTTCATTCGTTATCGATCGCATTAGGTTACCTGAAAATGAGGAAAAAAGTTTCGCTTTTCGAGTAAGATTCACGATAATGTAAACAACTATAGAGCTAACAACAAGTATTACCAATTCACATTGCATTGAATTTCCATATATATATATATACATGTAATAAAAGAAGCTAACAGTTTGTACATGTATCCCAAAATATAGAAGAGAAAGAAAAGACACTTACATATCCTATACATAAACTGCAACATGTATATCGTAACAGAAGCTGCAGAGGCTCAGTGTCCAGCTGTTAATCAATTGTAATGCAGGTTCTTTACCTACCATTTATGTTTGGAACAAGAGAAATGTCAACAAAAGTCGAGTACAATCAATTTAATTAAAATAATAGGTATTTCAGCAGTTTTAAAAGAAAGAAAGTAGATAGGTGTTGAAATTTAAAATTAACAAGCTACTTGCATGGATTTTGGTTCTCAAGTTATTATTTATGTAAACCCTATGTTCACCCACCACCCCTTTACTTTCCATATTAAATCTCCTATTTACCCATCACACTTTACTTTCCATATATAACACTTTCATTTATTAATTGAATGGTTTATGTGTAGGTTAATATCTTTTTATCACTTATAACTCATGTTGATGGATCTTGGGGATGTAGATGACGAGTTTCTGATCTGATCTTTTATCTTTGTCTAATTTCTCAATCTTAGTGGATAGCATGTGGTCTTGGTCTGAATGTGACCTCACACTATGACTCTATGGCATGAAGGTTATCTTAGGGTTGGGGTGCCTCTGTAGGCATGCGATGGATTATAATGCATCTTAACTAAGTTCTCAACACGTCCACTAGCTTATCCTATCATCCGTAGTAGTGATTCTGAATTCCGATTAAATGTTGATGATTACTGATTGATGATTTATATCTCAATAGTAAACAACCTCAAGAATCGTATTAATTCATCATAACCAACTCAACTGTACCCAAACTCAAATGTAGCCAACTCAATTGTAACCAAACTCAGTTGTAACCAAGCTCAACTATAACCCATCGCTAAGACCTACTAGTGGAACAGTAACCAAAACTCAAGCTATGAGGAAGTCTCCTAAGAGACTCTTCCATCTCGCCCTCTAAGTAAAACTGTGGTCTAGTAGAGGGCTAGGCCTACTCTAAAACTACGCTCCTGAGATGGGTGTGAGAGACTCTCCGGAAGAGTCACTCCAAAATCAGCCCGACCGGTACGGGCTAACGTCGTAAGGAAACCAGAATCAAGGGTCCCCTAACCTAGGTACCCTAAGAACACAAGGTCAACGGAAATGGTCAAAAAACGAGATTCCAGCTAAGCGTAAAAACACTGAGAGCTCACGTAAAACCTTAAAAGGGACTAGGATCCTAGACCCATGCACTAGGCGACCACTGCCCTAACTAGGCTTCCTATCTCCCACCCAGTTGAGAGGGTCAGGTGTAAGGGTAACCATGATCGGTAGTATTAATTGTCATCATTGGTTCACCATCATCTTTATCTCCTTGACTACTCCTCTCTTTCTTAATCTTTCTATGGTTGACTGTATAGATCTCGGTCTTCTGGTCGATGATCTTATTAATAGTGATCAATAGATAGTAGAGTATACCTAAAGGATTAATTCATGAAGATGACTAGCCCTTGTGGTCACATATTATTATTTCTAAAAATCACAAGCCTAGCAGTTATTCATTGGATCTGGATCTAAGTTTAATTTAATGTAGAAATTCCATACTTTTCTCATTTATCTCTCAATTTAGCAGCATGACTTTTGATCTAGATTTTGTAAGTTACTTGTATGAAAATCCCAGTGTTCCCATTTTTAAAACATGAGATTATGAGCTGATTATTAGATTTGGATTCAAGTTTTGGATTAATGTAAAAAAAATCCAACATTTCTTATTCAGTCATGAGATTATGTGTCACTTATTAAACCTAAAGTTAAACTCAACTTACATGCTAATTCATCCCCAAATCTCTCAAATTTTAACAAAAAATCAGTGGTTAATTGATGCTCTAAAAACTTGACTTAATTAGATCCAAATCATCCCTTAATTTCTCCTCAATCCTCATGAAATCAATAAATATTTAATGATCTACGTGGATAAGAGAGATGAGTGAAATGTCTATTGCATGGGGCTAGGGTCTCTTATATAGAGAGAAAACCCTAGAGAGTACAAAAGGAAAAATATATAAATACCCCTGAGGGATTACAGAACCAGAAGGGTTGAAAGAAATAGAATCCGAAGGGTTAAGGGTTACGAACATAAATGTAAGTATAATAACTCTAACACTCCCCCTCAAGTTGGAGCATATTTGTCGATCATGCCCAACTTGGGATACTAAGTACATGAGGCGCTTCCTTGGAAGAGCCTTTGTGAATATGTCTGCTAGTTGAAGTTCGGTGGAGATGTGTGGAGCGTTAATTCGTCCTCATCATACTGCATCACGAATGAAATGGTAATCAACTTCAATGTGTTTTGTCCGCTCATGAAAAACTGGATTGGTGGCGATGTACGTGGCAGACTTGTTGTCACAGTATAAGGGTACATGAGTGGCGACCGTCATGCCAAGTTATGTTAGAAAAGAGACAAGCCATGTAATCTAACAGGTGGCCTGAGCCATCTACCTGTATTCTACTTCTGCACTAGATCTGGAGACCATTGTATGCTTACTGCTTCACCAAGTGACAAGGTTATTCCCAACAAACATGGCATATTCTGTAGTGGATCGACGATCCTCAAGAGAGCTAACATAGTCAAAATATGTATAAGTGATGAATCCACATTTCATCATCTTTGTTCTATCATTTTGGCCTCAAAAACCCTGGCAAATGCTTGTAAATACCCTTAGTTCCCGCATTTTAGCATTTATGCATGTGTGTGTAAATAGTGTACAAAATACAGTTTTTAAAGCCAAAATAATAGAATAAAGAAAAGAAAAGAAAAGAAAAAGAATAAAATATTGCAAATATTTTATGACCCGAAACCCTGAGACCTAAGCATCTAAATGAATAGATCGACAAGGAATAAATTAGGGGGAGATAAGGGCCAGAATACAATAAAGATCCCTCTTTGTTTAATTCATTCTTTATTCATTTTGGGACCTATTTTTGGTTCTACTTTTTATACCTCAAATAAAGAAACTTTGTACATAAAAGTGGTAGATAACTAAATAAAGAATAATACAAAATTGATTTCATGCAAAAATAATTTATAGATAAGAAGTTATGATCTGAATAAGATTCCAGAATCCCAACTTCCCAGACCTGTATCTCTCAAATAAAAACTCTAAATGCATCAAAATCACCTTTAATTGTAATAATTTTTAATAAACTATTTAATGAAGGTGGTTTCGCATTTTACGAAGCTAAAGTTTGAAAGTTGAGTTTTGGACCTTATTGTATATTTGTACAGATTAAAATATTCATTTTATTAATTATTCACTATTTATATAATTTTATATTTTTATAATTTTGTAAATATTATTTATAATATATATGTACATTAAAATTAGAATAAAACACTAAAGAAACTACAAAAATAAAATACCTGAATACAACACATAGATGTAATACTTGTACATATACCTATGTAATTAATATTTCTATTTTATTAAGTGTATAGAATACTTCAGAAAAATAAAATAAAAATATAATTAAGTGTATAAAAATATGTTATAAATATATAAAATAATAAACCAAAATAAATAAATTAAAATACAAAATAAAAATAAAATATTAAAATATATAGATATATGTACCTATATAGGCTATAAAAGGTAACTTGTAATTTTAAACCTCCAAAAATTAAATAAAATCATAATAAAATATTTCAGAAAATAATAAATATTTTTTATCTTTTAACCAAAAATTAATAAATTCATTTACTATTTTAAATGAAATTTTAATCATTTTTCAGGGCTTTTTCCAGGTTGGTCCACGTGGACCAACTAGGGGGCAGTCAGCATTGACCGCGGTGAACTATCTATCCTGCCCTCCTACCCCTTGTCAGACCATGTGTTTTGACCCCGCTCCTCGACTTTTTCGAGGCTCTATCTTGAACCATTTCGCGTAACATGCTTCTTGACTTTTCTTCCTTGGATATTGATGATTCACGCCCAGGTGAATCCTCGGTCCTTGGATCAATGCATCGGCTGTTGCGCCTCATTTTTCCCAGCCCTTCGTCAACCATTCAAATACCCCCTCCGATCTTCAAATCGATTTTTGAACCCCTTTTGCACAAGCTCCGCTCCCCCTTTCGTGCCCAATCGAGTGAGGATGGTGACAACTCCCTCCTCCTTGCGTCAGGTTAGCCGAGCGAGCTTCGAGGCGGTTCCACCACCTCTGGCAAGTCGTCGCCATAAAGGTCTTCTCCCTCAGGTATACCACCTTCGAGGGCCTTGTTCTTTTCATTTTTCTCTGTGTATTTCCTTCCCCGTAGTCTTAGGAATCGATTCACCTCGTTAGCTTAGCATTTCGTCCATCAAATCCCCCATTCGATCACCTCACCGGAGCTCACTCCAGCTGCCACTCCGTCTTTGTCATTCATGCGTCCACTCCGCCACTGTGGGGTCGAGGCATTTTGCCCTCGACCCTTTCACCCTTCTTGCAGGTCTTGCACGACAAAGGAGAGCATGGGGCTCAATTTTGCGTCTCGTCGGAGAGTCCAGGAGTCCTCCCGCTCCGCCGTCTCTTCCCGCGAACTCCAGCCACCGCTGGAGATTTTTGGAGCCACCAGGAGCTAGAGGAGAACCTCGGGAGGCTAGCCGGCCAATTTTGGAGCTCAAAGATCACCGGAGGACGGAGATCGAGCTCAAGGAAGCTCGCCTTGCCGACGTTGCTTCCCAGTTCATCCTCTGCCCCCCAGCACCGTCGAACCGGGGCTGGCGCTCCAGATCATTCATCCGTCGTTGGATCCCCTTGCGCCTCCACCGTTGGATCATCATTTAGGGATCTAATCACAGCCGTCAAATCCAAACCGTCATCGTGCGCCCGAGGCTCGCCACGTGCCAAGTGAAGATAACTCAGCCGTTGGATGCGCCAAGCATTGGGTATTTTGCACTTTTACCCTCGCCATTTTGTGTATTTATTTATTAGCACAGAAACTTCCATTTGCAGTTTTGAAAGTTTTGTAATAATTGCATTTAAACCCCCGTACTTTTCATATTTGCACTTGGGTCCTTGGCCACGTCACCTCACGTGACTTACGTACGTGGGGTGTGGGTATTTTGCGTTGGGACCCTCTCTGTTTCTTGTATTTCATTTTAGTCCAGGAAAAGTTTTATTAAATGTGATATTTTTTGTGAAAATTGCAACTTAACCCTTAAGTTTTAATTTATTATGAATAGGTCCTTGCTAGTCACGTGCCTTGTGCACATGACTTTGTGATTTTTGCACTTGTGCCCCTACGGGTCTTGAAATTTAAATTTGGTCCTGGAAATTTATTAATTAGTTATATAATTTGTGGAAAAATTGCACTTTGGCCCTGGATTTCTGGATACTTATAATACCCCTGCTAGTGTTGATTTTACTTTTTGCTTATTTTATTTATTCATGCATCTATAAAATCGTAAAAATTCCCAAAAAAATACCTTAGGTTCATGTTTCATTCCTCTTTCACGTTATATTTTTATTTTGCATTTTTATTGCATTTTCATATTTACAAAAATTCAAAAACATGCATTTTCACTTTGTTTGCATTAGAAAATACCTAAAAATATAAAAAACTCTTCGAAAAATTCCAAAAAAATATATTTTGTTTGTTTCTGTGTGTTTTAACTTCAGTCCAAAATCACTAAAAAATTCAAAGAAAACCCCTAAAAATAGCAAAACCCCTTAAAACTTCATAAAAATCTTAAAAATTCCATAAAATTCTAACAATCTAATTTTTGTCTTTGAATTTTCTTTGTTTTATTATCTTTTATTTAAAATTAGTTTGAGGAATTTTGAACTCTGTTTGATATTTTTCATCCTCATTTTAGTTTCAGCATTTCATTTTATCCATTGTTTTTCAGTATTTTTGACTTTAAAAATACAAAAAATAGGAAAAATCTAGAAAAATCACAAAAACATCAAAAAAATATAAAAAAATACAAAAACATCTTATTTTCTGATTTTGCTTATTTTTACCTATTTTCCATATATATTATATCCCTCTTTTCTTTATTGTGTATCTACTTTGTTATTTAGAAGAAAATATATAAAAAATATAAACTCTTAAAAGAAAATACAAAATCAGTAAATTTAAAAATAAAAATATAAAATTATAAAATAAAAAATTAAATAAAAAATTAAAAAATTAAAAACCTACAAAAAATAACACTCTTGTAGACATTTGATCACTTTCACATTTTTGACATTATTGCCCCGTTCTACCTGTCTGCTCCCCGTGTTAGACCTCTATACATACTTGCACCTATACACATCTTTGTTGTAGAGTTATAATAAATTTTAACTCTACATCTTGCTTTTCATTATTTGATTTCTGTTGTGGGTTGATTGTTGACTTGATACGAGTTTATTGAGGGTCGCCACAGCGAGTTTGTCTCCGCCTTGTGTGAGACACATTTAGACCCCGATAAATTCGTGTTAATCAATAGGCATGGATATTAGTATGCGCATTCACCCCATAGAAAAGTCCACATCTAGGATATTCCTTCAAATATCGATGGATCAAAAGAACATCCTACCAGTGACTGTAAAGATTCTTCTTCATATGTTGTCTAGCTCTTATCATAACATATGATATATCCAGCCTAGTAACAGTGAGATAGAGTTATTATCCCACTAAGCTTTTGTACTGTATTGCAACCTCAAAAGCTGGATCAATAAATGTTGAATATTTTCTCACTTCTACATGGATGCTAGATGGCTTGCATCCAAGTAGTCTTGCCTCAATCACAATATCGAGGCCATACTTCCTCTGTGAAAGATGGAGTCCCTCTGTAGTGCGTATTACCTCGATGCCAAGAAAATAACGAAGTTGGCCGGGGTCTTTCGTGACAAAGACCTTCTAGATGAAGATCTTGGTCTCCTGAATACATCTACATCATATCTTGTGGCAACCATATCATTAACATAGAAAACAAGAATGACTGTGCCAATAGACCGTCGTCTAATAAGGATAAAATAGTTAGATGTTGTCCTCTGAAACCAAGTGTGTTGATCTTTGTAGTGAGCCTGTCGAACCATATCCTGGGGCTATACTTCATGCCATATATGTTATTACATAGTCGATATACATGCTCCCCCTCGACTACATGCCCCGGCGGTTGCATCATGTAGACCTCCTCCTCAAGATCACCATAAAGAAATGCGTTCTTCATATCAAGTTGATAAATGAGCCAAGCCTGTTGGCAATAATAGAGAGAATGGTACATATCGACCCCATTCCGGCAACAGACAATAAGGTCTCAAAATAATCAACTTCAAAGGTTTGTGTGAAACCTTTGGCAAGAAGTATGGCTTTCAACCTATCAATAGAACCATCAGACGACTATTTGGTTGTGAAGATCCATCGGCAAGCCACAGGGCGAACTCCCGGGGGCATGACACAAGATTCCACCTGCCCTAGGAGGTAAGTGCATCCATCTCCTCATCCCATGGCCTATAGCCCAACATGATCCTGCATTGCACTGAAATGATCTCTCAAAACAGAAATAGGATTACAACATATGCAAATCTCTTGTCACGGCTAGATAAACCATATGTAGAAGTAAAATGTGAAATGGGGTGATCTGTACATTGCATTTTTTGCTTGGGTAGAGCTATAGGAAGCTCCTAGGATACATCCGGGGCAGCAGTGGTGGGAGCACTCGAAGTGGTCATATCATCCTGCATAAAAAGGGATAGGAAAAGGTACATAAACTGGCATAGAAGGTATAGATGTATGATGGCGAGTACAGAAGATTGGTGGAGGAGGGTGGTCCAGAGGAATGCCACTCACAGTCTGTGTAAAATAACTTGTTTGCTCGAAGAAAAGTGACATCAGCATATATCTAGTATCGACGCCCAATAGTGCATAGCAACGATAGCCTTTCTGAGTATGAGAATACTCAAGAAATAAAAATTTGATGGCACAAGAGGATAATTTGTCAGCTGCATGAAAGTTATGAACAAAGGTAATAGAACCAAAAATTCGTAGAGGTATGGGAAAAGAAGACTTAGTAGGGTAAAGTAAGGAAAATGGAGTTGCCCTTCTAGAACAGACGAAGGAATCCAGTTGATGAGATAAATTGCAGTAAAGATAGCATCTCCCCCAATAATGTTTAGGAACACTCATTTTACTAAGAAGAGATCTGACAACATTTAGCAAGTGTCAGAGTTTCCTCTCAGCTATATCATTCTGTTGTGAGTTATATGGACATGATGTTTGGTGAACAGTTCCCTAGGATGCAAAGAAAGAGGTTAAGTCCCGTTAAGTTAACTCAAGAGCATTGTTAGCACGAATGATCTTAATAATGCTAAAAAAGAAAATTTTAACACATTGAAAGAAATTTCTGACAATTTGATTAATCTATGAATGCTTCTTTAATACATATACCCAAGAAGATCGACTATAATCATCAATGAAAACTATAAAACAACGATGGCCACTTAATGTGCGGATTGGACAAGGTCCCCAAACATCACAATGAACAAGATGAAAAGCAACACTACAACGAAACTCAATACAAATAGGAAATGAAGCTCGATGGTATTTCACGAACTCACATGCCTCGAATTGAAAGGGCTTTAGAGCAGAGAGTTCAGGAAACCTCATGGAGATGGCCTTGGCAGAGAGATGCCCAAGGCACAGATGCCATAGGAGCGGATCTTGGGAGATGGATGCAACACCAACAAAACTGGAATTCGAGGGCATGCCAAGATAATATAGGTCGATCTTCTCATGACCCCTACCAAAAAATGCCTCGTCCGAATGTCCTAAAAATAACAACAAGACTCATCAAATATCACACGACAATGAAGCTCAACACAAAGCTTGTGAATTGACATCAAGCTAAGAGGAAAATCAGGAGCATAATGAAGCCCAAAAAGTCTGAGCTTGGAAGAGAATTCCATAGTTCGGATAGTAGTAATTGGTGATTGAGTCCCATTAGCGACTCGAACTGACTTCATATGGGTAGATGGTATGAAAGAGGTGAGAAGACTACCTTCTCCAGTGAGACGAGTAGAGGCATCGGAATCAATAATCCAAGCTGGAGCAGGAGTGACAACAGAGTTGGCTACTGTACCTGAAGGAGTAGCCAGAGCAACAGTGGTAGTGTTACTAGTGGTAGTAGGCCCTGGAATCTGAAGGATCTGCATCAGGCGGGAGTAATATGCATCATTAAGATGAACAATCTTGCCACTGGAGGTTGTTGTAGTCGATGCCTCTTCCACATCATAGGCATCCTCATAGGCATTATTAGTGTGATAAAAAGGTGCACCAAACTTCTGCCAGCATCATTCAGTCGGGTGGCTCCACCTACCACAATGAGTGCATGAGGTAGTAGAGTCTTGCCCATGGCCACACGAAAGTCACGACGTTGTCCATATTCCCATCCACGGCCACGACTTGGATCATGATCACATCCTCCTTGTAAGTTGTATCTACCTCCTCGTCCAGATGAGATGATGTATGCAAAGTTCTCTGTTGAAGGTAATATGGGAGTTCGGGCAATCGATGTCTCGAGTTCCCCAAAGTTGACCAAAGATGGCCTTTATTATTGGTAGTGTGTCTGGTATAAGAAATTATGCCTTTGCTGCATGGTATCTAGAATGCAAGCCATCAAGAAAGCGGTATCCCTCCCAGTCAAAATGCTCTTGTATATGTTTGGTGCAACATGAAGGTTGGAATATTGCAAGCTCCTCATACATGCTGGAGAGATGCCTGTCGTACTCGATGAGGGTGGAGTCACCTTGAGATGCTGACCAGATTTGTCTATAAATGTCTGCAAGGAGTGACTTCGTCTTCTTCTAGGAGTACGTTTGCTCGAGATCCTCCCACATTTTCTTGCCCGTTTTTTTGTAAAGAAGATTTGAGGCAATGTGAGCCTCAACAATGTTGGTCATCCAGTTGATAACCAAGTAGCTGTCTGTCTGCCAATTGTCGTACTCTTTGTCCTTTTCATCTAAAGTATCTTTAGCCAGAATGTAGAGTTTCTTCTAACCACCAATGAACACCATAAAAGATCGAGAACAGAGCACGTAATTTTCTGCGCCCTTAAGTTTGATAGTAGTGCCTTGTGCCATAATATTCATGGCCAAGGGCTTTGTCTTGGTAGAAGAATGCGCCATGGTGGTCTTGAAATAAAAAGAAGAACTTGTGGTCAACTAAGGATGCATAAAAATGCTAGAAAATGACCTAGAACTCATGTTTGCCCTTGAGAAGGGCTGAAAAACCTCAACGAACAATAAATTTGGATTCCTGGAAGCGGTCAGGGATGAATTTTGGATCTCCAAATAGATCTATAGTACCTGTGGAGGGTAGCTGTGGGGCTGACAACCTTCGTAGGGAGATCTTGGACGTGTTGGGCAACACTAGGGGGAGGGTTGTGGCCCCCTAGCAGTACGAGCGTGCCTCCGTAGGTGGTTCCAGCAACACTGATGGGTGCTGGAGATTCTCCTTTGGGGTCGAGCTATTGCACTAGAGGTGATTGGAGGGCGCACGAGGCCTTAATTCAGGGAAGAGGGCCCGCGTAGGCTTTTGTGAGGCTTGAAGGTGGCGGTGGGGATTTCAGGTAAGAACCTTAGTCTAGGACAGTTGCTCTGATACCTTGTGGAGAAGAGAGAGGAATGAGATGCATATTTCATAAGGCTAGGGTCTTTTATATAGCGAGAAAACCCTAAAGAGTACAAAAGGAAAAGTACATAAATACCCTCGAGGGGTTACAGAATCTGAAGGATTTCGAACATAATTGTAAGTATAATAACTTTAACCATCTGCATTTGGATCTTAAATACACGATAATCACCCTTAATCTCTCAATTTCACTTATGAAAATAATAATAATTTAATGATATGAATTTGGATCTTATATACATGTTAACCTCCTCAAATCTCTCAATTTTGCTCATGAAATAGTAGCAGTTTAATGATCTGAATTTGGATCTTAAATACATGATAGTTAACCCAAATTCTCAATTTTACTCATGAAATCAATGGTTAATTAATGATATGAAATTAGACTCCAATCACATGTAAATCACTTCTAGTTCTTTCACATTTTTAACATAAAATTAATGTATACAATGGTCCGATTTCAGATCTTAATATATGAAATTCACATCCATTTTCTCATCAAATTAGGAGCATAGTTTATGATATGAATTCAGCTCTAAATGCATGCAAAACATCCCCAATTTCTTCCTCTTTCAAGCCTAAATTTGTATCTAATAAGTGGTCTGAAATTAAACCAAAATGCATGCATATGACCACTAAATCCCCCTCTTTTAAGCATGAAAACTGTAGCATTTATACATATGAAATTTAGATCTAAATGCATGCTAAAACACCTGCAATTTCTCCTCAATCAAACATGAACTCTAAAGCATATAGTGGACTAAATTTTGAATCAATTGCATGTTATTCTTTCCCAATTCTTTTAAATTTTCAAACATAATTTTAGGAGCATATGAATGGATTAAATGAGATCTAAGCACATAGATGGTAGCAAGAGGTAGAGAATGATTGTACCTTGGATCTCCAAGGTTTGGAGATAAAATTTTCATGCAGCAGGGGGCTGAATTGGAGGCTCTAGCAACAATTTTAATGGAAAAGGAGAGCAGCTTCAGCTGGGGCTGCACGTGAGCATCATGTCCTTAGCTTTGGAGCAGCAAGGGGTTATTGGGAGCAACTTCCAGATCTTCCAGCTGCTTGCAGCAGCTTCCCAACAAGGAGTGGCAGCTGCTGGAGCAGTTCATAACCCCAACAAGCCAGCTGCTGTTAGGAGCAACAACATCAATGGTGGCTGCAACTACATGAATTGAGAAGAACCGCAACAAGGAGGAAGAGTTGGTTCCTCCGGCTGGAATTTTTAAGAGAAAAGAGAGATAAATAGGGGAGGGGTGGGTTGGTATAAATAAGAAGAGAGGGGTTATCTTTGGTTTCCAAGTGGAAAGGAAATTGGGGCCAAGTGGAGGGAGTAGAGACCAAGTGTGGATATTGTACAATCTGTTGTACTGACAATCAACTGTAATTTTTAAATCATTTTTTTATTTTTTAACTTTATTTCTCTTTTATTTGGGATACCAAACTCGGCCGTATTCGCAACTCGAATCTCCAATTCTGATGCATAATATGTCATTTTGACTGTCTATTCATGATGATCAAATGGTATAAATTTCATAATTTTCTGATCCAAGATGGATACATAATTTGGTGAATTACGATCTTGATTTTTAATCAAAATTTATGATGTTGAATTATAAAACGACATCCGATTAACGAACATTCAATTTTGTTGGTATTATTTTGTTGATATAAATTTTCTGATGGTCTCGGATTATTTTTACGATTTTCAATTGCGTCGTAGCTTTTCCGGTAATATGCATTACGATGCAATCGATTTTGATCGATTGATCCCAGACAACTTTTAATTTATGATCTATGGATCGATTTAGATTATTTAATATTTATTGATAATTTTATCGCATCATAAAGAAGCTAATCAGATCGGATCTGATTTATTCGGATCCGGATGTCACAAATAAGAGGTTCATCAATGGGATTATTATTGAGTTTATCCAAAAATGTTGGCCATTTTTGAAATCTTGAGATACATGGACTTGCTTTGACACATATAAGGAGACTTCGATACCTTCACCATCTAAACAATGCTATATTGCAATGATTTTTAAGCATGGCAATTCAAATAAAATAAAAAGTTTTCACTCCATCAGCCTTATTAACCTATCCATTCTCATCATCTCCAAGATTATTTATTGTTAATCAATGGGTTCCATTTCCTAGGGACTCCATCCCACCTTTCCAACACACCTTCCTTAAATGTAGGTCACCAACAGACACATTCTTAGTGACCTCATTGATTATTGATGAAGTCCATGTAAACAATTCATGTGTCTTTCAAACTCAATGGCTTTGCAGTGTGATTCCTCCTACAGGGTAAGTGAGTTCATATGGGAGATCCTATATTACACCTGTTGTTTTATACACTCACACTCCATTTTAGATGTCATGTTAGCCAAATTGGCAAGCAATGGCCAATGTAAGGGTTTCCTTAAAGCGGGTATGAACTATATGATAACAAATATCCAATTTGTTGATCATCTTGTTAATGATATAGATTTTGCTAATGACTCAGTTGCATATTTATTTTGTAGCTTGGTTAACTTTTCAGGTAGAAGCTTGTAGAAGCTCTTTGATGGAAAGCGTTGAAAAGCTAGAAGTTGACTCAAAGCCTAAAAGTAATTCTAAAGACCCGGCTTGAAGGTTCAAGAATCAGAATCATATTGATGAAAGAACTAAAGAAGGATACAATTCCAAAAGCTCAAGATTTGAAGACCTCAGATGTTGATGTGACATATTACATAGTTTTTATTTTATGCTAAAAACAATCTTATAGTTTTTGCATATTTGTGATCAACAAGCAAATTTAAGTTAGAATCATCAATTTCATATAATCAGTTTTTAAATATATGATCGATCACCTTGACACCCCTAATCGATCACCCTTCAATGACCATTTTGTTTCTCATGATTGATCAACTCTGATCGACCATCCTCTTGACCATGATCGATCACTTTTTGAATTTCAGACAAACAATCAAATATGATCATTCATTTTTTCTAGCATGATCGAACACCCATGATCAATTACCTTGTTTACATGATCAATCATTTCATGGATTTTGGAAATCAGAATGTTGGACTTTCTATTTTTGAACATCAATTGAGGCCAATCCTATATAAGGGACCATATGGCTTATTGTTTGAGACACACAACCAAGAGGAACATCCTCTACTCTCAAAAGAAAAGAAAAATTAGCCAATTTGTGCAATATTCAAGTTCTTACAACATCTCTGTGCTCTTGAGCTCTCTTCAATCTAAAGCTTTCTAGCCTCTAAAGTCATTTGCATTCTTTGTGCGCTATGCCGATCATTCTCGAGCATATTTTGCGCTTAAAGTTCGTAAGCTTGTGAATTCAACTTTCATTGCTTAATATATCATGTTTAGCATTTTCTATAATGGTATCCTAATTGTGACTTTGAGAGAGAGGTAAAATCTTCCTTTGGGAGTTGTCCAAAAAGTGTACATGTAGTAGGGGAGGCTGTGCTACCCTCAATTTAAAGTAGCACTGGAATAGTAGAAGCAAGCTTCGTCGAGAGAGCAAAAAAAGAAATCCTAAAATATGAATTTGGGTAATGATTTTCACCCGCTTAGGTTTCAATGTAAAAACCAGTGTTATAGTTTTTCCTCGATCTATTTGGTTTTTGATTTTTTTAATTAGATATTGTTTTGCAATAATTGTATATTGTACAATTCACTCAAAATTCATTTCCACTCTTAAAATATTCAATGGACTTTCGATCTTAGAGGTTAATGCGAGAAAATCTATTTTCTATGGTTTAACCATACTACATCGTGAGAAAATTAGTATTAAAGTAATATCGAGATGGAAACAAAGAAAATTTCCTCTAAATTACCTAGGGTTCTAACTATCGACTAAAAAACTAGTTATTAAAGATTGTATTCCATTCATATCAAAATTTTCAAGTTTGGAAGGCAAAATACTTCCATTATCCACGAGTGTATGCATCTTAAACTCATGGCTTACCCCACCGGCAACTCATCCTTTATCATATTTGAAGATGTCTTGCGAAATAATCAAATAAAATCAGACACAAATTCTTATGGTACTTGAACACATCGAATCATGTGCAAGCCAAGGTTGCTTGGGTACAGTTGGGGTATTATTGATATACGATTCTTCAATGATGCACTTCTGTCTAAATCGATCGTTAACTTAATAGAAAATAAAAGGCCCTGACTATCCAGTTTTTAAGCACATGCTCTATTCGTGGGTACCTATTATCTTGGGGATCAGACCCTTACCCTCGCATTCCTCGATCTGGAAGGCACATATTAAGAGACCTCTCCCTATTCAACCAGCTATGTCCAAAGTTTTACACCTGGAAAGCTATCCTCTTTATGGATAGATTCTCTCAACAAGGACCACCTCTCCAATCTTTCTATCCAAACCTTTAGAATATAGTGTTAAACAAAAATTTTTGATCTACGAGGGTTTGAAATCCTAGAAAGCATAGAACAATTACTTTAAGAGGTTGGGAATTCAACTCAACTACAATAATTAAGAAACCCTAGAACTTAGGAAGAAAACGTCTTGTTTCAAATCTTCGCTAATGATGGACGCTAATGACCATGTCTTCCTTCTAACTTTCGATAGAAACAAACATAAAACCTTAAATTAACGATCTAAAATTTACTCATTAGTTGGGGCGTCAATTCTGTCTTTCATCCAAAGTTTTGCTCAAATATTTTTGATTCAAAAGTGGCTTATGATATTCACGGACTTGAGTGGACAAGAGGTGAGAAATGAGCGGAAAGGTAAAGTAAAATGGAACTCAGAACTGTCTTAGCATGAACTAGTGGCATATGAGCTAACCAACCCTAGCTTAGTGAAGGTGAGCCTTTTAAGAGAATTTCTATTTTGGCTACTTGCTCATGGGAAACTTAGCACCCAAATCATGCTTTTTAAATTCTGAATAATCTCTTCTAACTGATGCTACTTGTACAAAAAAACACTTGAAAAACTAGACCTAACAACTTGTTGGACTTGTGTCTGATGTGACCTATTAATAATCATCGAAAATTCTTAAGCCCAATTATTAGATAGTATTACCCTACCCTTATAATCAACTCCCACTTTATGATTTTTTGATGCGGGACTTGACGAACCGAAAAATTGCCCCTTTAATAATGTGTTTTTAGCACATGGAATCATCATCGTAGTCGGGCCGATTTCGGTCATCAAAGAGATCACCTCATTTAAAGATATGTCATAAATCAAAAATGAGGTGATCGTTATTTATTTTACTTGGCAAGAAACCAAGGTCGAACTCAGGGACACGAGCCTCTCTCGTATTTATCGGACTTAAGTTTGTTTAATCAAGCGTTGAAATAAAGCATATAGGTCAAATCATGAAATGACACAACATGACAATGCAATTAAAATAAAACATGCATTTTTTTTAAAACATTTTTTATCATGCAAATGAATGCACATGCAAAGCTAGTGATATGCCCCAAAATCATAGTTACTTGAGCCATAGAAAATGCGAGTTAAACTGAGTTAGCATTAAGAAGCATTCTACCCTCATTAAGCAAGTAGGCATGATAAATAAAAAAATCAAGACACTTAAATAATAAAATAATACATTACGGTTCATAGTGTCAAATTTAAAATTTAAGCATGCCATAATAAAGAGGACGAGAAGAGCTTCAAAACGAAACTGAAATCAACTCGATTGGAGCTATGTAGCTCAAGATATGCAAGTTCAAAGATAAGGGCATAAATGAAAGGAAACATGAAAATAAAATTGCATACAGGCCCCAGGGAGGGACTAAAAAGTAAATAAACAAAGTAGCGGGACCTTCCCTGTAATTTGACCACGCGCACAGGGGTATTTTTGCAATTTGGTAAACCCGCGAGGGTTTCAATGTAATTTACCCACTGTGCACATGATCTACACGTGAAAGAGGACCATTCTGCAATTCTGGAGAAGATATGGGCATCTCTGCAATTTGCCCAGAATAGCACGTGCTATGCACGTGCTCTCTAGGCTCGGACGACGGGCAGGCTCGACAGAGGTTCGGGGTAGCTTCGGCCAGGCTCGGACGATTCGAAGCTCGGTGCAGGCTCGGTGGAGGCTCGGTAGCGTCCAAGCCTGAGGCTCGGTCGCTAGGCTCGGGGAAGCTCTGGATGAAGACACGTGGCTACATGTTGGCCCTTGGATCGTGATGATCCAAGGGCTGTTGAAGGCGAGGACATGGCTCCATCTGGACCGTTGGATGATCGCCGATGAAGGATCATCCAACGGCTGCTGTTTCTTCTCCTCTGACTTCATCTGGCGGCGAGTTCAGGTCTCCGGCGAAGTCGATCCTCCTCCGCCGCTCGTCCTCAGCTGCGCGAGACTTCCCCGGAGCTCCCTAAGCATTTGTCGATGAAGAAGGAAGCTCGGGGAAGATGTTAGGCGTCCTGGCTCGGTCTGGCGGGGCTCCGAAGTCGAGGTAGATCTTAATGAAGTTAGCGCCGGCGAACCTTCGGCCATTGAAGGCTTTTGTTGACCTGCAGGGTTAGGCCTGTAGCCGAAGCAATCGAATTCCATGTGACAGCGAGGGTGAGCGAACGGAGAGCTATACGAGCGGAGAAGGTGGAAGCTCAAGGCTCCTCCGCCGTGGATGACGGAGGAGATGGGTCGGAGGTGGTCGAGGTTCTGTAGGAAGGAGACGATGAGCGGAGTGAGGCGCGATGAAGGGGGGAGGTGCGGCGAGACTAAATGGATGGTCATCGGAGCGAGGGGATGGCCGGATAGGCCTAGAAAATTAAAAGAAATTAACGAAAAATACAGAGGAAGAAGAAGGAGGACTTACCTTGCCGGAGATGGAACAGGAGCTTGGGCTGGACGTCTGGATCGACGCCCGGGTCTTCGCTGAACACCTTCAGCCACCTGGTGCAGCTCGAGCGGTCGCGGAGCGCCGCAGCTCCGCCGAGAACGGCGGAGGGTCATCACCGGAGAGGGAGGTCGTCATCGCTCGATCCCCTCGCCCCTCTCTGTCACAGAGAGGCGGAGGAGGGCTGGGCCTCCTCCCACGTAAAGGTGGACGGGTTGGACTGACGGGAGGGGCAGAGTATTTGAAGGGAGAGATGGCGGTCGTGGTGGTGGTTGACGCGATCTTCGAGGGTTGTTGAGGAGCGAGTGGGACGACGACCTGGAGTCGTAGAGTAGTGCGCGAGGATGGTGGATGACTGGGGAAGACCCAGCAGTGGTTGGCGAGGTGCGAGGGGTGCTGGAGTCGATGGGAAAATTGAAAGGGGGAGAGGTGCGCGAGTGGAGATCGTGGGAGAGAGGACGAGGCCGGAGGTTGACGACGGTCTCCTGACCGTTGGATCTGGAGATCCAACGGTGGTCATTTGAGCGCGAGATGACGGGTGAGATTTAATCAGGAGCGGAGCGATCGAAGGGATCGGGCGCTGCCACGTGGCGAGCTGAGGATGCGGCGCTGGCGGACGGCTTAGATGAGAAGGAAGCTTGATCGGATGGCTAAGGCGCGCGCTTAGAAGGGGCGGCTGAGATGGAAGATCTGAAGCGCCATCAAGCGGCCTATGACGCGCCACGTGGCGTGCTCTGCTTAAGGCGCGATCGTGCGGTGCAGATGAGAGGCGGAAATGGATCGGATGGCTGAAAAGACAGGCGCATGTGGAAAAGGCGAGACCGTTGGATTAGAATGAAATCCAACGGCTGAGACGCGGGCGGATGAGGCAAAGGGGAGCGGGCCACGTGGCTCACCCAGAACGGGCCACGTGGCCCAATCAAATTATTCTGATCTTCCAGTTGAAATTTGAAGGGCTAGATGGCCGAATTTGAGAAAACTCAAAACATGAAAGTTGTAGATCTTGACGAGATCTACAAGTTTCATGTTGACAAAAACTGGAGATGAGATCAAACAAAGAACCGAAATATTTTGGAGGGTATTTTTAAGGTTAAAAATACCACAGATTTTTGATTTGCCATTTTTTTGTGATTTTTAATTTATTTAGGACTCTGTTAATTATTAGACATTAACAGGAAATTATTGACAAACTTTTAAGCAAGGGGGTTAATTATGGGAAATAAAGATGATGAAACTGAGGTTCATCACCCCCTTATACTTAAACTATGCTCGTCCTCGAGCATCAAAAAGAATGACTAAGTTGGATTAACCCCCTTGTGCATGTGAATACAGGATCCAATCTGATCAAGTCGACTCGGCTTCAGAGATCCAAAATTCTAGAGTTCAACCCCAGCCTTAATCAAGAGGCTTCCAATTCCTCTATTTCTCTAGACTCTCTCTGATATACATATAAACTAAAGGATATGAAGTTTAGTGTTGATTGCAATTTCGAGAGTAGAGTCAAGTCTTCACCCAAAATCTTGGTCCGAGAAATCTCCTAAGGACCCAATCCTCAGCACTAGGGAATAAATCAAATCTTGCATTCAGTCCACCTTCTCTTTAGTTTGTCCAGCCACTTATAGAAAATGTGGATGGCAGGCCAGAAATGGAGGGCATGGGATTGTGTCAATTCTTCTCTCCCTCTCATTGGAACAAGGATTCTCTCTAGTGCCTTTTACGCAACACATTTTTTTGGTGTTGATCAGTGCGTCCGTCAAGAGAAGTTGGAGCCGTCTGCACTTGTTTTCCTGAGAGTACACCGGGGTGTGGTCTCTTTTGAGTACCTATCGTACCTTCGACACCCAGACTTGTAGCATTTACGATGCAGAGCCCTTTTTTGGTGCAAGCCCGACTCCTGGTGTTAATAGCGGTGGTTCCAAGTGGACACTTTGAAAGTTTGGGAGCGCTCGCCTTTGGTGGAAGCTCTTTGATTTGTAACTTTGTGGAATGAGAGCTTTTCTTTGAATTTCATTGACTTGTATACTTGGTGGCTAGCTCCACTGCTTTTACCAAGAGTTGGCGCACACTGATCAACATTTTTATTTATTTTTCACACCCAGGCACTTTAGGTTAATGTCAAGAGATTAGTATAAGAATCAAGTTCTCATACTGGCTAATATTGCTGACACTCAGGTTTCATGAAGCCTCCAAAGATTTTATCCCATCCTCGAGCATCATTAGATCAAATCCAAATTCGACTTCCTCATCCCAATCCCTCAGGTGAAAAATCAACTCATCTCATCAAAAACCGCAGTCGTGTATGTGATGTGCTGATCATATTCTTTATGTCTGAGAACTAAGCATGGAATATAGCATGCAAATCTAGAAACCTAGGGGAATGTGGATGATTAAGTCTAAGACCCCGATGGCTAAGGCTGGTTAACCTAAAAATCTCAAAGACTTCTAAAAGCTAAGTCTTCTTGACCAAATCAGATCCCGGGTGAAAGTGAAAATGTAGAGGACTAATCCAACTTCTTCATTCAAAAACAAGACTTTTTTTTTTGAACTTCAAGAGATATAACAACTGCCTAAACTCAATTAAGTAGCTACAATTCAGCCAGGTATGGATGTAAGTACAGACCGAAGCCTGTTGCTTGAGGACGGGGCCTTACGCGATGTCCTCTAAACCATCCAATCTGCTAAGGGCGAACCCTCACTGAACGCGGCTTTCTTAATTGGGCTTAGTAGTCACTAATAGCTCCTAAAGGTTTTTAGGGGTTTTCTGATTTTTATGGATTTAATAAGAGAGTTAAAACACAAGTTAGACTCAACTTTCCTTGAAAAGAGATGGCGATTTTTCAAAACCCAAGTCACACAAAGTGAAAATTTTCAAAACATTTTCAAAAATCATTTTCGAAAATATTTCTATAAAATAGTGTAACATAATATCGAAAAACCGCGAAATCCTTTGAGTTTTCTTAGTCCAATGAATTTTTACCTTAGCCAAAAAGTTTTTAATTTTTCAAATTTTTCAGATTATAGCTAAAGTAAATATACGGTATATACGGTATACCCCCCTATACTTAAACTTTGCTATGTCCTCATAGCACTAGATGTTACAAGTACATAGGTCCATTTAAATATAGAAGAATATACGGGAGCTAAGAGGGGCTCCCCCTATACTTAGGTTAGAAATAACCTAAGTATAAAGGCAAGAAAAGATGAGTAGAGAAAATCACGGGGACTTGGGTCCCCCCTATACTTAGGCTGAGATTAGCCTAAGTATAAAGATGGAGATTGATGTTGGAAGAGACCCAAGGTGAACGAAGAAGAGGGATGAATATACAAGTGAGCGGTTTGAATCTTCGGAGATGAAATGGAGTGTCTTTGGATTTGGGGTGTGTGTCACATCAAACAAGGCTCAATCAATCAAGCAAACCCTTCGTTTCACCAACTCACACATGAAACCAACCTAAGTTGGTTTATTATCTTGTCTATTTTATTGGTGATAAAACATTTGATTTTTACGCAAGGAAAAGATGTGAAGTGAAAATCATTGCGTAAGCGAGGGTATTGCTCTCCCAAAACCGAATTTTACTCCATTTTTGGTTGACTTGCAATTACAGTCCCAATTTTATTTTAGGTTATCACTGAATTATGGTTAGCACATCAATCAGAAAATCATCGTCTACCGTTCATTCCATTTTCCATTTATCCTAGGTGATCAATCTAGAAAAATGAAAGCCAAGAAAAACATGTATACGATGAAGAAAAACGCGATCTAGGCTAAGCGAGAAATCATGCAGTGATTTGACGATAAAACACGTGAAAAACTGAGGCTATTTTGAAAACCAAAATCAATGTATGCAAGTCGAATAAAACCGCACCTAATCATGCATCTATTAGCGGGAAATGATATCCATTTAAGTTTGGCTAAGTGAGGCGAGATTATGTGCGTCTCTGATTTAAAGTGTGACCTAACCTACGATCAAGCACATAAGATAAAAAATAAAATGAGCTCGGAGAGCCGCGTGCCTAGTCCTAGGTCGACACTCAAGTGGGGACGATCCCCACACAACCACATTCGTCCGATTACAATCGCGAGTCTTCGATCGAAGACCGCTGTAAAAGACGAGTTTATTAAAATAAAAATGCAACAAAAAATGCAACACATATATTTTTTTCTTTTCTTCCTGCTTTGCTCCAAGCATGCTCCTGCGGCTCCTCGCAGCGGGGAACGTCCTGCTCCTCGCCTCCTTGATCCATCAAGGGCCCTGCCACAGAAACGATAGTTAGATATCAAATAAGGAAGAAAAATTTTATATGCAAAACATGTGAGTATTTGACCTATAAAAATGAACACCAAATTAAACAAAAAAAAATCTTAAAAATATAAGAAATGAGCCGTGTCCCCGGCAACGGCGCCATCTGACGAACCGAAAAATCGCCCCTTTAAGAATGTGTTTTTAGCACATGGAATCATCATCGTAGTCGGGCCGATTTCGGTCATCAAAGAGATCACCTCATTTAAAGATATGTCATAAATCAAAAATGAGGTGATCGTTATTTATTTTACTTGGCAAGAAACCAAGGTCGAACTCAGGGACACGAGCCTCTCTCGTATTTATCGGACTTAAGTTTGTTTAATCAAGCGTTGAAATAAAGCATATAGGTCAAATCATGAAATGACACAACATGACAATGCAATTAAAATAAAACATGCATTTTTTTAAACATTTTTTATCATGCAAATGAATGCACATGCAAAGCTAGTGATATGCCCCAAAATCATAGTTACTTGAGCCATAGAAAATGCGAGTTAAACTGAGTTAGCATTAAGAAGCATTCTACCCTCATTAAGCAAGTAGGCATGATAAATAAAAAAATCAAGACACTTAAATAATAAAATAATACATTACGGTTCATAGTGTCAAATTTAAAATTTAAGCATGCCATAATAAAGAGGACGAGAAGAGCTTCAAAACAAAACTGAAATCAACTCGATTGGAGCTATGTAGCTCAAGATATGCAAGTTCAAAGATAAGGGCATAAATGAAAGGAAACATGAAAATAAAATTGCATACAGGCCCCAGGGAGGGACTAAAAAGTAAATAAACAAAGTAGCGGGACCTTCCCTGTAATTTGACCACGCGCACAGGGGTATTTTTGCAATTTGGTAAACCCGCGAGGGTTTCAATGTAATTTACCCACTGTGCACATGATCTACACGTGAAAGAGGACCATTCTGCAATTCTGGAGAAGATATGGGCATCTCTGTAATTTGCCCAGAATAGCACGTGCTATGCACGTGCTCTCTAGGCTCGGACGACGGGCAGGCTCGGCAGAGGTTCGGGGTAGCTTCGGCCAGGCTCGGACGATTCGAAGCTCGGTGCAGGCTCGGTGGAGGCTCGGTAGCGTCCAAGCCTGAGGCTCGGTCGCTAGGCTCGGGGAAGCTCTGGATGAAGACACGTGGCTGCATGTTGGCCCTTGGATCGTGATGATCCAAGGGCTGTTGAAGGCGAGGACATGGCTCCATCTGGACCGTTGGATGATCGCCGATGAAGGATCATCCAACGGCTGCTGTTTCTTCTCCTCCGACTTCATCTGGCGGCAAGTTCAGGTCTCCGGCGAAGTCGATCCTCCTCCGCCGCTCGTCCTCAGCTGCGCGAGACTTCCCCGGAGCTCCCTAAGCATTTGTCGATGAAGAAGGAAGCTCGGGGAAGATGTTAGGCGTCCTGGCTCGGTCTGACGGGGCTCCGAAGTCGAGGTAGATCTTAATGAAGTTAGCGCCGACGAACCTCCGTCCATTGAAGGCTTTTGTTGACCTGCAGGGTTAGGCCTGTAGCCGAAGCAATCGAATTCCATGTGACAGCGAGGGTGAGCGAACGGAGAGCTATACGAGCGGAGAAGGTGGAAGCTCAAGGCTCCTCCGCCGTAGATGACGGAGGAGATGGGTGATAAACTCGGAATTCGATGCGGTTATGTCGACTCACAAGGCGAGTCAACAGTCGGTGTTTGACCACACGAATCCCGAAATTAATCAACAATTAACCCACACTAAAATCAACAAATTAGAAACAATGTGGAGTTAAAATTTATTTTTAACTCTGCACAAATGGTGTATAGTGTCAAGTATGCAGAGAGTTCGAACACATGGAGCAAACAGTGTAGTCCTAGCAAAAGCTAAGTGTGTGAGTGTGTGATGTGTCCACACTAAGCAAGCAAGCAAATGAATTTTTGTGGGTTTTTAATTTTAAATTTTTTTTAATTTTTAATTTTGTATTTTTATTTTTGATTTTCTGATTTTTATATTTTATATTTTATATTTTTTTTATTTTCGTTTTCAATATTGGAAAGTAAAGGCAATATAATAAAATGCAAGGTAGAATATTTATAAAAATGCACAAAAATACTCAAAAATTCAGAAATAAAATGTTTTTAATGTTTTTAGGGTTTTTTACTGTTTTTGTGATTTTTGGGGATTTTTCTAGGTGTTTTTGGTATTTTTAAATATTGAAATAAGGCAAAACAGTACAAATAAGGCTGGCTGTAAGTAAAATGAAATTTAAAAATAACAAACAGTAGCTCAAAATTTTCACACTATTTTTCTAATGAAAAGAACAAAATAAGGAATAAACAGAAGCTGAGTTTGTGATTTTTGGATTTTTCTACTATTTTTTATATTTTTTTTGAAGTTTTTGAGTGTTTTTAATTTTTTAGTGTTTTTCTTTTGAAATTTTTAATGATTTTTGGACTGACACTAAAATAGGGTAAAATGGACACTAGGTGAATTTTTGGGAATTTTTGGAGGTATTTTGATATTTTTTTTGGTATTTTCTAAGGTAGACAGTATACAAAAAGACTGTTTTTGATTTTTAATAAATAGGAAAATAAAGTAAAATCAAAAACTAAATAGGTGGCGTGAAAGTATAGGTGCACAGGAGCTTAAGTGCAAAATTTGGGAAATTTTGGAGTTGCAATGATGGGTCAAATAAATACAACAAGCATACAAAAATTAAAGGCCTGGCAGGGACCTTTATGCAAATATTTAAAACTATAGGGGCACATCTGCAAAATTTCCACAAAGTTTGTACTGAATTAAATAATCTCTGGACCAAACACAAATATCCAAAGCCGCAAGGGCTTTCTTGCAAAAACTCCCAGGCTCACGTGCGCTACACGCGCGCCTGGGAGGGGCACGGATGTAATACCGTGAAAACCCGGGGGCTTAGGTGCAAAACAACCAAAAATATATAACGTGACAAAATACTTAATGGACTAAAAACTAAAACCAGAACTACAAGGGTCCTGCCCGCAAAATGTCCACGCGCACGTGCCACGCACGTGCGCTGGGCTGGCAAGGATTAAACGGCAAATATGAAAACCTCAGGGGGGTTTTGGCAAATAATACAAAAAGTTACAACTGCAGATGAAGGATTGAGTATTAAATATTAAATACAAAAATATGCCGGGCTTACAAAGCAAAATGCCCAGTCAAAGGCGCGGATGAACGGTGGGATGTGTCCCACTTAGCCACGTGTCACGCTCTGGACGAGCGATGCCCCTTTGCGCCCAACGGCTGCGATTAGATCCTGGGGGCTCGATCTACGGCTGGAGGACGCCCCGCATCCAACGGCTGCTGCTTTGAAGGACGAACAGGGCTAGATCCGACGGCAAGGAACACCCCAGAATGAACTGGGAAGAACTCGGACTTGGGGGTCCCTCGCCTGCTTGAATCACGCTGCTCCGTCGTCTCCAAGCGCCACGACCAGTCCCAGACGACTCCTGGAGAGATCCTCTTGCTTCCAGCGGTGCCAAAATGGCCGGGAAGGCACGGTTGCGCCGCCGCAAGGTCGAAGAAAGGTGCGGCTCCAGGTACCTCTTCCTGGACAAAATCTGACTCCAGCGGGAGCCACTCAAGCCCTGGGACCTGCAAAAAGTCGTCAAGGGAGGCGAGGGCAAAATGCCTCGCCTCTCCTAGCAGCAAAAGAAGACGAAAAGCGACGGGGGAGGAGCTCGCCAGAGCACGCTCCGGCGAGGGGAAAACGGAGGTGATCGGATGGGTGGATGGCTGTCTGGTGGATGGAGCTACGATCCTACTACTACCAGAAACTAAAGCAAACAAAAGAAATAGAGAAAAACGCACCTCAGAGCAAGGTGCTCGAGGTTTGAACCTCACGGCGGTGCAACCGCCGGAGATGGATGGAATCCGACTTCAAGCCCTTGCCGTACCTCAACGGAGGTGTGGAATGGTTCCCCTGTCACCGGAGCACACTCCTACCCGCACCCGGAAGTCTAAGCTCGGCCCAAAGTGGTTCAAGGGGAAAAGGAAGAAGGAGGTTGGGTTTTGAACTGTGGTCGACGGGCGAGTTTCGAGGCTCGATCACGGGCGGACCACAAAGATCTGGGCAGATCTAGAAGGTTGGCGGGGATCTAGGACGTGCCAGGAGCAAGTTTCGTGAAGGAATCTTCCTTCCTCGAGCAACGCATCATAGCGAAAAAAATCGAGGAAGTAGGGGTCTTAGGCATTCTGACAAGGGGGCAGGCTAGGGCCAGGGAGTTGACCGGCTGGTCAACATCCCAGGCCACCTGGTTGGTCCACGTGGACCAACCAGGAAAAAGCCCATAAAAATGTTTTGTAAATTCATTTTAAAATAGTAAATAGCATTATTAATTTATGGTTATAAAATAAAAAATGTTTATTATTTTATAAATAATTTTATTGTGATTTTTAATTATCTTTATGGATTATATTTTTACTAGTTACCTTTTTAACCCTATATAGGTATAATACCTATGTATTTTAATATTTTATTTTATTTTATGTATTTTTAATATTATTATTTTTATTTCTGATTTTGTAAAATTATAACATACTTTTATCTACATAAGTATATTTTTATTTTATTTTTCTGAGATGTTTTGTATACTTAATAAAATATAAGTGTATTCTATACAGGTATAAGTATAGGTATTGTACCTATGTATTGAATATATACAAGTATTTTAATTTGTATTTTAATGATGTTTTTGTTCTGATTTTAATACACATAATTATTATAAGTAATATTTACAACATTATAAAAATATAAAAATGAATAAATAATGAATAAAGAATAAATTGAATATTTTATTCAGTATAAGTATACAATGAGGGTCCAAAACTCAACTTTCAAACCGTAGCTCCGCCAAATGCGAAACCACCGCCATTGGATAGATTATTTTCTTATATATACAATTAAAGGTGAGTACGCTGCATTTGGAGTTGTCGTTTGTGAGATACGGGTCTGGGAAGTTGGGATTTTGGATTCTTATTCAGACCATATCTTTTCATCTGTACATTCTTTTTCTGTGAGCTCAATTTTGTCTTTTTCTTTATAAAATTATCTACAATTTTTATGTACAAAGTTTCTTTATTTGACGTGTAAAAAGTGGAACCAAAAATAGGTCCTAAAATGAATAAAGAATGAATAGCAAGTATAGGTATTTTGACTGTGTTTCTGGCCTTATCTCCCCCTACTTTATTCCTTGTCGACCTATTCATCAAGATGCCTAGGTCTCGGGGGTTTTGGATCATAAAATATTTACAATATTTTATTCTTTTTCGTTTCTTTATTTATTCTATAATTTTGGCCTTAATTACAGTAATTTACACACTGTTGAGATGCACATGCATGGATGCTAAGATGCTCTATTTAAGGGTATTTACAGGCATTTGCTAGGGTTTTAGGTGCCAAAATGATAGAATAAAGATGATGAAATGTGGATTCATCATCCCCCTATACTTTACCTTTGCTAGTCCCTAGCAAACACTTATGCAATAAGTGCAAAAAGAGAAAGAAAGAAAAGAAAAAGAAGAACTTGGATTTTATTTGATTATCAAACTTGTCTTCGCAAAATCAAAGTTTGGAGCTTAAATCAGACCTTTAGAAATTTAGTGCGGGCGGAACCTTAGTGAGAACCGTGTTTGAAATCCAACAGTCCTTGGGAATCCCAAAACTCTGCTCAAGTCTCCTCAATAGCCAGGTCAGAAATATCTTAATTCATACGCAAACCCTTATGACTATGAATCTGACTTGTACAGTGTAAGTGATGGTGGCTCTCCCCAACTAGAATGACAAAGAAACTGACTTCTCCAGTACGACAACCCAATGATTCCCCAATCCAGCAACTCCATCCTCGAGGAGCGGGGTATTCCCTTCTAAGTTCAAGTGGCAACCAGCTCAAGAGGAGGGGGTGAAGGGAAGAATGGACGGTAGCCAGTGTAGCTACCTATCCCTAGATGCAAGACCAGTGTAGTCAAGTCATCCTGCTGCAGGCTCACATATTTGACTTTGGAACTCAAGCTTGCTTATTGACTTTGTACATACTTGCAGGCCTTTTATTTTTGTACATGCCTGAACTTTTTATATATATATATATATATATATATTTGAATACTATTCACAGCAGCATTTACATAAGGAGTTTTTCCTCTTGAGCCAGTAGACTATCCCTCTTTTGAAGCTTTATCGCAACCCACAGCCTCCTGTCTTTAGACTTCCTAATCACTGGATGGGTTGGGGTGCACTTCCCTCCCTAGAGGAGGACAAATGTTTCCACTTGTGCGCGTCTCGTACCGGCAAATCCAATCCCCTCACCACTCCAACTGAGTTGAGCCATGTGAAAGGTGCAGGTGTCCAAGTAAGGTCATTATCAACAAGAGTCGTGCGTGTGCTCCGAAATACTCTACTTAGGCAGTCAAGAATCCATTGAACCGAGTCCCGTGATCCTCAAAGAGTTAAGTCAACAGACCTGAAGTACCTCAAACCCAGTTCCTATAAGGTTCCTGTTATTAGGTAGATTATAAGGTCCAATCAAGCTCCAATCTCCAGATTTTACTTAGACTCGTTCAACTATCAAACTCAATCCGAAAAATGCGAATGCTATGCAATGCAATGCAGAAAATATTTTTGTGATGCAATTTTCAAAGATTTTGAACTTTTTATGGATTTTTGAAAATATGATGCATGCATGTGCAGATGCAATTTTTTGTATTTTTCAAAGATTTTTCAAATGTTTTTGGATTTTAATTTTGCAAATGTTTTTGGGGATTTTTGAAAACAAAAAGATTTTGGCTGAAAACAAGGTGAAAACTATGTACACGGGAGTGCTTCTTAGATACATAAGAAGTGGATTTTAGAATTTACAGGGTAAGTGGTCAATTTTATACATATATATATAGTGGATTTTGGTGTGATGTGTATATTCCTCAAACTTATTTGACACAAGCTTTTCACACAATTTTTGAAAACTATAGTCCAAAATAGTTTTTACAAACATTTTACACACATTTGAAAATCATTTTGCAAAGGCTTTCAAAACAGTATATATATAGGTTTTTCAAATATTTTTGCAACCATTTTTCAAACCATTTGCAAATCATTTTTCAAACATTTTATTTCACATAAAGAAAATAAATTTTACAAACCACACATTTTTACACAGGTTGAAAACATGTAACAAAATATTTTCAAAATAGTTTTCAATAGATGTTCACGAAGATTTTCAACTATTTTTCAAACATTTTGCAAAAAACATTTTCACCTGATTTATTAATCAGTATATACAAAAAGAATTTGAGGAATGACCACATCTAAGGCTTTTTTAATGAATTTTAAAGAATTTTTAGCCATATTATTAGCAAAATACGAAAGTACGAGTTATGGCTAAAGTATATACGTAGTATATACGACCCCCCTGTACTTAGCTTGAGCTATGTCCTCATAGATCAGAGAGAAAAGAGAAGACATAACTCGTACTAAGTATAGACAAGTCTAAAGAATCAAGAAATGAAGCAATGAATCAATGAAGGAGAAGTTGACCGTCCCCCCTATACTTAGGATCAAATAATCCTAAGTATAGCAGACTGTACACAACGCAGGGAGGGTCAAGGGTGGGAATAAACAGATCGTACTCAGATTGTCTCCCCCTATACTTAGGGTAAGATATCCCTAAGTATAGACAAGAAGAGGAGACAATGGAGAGGATCAAAGAATGGAAATACTCGGGGTGCACACCCCCCTATACTTAGGACAAAGTACGTCCTAAGTATGGAAAACTGTCTACAAGGGTGACACCTTTTTGATAGATAAAGAAGATAGAAAAGGAAAAGAAGAAAAGAAGAAAAGAAGAAAAGAGATGAAGATAGAAGAAGAGATCGTGAGGATGTACACGTCACTCCCCCTATACTTAGGGTAAAAGAAGCCCTAAGTATAGGCAACAACAGGAGTGATGACACTGACAAAGAAAGAACACTCAACTCATCTACCCCTCCTATACGTAGGACAAAGTACGTCCTAAGCAAGGCAAACACGAGAAATGGGTAGACGAGCAAAAACGAGAGATGGAATGAGTCACAAAAGAGAATCTACAACAGAGGTGGATGTACATATGATCAAGAAGGTGGAAAGCAGACCTTCTTGCGAGACCGCTGAGGGATAGATCGGATATGGTGTATGTCGACATCGGGGTCCACAGTGGACGGAGGCCGATCAGGGTCGACACGGTGAAGGCCCTCAGTGGAATCAAAACGGAAAGGGACGAACTGATCGATGGAAGCAGTATGGCTCGGCTCTCCCTTGGTGGTCTTATGGTGTGAAGGCGCAGACTGGTGAGTGGAAGAAGTACGACTAGGTCCGGCCTTAGAAGTCTCGCAGATGTCAAAGTGAAATGGGACAAACTCATCATCCTCGGAAGAAGTGTAATCGGAGTCGTCCTGCGAGTCCTCGTCCAGGTCAAAATCAAAAGGAACGAAATCATCAGTGGAAGTGTACGAACTCAGATCGTTCTCAAGAGTCTCACCTGAATCCTTGTCTTCAACAAGAGGTCTGAATTTATCAAAGTAAATAGCAGCATCATAACCGACCTCAATCATCTTCACTTGTGACGGGCCAGGAACGGATTTATTGGTGGAAGTAGTCAAAACAGGTCCGTCCTGTCTAGTCTTACTTAAGTCATTTGTTGCCTTATCAGGTCTCTCAAAGTAATGGGCAACATCATAAGCATCCTCAATTATCTTGGTATCTGCCCCCTGATCAAATGGTTCAATCACGTAAATACTCTGAATCTCATCAACACATCGCCATACACCAGGAGGAGGATCAGTGAGGTCCATGCTTTCCGACTTCCTCCCCTTTCGGGGGATCCGTCGGGTCTCATCAGTGGTCGCTAAGGAAGTGTCTCTAGTATCATCAGATCGGTCACGGGCCTCAGAGTCAGCTATGATCGGTGAAGGTGCATCAGGTGCAGGTCTCTGGTCAACTGTGGGTGCGGTGATCGACACTTCGTTCCCGTCAACAGGACGGAAGCGAACCTCTCCTGATCCATAATCAATAACGACCCTCGCAGAGGCGAGGAATGGTCGTCCCAGGATGATTGGAGATGGCTCCCCTGTGGAGTTCTCCATGGGCAACACGACAAAATCAACATGGTGGCTCGTGCCCTGAATAGAAATGACGGCGTTTTCAAGGATACCCTTCGGCCTCTTGATAGATCCATCAGCAAACTGAACGATCATCCTGGTCTTCTTGAGAGGCCCTAAGTGAAGAGACTGTACCAGTGAGAAGGGTAGTATGCTAATAGAAGCACCGCCGTCTAGGAGAGTGCGATCACAAGTATGGTCAGAGATGGTGCAAGTGATGAAAGGTGTAGTTGTGTTCTTCCTCTTGGGAATGGGACAGTGTGTGATGGCGAGGGCAGTGGCCATGGTCAGAATGTGACGCTCAGATCTGCTCCTCCGCTTTCTCTTCTTAGGAAGAGGAGCAGATAATTGGGTCATGGCCTGCTGAAGTGGGGCACGGATAATCTCATGAATAGTAGCCACCACTTCGGGTTCAGATAACATTTTTTTGAATTTTTGGACTTCCTCCATACAAGGGAGGGAGTCGGAATCAGCATATACACGAGGCATGCCAAGAGCAGTCTGTACAGCGACATCCTCGGGGTCAAAGGTGGGACTGGATGTGAATGGGTGTGTGGTCCAAGGTTCTGGCAAGTGGACTCTCTCCTCAAAATCTTGATCAACCAAGTGTCTCCCGAAATCTTTTTGGATTTTTGAATTTTTCTCATTTTTTTGTATTTTGGGCGATTGCAAGCTCCCATGATTCTTCACAAGTAAAGTTGTATCCTCGATGAAAAGAGCACTAGTCCGATATTCTCTCAAAGTGTCAAGATTTTCCTTCATCAAATTGATGTGCTCTAGCATTAGGTTCATGACAGCACTCATGGAGGTCGTGGGAGGTGACTCCAACAGGTCAGACTCGGGTGGGTGTGGACGTGGAGGCGGATAATATACATGTGGGGATGGAGGTGGGTAAAAGTCCGAGTCGTGATACTGTGGCTGAGGTGGGTATGTACAAAAATCAGAAAAAATAGGAGGAGGATCCTCCTGATAAAAGGGAGGTGGATCAGCTGGAGCGAGCGAGGGGTCCGCAAAGTCCGGATAAAATACACTCCAGGGATCCATCTCGAAAACAAAAGGAAGTGATTCGGGGGAGCACGAAGGTCAAGTCAAAAGAGTGAAGAAAAAGGCGCAAATGTGCAGAGATGATCTAGGACACACACACGAAACAATCACAAACGAAAATGAAACAAATCAAACCCCCAATTCACCTACTCAACTCGGTAGAGACCGCAAAGAGCGGTCTTTTTATCTTGTCGGTTTTAGAGTTAGGTGAGAAGTCAAAGAATTTCACACACACTTAGGGGCTTGATGGGATTTGGGCACTAATCCTTAAGGTGTGCGCGAGCAAATAAAAGCGAAGACAATGAGGGGATTACTCACCCCAAGACAAGATTTTTCTTTTTGGTGAATTTTAGGGTCAAGTAAAATTAGCAGTCCCAATTTTATTGGTTATCACTTTTTTTGGATTTTTAGTGAGTAATGCACGAGCCTAACGAGGAGTCAATTCCTTTAAGATCCTAGGTTGGCAAAATCAGAGATAGAGTCGGAAAAGCAATGCAAGCGTCAAATCAATGATGGATGCTAAAAAGAAATGCTCACCTTGCCTCCAGCACTCTACATGCAAGGATGCTCAGCAGAATTGAAACCTATCTATATGCAAATGCAAAGCCGATGAAATCGCCCTAAGTTCAAAAATTGCTATTAGCGGGAAGAACCACAAGTTGACCGTCAATCCTCAACCCTAGAGTCCGGTCTAGGCTCACCCCTCCTCTGCTCAACAAATTGAGGGTAGGAGAAAGCGCTTTGCGGGGAGAGCTCGCGGCGCGACGGATTGAAGATGATGAATCAACTGTTTAAATTTGACTAAGTCCAAACGATACTATAGGAGCATGCAAGGTATTAGGTGTTTGGCCTTAGTCTATCGCAAGCAATCCTAAAACTATGGGCTCAATCACACAAAATAAATAAAATCGAAAAACAAAACAAAATAAAAAGAATGCGAGAAAAGCCGACAAAAACCGCGAGAGCCCCCAAGTGAACAACCACTTGGAAATTAGGCTCCAGAGAGTCCAGTCCGGGGGTACCTGTATTATTACAATTATAGTCTCTCACTCACTTAAATTACAAAATAAATATAAGAGAAGAAAGAACTAGAGCTGTCTTCAAAATTCTCTCCTAGCCCGCCTTCGTGCAAAGTCTAGTCGCCTCACGTGGGTGCGTAGGGGCTCCTGGAATAGAGCTCCTCCCTCGATCCGCGTTCCTCGCAAGAAGTCAAACAAGAGAGAGGTTAGACAATTCAAACAAGAAATATCAAAAATAAAGGAAATAAAACAAGCAGAAATAAAAACCGCAAATGTAGACAAATAATCACAACACAAAACAAAAACTCGAACTACGCGCTGTTGCTCCCCGGCAACGGCGCCATTTGATAAACTCGGAATTCGATGCGGTTATGTCGACTCACAAGGCGAGTCAACAGTCGGTGTTTGACCACACGAATCCCGAAATTAATCAACAATTAACCCACACTAAAATCAACAAATTAGAAACAATGTGGAGTTAAAATTTATTTTTAACTCTGCACAAATGGTGTATAGTGTCAAGTATGCAGAGAGTTCGAACACAGGGAGCAAACAGTGTAGTCCTAGCAAAAGCTAAGTGTGTGAGTGTGTGATGTGTCCACACTAAGCAAGCAAGCAAATGAATTTTTGTGGGTTTTTAATTTTAAATTTTTTTTTAATTTTTAATTTTGTATTTTGATTTTTGATTTTCTGATTTTTATATTTTATATTTTATATTTTTTTTATTTTCGTTTTCAATATTGGAAAGTAAAGGCAATATAATAAAATGCAAGGTAGAATATTTATAAAAATGCACAAAAATACTCAAAAATTCAGAAATAAAATGTTTTTAATGTTTTTAGGGTTTTTTACTGTTTTTGTGATTTTTGGGGATTTTTCTAGGTGTTTTTGGTATTTTTAAATATTGAAATAAGGCAAAACAGTACAAATAAGGCTGGCTGTAAGTAAAATGAAATTTAAAAATAACAAACAGTAGCTCAAAATTTTCACACTATTTTTCTAATGAACAGAACAAAATAAGGAATAAACAGAAGCTGAGTTTGTGATTTTTGGATTTTTCTACTATTTTTTATATTTTTTTTGAAGTTTTTGAGTGTTTTTAATTTTTTAGTGTTTTTCTTTTGAAATTTTTAATGATTTTTGGACTGACACTAAAATAGGGTAAAATGGACACTAGGTGAATTTTTGGGAATTTTTGGAGGTATTTTGATATTTTTTTTTGGTATTTTCTAAGGTAGACAGTATACAAAAAGACTGTTTTTGATTTTTAATAAATAGGAAAATAAAGTAAAATCAAAAACTAAATAGGTGGCGTGAAAGTATAGGTGCACAGGAGCTTAAGTGCAAAATTTGGGAAATTTTGGAGTTGCAATGATGGGTCAAATAAATACAACAAGCATACAAAAATTAAAGGCCTGGCAGGGACCTTTATGCAAATATTTAAAACTATAGGGGCACATCTGCAAAATTTCCACAAAGTTTGTACTGAATTAAATAATCTCTGGACCAAACACAAATATCCAAAGCCGCAAGGGCTTTCTTGCAAAAACTCCCAGGCTCACGTGCGCTACACGCGCGCCTGGGAGGGGCACGGATGTAATACCGTGAAAACCCGGGGGCTTAGGTGCAAAACAACCAAAAATATATAACGTGACAAAATACTTAATGGACTAAAAACTAAAACCAGAACTACAAGGGTCCTGCCCGCAAAATGTCCACGCGCACGTGCCACGCACGTGCGCTGGGCTGGCAAGGATTAAACGGCAAATATGAAAACCTCAGGGGGGTTTTGGCAAATAATACAAAAAGTTACAACTGCAGATGAAGGATTGAGTATTAAATATTAAATACAAAAATATGCCGGGCTTACAAAGCAAAATGCCCAGTCAAAGGCGCGGATGAACGGTGGGATGTGTCCCACTTAGCCACGTGTCACGCTCTGGACGAGCGATGCCCCTTTGCGCCCAACGGCTGCGATTAGATCCTGGGGGCTCGATCTACGGCTGGAGGACGCCCCGCATCCAACGGCTGCTGCTTTGAAGGACGAACAGGGCTAGATCCGACGGCAAGGAACACCCCAGAATGAACTGGGAAGAACTCGGACTTGGGGGTCCCTCGCCTGCTTGAATCACGCTGCTCCGTCGTCTCCAAGCGCCACGACCAGTCCCAGACGACTCCTGGAGAGATCCTCTTGCTTCCAGCGGTGCCAAAATGGCCGGGAAGGCACGGTTGCGCCGCCGCAAGGTCGAAGAAAGGTGCGGCTCCAGGTACCTCTTCCTGGACAAAATCTGACTCCAGCGGGAGCCACTCAAGCCCTGGGACCTGCAAAAAGTCGTCAAGGGAGGCGAGGGCAAAATGCCTCGCCTCTCCTAGCAGCAAAAGAAGACGAAAAGCGACGGGGGAGGAGCTCGCCAGAGCACGCTCCGGCGAGGGGAAAACGGAGGTGATCGGATGGGTGGATGGCTGTCTGGTGGATGGAGCTACGATCCTACTACTACCAGAAACTAAAGCAAACAAAAGAAATAGAGAAAAACGCACCTCAGAGCAAGGTGCTCGAGGTTTGAACCTCACGGCGGTGCAACCGCCGGAGATGGATGGAATCCGACTTCAAGCCCTTGCCGTACCTCAACGGAGGTGTGGAATGGTTCCCCTGTCACCGGAGCACACTCCTACCCGCACCCGGAAGTCTAAGCTCGGCCCAAAGTGGTTCAAGGGGAAAAGGAAGAAGGAGGTTGGGTTTTGAACTGTGGTCGACGGGCGAGTTTCGAGGCTCGATCACGGGCGGACCACAAAGATCTGGGCAGATCTAGAAGGTTGGCGGGGATCTAGGACGTGCCAGGAGCAAGTTTCGTGAAGGAATCTTCCTTCCTCGAGCAACGCATCATAGCGAAAAAAATCGAGGAAGTAGGGGTCTTAGGCATTCTGACAAGGGGGCAGGCTAGGGCCAGGGAGTTGACCGGCTGGTCAACATCCCAGGCCACCTGGTTGGTCCACGTGGACCAACCAGGAAAAAGCCCATAAAAATGTTTTGTAAATTCATTTTAAAATAGTAAATAGCATTATTAATTTATGGTTATAAAATAAAAAATGTTTATTATTTTATAAATAATTTTATTGTGATTTTTAATTATCTTTATGGATTATATTTTTACTAGTTACCTTTTTAACCCTATATAGGTATAATACCTATGTATTTTAATATTTTATTTTATTTTATGTATTTTTAATATTATTATTTTTATTTCTGATTTTGTAAAATTATAACATACTTTTATCTACATAAGTATATTTTTATTTTATTTTTCTGAGATGTTTTGTATACTTAATAAAATATAAGTGTATTCTATACAGGTATAAGTATAGGTATTGTACCTATGTATTGAATATATACAAGTATTTTAATTTGTATTTTAATGATGTTTTTGTTCTGATTTTAATACACATAATTATTATAAGTAATATTTACAACATTATAAAAATATAAAAATGAATAAATATTGAATAAAGAATAAATTGAATATTTTATTCAGTATAAGTATACAATGAGGGTCCAAAACTCAACTTTCAAACCGTAGCTCCGCCAAATGCGAAACCACCGCCATTGGATAGATTATTTTCTTATATATACAATTAAAGGTGAGTACGCTGCATTTGGAGTTGTCGTTTGTGAGATACGGGTCTGGGAAGTTGGGATTTTGGATTCTTATTCAGACCATATCTTTTCATCTGTACATTCTTTTTCTGTGAGCTCAATTTTGTCTTTTTCTTTATAAAATTATCTACAATTTTTATGTACAAAGTTTCTTTATTTGACGTGTAAAAAGTGGAACCAAAAATAGGTCCCAAAATGAATAAAGAATGAATAGCAAGTATAGGTATTTTGACTGTGTTTCTGGCCTTATCTCCCCCTACTTTATTCCTTGTCGACCTATTCATCAAGATGCCTAGGTCTCGGGGGTTTTGGATCATAAAATATTTACAATATTTTATTCTTTTTCGTTTCTTTATTTATTCTATAATTTTGGCCTTAATTACAGTAATTTACACACTGTTGAGATGCACATGCATGGATGCTAAGATGCTCTATTTAAGGGTATTTACAGGCATTTGCTAGGGTTTTAGGTGCCAAAATGATAGAATAAAGATGATGAAATGTGGATTCATCAATGGGTCAGAGGTGGTCGAGGTTCTGTAGGAAGGAGACGATGAGCGGAGTGAGGCGCGATGAAGGGGGGAGGTGCGGCGAGACGAAATGGATGGTCATCGGAGCGAGGGGATGGCCGGATAGGCCTAGAAAATTAAAAGAAATTAACGAAAAATACAGAGGAAGAAGAAGGAGGACTTACCTTGCCGGAGATGGAACGGGAGCTTGGGCTGGACGTCTGGATCGACGCCCGGGTCTTCGCTGAACACCTTCAGCCACCTGGTGCAGCTCGAGCGGTCGCGGAGCACCGCAGCTCTGCCGAGAACGGCGGAGGGTCATCACCGGAGAGGGAGGTCGTCATCGCTCGATCCCCTCGCCCCTCTCTGTCACAGAGAGGCGGAGGAGGGCTGGGCCTCCTCCCACGTAAAGGTGGACGGGTTGGACTGACGGGAGGGGCGGAGTATTTGAAGGGAGAGATGGCGGTCGTGGTGGTGGTTGACGCGATCTTCGAGGGTTGTTGAGGAGCGAGTGGGACGACGACTGGAGTCGTGGAGTAGTGCGCGAGGATGGTGGATGACTGGGGAAGACCCAGCAGTGGTTGGCGAGGTGCGAGGGGTGCTGGAGTCGATGGGAAAATTGAAAGGGGGAGAGGTGCGCGAGTGGAGATCGTGGGAGAGAGGACGAGGCCGGAGGTTGACGACGGTCTCCTGACCGTTGGATCTGGAGATCCAACGGTGGTCATTTGAGCGCGAGATGACGGGTGAGATTTAATCAGGAGCGGAGCGATCGAAGGGATCGGGCGCTGCCACGTGGCGAGCTGAGGATGCGGCGATGGCGGACGGCTTAGATGAGAAGGAAGCTTGATCGGATGGCTAAGGCGCGCGCTTAGAAGGGGCGGCTGAGATGGAAGATCTGAAGCGCCATCAAGCGGCCTATGACGCGCCACGTGGCGTGCTCTGCTTAAGGCGTGATCGTGCGATGCAGATGAGAGGCGGAAATGGATCGGATGGCTGAAAAGACAGGCGCATGTGGAAAAGGCGAGACCGTTGGATTAGAATGAAATCCAACGGCTGAGACGCGGGCGGATGAGGCAAAGGGGAGCGGGCCACGTGGCTCACCCAGAACGGGCCACGTGGCCCAATCAAATTATTCTGATCTTCCAGTTGAAATTTGAAGGGCTAGATGGCCGAATTTGAGAAAACTCAAAACATGAAAGTTGTAGATCTTGACGAGATCTACAAGTTTCATGTTGACAAAAACTGGAGATGAGATCAAACAAAGAACCGAAATATTTTGGAGGGTATTTTTAAGGTTAAAAATACCACAGATTTTTGATTTGCCATTTTTTTGTGATTTTTAATTTATTTAGGACTCTGTTAATTATTAGACATTAACAGGAAATTATTGACAAACTTTTAAGCAAGGGGGTTAATTATGGGAAATAAAGATGATGAAACTGAGGTTCATCAGGACTATGCTTAGATTGAGGTGTTACAACCCTTCTCACTTAAATTCTCAACGTCCTCGTTACAATATGGTCCACCACTTATTCCCAGTGATAGTGGTGGCTGGATGCTCTAGGCTTATGTCCCATCGTGTAGCCATTTCCAATACCAGAAGGAACTTGCTCTAATACCATTTGCAATATAATGGATCGTGCAGATCAACAGAAGCTTATGAGCATTCAATTGCACGGTCAAACGAATACCTATTTATGCATGGTAATCAATGGGTTGCCTCAAAAATACCATTATCAACAGAATCCGTAACAGACATTCAAAATTGCAACACCCTAACATAGTCCCATATAGGATACTCACGAAGTGTGAGCATGAGTCATAAGTGATGGGGGATCATAACTTGACAATTTGGTTTAAGCATTTTTAATGGTTGCCGGTGACGCAATTGGAAGGATGTAAGATTGGGACATTACAAATCGTCTACACTCATGTGAAGTGTAAATGTTAGGGTTATGAGATAGAAAAACATTGCATAATTAGTTGAGACATTTAGATGGGAGTTCGAAGCATTATCAGTAGTTATTCAATAGAAACTTGGTATCATCTTCAATGAATCAATCTGTAATGGACATCTGATCCAAATTATCCGATTGGATATCTATTTGTTTAGGATTAAATATACGGATCATATCATATATCCATTCTATCCAACTTCAAAAGACACTCATAGGGCTCGTTTGGTAACCGGGTTATCCCGGGGTAACCCGATTTACCCCCCTCTTTTGATGGGATGGAATTGTATCACAAATTACAGTGACATCACATCACATTCTTTATTCCAACCCCCTCCAACCCTCATAACCATCCCAAAGAACTACTATTTCAATCAGGTTACCCCAACCCACTCTAACCCAGCAACCAAACGAGCCCATAAAGATGAGTGGTGCATACATGTTTAATGATTGTTGATTAACGCGTAGATATTTAAAAATTATCAAGTCAGCATACCAAATATATAATTAGTTGTATAGAGGTCCAAGCATTTGGATACGATAGATATATAGGATGCCCAAACATTGATCTAGTCAATACCCATTATGAGCGGGTAACCAAGAACACAACTTACCATATAAATAAATACTGCCACCAACGGTCCAACACGCTCTATTCGGATCCTTCCCGGATCCCTCGCATCCGGATCCTTACTCCATTGCCCGCCCTACCCGCTCCACCACCACGAAGTACCACGCCTCTCCCCACGCTTTCTCGTTCTCGTCCTCCCTCCTTTTCTCTTGTTCTCTCTCTCTATCTCTCCCGATTTCGATCGCCACCAACGACGTCCGATCCCAAATCCCCCAAATCAGCCTCCAAATCTGCTGATCTCCCCACTCCCATCACAATTTTCACCATCTCCGATCCCTCCGTCCCTCGCCGTGCCCCAATCGACCCAGATTTATCCGGTAGTTCCGGACGCCATCGAATTCGAGCCGCGCGATCGGTGTCGTCGTGGTTTTCGACGTCGCTGCGTTGTCGCGGGCGAATTCCGCGCAGATTGGGATGGGGCGGTGGATCTAGGGTTAGGGTTTGATTGGGGGAATTGATGAGGAGTGAAGGGGTGGCGTTCCGGTCGATAGGGGAAGATGATGCGAGGCTATGCATGGGCGGGAAGGTGAGGATAGGAGGAGGAGGAGTGGCATGTGGCCGGTCCATGGTGAGGGGAAAGCCGATGGAGTACAGACGCCTTCGCCGAGAGAGGAGCCTCCTGTGATTGGACGCGCATCTTCCGAGCAGTCCGGGCCCGATTTCTTCCTAAAGGTGAGACCTTTGCCGGATTTGTTGGGGTTGGATTGGAGGTTCGGCGTGATTTGGAATGGTGGATTGGCAGAATTGGGGTGTGATTGGCTGTATTTCTTTTGCCTCTGTTGGGTTGTGGTTTTTAAGTCAACGGATGGTTGATTAGTGGAGTCTGATATTTTTTTGTTTGATGTTTTTTTTTCATAGAGCGTTTGTGTTGGTTGCTGTTATTTTTGCACTATTAGGCATTATGGAAGCTCCAACTATGGGGAGTATTGGCTATAAAAATGATTTTTGGAGTTTTTTTTCTATTGGTGATGGAGGTGAATGCTGTCAGCTCATTGTTGGTTTCCTATCTTAAGGGAGCGTCGCTGAAATTGCCTTTTTGGATTATATACAATGTTGATCTTGTGGATTTCATTATTAATGTGTTGGTGCTATGAAAGATGATGAAGTAGATGCGTTATTTATTGAATTTGGTTATTGTGATGTTGGCTGAGGGGATTGGGGAATGCCCTATGTTTGGGTGCATGTTTAGTAATGCATGGGGTATGGAATTTGAATTACTGGATTGTATTTTCACTCGTTTTTGGAATCTACCAGTACCAGTTGATCTCCATTTTGTGGATGAATAACTATTGCAGTCCAAAAATTTATGCTGGTTGCTGTAGTTCTCGTATCATCATATAAGTAGCATGTGGGTGATGTCATGAAACATTTCAAGTCTTTGGTTGGCTAAGAGAAAGGACACGATGTTGAATGTTTTGACTGCTTGGCTGTGTATTTTATGTCTGGCATGGTCGGCTTGCTTTCAGTTCTTGGTTAGGATATGCATTTGGCCTGGTTGGGAGAATTTCAAATGAATTGATTTTTTAATACAATGATGGCATAGGTGGACATTTCTATGCATCATTGTGACGATGGGTAGTTCTTATTCTTCGGAATGTGCAGCATAGTGCACACAGCTACCTTTATGTATCGGGTTTTGGTATGGGTTGGACCACTCGGGTGTAATGTTTTCTCTTCATAATGCATTTTATAGCAAGTTTTAGCATAATACATGGTTGTGTCTTTGATTGTATAGCCACATGGGCATACTTGTTGGTTCATATTATCATTCAGTTGCCATGTCGGAAGGTCCTGTGAATCTTTTATTGTTGTTTTGTAATGCATCTTCCTCTTTCAACATTATTAGCATCTTTTTAAGATAATGTGTAGTATGTATGTGGTGGGTTTGTCTAAATAATACAGCTAAATCTTATGTTTCCTTTTTGGTACTGGTTGATTTTCTTTATGTACATATATTTATATTATATAAGTTTCCTTTTATCTATTTGGAGATGATTGGTGTGATACTGGCAATAATGAGGAAGGACATGAAAAGATGTTTTTGATTTTATGCGAGCCTGTGTGCAGTTCTTCCGTTCTTCGTTTCTAAGATGGTGGTATATGTATCTAAGGAGTTTTCTTCTTTCTATGCTTAGTGACGTGGAACGAAATAGAAAAGAATGGATTTCCCCTTCTTTCCTACATTGCATTTTTGCTCGTCAGTAGAAAATGTCCAATTTAATGGACCATTATCTTTGATTTCAGGCTCAACTACCACTCGATATTTGCTGGTTATGATGTTATTATTGCGTCTTATTTTGTGAAATGTGGATAGCTATAGCATTTAGGGTAAATTGGTTTTGAAGGTCATCTCTGGATAAAATTTTCAAGGTTAATTTTGGGTAGGTTACGCTTGTTATTCAATTATTAACTACTTTGGAAAACCATGTGAATTTGTTAAATTTAAACCTAGGGCTTTTTTATGTGTCATGATTTTGGGTTGTTTTAGGTCATGTAATCGCATTCAGTTTTTACAATAAGAAGTAGTTGACAGACAGTTTAGACAGAGTTTATGTGGTAAGTCAACTCATTATTAATTATGTCTTGTTTCTATCTTGTTTGGAACTTGTAGACCATCAACTCCAGGAATAATGCTTGATGCAACTGCCAGAATGATCTAGTGGGATGTCATAATCTTGGACGACTTGTGTAGAGACTGCCCATATTAAGCCTTCACTCTGGTTGGTTATTTTAAGAGGCTTTTGGTTTTCGTACACAAAATATGAAGATAGATGGTTGTACCTAAAGTCAAGACTATCTCTTTCAAAACATGGAGTCTATACTGTCTTATATATTGTTTAAGCACAAGTAAACTGATACCACCATGGTTGAATTATTGTATTAATGTGGAAGGACAGAAGGATGGGCAAAATTTAGACACGTTGTTAGGCATTATATAATGTTGATGCAACAGACAGATTTTTTCGAATATGGATGACCATTAATCACTAATGATTATCTTTTGGCATTTAATAAAAAAGTAAAAGTTTCTTAGTTTATGCAGATATAAGAAATTAATCAGTGAGTGTGCTTTTACCATATACTCCCATTTTCGCACGCTAATTTTTCCTTTGAAACAGTGCTGAGTTTTATCTGTGTGTTCGTTTGCTTTTCTCCTGTCTGGAGTTTTGACATACAGTCTGAACCATCTTTTGCTTTCTTTGCCATCAGAAGTGATTTTTCACTCAAAAAAGTGACTGCATTTATGGTTCTATTCTGTGACAGGATGGGCGTAAGATTCGTGTTGGAGATTGTGCACTTTTTCAGTCTGGAAATGCTCCTCCTTTTATCGGAATAATACGTTGGTTCTCATTAGACAAGGAAGATTATTTGAAAGTAAGTGTTAATTGGCTGTATCGGCCTCCTGACGTGAAACTCGCTAAAGGTGTTCTGCTTGAGGCGGCACCAAACGAGGTTTTCTATTCATTCCATAAGGATGAAATATCTGCTCAATCACTATTACATCCGTGCAAAGTTGCATTTCTTCGAAAGGGTGTTGATCTTCCACCAGGGATATCATCATTTGTTTGCAGGAGAGTATATGATATTGCAAACAAGTGTTTATGGTGGTTAACTGATCAGGATTATATCAATGTAAGTTCTGACACACATGGGTCCATTCTTCTTTGATAATTGCTTTAAAGTATTTACGTCATTGTGCATGATTGTTGCCACATCTTCTGCTCAGGAACATCAGGAAGAAGTAGATCAATTATTGGATAAGACAGAACTAGAGATGCATGCTGCAGTGCAATCAGGAGGTCGCTCTCCTAAACAACTGAATGGTCCTTCTTCCCAACAACTAAAGTCTGGATCAGATAGTGTGCAGAATAGTGGTTCTTCTGCCCTCTCTCACGGGAAAGGGAGGAAAAGGGAGAAGACCGAACAGAATTTGGATTCCATCAAGCGCGAAAGGGCCCCTAAACATGAAGATGGGGATTCTGGTAATTATAGATTTGACAGCACAATAAGGGCTGCAATTTCTAAAATAACTGACAGAGGAGGCTTAATAGATACTGAAGGGGTTGAGAAGTTGTTGAATCTCTTGCAAAGTGAGAAAAAAGTAGATTCACCTGCCCGAGTATTGCTTGCTGATGTGATTGCCTCTACTGATAGAGTTGAATGTCTTGTTAAGTTTGTACAGCTCAGGGGTGTACTTGTGCTTGATGACTGGCTTCAGGAGGTTCACAAAAGCAAGATTGGTGATGGCAGTAGTCCCAAGGAAAGTGATAAGTCTGTTGAGGAGCTTTTGCTGGCTTTACTCAGGGCTCTTGATAAGTTACCTGTCGACCTTCATGTTCTGCAAACATCCAGTATTGGGAAGTCTGTCAATAATTTGCGCCAGCACAAGAACTCAGATATCCAGAAGAAAGCAAGGCACTTAGTTGACACATGGAAAAAACGCGTTGATGCTGAGATAGCCTTGAAAGGACCCGGCACTCAAACTGGCATATGTAAGAATCTGGCTATTAAACCTGGTCACGTCGATGCTGCAAGATCATCTGCGGTGTCATCGGGGTCTTCGAAATTGGCATCACCTGTGAATGCAGGTGTGCAGGATGCAGCAACCAAGCCTACTAGCACTAGCGGACCTTCTGAGATGCAGTTAACTGCTATTAAAGAGGAAAAAAGCAGCGGTTCCAGCCAATCACAGACTAATAGCCAATCGTGTTCAAGTGATTATGCAAAAAATGGGGGCACCTCATGGAGGGAAGATGCACGAAGCTCGACTGCTGGGTCCATTGCTGGTGGCAAGGGCTCTAGTGTCATGGCCCGCCATAGGAAGTCTAGCAACGGGTTCTTGGGGACTGGCTCATCTGTAGTTCATAAAGAAGCTTCTTTAGTAAAATCTTCTTCTGTTCCGAGCCGGAGTATCTCATATGATAAAGTACCACCATCAGGAACACAGTGCGAACGGTTGTCTGATGTTTTATCTGTAGACACTGGGAGCAACCAAAGATTGATAGTAAGGCTACCGAATCCTGGTCGAAGTCCTGCACGGTGTACAACAAGTGCCTCTCATGAGGAATCACCAGTTACAGGCAGTAGAGCATCATCTCCTGTTTCTTCTGAGAAACATGAACAAAATGACCATAAAACAAAGATCAAGGGGGGTAGCAGTAGAACCAATCCTTCTGCTGATGTTAATGCAGATGCATCTTCTACTAATTATAAAAAGGTTGCTGCTTCAGAGGATATTTGTTTATCTGGTTCTCTAGTTGAAGAACCTAGATCTACTGAAGACAATGGAAACACAGACAATGCACCCAAGAGTTCATCATCTGTTAAGGAAAAGGAACATGTTTCTGCAGACCAAAAGTCTAATTGCTTGCACAATCCTTCCCTAGACTTGATCAATGCTTTGGCTGAAAGTTGTGTGCAGTACCCACAAGTTAGTGGTCTAATATCAGCTGGGGATGATATTGGAATGAATTTGTTGGCCAGTGTGGCTACCGGGGAGATGCCCAAGTCTGAATGCTTATCTCCAGGCTCTCCTGAAAGAAGCTCATCGGCTCATGATGATTGCACCCCTGGTCCTGGGGCAAAGTTGAGATCACCAGATGATATTTCTGGTGTTTTGGTCGCTGAGGAAGCAAATTTGGTTGTGATACAAACATCGATTGACATTCAAGGTGATGGGAAAAAAACTGGGTCTCTCAATCTTAAATCGTTAGCGGGTAATGAGGAGAGGGAGAGCACCGAGACTGAGGAGAAAAAGAATGCAGGTGCCACTTATAAAGACCACAATCCACCCTGTCCGGAAGTGGACAAGATGGGCCTTGAGGTTGACCGAACAAATCAAGTCTCAGGAAAAAGAAAGGCCAATGGTGGGGTCGAGGAGAACTTCACATATACTAGGCAAAAAATACGAAGTTCCTCTTTAGATGAAAATAAGTCTGTTGATTCTGCTAATGGAAAGACTGCTGAGACCGATATGTTATCATCGGAGTTGGTTTGCAGCTCTTTAGTTGATACCAGTGACTGTGTTATTGGTGCTTCCACTAAAATGTCTGGAAAAAAGGTAGCTGAAGAGACACAATCATGCACAACTCGGAACATAAATGTGGACAAAAGTGATAAATTGAAAGAAGAGTTTAGTTGCTCTGACCCCGTTGGGAACCATACAAGTTCAGCTGCAGGTAATTCTTTCAGATTCTTGACTTTAATACTTTAGTTGATCAAGGTGCTTCTCTTTGTAAATTAGCCTGACTTTTGTGCTTCCTGTAGGAACTACTGATAGTAGTTTGAAAGGGAAAACGAGCACTGCAGTGCCGAATTCATTTTCAGACTCAACATTTAACAGCTTTGATCAAAACAAGGAGATTGCTCGTCGTCAATCTAATGGATTAGCAGTTTGCAATGTCCCTCTCATGGATTCCTCTAAAGATATTGAACGGCATGGAAGCTGTGGAGTTAAAACAGATGACAATGGAGAAGTAGCAGCTTCTTCAGAAGTCGTTTCTTTACCAAAGCCTGAAGTTTCAGATGGTGCTGCCAAATGTGTCTTTGATTTGAATGAAGGTATTACCAATGACGAAGGTAATGCGGGAGAGTCTCCTGCTGGAGCTCCGCTTGGGTGCCCACTTGCAATCCGTATGCCTAGTTTTTTGCCTTTTGCAGTTTCCTCTTTATCGAGTGCTTCACCTGTGCCAATAACAGTTGCTGCTCCGGCAAAGGGTCCTTTTGTTCCTCCCGAGAATTTGCTAAAGAGTAAAGCGGAACCTGGCTGGAAAGGTTCTGCTGCCACCAGTGCATTTCGTCCTGCAGAACCTCGGAAGGTTCTGGAAATGCCACTTAATGCGTCCGAGGCATCTGATCTGGCTTCTGTGAAGCAAAACCGTCCGCCATTGGAATTTGATTTAAATGTACCTGATGATAGGGTTTTCCACGATATTTTTTCCCATAGCTCTGCTATGGACGCTGTTTCTCGATCAGGTGCTGTTGACAACTGTGATGTTCAAGCAAGAAATGGAGGACTCGATCTTGATTTAAATAGGGTGGATGAAGCTGATTGTGGACCACTATCGACCAGTGCGAGTAGAAGAGCAGAAGTGCCAAATTTATCAGGAAAACCTGCTTCTGGTGGATTTTCCAATGCCGATACTTTTTCTTCAAGAGGATTTGATTTGAACAATGGCCCTGGAATCGATGAAGTAGGTGCAGAACCTGCATTGCGTAGCCAACATCCAAGAAACAATGCTTCTCCGTTTTTACCTCCCATGGGGGGACTCAGAATGAATGGCACAGACTTGGGTAATTTGTGGTTTCCTCCGGGGAATTCCTATTCTGCAGTGGCCATACCACCATATTTGCCAGACAGAGGTGACCATCCATATTCAATTGTAGCTGCTCCTGGGGCTCCAAGGAACCTGGGATCATCCACAGGTGGCGGCTCCTTCAGCACCGACTTGTATAGGGGGCCTGTGCTATCGTCTTCTCCAGCCATGGCCTTCTCGCCATATGCCAGCTTTCCTTTTGGACCCAGTTTCCCTCTTCCTTCAACATCATTCTCTGGAGTTCCGACAGGTTATGTGGATTCTTCTCCAGGTGGAGGTGCATGCTTCCCTCCATTTCCATCGCAGTTCACAGGACCAACCAGTGCTGCTTCTCCGGCTTATGTGAGACCCATTTTGATCAATATTCCCGAGAGTAGTTCTAGTGGTGCTGGTTCCGAAAGTCGAAAATGGGGTAGGCAAAGTCTTGATCTAAATGCAGGACCTATAGGTGCAGATGCAAAAGGGAGAGATGAAAGGCTGGCTGCAACTGCCAGGCAACATTTTGTTGCCAGTTCACAGCAATTCACAGATGATCCAGTCAGGTTATTCCAGATGGCAGGTGCTGGTTTGAAGAGGAAAGAGCCTGAAGGAGGGTGGGATTCTGATAGATTCTCGTGCAAACAACCTTCGCGGCCGTAGATAGTCTATAAAGAATCTCAATCACAATGATTTCCGGCGTCCATGGTGGGTAATACACCAGTGCCTTATTTTCTCCGCGTTATTATTCTCGAAAACAAATGCATGATGATACATTATGATTGCAGGCATGCACACACACTGTCGGATGGCTTTGCTCTTTGATTGCGCAAGACTCCGGATGCATCTGCAGCCTTCACCTTGGTGTATTTCCGTAGGAATGTGAGAAAAAAACTTCCATAGGAATTCTTGCTTTTGCTGTAATTCTTGTAAATGCTCAAGATTTTTATGCTTTAAGCTGTTACACCGCAACCTTTTTAGATGTTCGCCCCAACTTTCTCTGGTGCTTTAGCCAGTTTTTAGAAGAAAAAAAATCCTCGGAGGAGATAAGATTCGGTCAGCGCCACCGTGGATCAATGATAAGTAAGCCTGATAACTTTTTTATGATTGATATTGCTTTCTGCTAGGTATTATTGTAATTTAATTAACCCCAGGTGTCTCCAGAATCACTGGCCTGCTTCCTTTCTCTGCAGTAGGTCAGGTCTGAATGAATCTCGATTCTGTCTGGACTCCTGTCTGCGGTGATTACTGATCGTTGGTTGATCTCTTTGGCTTCCAGATTTACAAAACTGTTAATAACTTGTCCTATTTGGCATTGCTATATCTTTTGAATGAATCTAACCTGCGTTTTCCACCCTCTGTGGAATGTTGATTTGAGCATCTGTTGTGAATGATCATTGTAGGAAAGAATGCTCTGCAGAAGCAAGTTTTGCTTGCAACAGTTGTAGATACTTTAGATTGTGTCTTCGACCCATATGCCATCCAGGTTTCTGCATGTTGGTCAGCAGCATTCAAGTAATAGATATCATTTTTATGCTCCTGCAATTTTCTTGATGACTTATGGGTTTGGAACTACGGTGCACACTTTATTAAAGGACGGTTTTCTTTCGGCATTGAATTGATGGAGGTATGCTGTAGTCTTGAGGGAGGTAATTCTCCCCGTGGACCGTGGTAATCCTCTACTTGCAGCACGTTAGAATGTGTAAGCTCTATTGTGGTATGCATTGTTATGGGCTGTGTAGGAAGTTGTGTCTGAGAAGTTTTTTTGTTTTCTTCCTTTGCTGGCTTTACATTTGGGCACAGCTTGTTGAATCAAAGAAGCGCAATCACATATGTTCGTGATGGAACCTGTTGATAGTGATTACTAAACTCGTACATCTTTTTTGGTTGATTTTTGTACTTGGTCAATACGGATGCAACCACACATGGATATATCGCCATCATATCTGGTTTCAAGCGGACATGAATATGATATTTTAATTTTGGCGGTGTGGATACGGGGTAGGGTATTTTTTTCGGATACGGATATGGGTATTGTTTCATTTTGAGGCCTTGATTATGGTTACATGTATTTTGGCAGACACATGTAGATCGGTATTGTTAATACTCTGGGCATGTATTATACACTACGTGCGCGTACATACACACACGTCTATATCAGTTTGTGTACCGACATATGTAAATATATCATAGGGCTGCACGTAAATATATTGCATCAGTTTCTATATATTTCTTTCAAGTTTTTTAATTTAGCTTATTACTTTATTTTCATCTTTAAATTTATTATTTTTGTAGCTTAGAGAATTTTGATTTATTCAGTTTTTAATTTCAAATTTACAAATATATTTGATTGCCCTTTCCTATATCTGTATCCATGTTTAAGGATATGATTTGTGATTTTTAATATCTGCAATGTAACTGTTTTTGTATCTAGATTTTAAAGTGAGGATACAGTAATGCTTACATGTGTATTTATCCTTTCGATAGGTAAATGTGTATTTGTGTCATAAAGAGGCATCAACTATACTGTATATTAAGATTATAGCTCAACTTCAACATTTAAACCCTACCGTATACTTAAAATATTGAGGCAACAGGTTGAAAAGTACTTTGGAGCGATATATATGTATAGACACACGGTTAGAGATGTCCGATTGACATAAATTCTAATTGGTATATGATGCTTCTGTTAAGGTAAAGTACGTGAATAACTGATATTATAAAAGGAATTTTGTAAGAAGTAAAGGGTACAATTGATGAAAAAAAAGAAAAGAACATAACTGATATTGTAGAAGTCAAGAATCGGGTTTGGGTCCGTAGGTTTTTTTTCTTAATATATTCTACGCATAGGACGTGCAGGGTTGGGCATTGGGTGCATGTCTGCGCAAGTGGAGAAGTGAGACCTAAAAAAGGCAGTTGGGGAAAGTGTAGGGAAACTACTGCCACTGAAATTAATTAAGGGGCAAGCAGCTTTGATGATGACAATGACATGCTGCTTTCCTTTATTCCCTTTCATCAGATGTCGTACACTGAAATCTTCTCCATCTTGGTGCTGTCATCTTCTCTTCTTTTTCCTCACTGTCGTGATCGCCTCGTGGGGTACCTTTAACTTTTCCCCCATTTTTGTTCCCTTTGGCACTGATCTACTGGCTTCTTATAATGTGATTTCGACTTCAGTTTTTGTCATTCTCTATCTTTATTTGGCAACGGAAAAGATGCTAATAATGTTGGCAATAAGCATCACTGTCTTAAAAGCAATCACAAGCTTGTTTGAAATTACTGATAAGATCTTCTAAATGGTGGAAATTACTGATAAGACGAGAAAGCAAGATAATCAGACGTGCGTGAATTTGGTGGGATTTTTTACATTCACAAAGAATGCAATAGCGACGGTGGTGATGATGATGACGATTATGAGGAAGCGTCTTTGATCGTAGATGATAGAGAAGCAAATCTTTTGCTTTTTTCTCTGTCATGTATATATCCATTTGGAATTGTATTTCCTAACGGGGGGACAACCCTGTCAGGGACGAAGGTTATTGCTCAGAAATTATCCTTATGTAATGGCTAGGTCGGTTAGAATTTAGCTCTTCTTAATGATCGGTGAATCATTGACATGTACATGTCATTCCTAACTAGTATAGATCTATTAATAAAGTTTCTTTGAAGAACACAACATGTGTTGGGATAATAAGTATCCTAAAATCCTATCGCCGCAAAGATGTCACAACAAATATGGGTTTCCCACTAGGGAACCAAATAGCTATGATGACAAATAAACGAACACAAGCAAACCACAACAAGCAACCAAAGAGACATGGATTTTAACATGGGAAACCCTTGCTCGGTGTGAGCAAGAGAAACCATGAAACAAGACCTGCAATGATTCCGCTAGGTCAGGAAGAAGCCAAATGTTCTTCTCGTTTTTGTTGCCCAACAAAATCAAGGAACAAGCCACAAGCTTGAACAATCAACCAACTATCCCCCTAGGTATCTAAAATACCAAAGTGCTCAAATCCAAGAGGGTGAAAGAGCTTACCCGTTGGTTCCTGGATGGAGATCCAAAGCTGATGGATTGACCCCCTTGAGGTCGTCCAACACGCGACCTCTTCCGCTGCTCCTATCGAGCCCGCAACCCTTGCTGACGCGATAAGGAGAAGATCCACTTCCAGCCATTGCTTGATCAACTGGAAAAGAGAGGAAGAGCCCAGTTGCACCTCTCTCTCTCCCCCTATCACACTTATGGAGGAAGGGGTTTTTCAAAACCTTGGTATGTGCTCTCGATCGAATGGGGCAACTGATTGGGGTTGTACCTAAAGAACCCCCATTGGATGGAAAGACCAGTGGCCACTCTCCAACTGCAAAAAATACTAACAACCAAATTTGCAAAGAGGTCCCTGAAGGGGACTAAAGTGCTACAACATCCTATGGCAGGACTATAAAGACAAAATACCCAACAACTTTGTCGCCTAATGATGGTGATCATGAAGTAGTGACATCGCTCAGCTCTTTACAGAGTTGAAGCTTGTCACGAGTGGCTACCTTGGTCAACATATCTGAGGGATTCTCATCAGTGTGTAGCTTCTTTAACATGAGCTTCTTCTGGTCAATTGCATCCCTCAGCCAATGGTATCTCACATCAATGTGTTTTGTGCAAGCATAGTGCATGGTACTCTTGATCAGGTCTATAATGCTCTGGCTATCACAATACACAACTGGCTCACTATCATCCAGTCCAAGCTCACCAAGAAAGCATTGTAGCCATAATACTTCCTTCTCAGCTTCAAAGCACTGCAGCCATAATACTTCCTTCTCAGCTTCTATTGCTGCTATGTATTCTGCCTCTTTAGTCGAGAGAGCAACACATTTCTGTAGCTTGAATTTCCATGACATGGCTCCACCTGCAAATATAAAAATATACCCTGAGGTATATTTTCTTTGATCCACATCTCCTACCATGTCTGCATCAGTGTAGCCACATAATTTGGGAACTGATCTCCCAAACACAATATACATACTTGAGGTCCCTCTCAAGTATCTCAAGACCCACTTCACCGCCTCCTAATGATCCTTCCTCGGATTAGACATGAATCTTCTCACCACGACCATAGCATGGGCTATGTCAGGTCTGGTGAAAACCATGGCGTATACGAGGCTCCCGACTATGAACTGGTATGGGATCTTGGCTGATGAGCCAAAATCCGACGGGTCGAGATGTGTAAATAATATGCAAATATCATGTTTTCAACCACTTGAATCGGTCAAGGAGAAAAATAATTTTAAACCACTCAAAAGATAATTGAATCATTGAAAATGATGTAAGCGGTTTTCTCTATTCTTTTTACCTGGTGTAGCAACCAGGGTAGAACAAAAGGAGCACGATTTAAAAACTCAATAGTCAATTTTTGGAAATGAATTTTAGTGGTTTTTGAATTTTTTATTTTTTTATTTTCAAAACAAGCACAAAAGATAAACAACACGGCACCGCACTCTTTTTGTATTTTTTATACTAGTAAAAAATACTCAGAAATTCCAGATAAAATATTTTTGTGTTTTATATGTTCTAAAATGTTTTTGGTATTTTTTTTAGATTTTTCTGATGTTTTTGTAATTTTATAAAAATCAAACAATGGAAAATAAGAAAAACAGTGCACAACCAAGAGTATTTTGCAACTTAAAAATGCTTTAATGCCCAATACTCCTCGAAATTATTTTTAATTAAACTACAAACAAATATATACAATCAGAGACTGAGATCAGAATTTTTTGATTTTTCTAGAATTTTCTACAAGTTTTTTAAGATTTTTCATTTTTCGTAATTTTTTGGAGTTTTATAAATTAATGCATGAAAATTGGATAGAAATTAAAAGACAACAAAAACACACCTGCAATAATTTTTTTGGAATTTTTAGACTAATTTTAAATTTTTTATGAATTTTCAAATTTCAGGAAAGCAAAATATCACTGTATTTGATTTTTTCAATATATCAAATGGCAAATAAAAATTGATGAAAAATTTATACAATGATAAAAACTATAATGAGAACATCCACAAATTTTCTCAGAATTTTTGGAACCATAAAAACATTTATTTTGATGAAAAGATCAAGTAAGTTCAAATCTGGAAGTATAGGGACTGAACTATAATTGTTCACAATTTTTGCATGAAATAATAACAGAAATAAAATTATCGGATGAATAATGTAAATTACCCAGTAGCATGTGCTGGGCACGACTTTATTGTAATTCCAGGAAGTTCCGGGGGCTTGAATGCAATTTAACCAAAAGATATTTCTGACAGGAGCTCTTTTACAAATAAGAATACCTTCAGGGGTCTTTATTACAATTTTCTTTTTTTAATTCACCCTCCCCCTAGGGTTTTTCGTTTGCAGGCCTTCTTTTCTTCTTTCATAAGACAAGGGGGAAGGCAATGGGGGCCACCGCCCCCTCAGATTGCGCGGAGGCGTACGGAGGTGGGCGGACGACACGTACGAGACGTGGCTGAGGAGGAGGTGGCGGGGCCGCGGGCGCAGAGGCGCCGCCGCTGATGGTGGAGGAGGGCGGAGATGCCGCTCACCGCTGCCGCGCGACTGAGCCGTGGGGAGGTGCGGGGCGGTGGGACCGCCGCAGAGGAGCGATCGCCTGGATCTGGAAGTAGCCACCGCTGGGGGCACTGTCAATGGAGGAAGGCACGGGCGTTGGAGCTGCACGGGCGGCACGACTGTTGGAGAGCGGGGACCGTGCAACAGCGATGGTGGCTGGGCCACGCCGACCTCGCATGCGAGCACCTAGAGCGGAGGCGCGAAAGGGGTCCGCTTGGCGCTGGAGGTCATGCCCCGGCAAGGAGAGGGTGAGCACGCAGCCTACGGCGGAGGCGACCGGGGGTCGGCTCTATGGAGGCGCGGTGGCGAGGTCGGAAGCCACAGGCGGAGGAGCGGGCCTGGAGGGCGGTCGTGACCTGCTTTTTATTTTTTTTATTTTTTTTATTTCTTTTTTTATATGCAGAATTCGTAGTAATTTTTTTGTTTTCTTTTTTTATAAACATGAAATGTAAACAACAAAAGAAAATATTTTTTTTATTATATATATATATATATTTAATTTTTCCTGCAAAACAAACGTTAGAGAAAAAAATTATATATATAGAGAGATATCTCTATACATTTATTTATTTTATTTATAAACAAAATAGGAGGTGTGGATGGGGATCCGCTGGAAATGAGAGGGATGGATCCGAGTCTCCGACCACCGTACGTGGTCGAAGGTGTGTGGTTGCGTGAGATAGACGTGAAATGGAGAGGTCACGAGATGAGGTGAAAAATTCGGCGTCAGACACGAAAATGTGTGGTTGATATTTTTGTGATTTTTGGATCTAAACATTAATTACTATATCTACGCAAAAATTAAAACTACGATTTATCTAGGCAAAAAGACATGAAATAAAATGGATCTCACCTCGGGAATCAGAAATGCCGTGATGGCCTCGAGAAGGCTGACACACTGTCACCGGACGGCTCGGAGGCTGGGCACCCTTCTTCAACAAGATGACTCTCGGAGATCAGGCCCTTCTCCACCAAAGATTGATCAAGAGGAAATGAGGGAGGAGGAGCCCATTAAAAGAGGAAGAAAATAAAAAAAGGAAAATATCTACAAATGAGGAAATTTATTATTGGGTGAATTAATAAAATAATTAAATTATTAAATTAATTAAATATTTAATTATGAAATTCGGAATAAATAAATAAATAAATTAAAAATTAATTAGCCACCTTAATGGTGGCTATTTAAGGCATGGAATGAAATCTAATATACAAGGCAAGTTTCTAAACCAAATAATTAAATTAAATAATTAAATATAAATACAAAATTCGTAATTAAGTTAATTAATTAATTAATTAAAGTTAGATATCTAATTTTTTTGGTAATTTTTATATAAGGAATTTAGTTGTATACGAATATTATGTACAAATAATACAATATACATATGTACAAATAAGGAAATAATTTTTATATCTTTTTTTAATTTTTTTATTTTTAATAAAAATAATATTTACAATATGTACATTAAAAAATAAATATGAGTAATTATACAAATATGTAAGTGGTAAAACTGCACAAAACACCCAAGAAAACCGGCTTTTTAACCGTAACTCCAAAAATTATGAAACCACAACCATTTGAAAGATAATTTAATTTAGAGTATAACAGAAGTGTAATTGATTCAATTTGAGCTCTAATGGAGCCGGAATTGATGTTTCAATTATCGCTTTGCGGCTTTTTTGGGTGTGATTATTTGCAATATATACATTATTTTATTTTACACTTATTTTTATTATTTACAACACATTTTTATTTACACTTTTGTTTACAAAAATAATTAATTTGAAGTCAATTTATGAACAAATAAAATAGTACAAATTTGTATACAAATATACAAGAAAAATATTTTTGGATTTTTGACAGAAGACCCTATCTCTCCTTACTTTATTCCAGGTCGATCAGGTCAAGTCTTGACCTTCTCTCGGGGTTCGGATCAGTACGCATTTATTGCATAAAATACATCTATTATTTTTCTTTGTTTGTTTTTCTTCTTTATTCTTTTATTTATGTACAAAAAGTGTTAAAAATACATACTTAACAAATGCATGCAAAATGGTAAATTCATGGAATTAGTGAGTATTTACAGGTGTTTGACTAAGGAAACGAGGCTAAAATAAAAGAATAAAGGCGATGAATCGTGGATTCATCATTCCCCTATACTTTACCTTTGCTAGTCCCTTAGCAAACACTTATTTGGAAAATAAGTGAAAATAAAAATAAAAAAGAAAAAGGAAAGAAATTAAAACACTGTTGACTTTTAAACTTATCTTCATAAAAATGTAGTATGGAGCTCTGTCAGACCTTTGGATTATTAGTGTGTCGGAACCTTAATGGGAAATGGATTTAAAATCTAACAGCCTCTAAGTTCCATAAGACTCCTATTCAGGTCTTCTCAACAACCAGATCAGAACAAGTCTACATACACAAATTCTTATGACTATGAATTCTTACTTGTATGGTGTAAGTGAAATATAGCTCCTCATCTCAAAAGTAGCAAAGAAACAAACTCTCTCAACAAGGTAACTCTAGTCCCCCGGTCTGACAACTCTTTCCTCGAGGAGCGGGGATATTCCCTTCTAAGTTCAAGTACAACCAACTCAAGAAGAGGGGATGGAGAAGAGAATAGACGGTAACCAGTGTAGTTACCTATCATTGGATGCATGACCAGTTTAGCCATATCATCCGCTGAAAGCTTACAAACATTACATTTGACTTTGAAGCTATTATTATTATTTTTCACTTGTATATACACTCCGGCATGCATTTTACTTTTCTATCAGGCATGCCCACTTTTGGAGATTTTGCATTTTTTTGACAATATATACAAGGTGCAGCATGTTGATGAATCTCGTATTCATCATGCTAAAATTTACATCTTAAAACCCTGGATTAATCAAACCAATAAAAATCACCATTAATTCTCCATTTTTATCTTGTAATATATTGTGTATACTTAATCTTATTTAATTATTTTTAATTTCCTTTATTTTTCTTGTAATTATTTTATCATAAAAAACCCCTAAAATTAGGTAGATTAATTGTCTATAATTCACTGACCATTAAAAAGACTAAAAAAATACATAAACAACTGAAAGATAAAAATCAGTGTTTTTATTCCCTTAAAAATTACCCCCAAAAATACTTATTATACAAAAGACCTCTTTTGGCTTTTTGTCCAACATGAAACTTGTAGATCTCGTCGAGACGAGCAACTTTCATGTTTTGACTTTTTCCTAATTTGCCTCTAACTATTTCTTTTGTATTTTTCTTTGTACTTCTAAATTTTCTGTTTGGGCCACGTGGCGCTCTCTGGAGCCACCACGTGGCCCGCCTCTTCTCTTGACACCTGATTCTTTCCTGGGTTGTCTGATCTCACTTCCCCCGCCTCGATCTCAGCCCTCCATTGCCGCTTCACTTCCAGCCATCAGATCTCTCTTGAGATCTAATCTCATCCATCCGCTCCCGCCCACTTTTTAGCCACTCGATCCCACGTGCATACGACGGTTGATAACGCTCCACGTAACCCATTCTCCCCAGGCTGTTGGATCTTTTCCAAACCATATCCGATCCATCCATCAGCGCCCATCTCCGCCGTACGATAAGATCTTCTGATCTGATCGTCACCCTCCATTCACACCTTCATCCAAGCCGCTAGATCGCTAGATCCAACGATGTGGGTCACCGTCTTCCTCCTCTCTGGCCGTTACACCATGTGAAACCCCCGCCCCCTTCCATTTTTAGCCGTCATTCCAGCCACTTCCTCCCTCTCCTAACGGCCACCACATGCAGCTCATACCTCCCTCTTTCTCGCGTAACCCCCTTCGTTCCTCGCCCATCACTCCCAGCCATCAAAACCTCCATGCAAAAACACCTTGTCCTCACATAACTCCAGGCTGCTTCCCTCCTATAAAACCCCTTCCTCTGCTACCGTCAACCATCGTCCACCAATTCTAGGCTTAGACCCAGCTTCCCTCGCCCTTCCGTCGACAACGGAGGGACGGTTCGTCGAGGCGACGACGGTCTCTCGCCCGGTGTTGACCCACTGCCACCATGGCCGTGCTGCGGTTGGCTTTGCCACCACCGAGCTCACTGGCCCTGCTATCCAGCTGGGCGATGACCCCGATGCTCATCTGAGCCTCAGCCCAAGCAGGTACACCCACCGGATCCCCCTCTCCGATGAGGTCCTCCGTCCCCTTCTTTTTCTTTGATTTTCTCCTTATTTTTCCAACTTCATCACTCGCCGTCGCCCTCATCTGACCATCTCACTAGCTCCGTCCGACCACCAGCATCCTCGCCTACCCATCCCCTCTTCTCCAGAACCACCTCCGCTCCGACTCCCCTCTTCCCCTGCTCCGTCGGAGAAGAGACCACCGACCACCACTTCCCATCGCTCCCTCGGCCCTCACTCATCTCACTTCACTCGCACACACTCACACGAGCTTCGGCTATCGTCTAACACATGCGGGATCATAAATGGTCAGAGTTCGCGATGGAGCTCCTTCAAGCCGTTCTCATCCGACGAAGCTTCATCGACCGCTCACGCCAACTAGCTCCGGAGCCTTGCCGCATCACCAGCTTCTTCGCGAGGTCCCTAGCTTGCTTCTCCGATATTCAGGGGACCTCGCGGAGCACGAAGGAGCCAACAGTGGTTCACCAGAGACCCGCCTTCTCTGGCAACCTGCGAAGGAGCATGAAGACACAGGTGCCGTCCGATCATTTATGATCGGACGGCCTTGATGAAGCCACGTCGACATCCGAGCCTTCATGCTGAGCCTATAGGCTCGGGCAACCCGAACCTCCACCCGAGCCACCAGATACTACCACGTGTCCCGAGCCATGGCTGCCTCCCGAGCCTAGGCCCCTCACGTGCACCGTACGTGAGGGCTTGGGTATTTTGTATGAAGGACCCCAGACTTTCTGCTATTTACAATTTGGTCCCCAGGCACGTGCCTCAGGAGTGTCTGGGTAATTTATAGGGAGGCCCTCCAAGTTTTCTGAAATTACAAAAAGGTCCCTACACGTAATGGAAAATTTACACATGGGCCCAGGCAGTTTTTATTATTCCTTTTATTTTCTTACATTTTTATTACAATTATGCCCCTGCATTGTTTTTAGCATAACTTGAGCATCGTAGGTCCAAATTACATGATTTTAGTGTCGTTTTGATCCTTGTTTCTTCCTCTACATCATAACATGTTTAATTTTCTCATCTGCCACAGTTTTAAATGAAGTGATTTTTGTGATAGATGTTTATTCTGCTCTTATTGATCTTGCTCTGATTTGATGGCTGCTCTTCATGTTGCGATTAAATCGACCCTGATTTCTATTTCTATTGTGATGCTCATACTTTTAGGGTATCTTTGTAATCTTTTGATTATCATACATGCAACCTTGCATAATTACTCATTCATCACTTTAAATTGCATAAAAATCAACTAAAAATTGCATACATCATAGTATTGCATTGTAATTCACATAGTGCATCTTGCAGACCATTAATTGAGAATTTATTCACATATGTGCTCCATTGATCAAAATTCGATAAAAAGATTAAGTAGCTGTGTCCTTGCATTTGACCTTGGTAGACTTGCCAAGTATAAATACTCCACAACATTCAAACGTGTGTGGTTTTTGCTGAACCGAATTTGCCTCCTATACTACGACAATTTTACATTATTGAAGAGGCAAATTCGACGCTCATCACATGTACATAGGGAGTTTTTCCTCTTGAGCCAGTAGACTATCCCTTTTTTGAAACATTATTGCAACCCCACAGCATCCTGTCTTCAGACCTCAACATCAACAAACCAGGTTGAGATACACTTCCCTCCCTAGAGAAGGACGAGAGGTTCCACCTAGATGTACTACCCTCGAATGCTACCCCAAGCCAAAAGATTCTGCCTCCTCACTACCTCCTCCATGAAGAGCTACGTGTAGAATGCTTTGTCCAAGGTAAGCCACGGTATGAAAGAATCATGCGTGTATTGTTAAATATTCTACTTAGACTTATCAAGATGACACGTGAACATAGTCTTATGGACTCAAAGATTTAAGTCACTAGGACCTGAAAAGTCTTAACTCCAATTCTTATAAGGTTCCTCTGAAATTAAGTGGATTAAGGTCCAACTAAGCTCCATTCTTCAAATTTATTCCAGACTTAGTTTAAATGTCGATATCATCTTGAAAAATGCACATGCTAATGCAAGAAATATGTACAATGCAAAGAAAACAAAATCTTTTTGTGAAACCATTTTCAAAATTTTAAAATTTTTATGGATTTTTTGAAAAATGATGCACATGCAAAAAGTTTTTTTAATCAGATACAGCCAGATAGGAAGCGAAGAAGCATCAAATCTAGTAGTCAAAGAAGACCTCTGCCATTGGGTTCCGCGTATGGGGCGGGCTAGTTCGAGGGGAAGAAGCCAAGGCTTTTTTCATTAAGCCCTAGGCCTCTACTTAATAGACTGAATAAATAGAAGAGAAAGAGCACATTTGACTCCCGCTCCGCCAACTCTTTCTCTATAGCCTCAGCCTCTCGGTCGAGCCACTTCCCCTCGCAAGTCAGAATAGGTAAATAGGAAAGGCGACGCGACTAATATCTCGTTGGAAACCTATTCCCAGGGTGTGACGGGCGGTGTGTACAGGGCCCGGGTACATATTCACCGCGGCATGCTGATCCGCGATTACTAGCGATTCCAACTTCATGTTCCCGAGTTGCAGAGAACAATCCGAACTGATGCAATTAGTTAGTAATATATACAAGTATATACACACTTTTTAAGTTAGGGATGAGATACATATTTACACGGGAGTGAGGCAATTATTTACAAGAATCGGATGCAAGAATTTACAACTTGAGTAATTTATACAGGTATATACATAGTTGGATTTTTTATTTATTGTTTTTTTATGATGCATGTATTCCTCAAATTTATTTGAAAATAATTTTACAAATAATTTTGAAAACTATAGTCCAAAATAATTTTTCACACTATTTTGCAAACATTTGAAAAGTATTTTTACAAATATTTTTCAAACAATATATATAGATTTTCAACATAATTTTTCAACCATTTTCAAAACATTTGCAATAGTTTTTTACAAAATAATTTTATTTCACGCAAAGAAAAGAAAATTTTTTACAAACCAAAATATTTTATAAAGGTTGAAAATATTTTACAAACATTTTCAATAGTTTTCAAAAGATTTTTCAAATAGGTTTTCAAACTACTTTCAAAATAATTTTCAAAATATTTCAACCTGATTTATTAATCAGTATATACAAAAAGAATTTTGAGGAAATATCTTCATCTTTTGTTAGTTAGTTGATTTTTTTGAGTATTTACACAGTGTTTTAGCCATATTAAAAATATGAAAGTACGAGTTATGGTAAAAGTATATATACAATATATACGACACCCCCCTTATTTAGCTCAAACTATGTCCTCATAGTGATCAAAGAGCTGCAAAGGAAGACATAACTCGTGCTAAGCATTGGGAAGTGAAAAGAATGCTATGCTACAATGATGAATAAAAGAATGTAATCAATAGGAGTCGGTGATCCCCCTATACTTAGGATCACGTAATCCTAAGTATAGAAGACTGTACACAAGGGGACTACCAAGTGATAGGATGTACAGAGTCTAACTCCCCTATACTTAGGATGAAATATCCCTAAGTATAGGCATTATAACATAGGTAAAAAGAATCAAAAGAATAATCACAAGTCTGACACCCCCTATACTTAGGGTAAAGTACACCCTAATTATAGCATAATCATGAGATGGAGATGGGGTGTTTAGACAAAGAATGTGCGATATGGACATCTGGTCTACACAACTGCGAGTGAAAGTGATAATCAAGCATGAGATGCAGATGATGTGAGTAAAAAAAACACATCTCATACAAAATGAATATGGGCAAGATCGACAGTCAACGGATCATGATCTGACTTCAGGCGCTGACCGATAACTCGGAAGGTAGATTCAGATGACATCTTCGATATATCAATGTTGCCATTGTCATGCACCTTTCGGACCAAGTATGGTCCCTTCCACTTGCTCAGCAACTTCCCTGGAAATAGTTTTAGCCTGGCATCGAATAACCATACTTTTTGGTTTGGCTCAAACTACTTACGACTGATGTGAGAATCATGCCATATCTTTACTTGCTCCTTATACTGTAGGCCACTCAAAAAGGTTGTATCTCTAAGTTCCTCCAGGGCCGCCAATTCTGCCTTTCTCTGATCTCTTACACTCTCTGGATCCAAAAATATCTCAGTAACAACCCATAGTGACTTATGCTTCAGCTCAACTGGTAAGTGGCATGGCTTGCCATAAACGAGTCGGAATGGAGATGTACCCAATGGAGTCTTGAAGGATGTTCGATATGCCCACAAGACCGAGTCCAAAAGCTGTGACCAATCCTTTCGATCTGGGCGGACTACCTTCTGCAATATAGTCTTAATCTCCCTGTTAGAAACTTCAGCAAGAGAATTCTTCTGTGGATGATAAGGAGTGGCAACTCTATGATCTTTGCTGAACTCGTTAGCAAGGGACCTTACCTTGTCGTTGATAAAATGAGTCCCCCCGTTTGATATGAACATTCTAGGTACCCCAAACCATGAAATGATATTTTTCCTCAAGAATTTGCAAACAGTATTAGCATCTGTGGTTCGAGCGGGGATGGCCTCAACCCAATGACTCACATAATCTATATCAAGCAAGATATACTCAAATCCCCAACTCTTAGGAAATGGGCCCATGAAATCGATGCCCCATGCGTCAAAAACCTCCCAGAAGTGAATGGGTTGCATCAGCATCATATCTCTCTATCCACAAGTGCCCATTTTCTGACAGTCAGTACATCTCTTCACGAATTCATCTGAATCCTTGAAGAGGGTAGGCCACCAAAGGCCGGATGATGTTCGTCTCCCAGAATGATGTCCTCCTGCCTCAAGCTTCTGGCAATATGTGAGGATGCTATGCTGCTCTTTCTTGAGGAATGCACTGTCTTTAGATGCTATCCCCCCCCTTCATGATAAAGGGTGCAATTTTCCCAATGGTATGACTTTGCCTTCGCAAGAAAGGTCTCAAGTCGCTGTCTAGGCCAATCTTGTGCAACTTTCTTCGTGACAAGATAGTTCACAATATCGGCATACCATGGAAGTGAGGTAATTGCAAGGATCACCTCATCTGGGAATGTCTCAGTAATAGGTGCCATTTGATCCGTATCCTCAAGGTTCTCTAGATGGGAGAGGTGATCCGCCACCACATTTTTGACTCTAGGTTTATCCATAATCTCAATATCAAATTCTTGGAGTAGAAGGATCCATCTGGTCAATCTGGCTTTGGCATCTTTCTTTGTATTAAGTATCGGATGGCAGTGAGATCAGTATAAATAATCACTTTAGATCCAAGAATGTAAGATCAAAACTTATCCAAGGCAAAGACTACAGCTAGCATCTCATTCTCTGTGACAGTGTAATTCCGCTGAGCGACATCCATTGTTCGGCTGAATGGCAAAATGCGCTCCATCTCTCCTCTGTCCAAGCACAACCCCTACAACAAAATCAGAAGCATCCGTCATGATCTTGAATGGGAGAGACCAATCAGGCGGCTGAAAGACAAGAGCCTCGACAATTAGATTCTTGAGAGTCTCAAATGATGCAAGACACTTATCATCAACAAGGAACTCAGTGTCTTTTGTCAACAAATCAGAGAGCGGTTGGAAAATTTTGCTGAAGTCCTGCATGAACTGTCGGTAAAAACCGACATGCCCCAGAAAGGACTGCAACTGTCGTAAATTGGACGGTGGATTGAGTTTTTTGATGATATCCACCTTGGCCGGTTCTCCCAAGATAAGACTAAGTTGACCTCAATGCAGCGTTGAAGTACTCAGTCTAGGTAATCAAGACATAAATCAAAACTGTCACCGTAGACCAAGAAGTCATCCATGAAGACCTCTAAAAATTCACCAACCAAGTCTGAGAAAATAGAGAGCATGCACCATTGGAATGTAGCCAGAGCATTACATAATCTAAAGGGCATTCGTCTAAAAGCATACATCCCAAACAGATAGATGAAAGTTATTTTCTCTTGGTCTTCGGGCGCTATGGCCACTTTGTTGTATCCTGAATACCCATCCAGAAAGCAGTAGTAACTCTTCTCAGCTAACCTCTCAATGATCTAATCTATGAATGGTAGCGGGAAGTGGTCCTTCTTAGTGGCTTGATTCAATCGTCTATAGTCCACACAAACCCTCCAAGAAGTGGGTACTCGGGTAGCTATCTCCTCTCTAGACTCGTTCACAACTGTGGTGATACCCGTCTTATTGGGTACCACATGCAATGGACTAACCCACTTAGAATCGGAGATGAGGTATATAAAATCAGCACTCCACCACTTAGATATTTCCTTCATTACCACTTCTTGAAGATTCGGGTTCAACCGTCGCTGGAACTCACGAGATAAGTGTGGTGGGAGCACATGGCCGGACTTATCCCCTGAAGACCAGCTACACTCCATCCTATTGCCTTGCGGTTTCTTTCAAGAACCTCAATCAAATGAGTTTCTTGATCTTCAGCCAAATCCGTTGAGATAATGACTGGGAACATATCTGGCTCACTCGCAAGGAACCTATACTTCATGCTCTGTGGTAAAGTCTTCGATTCTGGGCAAGTAGGAGCTGGTAAATCTGGCTTCTGGAATGTCTGAGTGAATGCTGCCAGATATGTGTGTGAGAACTCTCGCTGCAATGATAAATCGGACGAAGATGGCTCTGCTGGTATATCTGTCAACGGGCCTGGCTCACTCTCCGCCCTAGCTATCGGCTCTATAGGCACCAGATACGGTAAATATTCATCGAACTCCTGCCAGTCAAAATCAGTGTATGTGTCCAAGGAATCTGAATATGAAGCGCATGAGATAAAATCATCTTCACTGTCCTGATCATGATAAACAACCTCTACTGTATCATGTGCCATGAGTGCGCTCTCCGAACTCTCAGCTGCCATGATCTGTGAATCTACACTGTCTGAAGATGTAGCAAGAGCTCATGATGCGAGATCTGCCCAAACTGCTTCATCATCTGTAATCACAAAGTCACACTCCTGGTGGATGTCTAGCTCTGCATCTGTCATCTGCTCTGAGTCGGTCATCTGATCTGAGCACTCTGAATCTCTAGCTCTGGTCTCCTTGATCATCTCTATTTGTACACTTTCTCCCTCGACGCGAAAGTATACCTTCCCACTATCATGGTCGGACACCGCCTTGGCTGTGGCCAAGAATGGTCTTCCTAAAATGATGGGGCCATCGATCACACATTTAGGGATCTCCATGTCCAATACAACAAAGTCCACATCGAATTTCTGGCCCTGAATTGTGACGACAATGTCCTTAAGTAACCCCTTCGGCCTCTTAACAGATCTATTAACAAACTGAAGGATTGTCCTGCTCTGTCTAAGAGGGCCAAACTCAAATCGATCGAGTAAGGCAACCGGGAGAAGGTTAATCGATGAACCGCTGTCCAATAGAGTACGATTGAATTGTTGCTCATGAATGTGGCATCTGACATATGGAGCTCCTGCATCAGGTCTCTTGGGTGGCAATTGGTTCTTTATAGCGAAGCAAGTGGCACTTGTAAGCACATGAATTTCTGCATTACGATTCCTCTTCTTCCTATGTACAGTGGTCTTCTCTCTCAAGTGCTTCTGGAAGAGAGGGATGTGCTCTAGTGCCTCCTGTAGAGTCAGCTGGATGTGGAATCTGTCAATCATTAGTTGGCTGAACTCTAATTGCTGTGATTTTTTTCTATTTTCTATATTCTTCCCCTGACCTAAGTGAAGTGCTTGAGGGAAGGGGATATTTAGACCCGCTTCAGATAGAGGGTCAGGAAGAGGTTCATGCTGCTGAGAAGGAATGGAGCCCATACAAGAGTTATCATGCAACACATATGGGCTCGGAGTAGATGAAGAAACCTTTCCTTTATTCATTTTTTAGTGTTTTTGATATTGTCCTGAGGTACAAACACAAGAGGAAACACAACTGGAATAGAGATGGTGGCATCAGTACCAACCACGACATCTGTCTTCACGGCATCATCACCGTTCTCTGGCTCAACATCTAGTAGTTTGATGGCTTTAGTACCATCATCTGCAATAGGAGAAATGACGGCTTCAGTACCGTCGGTTGGATCATCATCCTTGGTGGCATCAGGACCACCGTCATCAACATCATCAACGGCATCAACACCGCTATCCTCCTTGTCTGACACTCTGGAATCATCATGGTGTCGCTCAGACGAGGCACCGTCGCCTGGTATCCTACCACTCCTAAGTGTTACAAAATCATCATCAAACATGGAGGAGGAAATATCATTCAAAATATCACTAGGAGTGACGGTTCTGTAAACTATACCTTCTCAGATTTCCCCTTCAGATTGTTCGGGTTAGGTTCAATATGAGCGAGTATGACAACTTTTCTCTTGATTATCTCCCTCATTTCCTACCGGAACTCATCCATCTCTTGCCGGAAGGATGCCTGCTGGTCAGTGAGTAAGCAGGTGAGGTCATCAAGGGCTGGGTTCTCATAAACAAGTGCATGAGAACCAGATGGGTTTCCTCACTGGAAATGAGGAGGAGGCTGAGAATATTATTGAGGCAGCTGCTGCTGCCTCCACTGTTGTCCCTGATGGTAAGGATGAGGACCCTATTGGAAGTGCTGCTGTGGCTGGGAGTAATGGGGCTGCTGCTGCTGGTTGATCTGTCCACCTTGAGATGGAGGCTACTGCTGGGATGAGGTGCCTCCAGTAGACCACCTGAATCCGGGATGATCTCGGCGGATCTCGGGCTGCTGCCAGTATTACCAAATCCTGTTGACTTCCATCAATGGCTCCTGCTCGTATGGGGAAGGGGGAAGAACTGCCAATGGCTGATCCAGCTGATACACCACCATCCGAGTGTCCTGAGATGGTGGTGGCTGAGAGTAGTACTGCTGCAACTACTGAACCGGCTCTGCTTGAATGTGGTTAACCTAGCGATACTGTGCAGAGTGCTGGGAAGAGCTGTTGCTACTAGGATTAGCTCGTGACCTGGAACGAGGTTGAGAAGCCGCTTGTGCCTCCTGGAGACACAAGATGTCGGTCTTCAGGTCACTAAGAGTCTGTGCCAATTGATCTATCTATGTCTTTCCCTGACACTGCTTCTTCTCTATAATCTCTATGCGGTCCAACTTCTCACTGATAATACCCATGTCAGCAGCTGAAGATTCTACATGTGCTGCTACTGCTGCTGATGAAGAAATGTGTGGACCAGCATCAACCCGTGCTATCCTCTGGTAGGACACGGCCTGGGATGAGGGCTTCCCCTAAGCGTAAAGCCAGGTTTGGGACATCACTATGTAGTTTTCAACCATCTCCTCATAGATGACCCAGACCTGGTCTTCATCCTTGGCGAAGTAGGAACCCCCACAAGAAGCGTTGACAAGCCCCTACAGCTCCGGTGTCAGCCCACAAAAGAAGCTCTGGACAAGATTGGGCCTGGATATGTCATGGTGTGGACACCGGTCGATGAGCTCACGGAATCGATCCCACGCCTCATTAAACTGCTCATTGGGGATCATGGAGAAGTTGTTTATCAGAGCTCTTGCTACGTTGGTCCGGTTGAGTGGATAGTACTTGTTCAAGTACTCAGTCCGGAGCTGCTCCCAAGTGGTAACATATCTCCCCAAATACTTCAGCCAATAGGCTGCTCTGTCGGCCAGGGAGAAAGGGAATGCTATCATTTTGATAGTGTCCTCGTCCACGTATCTGTCGTGGATAGTGCTGCAGATCATCTCAAACTCCTGCAGGTGAAGATACAGCTCCTCGGTGTCTAGCCCATGGAACTTGGACAAAAGCTGAATGGTCTGGGGGGGGGGGGGGAAGCTTGAAATCGTACAGAATCTCAGGAGTTGAATCCATCGATGAGTCAGAGTTGCAGCAGGATTGTGCAATGCCTAATCGGTCGTGGTTGTCTAGCTGGCTCTAGCTAATCCTCCGAGTGTCCATCTGATCCTCCTCCAAACTCTGGAATCTCTCCACCGCTTGCTCGGTGAGGCTCTCATCCGTCGGCTCGCATCTATGCTAATTCCTGATGGACCTTTGCCATGAATGCTCCCTGCTCCCCAATCTGTCGTTGCATCGTCTCTAGGGAGGCTGACAAGGTGTTGTTGATGGCGCCCTGATCTAGAACATAAGTAGAACTATGGGGCTGTCCATTGGTTCGTCTGTCACTGCTGGCCATCTTGTGAGTTTTTGCAAAGGCAAAAGACCCAGAATTAGGTACTAACAAGTTAACATGTATCTTTATTGTCCTCTGCTCAGGTATCTCAGGACTGGTGGGAGAAGGGTGGTAGAGGGGGGATAGGGTGGTAGTGAACTTAGGTTCAGAGAGCGGGTCTGGGCTCTCCAAAACTGCCCTAGATGAATGAAGAGGAGTGCTTGAGAGCGGTGCTGCCAGAGGCAGCCTAAGGGACCTCCTTCCCATCATCGTGATGTGGGGATGAGATCTGGTAAGAAAACAAGATGAGAAATCAAACCCTCAATTCACTTACTCAACACGAGCTGATGACCGTAAAGGGTCGGTCGTTTATCTTGTCAATTTTAGTTTAGGTGATAAATTAGTCTTGCAAAGCGATTAAGCGAGCTATTGGGAACCTGATGATCCCAGGAGATTGGCCCAATCCCAAAGCTAGATCTTTCCCAGCCAGTACAAGTTGCGGACCGTTTACCGGCTACCCGATCAACTCGCTCTGTTAAGGATATCATGGTCCTCTTTACCGATTACCGGAGAGATCCTCACTGGAGAACGACTAACTCTAAGACCAGTAGTCTAACGGAAGTTCAGGTGTGGCTCTAGCCTAGTGTGCGGGTCACTCTCTCGCTCAAGCAAACCAAACAATGAGGGGGTGACTCTCCCCAAAATAAATATTTTTAGATGAGGTATGTTTTAGGGTCAAGTTTGCATTAACAGTCCTAGATTTTATTGCTTTCACTTTTTAGATTTTTTTTAAAGACAAACAAACAATGCCTAACAAATTTTTCGATCTCCTTAGATTATTTTGAATCCAAAAGGAGAGGAAGTCGAAAAAGTCGATGCGTGATCAAACACAATGGTGCATGCAGAGATAGAAATGCGTACCTTGCTCTAGCACTCTACATGCAATATGATATACACATAAATTAAATACATAAATGAAACTACCTATATGATGCACGGAGAAAACAACCTTATGTGAGATTTCTACATGTGAAGAATAATAGCTAATAGGTCAACAAGAGTGGTCGGAGTCCGGTCTCTGATGTCGATCGGTGTCCGCCACAACAAATCCTGCACGCGTTGTATACGGCCTCTAGCGGCACCTGACCTCTCAGGTGACCTAGATTAGATTTTTCTTTGTGATTTAATTAATTAAGTTCAGTTATCGATCTATAGGTGCAGGCAGATAATTAGGGATGAGACCTTAATTAATTACGTCACAATCAAGATAAAATCCTAAGTCCAGGGGCTAAATTCTGCATGAATAAAAAATAAAATAAAAATACGAGAAAATAAAACCGGTAAAAAACAATGGTTAGGTCCCCCAAGTGCACCGCACTTGGCGTAACAGACCTCGAATAATAGTCCAAGTCCACAAGTGTTCAAAGTCCTAAATTATTACAATAATATCAAATGTTCTCTCAAATGAAAAAAATTTCTTCAATTCCCTACTCTTCCTCCTGTGCGGGTCCTCCAAAAAGAAAACTCCAAGTCTTCTCAAGCAGTCCCTCGCACAAAAATCAAACAAGAGATGGTCAGAAAATAATTATAATATTGAAAGACAAATATAACAAAATAGAAAATGACTACAAAGCCGTGCTCTCAGGCAACAACGCCATTCTGATGAGACAAAATCCGATGGGTCGAGATGTGTATATAATATACAAATGTCGTTGTTCTCAACCACTTGAATCGGTCAACGAGAAAAATAATTTAAACCAGTCAAAAGATAATTGAATCACTGAAAATGATGTAAGCGATTTTTGTTATTCTTTTTACCTGGTATAGCGACCAGGGTCGAACACAAGGAGCACGATTTAGAAACTTAGTAGTCAATTTTCGGGAATGATTTTTAGTAGTTTTTGAATTTTTATTTTTTATTTTTATTCTTTTTATTTTCAAAACAAGCACAAAAGATAAATAACACGACACCATATTCTTTTTGTATTTTTATACTAGTAAAAAATACTCAGAAAATTCCAAAGAAAATATTTTTGTATTTTATATATTTTAAAATATTTTTGATAATTTTTTTAGATTTTTCTTATATTTTTGTAATTTTATAAAAAACAAACAGTTGAAAATAAGAAAAACAGTGCACAACCACGAGTATTTTGCAACTTAAAATGCTTTAAGTGCCTAATACTCCTGAAAATTATTTTTCATGTAAAATACAAAGAAATATCTACAATCAGAGACTGAGATCAGAATTTTTTGATTTTTCTAGAATTTTATACAATTTTTTAAGATTTTTCATTTTTCGCAATTTTTGGAGTTTTATAATGAGTTAATGCATTAAAATTGGATAGAAATTAAAAGACAACAAAACACACCAACAGTAATTTTTTTGGAATTTTTAGATTAATTTTCGAATTTTTTTATGAATTTTCTTATTTTGGGCAAGTAAAATAATATTGTTTTTGATTTTTTAAATATATCAAATAGTAATAAAAATTTATGAAAAATTTAAACAATGATAAAAACTATAACATGAACATCCACAAATTTTCTCAGAATTTTTGGAACCATAAAAACATTTGATTTGATGAAAAAATCAAGTAAGTTCAAATATGGAAGTATAGGGACTGAACTGCAATTGTTCAAAGTTTTTACATGAAATAATAATGGAATTAAAATTACCCAGTAGCATGTGCGAGGCACGACTTTATTGTAATTATAGGAAGTTCTGGGGGCTTGAATGCAATTTAACCAAAAGATATTTCTGGCAGGGGCTCTTTTGCAAAAATGAATACCTTCAGGGGTCTTTATTGCAATTTTTCTTTTTTTAATTCACCCTCCCCCTAGGGTTTTTCTTTTCCAGGCCTTCTTTTTCTTCTTTTACAAGACAGGGGGGAAGTCAATGGGGGCCGCCGCCCCTTCAGATTGCGCAAAGGCGTACGGTGGCGAGCAGACGGTGCGCGCGGGACGGGGCTGAGGAGGAGGTGGTGCGGCTGCGGGCGCAGAGGCGCCACCGCTGATGGTGGAGGAGGGCAGAGGTGGCACACACCACCGCGCGTGACTGAGCCGCAGGGAGGCGTGTGGCAGTGGGACCGCCGTGGAGGAGCGACCGCCAGGATCTGGAAGTAGGCGTTGCTGGGGGCACTGTCGGTGGAGGAAGGCGCGGGCGTTGGAGCTGTGTTGGCAGCACGACCGCTGGAGCGCGAGGACCGTGCAACAACAACGGTGGCTGGGCCACGGCGACCTCGCCCGTGGGCACCTGGAGCGGAGGTGTGGAAGGGGGCTGCTTGGCGTTGGAGGTCGTGCCCAGGCGAGGAGAGGGCGAGCGCGCAGCCCGCGACGGAGGCGGCTGGGGGTCGGCTCGATGGAGATGCGACGGCAGGGTCGTACACCGCACGCGGAGGAGTAGGCCCGGAGGGCAGCCGTGACCTATTTTTTATTTTTTTTATATTTGTTTGTTTCTTTTTTTATATGCAGAATTGATAATAAATTTTTTTGTTTTCTTTTTTTAATAAATAGGAAATGTAAACAACAAAACAAAATATTTTTTTTTATTTTTTTATGTTTTTATATATATATAATTTTTCCTGCAAAATAAATGTTAAAGAAAAAATTATATATGTATATATAGATATCTCTATTTATTTATTTATTTTATTTATAAACAAAATAGGAGGTGTAGATGGGGATCCGGTGGAAATGTGAGGGATGGATCCGAGTCTCCGACTACCGTGCGTGGTCGGAGGTGTGTGGTTGCGTGAGATAGACGTGAAATGGAGAGGTCACGAGATGAGGTGAAAAAATCAGTGTCGGACGTGAAAAAAGTGTGGTTGATATTTTTATGATTTTTTGATCTAAAATTTAATCACTATATCTACGTAAAATTAAAACTACGATTTATTAGGCAAAAAGACATGAAATAAAATGGATCTTACCTCAGAAATTAGAAATGCCATGATGGCCTCGACGAAGGCCGACACACTGTCACCGGACATCTCGGAGGCTGGGCACCCTTCTTCAACAAGACGACTCTCGAAGATCGGGCTCATCTTCACCAAAGATTGATCAAGAGGAGATGAGGGAGGAAGAGCCCATTAAAAAGAGGAAGAAAATAAAAAAGGAAAATATCGAAAAATAAGGAAAGTTATTATTTGGGTGAATTAATAAATAAATTAAATAATTAATTATGAAATTAAGAATAAATAAATAAATAAATAAATAAATAAATTAAAAATTAATTAGCCACCTTAATGGTGGCTATTTAAGGTATGGAATAAAATCTAATATACAAGGCAAGTTTTTGAACCAAATAAATAAATTAAATAATTAAATATAAATACAAAATTCGTAAGTAAATTAAATTAGTTAATTAAAGTTATATATATAACTTTTTTGGTAATTTTTATATAAGGAAATTAGTTGTATACAAATATTATGTACATATAATACGATATACATAGGTACAAATAAAGAAATAATTTTCATATCTTTTTTTTTTAAATTTTTTATTTTGAATAAAAATAATATTTACAATTATGTACATTAAAAAATAAATATGAGTAATTATACAAATATGTAAGTAGTCAAACTGCACAAAATACCCCAAAAGACCGACTTTTTAACCGTAACTCCAAAAATCATGAAAACACAACCATTTAAAAGATAATTTAATTTACAGTATAATGGAAGTGATTTTGATTCAATTTGAGCTCGTATGGAGCCAGAATTGGTGTTTCAATTATCGCTTTGCGGCTTTTTCTGGGTGTGATTATTTGCAATATGTACATTTTTTATTTTACACTTATTTTTATTATTTACAACACATTTTTATTACAACTTTTTTTACAAAAATAATTAATTTGAAGTCAATTTATGTACAAATAAAATATTACAAATTTGTATACAAATATACAGGAAAAATATTTACAAAATATTTTTGGATTTTTGACAGAAGACCCTATCTCCCCCACTTTATTTGTGGTCGATCAGGTCAAGTATTGATCTTCTCTCGGGGTTCGGACATGTTTGCATTTATTGCATAAATACATTCTTTATTTTTCTTTGCTTTTTCTTTTCTTATTTATTCTTTTATTTATGTACAAAAAGTGTTAAAAATGCATATTTAACAAATGCATGCAAAATGGTAAATTCATGCAATTAGTGAGTATTTACATGTGTTTGACTAAGGAAATGCAGTTAAAATAAAAGAATAAAGGCGATGAATCGTGGATTCATCATTGGCCATATGTATTTTCTCCTCAGAAGTGGATGGACATGACTCTTTGGTCGGCTTGAAATTAGAGGCTAAGGGCGTGCTGGCAGGCTTTGCATTCTTCATGTTGAACCGCTCCAACACGCGTTCAACATAGTTCTCTTGTGATAACCACAACATGCGCTTCTTCATATCTCGTGTAATCTGCATCCCAAGGATGTGGCTTGCCTTTCCCAAATCCTTCATCTCAAACTCCTTGGAGAGTTATCTGTTGAGCTTCGTAATCAAGTTGGGACCAACAATCATCATGTCATCTACGTAGATTAAAAGAATGACGAACCTGTCATTGGGAAGATGACAAACATATACACATGAATCGGTTGTAGTGCTCTTGAAGCCCTGCTTTACCATGAAAGCATCAAACTTCAAGTACCACAGTCTCGGGTCTTGCTTCAAGCCATAGAGACTTCCTCAACCTACAAACCATGTGTTGTTTCCCATTCTTTTGAAATCCCTATGGATGCTCCATGTAAATCTCTTCCTTCAAATCACCGTGAAGAAACACTGTCTTCACATCCATCTGATCCAGCTCAAGATCCATTCTATCAACAAGTCCTAACACCGTTCTCATTGAATTCATCTTCACCAAGGGGGAGAAGATCTCATCATAGTCCACTTCTACTTTCTTGCTAAACCTTTTCACCACCAATCTGGCCTTGTACTTGACCTGCTTGCCACCATCATCTGCCTTCATCTTGTAAACCCATTTGTTCTTCTATACTCTCTTGCCTTTAGGAAGCTCAACAAGGTCATAAATATAATTCTTCTTGAGAGATAACATCTCTTCATTCCTTGCATTGTGCTAATGAACCTTGTCCTTATGCTCATGTGCCTCCTCAAAGGTGTATGACTCACATGCATTGATAAGCATTACATACCAGGAAGTGAGGTAATGGGATGATGGCTGACGTACTCTCTCAGATCTCCTGACCCGAGGTTCTGCTGTGTTTGTATGTGGATATGTCTGCTCCTCCTGTCCCAGGTTGAAGGATATGGTTAGAATCCTCAAGCGCATCACGGAAGCGTGAGCGTCGTATAGAATACGACGAGGAGCGACTAGTCGCACTAGTTGCTCGATGCAGCAAAATTTAAAATTTTCATGCGACAAAACAACATGATCCAAGAACACTTCTCGGATCATTTTGTCTAAACCACAAACAAGTAATAAAATTACCTCTTGAAGTGTGGTTGCGATCGAGTCTCTAAACGAAGAGACCTCCTGTCTCAAGTCCGATCCGATGGAGGAGACGCTTGCGAGCGCGGGGATGAATTGCGTGCTTCTCGCAATCCATGTTGATGATCCAAGCGGCAGATCTTCTGATCTCGACACACGAGATCTGACGTCTTCTTCACGAGTGAGGTGCACCGAAGGAGACAGAGATCCACGAGTAGATGATCCGGCAGCATAACGACGACGTTGCGGCGATGGAGACTCTCTCTAGGACATCCATGGTGGACGGCCATGAGAGAGGGAGAGAGAGTAGACGTGTAGAGAGAAAGAGAGAGAGAGATGTGCTTCCAAAAGCATGTATTAAGAGAGCATGGTATGCCTCTCTATTTATAGGGTTTTGGGATCTATGGATCTCAATCCATGGGACTCATAAAATCAATGGTTGAGATTGATTTATGATCAATCCAATGGTCAAGATTGTTGTTGGTAAAAACCAACAACTAATAATCTAATTTAAATCAAATATATTTGATACATCAAATATAATTCAATCCTAAATTAGATCAAATAGCACGGAGATTACTCCCCATAAGGAAAGGAGGGGACGGCTACCACATTCCTTGTGGGAATGTGTAGCCGTCCACCATGTCCTCATGGTGGAGGCAATCTCATGCAATCTCATGAGATTGCATATCTCCATGAATTCTCCCATAATTTCCAACAACTTTTGTTGAGATTTATTCTTCAAAAATAATTCATAATTAATTTTTAGAATATTGCAATTTTTCCATTCAAAAATTGTGAATTATATTCACAACCCCAAAACTAAATATAATTTACATTTTTAATTAATTACACAATGTGTATCCAATACACATCAATAATTAATTAACAAATATAAATTATAATTAGCTCTCTCTAATACATTATAAATCACATTTATAATATATTATGAATAATATGGATAGTGCTATCCACATTAATCATATCCATGATAATTAAATCACATTTAATCATCTTGGATCTCTATTCTCATTTTCCCAAATAATATGAATCACATTCACATTATTCACATCTTTGACAATCAAATCACATTTAATTATCTAAGATAACTCTCCTTATAATATGAATCAAATTCATATTATTCATGATGATTAAATCACCTTTAATTATCCATTTTCTCAATGCTCGGCTATATATATCAACAAAATTATCCATGAACTCTTTCAAGGATAATGCGCTTTGCCCGCGAATACTTGGAGATAAGGACATGGCGATTGTATTGTTTCACGTATAGTGATTTGTATATTGAGATAGCATCTCAAATCCAGATCTCGGGCCTCCCATAGATGCTTGATTAAATCAAGACCGCAAATCTAATCTTCTTATTGCATCTGAATCACATTCAGATCAATGTCCAATATTTGGACTAAGATCAAATTACTTCTCTACTGAGAGGAGTCACTAAAATCCAGACCCGTTTCATCACTCCCTAGGAATGGAAGCTTCATGGTTATACAATCGTTTATGATCACATCACCCTCAGGTATTCCCAATACCTGTACATCCTGCATAATGGAAGACTCAAAATAAACCCGAAGTATTAGATCAACTTTATACTATCTACTTCAGGGTTTTATCAGTAAGTTTCTCATTTTGATCATTGGGAGTAGGTATCGATCATATACTTTCCAAAAGCATATATCATACCTAGATCTTGATCATATACTTCCCAATATCTCATGAGTGAGCCCATGTCTTCTGGTTCAGTAGCGAACCTGTATGATCCCTTTGAGAGATCGTTTTACTCATATGCCCTTATATGCACACCAGTGCGTCTGTGTATAGACCTTGGTTAGGTCATCAACCTATTGGTCTACCAAATGTACATACTCAGACATATAGTAACACATCTGTCTCCGGTCAGAGGATGCGTGCCTATACCATGACAGCATGCGATATAGGACTTTGATTATCTCGATCTCGTTAAATCAACTCTTTGACCTAACTAATCTGACACCTCCGAATCTCTATTCCTATGCAGAGGACCTGCATCAAGAGGTCGGTCAGATATCAGGTTAACTGAGAAAGGATTGCCATCTCCTACTCAGGCTGGAGATCATATCTTAATAATCATTTGACGGTGCTTGATGAGTCCTCAATCTAACTCATTAGATTTTCATCTAAGCACCAACATCTATGATTCAATAATTGAATCAACAGCTGTATGATCATTAAGATGGCCATGGTACATAACCCTAATTGTACTAAGGGACCTATTATGCAAATTATGTATTCTTCATTTTAGATTAGGGAATGATATTTGCAATAACATTTATTGCATAATGGCTCACCATGGGCTCGCATGTCCAATAATCTCCCACTAGCCCAAGGAGCCATTAATGGGTTAATCATTTAAACCCACACTCATGTGACAATCATAGGCTATTTAGAGAATATCTAGGTAAGCTGATCAGTCACTCTATTTCCAAGAGACTACGCCAAGTCCTTTTACGACACTTGCATATCCCCTAGTAACAGTGCTCGCATCCAATGCGAATGTTGCATCTTATGCAACCAATACTCAATTCTTCTATAGTGTCCTTGACACTATAGTTCGATAATTATTATAACCACTATGTCCATAATCCTTATCAGAATGCCTTTATTCATGGAGATCTCTATCTCCTAAGGTATCTACAGTTAAGATCTTTATAGATCATTATCTACAAGGTCTCAAACTTTTGAAGATAAAACTTTGAGATCACTATCTCTGAGTTTCATCATCTTTGAAGATATTGTTATTACTGCAATCAAGTGTTTTATCTCCATAGTAGGATTAGTAACAGTTTATTACTCCCACTGCATGGCAGACATCTAGCCCTTGTACACATCATACACACAGCTTCTCGTAACTGATGCACAAGGGCAAGCAGTTTGCATTCACATCCTCAACTCTTTGAGGTGCCATCCCTTTAGATATGTCAGTACCATATCTTAAGGGAAGGAAGCCTTTCTTGGAATTTTCCAGAAAATGGAATAAGTCCAAGGTGTACTGCTAATGTGTCGGTCCCAATACCCTCTTCTCTTTGCTTCTGAACATCTTCAGAACTAAGATCTAAGAGGTATCCTTGAGATCATATCTCAAGGTATGGAACAACCATATTATAAAATACTTATTATTATCATCCTTAGATCATTCCAAATGATTAGGATATCTACATTCAGCACGATGAACACAATGGCACTCCCATAAGCTTCACATGGTTCATCAAGATTTTATCTGAAATCATAACATTTACAATTTCATCAAATCTTATGTTCCAACTACAAGAAACTTATTGGAGTCCAAATATGGAGTTCTTTAGCTAGCACACCTTGCTTTCGTCAATCATGAAGACTTGGGGCCACTTCATGTGAATATCCTCAGAGAGGTATTCATAGAGAATTGCAATCTTGACTCACATCATGAAGATGTCACAGTCAAGTTGTGTAGCTATGGTTAACAATATCCTGATTGGTTAAAGAAAGGTCACTAGAGAGCAAGTCTCATTGCAAGCGATGTCTTCTCTTCGGTGTACAGCTCATGGCACGAACCATGCTTTGAAGGTCTCTACCTTCTCATCAAGTTCCCTCTTTCTCTTGAAGATCCATTTACACCTTAATGGGTCTTACCCATATAGGTGGATACTCGAGGGTCCATATACAACACTTGTATATGAAGTCTACATTAGACTTTTATTGCTAACTGATGAATACCCATTCATCACTCTTTATTCTTTTATTTTAGCTACAAAACCTTTGCAAAACACATGTATATTCCTGTAAATATCAATAATTGTCAAATAGCATGCATTGTGTAAATATGCATTTTTAGCATGTTTTTGTGCATAAATAAAAGAATAAAGAAATAAAAGAAAAAGAGGGAGATATTTAGAATAAATATTGAGCGACCTAATCCCAAGGGAGGGCTCAGCATGGGCCTGACCGCATAAAAACCAAAGTAGAGAGAGATAAGGAAGCTCATGTGTGTACATATATATCTGTAAATAAATAAAAATATTTTCCTCTAAATAAAAATAAAAATGGGTTTTATTTATATGTAAATATTTGTAAATATAAAATTAAAACAAAAATGATAAAATTAAAAAGAAATTAAAAATCCCTTCATCATTGTACATAGGCCATGTGTATATAAACCACATATGTATTTATTTCACCTTGTAAATAAATCAATAAAATCCCATAAAAATTGCACATACTCTATATTTCATAGTGTAAATAAATAAAATAAAAACCATAAAAATAAAAATAAAATAAAAAGAAATAAAAATAAAATCAAACCCAATATTGTATATATACCATATATGTATATAAATAAAAGTATTTAATTAGCCCTTGTAAATAAATAATAAAAATAAAATAAAAATACCAAATTATTCCAAATTTTATTCTATAAATAAAAAAAATATAAAATTGGAATAAAATGTACAAAAATAAATAATTAAAAATCAAAAATAAAAAATGTATATTGTATATACCCATATATAATAATACTATTTTGTAAATACTTAATTTTTTATTTCAAAAAAATAAATAAAAATCACTAAAAAATAGTTTAAAAATAAATAAACATTTTTTATGTTTTGAGTTTTTCGAAAATAAGCCAATTAGTATTTTTAAATGAATTATCAAATATTGGATAATTGGCGGCCTCCCATTGGTCCTGGGGGGGATTGTTGACCCCCGGTCAACTATCCCCCTGGACCACGTCTGTTCCGGATCTGCGCCCGACCCACCTTTTCTCCCAATTATCGCGCCTTGATCCGAACGCCAAATCATTAAACCCCGGGTCCTAATTAAAGATTCAACAACCGAGATCCACGCCCGGTGGTTTCTCCTCGGGGTCCGAGCTCCAATATCCATGCCCAACCCCTTCTTCTCGAACCCCTAGGACTATTTAGCTCGAGCTCCAGCCACATTTCACGCCATATTTGGCTCCGCCTTCCCATCCAAGGATCTCCACTACCTTCCCTAGAGTGACAGCTAGCCGCGGGTCGTGTTGCAGTGAGGAGGAGGTGTCCCAGCCACTGATCTGACGACGTTTTGTCGCCGTGCGCTGCCCAGGAGCTGCGCTCGAGCCTCGGGCCTTGAAGTCCCTCGAGGCGAAGACCAGGAGCTCCAGGAGCTCATTCCCAGTCGACATCACGCATACGGTAAGCTTGATTCTTCCTAGCTTTCTCGAATTTCCAGTTTCGCTCAATTCTTCCATTCGCCGTCGTTCATCAATTACGACCATATCAGTCACCCTCTCGATCATCGGACTCGACCCTCACACCCACAAGACTTCTCCGCACCTTTTGCACCGACTCACACCCCCTGACTCGCCCCGGAGCAGGGACTTCGATCTTCACCGCCGTCGCTTCGCCGGAGATCGACCATCTCGCCTCATCCGACCACCACACCACCCCTAACCGGGTCGAGGCATTTTGCCCTCGACCTAGGAGCTTGTTGTGCTGCTTTTTAGGTCAGAAGGTCCCCATCTGGGGGTCTTCATGTTCAGGAACAGGAGCCCCAGCTCTGCCTTCGTCACCGGAGCTCCTCGGAGCCTCCCGGTGTCATCGGAGGAGCTCGTCAGCTGTAGAGCATCAAGGCAGAGCGAGTCCGCACCTTAGTAGCAGCAGAAGAGGCCCAGCGCAGCCGTGGTGCTCCAGCGAAGTTCGCCGGAGCCAAGTTCTTCCAGGAGCTTCCAGAGCCGTCCGATCCTTCTTGCCGCTCCAGTTGTGATCCACGTCGTCCATTTGTGGAGCAGCCGACACCGTTGATCCATTTGGGGAGTTGATCAGGACCGTCCATTGCAGAGGAGAGGTGCCCTCGATTCTAGAGCGTCAGATCGTCCACGTGGCTCCCTATCCACCGTTTGATCATAGCCGAGGGCCCTTCGAGAGGCGCAGCGCACTAGCAGGCGTCAGATCAGCCACGTGGCACCGTCCCGGCCCTCGGTTAATAAGTGGGGTAATTTCACTTAGGCCCCCTCCTGTTTTGCATTTTTGTTTTAGTCCTGTTAATATTTTCCGTAGTTATTTTTAGTTTGGTAAAATTGCATAGAGGACCTGGTTGTTTATTTTAATTGCATTTCTACCCGTGTGTATGTTGGACACGTGCATCATCACGTGATATGTTGGTGAATTTGTATGATATGGGCATGTAGTCTGGATGTGTTAATGAATGAAATACATTTCTTGTTAATTGCACTTATGCCCCTGTGAATGATGTTATTCGACATGTGTTGAATTTGTTGGGCTTTTTACAACTTATCCCCTAGACTTTTAGCACCTGTTGCTAATAAGTCCGGGGACTTGAGTTTCTTTACATTTGGGTCCCTCAGTGCTAGCCCACGTGCCGCACGCGTGGGGAACTTGGAGAAATTGCACGAGGACCCTCTGAACTTCTGATTTTGTTACTTTTTGGCCCCAGAAGATATTTTTATTAGAACAAGTCCCTGTGCACTGTGGGCTCTTATTTGTTTTAAATAAAATATCAAATTTTATCCAAATTGAGTGAAAATCGGACACGTGGCTCCTGCCACTGTGTAGAATCTTCACCAACTTTGGGAACATTTTTGAGCCCTTTTAGTATTTTTAAAAATTCAAAAACCTCCATTTTTCTGCCTGTTCAGATTTAAAATTCATAAAAATATAAAAACCTCTTTAAAAATTACAAAAAATTCAGACTTTGTGTGTTTTTGTGTGTTTGATTTTCTGACCAGTTTTGGTTATTTTTAGATTTATAAAAACCATAAAACTTAAAAACCATGAAAAACTCATAAAATTTCCAATAAATCATAGAAAATTCAAAAATTTAAAATTCCTTTTTTCTAATTTTCCTTTTTGTTTATATTTTCTAGGAAAAATACCTTCAGGCCTTGAAAATACCATTTAGTATTTTTAATTGGTCTTTGAAGCCTGACTGGACAGCAGCATAGTCTTTTTACCTTCTTTTATTTTTAGAAAATTCCCTAAAAATCAGAAAATTCTCAAAAATTCATTAAATACAGTAAAAAATATAAAATTTATAAAAACATTTTTGTTGGAATTTTTAGAGCATTTTTGAGTCATTAAATAATTGCTTGAAGTTGTTTATATTTGCCTTTTTATTGTTTTCTTCATAATTTAAAAATCCAAAAAAATATAAAAATATTAAAAATCCACTGATAACCGTCCAAATGACTAAGGTAAAGGTATCAATCGGTCGTTGCGACCTCAGTCAATCGGACTCGGGTTAATCAAGAAAAATTAGACCACTAATAAAGACAAAATCGATCAAAACTCAAAACAGCGGTCCTGCTATGGGATTAACCTGGTATAGCACCCATGGTCGAACTCGAGGAGCACGGGTTGGCCTTACGGCCTACGAAGTAGTAAAAATAAAGAAAATAAAAGAACAAAATATTTTTAGTGGCTTTTAGATATTTTTATATTTTTTTGGATTTTCTATGTATTAAGAAAATAAGAAAAGTAAACAAACACACACTTCAATAATTTATTCAAAGCATTAAAAGTCAGCCAAAAATTCAAACAAAAATATTTTTATGTATTTTATATTTTTTAGTGTTTTTTGTGAATTTTTGAGAATTTTCTGAGGTTTATTTAATTTTCTAAAAATCAAAAAGTGAAATAATCAGTGGGTATTGTCCAACCGAGCCAAAAAGCCCTAGATAAAATATCTAAGAGACTCAAAATGGCCTAGAGGTAATTGTCCTGTAAAGGAGAGAAAACAAGGAAAATTTAGGTACCAATTTTATTATTTTTGGATTTTTAATTTATTTACTAGAATTTTTATAGGTTTTTGAGTGTTTTTAAGTTTGTAGTGGTTTTAAGTAATGAATAATAGCCAAAATTGGCTAGAAAATCAAACTAAGTAAGACAAATAGTAAATACTTTTTGTAGAATTTTTAAATGAGTTTTAATATTTTTTTTGTGATTTTTCAATCTAGACAGTGACAAAAATGAAGGTTTTTGATTTTTTAAAAATATCAAACGAAAAAAAAATGTCCTAAAAAATCCACAAAAATCCTACACCATGGCAGGAGCCATGTGTCAAATTTTCGTTGGATTTGGAGGTGTTTTGATATTTTATTCAAAAATAAAGGAAGGAACTGTGCACAGGGACCAAAGGGTGCAAAATACCCAGCGAAACACGTGCCAAGCGCGTGCCTGGGGCACTCAGGGACCCAAATGTAAGAAAAATAAGTCCCGAGGACTTATTGGTAACAGGTACCAAAAGTCCAGGGGCCTATCTGCAAATCACCCAAAATATATCGCACATGTAGAAATAAATCACGCACAGGGTCATAAATGCAAATAGATAAAAGTTTTCATTCATTCAATAACATCCAGAACTACAGGGGTCTCGACTGCAAATAACCCAGAACAACACGTGACGAAGCACGTGGCATACAACGCACATGGGTATAGATGCAAATAAACTAAATCACGGGGTCCACTATGCAAATAAACCTAAAACTAAACAACTGCATTCAATATTTACAGGACTGAAACGAAATAAAAATAAAGACAGGGCCTAAGGGTAAATTACCCTTTATTAAGCGGATGGGCTAGATGCGCGCCACGTGGATGATCGAAAGGCAGCTGACGGTGGGCGCTCCAGATGACGTCTCCTCAGATCGAACGATGAAGGCTGCTCTGGAGATGGACGGCTAGGATTGAAACTGGAGCGGGAGGGGACGATCGACGGCAACGGAGGGTCCTGGAAGAACAGGTTCTCGGCGAGACTCGCCGGGCTCGAGTATGCGCAACTGACCTCCTGGGAGCACTCTGATGGTCGGAGAAGGATCGTGGAGGGCTCCCGCGTCTGCCGGTGGGCTCCGATGATCGAGCCGAGCTCCGAGGAGCTCGGGCGAGGTCGGCAGAGCTGGGTCTCCTGGCTGAATGACGAAGGGCCTCAGATGGCCCTCGTTTCGACCGGAAAAGTGAACCAGAAGACTCACGGGTCGAGGGCAAATTGCCTCGACCCGGTTAGGCGAAGTGGGGGTGACTGATGCGTCGGGATGGCGAGCTCCGACGAGGGTGGTGGACGGAGGAGCTCGGTTCCCAGCTCCTGTGCGAGCTGGGTTGAGTGAGTGGGTGAAGAATGTGTATCGGAGAGAGGCGGTGCTGGTTATCGATTCCGATGATCGAAATGGGTAACGGAGTGGTCGGAATCAGCGATAAACGGCGGCGACGCGAATTGGGGATAAATGGAAATTAGCGAAAATGGAAGGCCTAAGGGGTTACCTGGGTGGTCGGAGAGACTGGGGAGGAGCTGGGGAAGCTCCCGGTCGTCGCCTCAAGGATCGTCTCACTCCGAGGCTCGGAGCTCACGCTGGTGGCGGAGCTGCGGCGGCTGTGCTCGCCGGATCGATGGCGAAGCTCCCTCTCCTCGCTTCGACAGGCTCAGACGCGAGCCGTCACTCTCACGGTTGCTCTGGAGCTCACAGGAGGAGGAAACAACTAGCCAAAGATGGATCAATCAAGTGGCGGAGCTACAGCTTTATACGGCTAGGGGTCCGGCTAGGAGAGGTCCGGGCGTGCTTGTCGGAGCACGGATTCCCATAACCCACCCCGGGCGTGGATCATGGTCGATCAATCTCGGATTAGGACCCGGGGTTAGGTGGAATGATGATCGGGTCGAACAGGCAAAAATTGGAGAAATCGGGTCCGGAGCTCAGACCCGCGGGAGGTGGTCCTGGGGGGGGGGGTAGTTGACCGGGCGGTCAACATCCCCTGGACCCAATGGAGAGGGGCCACGTGGCTGAATCTTGAAGCTCAAAATTAAGGTAGCAAATGGCTGAATTTGCAAAAAGTTAAAACAGGAAATATTTTTATTTTATTTTTTTTCTATTTTTTAGTGATTTTTAATTAATTTTTGAAAATAAAAATAAGGTATATACATAGTATGTAATATATAGGTATATGTACACTATTAGGGTTTTTGATTTTTTTGATTTTTAATTATTATTTTTATGCAATTTTATTCCTATTTATATTTTATTTATTTACAGTATAAAATAAGGAATAAAAAGGTATTTTTATTTTATTTTTATTATTTATTTACATAAGTGAAATAAATACATATATACATTCATCTACATGGTATATGTACAATATATTTTTGTATTTTTAATTTTGTTATTTTTATTTGATTTTTGCTTTGATTGTTTTCATTTTATTTATTTACATTATATAACATAGAATATTTGCAAAAAGTTTGGAAATTAACTTTATTTATTTACAAGGTTAAATAAATACATAGAAGTGGTTTATGTACATGATGAAAAGGATGTTTTAATTCTTTTTTTGATTTTTAACTTTTTCTTTTGTTTTTATATTTATAAATATATACAAGTATTTACAAGCATCTTTTTGGTTGAGGAAAACATTTTTATTTATTTACATAAATATTTACACATGAGCCCCTATCTCCCTCTACTTTGGCTTTTATGCGGTCAGGCCCATGCTGAGCCCTCCCTTGGGTTAGGTTGCTCAATATTTATTCTAAATATTTCCCTCTTTTTCTTTTTAATCTTTATTCTTTTATTTTTGCACAAAAACATGCTAATTATAGGTTTTTACACAATGCATGCTTTTGGTAATTATTCCTATTTACACATATCTACATGTATTTGCAAAGGCTTTTGTAGCTAAAATATAAGAATAAAGAGTGATGAATGAGTATTCATCACCCCCCTATACTTAACTTTGCTAGTCCCTTAGCAAACACTTATTTGAAAAAGAAGTGAAAAAGAAAGAAAGAAAAAGAAAAAGAGGATGTACATGGATCAAGGTTGATTATTAAACTTGCCTTCATTAAATTGAGGTATGGAGCTCGATCAGATCTTTGGATTATTAATGTGTCGGAACCTTATTTAGACTTAAGCTTAAAACTCAACAGCCTCTAAGTTCCACTAATCTATAACCAAGACTCCTCAATGCTCCAGATCAGAACAAGTCATCAATCACAAACCCTGAAGACCGTGAATCTTTTCTTGTCTTGTGAATGTGAGGTCTAAGCTCTCCACCTCAGAAATGGCAACTTGACAACCCTCCCCAACAAGGTAACTCTATGACCTCAATCTGGCCACTCTTTCCTCGAGGAGCGGGGTATTCCCTTCTAAGTTCAAGTGCAACCGGCTCAAGAAGAGGGGGAAGAAGAGAATGGGTCAAGGCCAGTGTAGCCAAGTACCCTTGGGAGCTTGACCAGTGTAGCCAAGTCTCCCTACTGCAAGCTACACCAGGTGGATCATGAAACCAAGCTTTGCTGATTGCACTATATATACATACTCCGGTGGGATTATCATTTTCTCTCAGACCCACCACTTTTTTGGAGCTCTTTTCTTTTTGCATATTCTTTTTTTTTTGAGTGCATCTGTACAACATATATACATGTGCAACATATATACAAGGAGTTTTTCCTCTTGAGCCAGTAGACTATCCCTCTTTTGAAGCTTTATTGCAACCCACAACTCCCGTCGTTAGACTTCATGGCAACCAGACCAAGTTGAGACACACTTCCTTCACTAAAAGAAGAAGAGAGGTTCCGCCTAGAAGTACTACCCTCATATGCTACCCCAAGTCAAGGAAGACTGCCTCCTCACCACCTCATCCGTAGAGTGCTCAGTGCATAGTGCTGGTGTCCAAGTAAAGCCATGATCTATATGAGTCATGTGTTGTTGTTAAGTGCTCTACTTAGGCTCATTGAGATGACATGTGATCATAGCCTAGTGGACTCAAAGAATTAAGTCACCATGGACCTGAAAAGCCTTAAACCTAAGCCCTATAAGGTTCCTCTTAGAAGTTAGGTGGATTAAGATCTTAATCAGGCTCCATTTCTCAATTTGATTCCAGGCTAGTTTAAATGTCAACTATCATCCAGAAAAACTATATACATATGTACAAAAGATGCTTATTTACACAAAGTTTTACAATCATGCAAAATTTTTGAAAAATGTTTTGAAATCATGAATGGATGATGCATGAAGTGCAAGTTTTGCAAAAAGATATTTACACACATTTACACAAGATTTTTGCAAACTTTTGATTTTCAAAACATTTTGGAAAAATTTTGTACTATATACATAATTTTGATACAAAAATATTTACACAAGCTTTACACAAAAGATTTTTGAAATCATTTTTACAAAAATAATTTGTACACTAGCTATTTATGTGCAAATGAAAATTTTTTTAATTTTTGTGGTTTTTAGCCATTTTATTTATTAACACACTCACACAAAGTACGAGTTATGGCTAAAGTATATATGAAATATATACACTCCCCCCTACACTTAGCTCGAACGATGTCCTCAGAGTCAAGAGCGATGAAGAAGACATAACTCGTGCTAGGTATAGGGAAGTGAAAAGGAAGGCTATCTATAAAGAAGAAGAATGAAATAGTCAAGAGAAGCTCGGGTCTTCCCCCTATACTTAGGATCAAATAATCCTAAGTATAGCAGGCTGTGTACTAAGGGAAAAACCGAGTGGAGAATGTACAGGGTCTACCCCCTATACTTAGGGTGAAATATCCCTAAGTATAGGCAACAAAAACAGGGGTAGGCAGAAACAAAAGAAATACCCAAAAGGTCTCACATCCCCCTATACTTAGGGTAAAGTGCACCCTAAGTATAGCATAATCACAAGATGAAGCAAGGGGTGTGGGACTAAAGAATGTAATGATATGGACAGCTGGATCTATACAAGGCGGAAGAACAGTGAAACTCAGGCGTGAGATGCATTAGATGTGAGTCAAAGACCACATCTCACGCAAAATAAATAGGGGCAAGATCAACGACCCGCGGCTCATGATCTAGAAATGGCTTGAGCCGCTGGCCGTTCACTCGAAAGGTACTCTCAGAAGACAACTCAGATATATCGATGCTACCGTTGTCGTGTACCTTTCTGACCAAGTAAGGTCCCTTCCATTTGCTCTGTAGCTTCCCTGGAAATAAACGTAACCTCGCATCAAACAGCCATACTCTCTGTCCAATCTCAAAATGCTTGTGGCTAATATGAGAATCATGCCACTCCTTCACTTTCTCCTTATAATGTAGGCTGTTTGAGAAAGTTGTATCTCTCAACTCCTCCAAGGCTGCTAACTCTGCCCTTCTCTGGTCTCCCATACCATCTGGATCCATAAGTATGTCTGTGACTGCCCAAAGTGACTTGTGCCTCAGCTCGACAGTTAAATGGCACGGCTTGCCATATACGAGGCGAAAGGGAGATGTGCCCAAAGGTGTCTTGAAAGACGTCCTATATGCCCACAAGACCGAGTCCAAAAGCTGTGACCAATCCTTTCGGTCAGGGCGGACGACTTTCTGCAATATAGTCTTAATCTCCCTATTCGACACCTCGGCTAGACCATTCATCTGTGGATGGTAAGGTGTAGCAACACGATGGTCTATGCCGAACTCGCTAGCAAGGGCCTTCACCTGGTCGTTGATGAAGTGAGATCCCCCGTCAGAAATCAGAACTCGTGGAACCCCGAACCGCGTGATGATATGTTTCCTCAAAAATCTGCAAACTGTCCTTGCATCAGCGGCTCGGGCAGGGATAGCCTCCACCCAACGACTAACATAATCTACGGCCAACAGAATGTACTCAAATCCCTGACTCTTAGGGAATGGACCCATGAAATCGATGCCCCATGCGTCAAAAACCTCACAGAAGTGAATGGGCTGCATCGGCATCATATCACGCTGTCCACAAGTGCCCATCCTCTGACAGTCAGTACACTTCTTCACGAACTCATCTGAGTCCTTGAAGAGGGTAGGCCACCACAAGCCGGATTGGAGCACCTTCTATGCTGTTCTCCTCCCAGAATGATGTCCTCCTGCCTCGAGCTTGTGACAGTAAGTGAGGACGCTATGGTGTTCCTCCTGAGGAATACACCGATGCCAGACGCTATCCCCTCCTTCGTGGTAAAGGATGGGATCCTCCCAATGGTAGGACTTGGCCTTCGCAAGGAAGGTCTCAACCCTCTGCCTGGGCCAATCTTGTGGGACTTTCCCAGCAACGAGAAAGTTCACAATATCGGCGTACCACGGGAGTGAGGCGATAGCAAGGATCGCCTCATCTGGGAAGGTATCTCGAATAGGATCAATCTGCTCAGACTCCTCAGGCTGCTCTAAACGGGGGAGATGATCCGCCACCGCATTCTTGACTCCAGGCTTATCCTTGATCTCTATGTCGAACTCCTGGAGTAGAAGGATCCATCTAGTCAATCTCGCCTTGGCATCCTTCTTTGCCATGAGGTACCTGATGGCGGTATGGTCTGTGTACAAAGTCACTCTAGATCCGATGATATATGATCTGAACTTATCCAGGGCAAACACTACGGCTAGCATCTCCTTCTCTGTGACCGTATAATTCCGCTGGGCGGAATCCAATGTGCGGCTAGCGTAGTGAATGGCAAATGGATCTCCATCCCTCCTCTGTCCCAGCACGGCCCCTACGGCAAAGTCGGAGGCATCCGTCATGATCTCGAATGGGAGAGACCAATCAGGCGGCTGGAGGACAGGAGCCTCAATCACACACTGCTGGAGAGTCGCGAAGGACGAAAGACACTTGTCATCGACAAGGAACTCAGTGTCTTTCGTCAGGAGGTCAGTCAACGGTCGGGCAATCCTGCTGAAATCCTGAATAAATCTCCTATAAAATCCAACGTGCCCCAGGAATGACCATAGCTGCCTCAAATTGGACGGCGGTGCGAGTTTCCTAATGACATCAACCTTGGCCGGATCAACCTCCATACCCCTGTTGGATATGATATGGCCAAGCACCGTCCCTTGAGTCACCATGAAGTGACTTTTCTCCCAAGATAGCACCAAATGGTACTCAATACATCGCTGGAGTACTCGGTCTAGGCAGTCAAGACAAGAGTCGAATCCGTCGCCGTAGACCGAGAAATCATCCATGAAGACCTCCAAACACTCCCCTACCGAAAAGATCGACATCATGCACCTTTGAAAAGTCGCAGGGGCGTTGCATAGCCCAAATGGCATGCGTCGAAAAGCATATTTGCCGAAGGGACAGGTAAAGGTGGTCTTCTCCTGATCCTCAGGAGCGATGGCCACCTGGTTGTAGCCCGAGTACCCATCTAGGAAGCAATAATGGCTCTTCCCTGCCAGTCTCTCAATGATATGGTCAATAAAAGGCAGGGGGAAATGGTCCTTCTTGGTGGCCTGGTTGAGTATCCTGTAGTCAATACAGACCCTCCAAGAGGTAGGTACTCGTGTAGCGATCTCCTCTCCCGACTCACTGATCACAGTCGTGATGCCCATCTTCTTGGGTACCACATGCAAGGGGATAACCCACTTGGAGTCGGAAATGGGATAAATAAAACCTGCACCCCATCATTTTGATATTTCCTTCATCACGACCTCTCTCAGGTTGGGGTTCAGTCGCCGCTGGAACTCACGCGACGGCTTCGCCCCCTCCTCGAGATAGATATGGTGGGAGCACACTGATGGACTAATCCCATGGAGATCTGCTACGCTCCATCCGATTGCCTTGCGGTTCTTTTCAAGAACCCCCATCAAACGGGATTCTTTCTCTCCAGTCAGATCGATGGACATAATGACTGGGTACATCTCAGTATCGCCCGCAAGGAACCGATACTTCAGCGAAGTAGGGAGCGACTTCAGCTCTAGACAGCTGGGTGCTGGCAAATCTGGCTGCGGAAGAAAGTGTGTGAACGCTGCTAAGTCTGCCAAATCTGCCTGGGAGAAAGAAAGCGGACTCTCACAAACTGGATCTGGAGAAGGCTGCTCAACTGTGCTGTCTCTGATCTGCTCTGCATCTACCTCCTCCTCATTTGTAGGCTCTGGTGGACTCAGGTCTGGCATCTGATCATAGCAATCTGCCCAATTAGACTCTGAATCTGAGGGATCTGTATCAACCGCGGTGGCATCAGTACCACCGTAAAGCAAGGTGGCCTCAGCACCACCATCACTAAAAATCGTGTCGCGATCAAGGACCGACTCTGCTACCTCTGTGGTATCCTGAACCAGGGCTGTGCTCTCCAGACTCTCCTCTGCTATCATCTCAGCATCAACTGTATCTGAAAATGAGAGGATGGTCTGTGTCGCAGGATCTGCCCAAGCTGTCTCATCGTCTGTGATCACAAAATCACAGTCCTGGTGGATGTCTGGCTCTGCGTCTGTCAGCTGCTCTGAATCGGTGCTGGCCTCTAAGCGTGCTCTCGCTGGCTCTGTAGTCCTCGACCGTCTCTATTTGTATACTCTCGCCCTCTACGCGAAAGTACACCTTCCCGCTATCATGATCAGTCACCGCCTGGGCTGTGGCCAAGAACAGACGACCAAGGATGATGGGGGTATCAGTCACTGAATCAGGGATCTCCATGTCCAACACTACGAAGTCCACGGGGAATTTCAGGCCCTGAATCGTGACGATAACGTCTCGTAACAACCCCTTCGGCCTCTTGACAGATCGATCAGCGAACTGAAGGACTGTCCTGCTCTGTCGAAGAGTGCCCAACTCGAAGCGGTCGAGAAGGGCTGCCGGAAGAAGGTTGATCGACGATCCGCTATCTAATAGAGTACGGTCGAACCTCTGCTCACTGATCTGGCATCTGACATACGGGGCCCCTGAATCTGGCCTCTTGGCTGGCAGACGGTTCTGGATCGCAAAACACGTGGCTTTCGTCAGCACATGTATCTCTGACGTGTGGTTCCTCCTCCTCCTCCTGACTGTGGTCCTGTCTCTCAAAGATCGCTGGAGAAGGGGGATGTGCTGCAAAGCCTCCTGGAGGGTCAGCTGTATGTGGAATCTATCGATCATGCTCTGGCTGAACTCCTCTTGCACTCTCTTTTTTGGATCATTTTCTCTTTTCTTCCCCTTCCCCATCTGAAGGGCCCTAGGGAAGGGGATCACCGGGTCCTTCGCAGATGAAGGACTAGGAAAAGGCCTAGACGGCTCGACGGCCGGATCCACACATACATCACTCACCACAGTGGGACCAGAAAAAACTAAACCTTTCCTTTATTCACAACAGTGTTCTGAGGTACATGAACTGAAGGAAAGACAACATCTCTATCACAACAAACACCGGTGGCCTCAGTACCACCACGGGCTGGCTCTGCTGCTGCTGCTGCTAGACGTCTCGCGGCCTCAGTACCACGGGCTGGCTCGGCTATACTGGTGGCGTCAGTACCACCTCCTCGAACTGGTGAAGCGGCGGCCTCAGTATCGCCGGTGGAATCAGCATCCTTGGTGGCATCAGTACCACCGTCATCATCGTGTGCGGCATCAGTACCGCTCTCCTCCTCCTCATCTGGTGCCCTAGGTGGATCCTCGAGTCGTCGCTCAGATGAGGCCCCGCCTGCTGGTGCTCTACCGCTCCTAAGTGTAACAAAATCAGCATCAAATAGATCCAAAGACATATCATCAAATGGGTCACTAGGAGTGGCAAGCTCAGTGTGTACTACCTGCTCAGACTTCCTCTTGAGGTTGTTCGGGTTTGGCTCGATCTGTGCAGGAATGGCGGCCTTCCCTCTCACAAGGTCCCACATCTCCTGGCGGAACTTGTCCATCTCCCGTCTAAATGTCGCCTGCTGATCCGTGAGGAGGCGGGCGATGTCATCCAAGGCGGGGCTCTCATGAGAGCCCGACGGGTAGCCTCTCTGGTGCTGAGGCTGCTGGAACTGCTGGTGGTGCTGCTGAGAGGGGTAGGAGGAAGGATGCTGCTGGTAAGCTGGGTGAGCCTGCTGCTCACGTCTCCAAGACTATCCCTGCTGCTGATAGGGACGAGGACCAAAGGACGAAGGCTGGTGTGACTGATACGCTGGGGGCTGCTGCTGCGGCTGGTGATATCTCTGCTGGGCGTAATGCCGTCCCTGTCCGGATGGCTGCTGCTGGGGCTGGGTACCTCCATTCCCCCACCTGAATCCGGGATGGTCTCGTCAGATCCCAGGCTGGGGGCGGTCATACCAAATCCCGTTGACATCCATCAACGGCTCTGCGTCGTAAGGGGCTGGCGGGAGTACTGCCAGAGGCTGATCCGGCTAGTAGACCACCATCTGCATGTCTGGAGATGGTGGGGACTGGAGAGAGGGCTGCTGCTGCTGGTACGGCTCCGCCTGTACAAGATGGGACCTGTCTAGGCTGCACAAAGGTGCTGGAGCGCTGGGACGAGTTGCTGCTGCCGCCGGAGTCGCCTCGCGACTGAAGACGGGGCTGTGAAGCCGTCTGTGCCTCCTGGAGACACATGAGCTGGGTCTTCATGTCGCTCAGAGTCTGTGCCATCTGCTCCATCTGAGTGATGCCCTGGCACTACTTCTTCTCTATCAGCTCCATGCGGTCCAACTTCTCGCTAATGATACCCATGTCCGCAGCGGACGACTCTGCCTGTGCTGCTGCGACTGCGGACGAACTGGATGGACCTGCATCGACCCGTGCTATCCGCTGGTACTGCACGGGTCCTGACTGCGACTGGGGTCTCTGTGTGTACAGCCGGGTCTGGGACATCACCATGTAATTCTCGTCCATCTCCTCGTAGATGGCCCAGACCTGGTTGTGGTCCTTGGCGAAGTAGGACCCGCCGCAAGAAGCGTTCACCAGACCCTGAAGCTTTGGCGTCAACCCGCTGAAGAAGCTCTGAACTAGGTTCGGCTTGGAAATGTCGTGGTGCGGGCATCTGTCGGTGAGCTCTCGAAACCTCTCCCATGCCTCGTGAAACTGCTCGTTGGGGAGCATGGAGAAGTTGCTGATCAGGGCCCTTGCTGCATTCGTCCGCCCGAGTGGATAGTACTTGTTCAAGTACTCGGTGCGGAGCTTCTCCCAGGTGTAGACAAACTTCCCTAGATGCTTCAGCCAGGTGGCTGCTCTATCTGCCAGTGAAAAAGGGAAGGCCATCATCCAAATCGTGTCTTGGTCCACGTGGCGATCGTGGACAGTGCTGCAGATCATCAGGAACTCCTGGAGGTGGAGATGGGGCTCCTCAGTAGCTAACCCATGGAAGCGGGGGAGTAACTGCAGGGTGTTCGGAGGGAACTTGAAGTCTCCCACGATAGCCGGCACCACTACCCAATGATGCATCAGTGTCGATCCGGGGTTGTGCAACTCCCGCATCGGTCGTGGTGGTCCTCCTGCCACGGCGGCTGCCGCTACGGCGGCGGCGGCTGCTGCTGCTGCTGCTGCGGCTCGTGCCTCTGCATCAGGTATGTCCTCAGGCTCGCTCTGCTGGTCTCGCTCTGCTCTGAGCCGCTCTATCTCTCTCCTCATCTCAATCATAAATGCTCCCTGATCGCGTAACTGCTGCTGGACTGTCTCTAATGATGCGATCAGGGTGGAGTTGATCGCTCCCTGGTCCATGACAATGTGCTCTGTGCGGGAACGATCCTCAGAACTGCCGGCCATGACGACGTCTTCAAAATCAAACGAGCCCAACTCAGGTGCTGTCAAATCTATAAGTCTCTCCTCGGGCTCGTGTCTCTCAGGTCTGAAAGAAAGGGGGTCGAGGGGGAACAGGGCGGAGTCGTACTCGGGCTCGGAGAGCTGGTCTCGGCTCTCGCGGGCCAACCTAGATGATGAGGTAGACGTGCCCGAAAGCGGTGCAGCCAGAGGCTGCCTAAGAGAGCGTCTACCCATCATCTTGATCTGGCGAGTAGGGCGGATGATATCTGGAGAAACTATGATCACAAAACAAACCCCCGGTTCACCAACGCAACGCGAGCTGAAGACCGTGAAAGTTCGGTCAATTTATCTTGTCGATTTTATTAGGTGAACACACAAAATATCAGAGCGCTTACGTGACCTGTTAGGATACCCGATGCTATCCCAACCGACTGGCCGTCATGGAAGAGTCGGTAATCAGTCGGGACTAACACCGGAGGGTTCTACCTAGGGTGCAGGTCACTCTCTCGCGCATCCAAACCATACAATGTGGGGTTGCTCTCCCCAAGACAAAATTTTTAGGGTGAGCGTATTTTAAAATCAATAGTATTAACCGGTCCCAATTTTATGGTTTTTCTTTTTAATATTTTTCAAATCAAAACAAAAGGCCTAACGAATTTTTCGGTTCTCCTGGTTATTAAGTCCAAAACGGGGGGAGAAGACGAAAAAGCCAATGCGCGATGAAATCAATGATGCATGCCGAGTAAGAAATGCGTACCTTGTCTTCAACACTCTACATGCAAGTGATTCGCGTAGAATTTAAAGACAGAAAAAGAAACTACCTAAATGATGCAACGGGAAAGCCGAGTCCTAGATGAGCAATTTCTATCGAAGAACCGTCTAACCGGTCACCGACCTCCAAGCCAAAGAGTCCGGTCTTGGCCCGTCCCTCCTCTGTCCGATAAATCGGGGGTAGGAGAAAGCGCTTTACAGGACGGGCTGCGGCACGTAGGCTACGAAGGAGATGAGTCGGTTATTTTTATTAATGATTTTTAGTAGGTCCAATTAGCATTTTATAGGAACAGGCAAGCACTTAGGTGTTGGGATCCTACTAATTACGGCACAAGCAATAGAAATTCCTAAGTCTAGGGGCTCGAGCAAAAACCGCGTAAACACCGGAAAAGGCAGTAAGAAAATAAAAGAAAACCAAAACCGCGTAAAAAGCCGCGAAAAACCTAAGGGTCCCCCGAGCACACCGGTGCTCGGCGAAACAGACCCGCTAAGTCAAAGCAATGTCCACAAGTGTCCAAGTCCAGTGTCCCTGTATTATTACAATAATAATGAAAATCCTCTCCCACTCAACTCTCTCTCACTCTCTCCTGCGGCTCCGTACAGAAGAGAGCCGCCTCCGAATCCCGCGGTTGCATCGGCTTCTCGAGATCAGCCGCCTCGGTCCTCGGGCACTCGCAAGAAAAAGCAGAGTGGTTAGACCAATAAAAATAAGCAAATAATAAGAAGAAAAATAAGATGAAAGAAAATGAGGGTATATATGCAAAAAAATGCAAAATAAAATAAACACTCAAAAATAAAAAAAACAAAAAATAAAAGAAAAAGAAAATAAAACAAAATAAAACAAAAATAAAATATGGACAAAAGCCGCGAAAAGCCGCGAGCTCTGAAAGAGCCGCGAAAAGCAGCAAAAACAAAAACGAAAAGAAAATAAAAACTACTAAGCCGTGCTCCCCGGCAACGGCGCCATTCTGATAACCGTCCAAATGAGTAAGGTAAAGGTATCAATCGGTCGTTGTGACCTCAGTCAATCGGACTCGGGTCAATCAAGAAAAATTAGACCACTAATAAAGACAAAATCGATCAAAACTCAAAACAGCGGTCCTGCTATGGGATTAACCTGGTATAGCACCCAGGGTCGAACTCGAGGAGCACGGGTTGGCCTTACGGCCTACGAAGTAGTAAAAATAAAGAAAATAAAAGAACAAAATATTTTTAGTGGCTTTTAAATATTTTTATATTTTTTTGGATTTTCTATGTATTAAGAAAATAAGAAAAGTAAACAAACACACACTTCAACAATTTATTCAAAGCATTTAAAATAAGCCAAAAATTCAAACAAAAATATTTTTATGTATTTTATATTTTTTAGTGTTTTTGGTGAATTTTTGAGAATTTTCTGAGGTTTATTTAATTTTCTAAAAATCAAAAAGTGAAATAATCAGTGGGTACTGTCCAGCCGAGCCAAAAAGCCCTAGATAAAATATCTAAGAGCCTCAAAATGGCCTGGAGGTAATTTTCCTGTAAAGAAGAGAAAACAAGGAAAATTTAGGTACCAATTTTATTATTTTTGGATTTTTAATTTATTTACTAGAATTTTTATAGGTTTTTGAGTGTTTTTAAGTTTGCAGTGGTTTTAAGTAATGAAAAATAGCCAAAATTGGCTAGAAAATCAAACTAAGTAAGACAAACAGTAGATAATTTTTGTAGAATTTTTAAATGAGTTTTAATATTTTTTTGTGATTTTTCAAGCTAGATAGTGACAAAAATGAAGGTTTTTGATTTTTTAGAAAATATCAAACGAAATCAAAAATGTCCTCAAAAATCCACAAAAATCCTACACCATGGCAGGAGCCATGTGTCAAATTTTCGTTGGATTTGGAGGTGTTTTGATATTTTATTCAAAAATAAAGGAAGGGTACTGTGCATAGGGACCAAAGTGCAATTACCCAGGAGTCTGGGGGGTCTGGTGCAAAATACCCAGCGAAACACGTGCCAAGCGCGTGCCTGGGGCACTCAGGGACCCAAATGTAAGAAAAATAAGTCCCGAGGACTTATTGGTAACAGGTACCAAAAGTCCAGGGGCCTATCTGCAAATCACTCAAAATATATCGCATATGTGGAAATAAATCACGCACAGGGGCATAAATGCAAATAGATAAAAGTTTTCATTCATTCAATAACATCCAGAACTACAGGGGTCTCGACTGCAAATAACCCAGAACAACACGTGACGAAGCACTAGGCATACAACGCATAGGGGTATAGATGCAAATAAACTAAAGCACGGGGTCCACTATGCAAATAAACCTAAAACTAAACAACTGCATTCAATATTTATAGGACTGAAACGAAATAAAAATAAAGATAGGGCCTAAGGGTAAATTACCCTTTATTAAGCGGATGGGCTGGATGCACGCCACGTGGATGATCGGAAGGCAGCTGACGGTGGGCGCTCCAGATGACGTCTCCTCAGATCGGACGATGAAGGCTGCTCCGGAGATGGACGGCTAGGATTGAAACTGGAGCGGGAGGGGACGATCGACAGCAACGGAGGGTCCTGGAAGAACAGGTTCCCGGCGAGACTCGCCGGGCTCGAGTGTGCGCAGCTGACCTCCTGGGAGCACTCTGATGGTCGGAGAAGGATCGTGGAGGGCTCCCGCGTCTGCCGGTGGGCTCCGATGATCGAGCCGAGCTCCGAGGAGCTCGGGCGAGGTCGGCAGAGCTGGGTCTCCTGGCTGAATGATGAAGGGCCTCAGATGTCCCTCGTTTCGACCTGAAAAGTGAACCAGAAGACTCACGGGTCGAGGGCAAATTGCCTCGACCCGGTTAGGCGAAGTGGGGGTGACTGATGCGTCGGGATGGCGAGCTCCGGCGAGGGTGGTGGACGGAGGAGCTCGGTTTCCAGCTCCTGTGCGAGCTGGGTTGAGTGAGTGGGTGAAGAATGTGCGTCGGAGAGAGGCGGTGCTGGTTGTCGATTCCGATGATCGAAATGGTAACGGAGTGGTCGGAATAAGCGATAAACGGCGGCGGCGCGAATTGGGGATAAATGGAAATTAACGAAAACGGAAGGCCTAAGGGGTTACCTCGGTGGTCGGAGAGACTGGGGAGGAGCTGGGGAAGCTCCCGGTCGTCGCCTCAAGGATTGTCTCTCTCCAAGGCTCGGAGCTCACGCTGGTGGCGGAGCTGCGGCGACTGTGCTCGCCGGATCGATGGCGAAGCTCCCTCTCCTCGCTTCGACAGGCTCAGACGCGAGCTGTCACTCTCACGGTTGCTCTGGATCTCACAGGAGGAGGAAACAACTAGCCAAAGATGGATCAATCAAGTGGCGGAGCTACAACTTTATACGGCTAGGGGTCCGGCTAGGAGAGGTCCGGGCGTGCTTGTCGGAGCACGGATCCCCATAACCCACCCCGGGCGTGGATCATGGTCGATCAATCTCGGATTAGGACCCAGGGTTAGGTGGAATGATGATCCGGTCGAACGGGCAAAAATTGGAGAAATCGGGTCCGGAGCTCAGACCCGCGGGAGGTGGTCCTGGGGGGGGGTAGTTGATCGGGCGGTCAACATCCCCAGGACCCAATGGAGAGGGGCCACGTGGCTGAATCTTGAAGCTCAAAATTAAGGTAGCAAATGGCCGAATTTGCAAAAAGTTAAAACATGAAATATTTTTATTTTATTTTTTTCTATTTTTAGTGATTTTTAATTAATTTTTGGAAATAAAAATAAGGTATATACATAGTATGTAATATATAGGTATATGTACACTATTAGGGTTTTTGATTTTTTTGATTTTTAATTATTTTTTTATGCAATTTTATTCCTATTTATATTTTATTTATTTATAGTATAAAATAAGGAATAAAAAGGTATTTTTATTTTAATTTTATTATTTATTTACATAAGTGAAATAAATACATATATACATTCATATACATGGTATATGTACAATATATTTTTGTATTTTTAATTTTGTTATTTTTATTTGATTTTTGCTTTGATTGTTTTCATTTTATTTATTTACATTATATAACATAGAATATTTACAAAAAGTTTGGAAATTAACTTTATTTATTTACAAGGTTAAATAAATACATAGAAGTGGTTTATGTACATGATGAAAAGGATGTTTTAATTCTTTTTTTGATTTTTAACTTTTTCTTTTGTTTTTATATTTATAAATATATACAAGTATTTACAAGCATATTTTTGGTTGAGGAAAACATTTTTATTTATTTACATAAATATTTACACATGAGCCCCTATCTCCCTCTACTTTGGCTTTTATGCGGTCAGGCCCATGCTGAGCCCTCCCTTGGGTTAGGTTGCTCAATATTTATTCTAAATATTTCCCTCTTTTTCTTTTTAATCTTTATTCTTTTATTTTTGCACAAAAACATGCTAATTATAGGTTTTTACACAATGCATGCTTTTGGTAATTATTCCTATTTACACATATCTACATGTATTTGCAAAGGTTTTTGTAGCTAAAATATAAGAATAAAGAGTGATGAATGAGTATTCATCATCCACCAAAAAATATATGTTTATATTTTCTTTGTTTTCTGACTACTTCGTAGGCCGCAAGGCTAATCCGCGCTCCTCGAGTTCGACCCTGGTTGCTATACCAGGTTAATATCATAGCGAGACCGCTATTTTGATTTTCATCGATTTTTATCTCTGATTGGTGGTCTTATTCTTTTTCTTGATTGAGCTCTAAGTCCCGAGTGACTGAGGTCACAACGACCTTAGTGAGATACTTTACCTTAGTTGTCCAGGAGGCTCATCAGAATGGCACCGTTGCCGGGGAGCATGACTTAGTAGTCACTTTTATTTTCATTTTATTTTGTTTTCCTTTTCGCGGATTTCCGCGACTTTTTCGTTGACCGCAACTTTTCGCGGCCTTTTATTTTTCTTGTATTTTTATTTTATTTTTATTTTCCTTTATTTTATTTTCTTTTGTTTTTGCTTGTTTTTGCTTTTTTATTTTTATTGCTATTTTTGCACATATACCCTGTTTTCTTTTTCTTATTTTATTTGCTTTATTTCTATCTGGTCTGTGACACTCTTTTGCTTGCTTGCAAGGGCCCGAGGACCGAGACAGCTACTTTCGAGGAGCCGACGCAACCGTGGCAATCGGAGGCAGCTCCCTTCTGCACGAAGCTGTAGGAGAGCGCGAGGAGGCAGGAGAGTGCAGGTGTATATAGTTTAGAGTAGTTTTTATTTCTTGAACTATTATTGTAATCAAACAGGGACAGGACGCTCAGCCAAACTTTTGAGACTCTCAGGGTCTGTTTTGCCAAGCACCGGTGTGCTCGGGGGACCCCTCGGCTTTTTCACGGTTTTCACGATTTTGTTTATTTTCCTGTTTACTCGGTTTCTCGCGGTTTTCAGCCCCTAGACTTAGGATTTTTGCTTGACTGTGACGTAATAAATAGGATCCAAACACCTTAATAATTCTGCCTATACCTATAGATCGGTAAATTGACCAAGAATAAAAATATAATAAAATAGTCGATCCACTACCTTCGAGCCTACGCGCCGCGAGCCCGCCCTACCAAGCGCTGCTCCTGAACTCGATTTGTCGAGAGGAGGAGGGGTGAGCCTAGACCGGACTCTTGGATTGAAGGTTGGTGGTCGACTAGACGTTCTGTCGAGTAGAACTGCCTATTTAGGGCTCGGATTTCCACCTGCATCATTTAGGTAGTTTTATTTCAGTCTTTAAATTCTACGTGGATCATTTTGCATGTAGACTGCTGGAGTCAGGTACGCATCTCTTACTCTGCATGCATCATTGATTTTCTCACGCATCGGCTTTTTTGACTTCTCCCCCCGTTTTTGGACTTAATAACCAGGAGAACTGAAAAATTCGTTCGGCATTTTCTTTTATTTGAAAAATACCTAAAAAGAAAAATAATAAAATTTGGGACTGCAAATCACACATGACCTAAAAGACACCTCAATGAAAAATTTGTCTTGGGGAGAGTAACCCCCTCCTTTTTTTGGTTTGGATGAGCGAGAGAGTGACCCGCAACTTAGGCTAGAGCCATATTCGATTTCTCTCGACTGATTACCGGCTTTCTGTATGGGACAGTCGGTTGAGAAATATTGGATTCTTATCAGCTCACGTAATCGCTCTGAAAAACTGAATGATCACCTAAAATAAAATTGACAAGATAATTGACCGATCCCTTTCAGTCTTCAGCTCGTGTGCGTAGGTGAATCGGGGGTTTTTCTTTCTCATCTTGTGTGATTCCAGATCCCTTCTGCCTTCCCCCCTCTATCTTCTCCATACCTTCATCTGTCCCCCACCCACCCTACTTCAGTTTCTTCTTCTTCTTCTCCCTCACCCCTGGATGATGGATCCCCCTCACTCCTGGCTGACTCTTACGGCTTCTTTTCCGTCCTCTAACCATCAGTCCAGTCCACCTTCGAGGGAGGCCGGATCTCCGACCAACCTCCCGCACCCTCCCTCCCATCCCTTTCTTTACTCTGGGCATGCTGCGCTAGACGTCCGCAGAGATCAGATTGAGCAGATGCGAGACCCAGACGATACCGTTGCTGAGTTGAGAGTGCACTCCGTTCGTGATCATAGAGAGAAGAGGAGATCATCAGATAGATCTTATCCCAGATGGATGGAGGAGCAGATGGGACAGGGAGCTCAGTCAGCTTCTACATTACGTCCATTCATCTCGGATTTGGATTACATTCAGAGACTGCCGACATTTTCAAGGGAGGCGCACGAGGAGCCTTATCTTCACCTGTCCACAATCGAGGAGTTTTGCAGAGCACAGTTATATTCAGATATCAATGCAGAGGAGCTGATGAGGAGGACCTTCCCATTCACACTTCAGGACAGAGCCATGAGATGGCACAGACGATTGGGGAGGAGATTCGATACGTGGGGAGAGCTACGCCGAGAGTTTCTACAGAGATACTTTCCCCAGCTTAGAGTAGAGTTTATGCGGTCTTTGATCATCGAGTTTTCAGTTGACCCCAGGAGCCATTGCAGGAGGCATGACCGAGGTTTCTTGACCTCTTGGGGAGATTTCCAGACCACGGACTTCCACTGACAGACCTTGTAGAGATCTCCATGCGAGGGATGACCGCAGAGTAGCTAGTACTGGTGATTACCACATGTGGCGGTTCACACCGCAGTTCCGACATTCACTTACTGGATACCATCTCGAGGCTACTTTCACAGAGGTCTTCTTCACGAGATGCCGTAGTCAGGACAACACATGAGGACGTTGCAGTACCAGTGCGGTGTGTTACATTACAGGTGGATACACTTGCTACACACCAGCTCGAAGACTTGGATGCTCCAGCACCACAGAGTACAGATGAGATGACTGCTATAGCTGAAGTTCGACCCAAAGTCTTCTCGAGTTCCCATTGGTTTTCCAACTGGAGTTCGAGTCAGCCCCAGAGTTTCCAGTCCCGGAGGAGTCAGCTTCTTTTCTACAGAGATACTTCTCGGAGTTTGACAGATTTCATGACTCAGCTCAACATCCACAGTTCGATACGGGACACCACTTTGAGAGACCAGACACAGATAGTCCCATATTCAAGCCTTTTTTCCTCCATTTTGACGAGACAGACGTAATTGCTGAGGACCAGTTGGCAGCCAGCATTGCCGCCGAGCGAGGATCAGCCGCAGACACTTTGCCAGCCTTTGCGGTGTTGACAAGTACCTTCTCCTACTTCCAGATTGCCGAGAGCCACACTTCCGATGATGATGCAGCCTGGTGCACCGAGTGGATACTCGACATCAGCGCAGATGCCCTTCTAGATCCTGATCCTCTCTTACTCACTTCTGATATTGCATTTCTCCCCGAGGGTTATCTGTGGGAGAATGCCGCACACGATGAGTACTCGGTTTCACCTTCTGAGATGTATCCGATCTGGCGGAGCACAAAACCGAGTCTTTTGATCATTCTGATTCTGAGTCTTCTCACCTCGACGACCCTCGCGAGGATGAGCCCATCCTGGAGATATTCGATGATCTGCCTGATTTGCTTCTATTTCATGCATCGAATATCAGTCTTCTTAGAGAGTCTCCAGATCTTGACTGCCCACACCTTTTTGAGACATTGATTGACTTGGAGGATTCCATGACTGATCCATCCTTCTCCACGTTTGATTTCTTCGGCTCCACATTTCCATTCCAGTCTGATCCAGAGCCGATGATTTCTTTTGTGCTACCGGATCCCGATCACTTACTTCCATATCCTTGGCCGGTAGCAGACACCCACTTGATTGCATACCTGGGTGTCTTTCTTTACACTTTTGAGTTCGTCGCTGTTCTCATACCGAGACTGCGACGAAAATACAACATTTGCCTTACTGATGCCGACCTGAACCTTGACACGACATTATCCTGGCCTTTGCGCCCAGCTAGGGGCTTAAAATCTAGCGCTTGTTGAGAGGCACCTCAACATTGTACTCTTTTGTATATACATGTTTCGTCTTAGTTTGATTTTTCTTTCTTCCGTTCTTGTTTTCACCCCAAGTCTCGCTTAGGATTATCTTTGCTATACTTAGGATATACCTCATCCTAAGTATAGGGGGGTGGAAACACCGGGTTGTTCTTCCGTTCTGTTTCATCACTTCTGTTGTGTTGCCTATACTTAAGGATTCTTCACCTTAAGTATAGGGGGAGTGATGTCCTCTCACCTTGTATATATTTGTTGATTTTCTTCGTGTCTTGGTACCCCTGTTTTTATTGCCTATACTTAGGGATATTTTACCCTAAGTATAGGGGGGTAGACCCTGTACATTCTTCACTCGGTTTTCCCTTCGTGTACAGCCTGCTATACTTAGGATTATTTGATCCTAAGTATAGGGGGAAAAGCCGAGGTCCTCTTGATTTCTATTCTTTCATTCATCTTTGTATATAGCCTTCCTTTTCACTTCCCTATACTAAGCACGAGTTATGTCTTCTTCATCGCTCTTGACTCTGAGGACATCTTTCGAGCTAAGTATAGGGGGGTGTGTATATATATTCCACACCCCGGAGGAGGGATCTTCACCGCTCTATATTTCATAGTGTAAATAAATAAAATAAAAACCATAAAAATAAAAATAAAACAAAAAGAAATAAAAATAAAACCAAACCCAACATTGTATATATACCATATATGTATATAAATAAAAGTATATATTTAGCCCTTGTAAACAAATAATAAAAATAAAATAAAAATACCAAATTATTCCAAATTTTATTATATAAATAAATAAAATATAAAATTGGAATAAAATATACAAAAATAATTAATTAAAAATCAAAAATAAAAAATGTATATTGTATATACCTATATATAATAATACTATTTTGTAAATACTTAATTTTTATTTCAAAAAAAATAAATAAAAATCACTAAAAAATAGTTTAAAAACAAATAAACATTTTGTATGTTTTGAGTTTTTCGAAAATAAGCCAATTAGTATTTTTAAATGAATTATCAATATTGGATAATTGGCGGCCTCCCATTGGTCCACGGGGGATTGTTGACCCCCGGTCAACTCTCCCCCTGGACCACGTCTGTTCCGGATCTGCGCCGGATCCGCCTTTTCTCCCAATTTTCGTGCCTTGATCCGAACGCCAAATCATTAAACCCCGGGTCCTGATTAAAGATTCATCAACCGAGATCCACGCCCGGTGGTTTCTCCTTGGGGTCCGAGCTCCGATATCCATGCCTGACCCCTTCTTCTCGGACCCCTAGGACTATTTAGCTCGAGCTCCAGCCGCATTTCATGCCATCTTTGGCTCCACCTTCCCATCCTAGGATCTCCACTACCTTCCCTAGAGTGACAGCTAGCCGCGGGTCGTGTTGCAGTGAGGAGGAGGTGTCCCAGCCACTGATCCGGCGACGTTTCGCCGCCGTGCGCCGCCCAGGAGCAGCGCTCGAGCCTCGAGCCTCAACGTCCCATGAGGCAAAGACCAGGAGCTCCAGGAGCTCATTCCTAGTCAACATCACGCATCCGGTAAGCTTGATTCATCCTAGCTTTCTCGAATTTCCAATTTCACCCAATTCTTCCATTTGCTGTCGTTCGTCGATTCCGACCATATCAGTCACCCTCTCGATCATCGGACTCGACCCTCACACCCACGAGACTTCTCCGCACCATCTGCACCCACTCACACCCCCTGACTCGCCCCAGAGCAGGGACTTCGATCTTCACCGCCGTCGCTTCGCCGAAGATCGACCATCTCACCTCATCCGACCACCACATCACCCCTAACCGGGTCGAGGCATTTTGCCCTCAACCCAAGAGCTTGTTGTGTGGATTTTCAGGTCAAAAGGGCCCCATCTGGGGGTCTTCACGTTCGGGCTCATGAGCCCCAGCTCCGCCTTCGTCGCCGGAGCTCCTCGGAGCCTCCCGGCGTCATCGGAGGAGCTCGTCAGCTGCGGAGCATCAAGGCGGAGCGAGTCCGCACCTTAGTAGCAGCAGAGGAGGCCCAACGTAGCCGTGGTGCTCTGGCGAAGTTCGCTGGAGCCAAGTTCTTCCAAGAGCTTCCAGAGCTGTCTGATCCTTCTCGCCGCTCCAGTTGTGATCCACACCGTCCATTTGAGGAGCATCCGACACCGTTGATCCATTTGGGGAGTTGATCAGGACCGTCCATTGCAGAGGAGAGGCACCCTCGATTCTAGAGCGTCAAATCATCCACATGGCTCCCTCTCCACCGTCCGATCATAGCCGAGGGCCCTTCGACAGGCGCAGCGCACTAGCAGGCGTCAGATCAGCCACGTGGCGCCGTACCAGCCCTCGGATAATAAGTGGGGTAATTTTACTTAGGCCCCCTCCTGTTTTGCATTTTCGTTTTAGTCCTATAAATATTTTCCGTAGTTATTTTTAGTTTGGTAAAATTGTATAGAGGACCTGGTTGTTTATTTTAATTGCATTTTACCCCTGTGTATGTTGGACATGTGCATCGTCACGTGATATGTTGGTGAATTTGCATGATATGGGCCTGTAGTCTGGATGTGTTAATGAATGAAATACATTTCTTGTTAATTGCACTTATGCCCCTGTGAATGATGTTATTCGACATGTGTTGAATTTGTTGGGCTTTTTACAACTTTGCCCCTGGACGTTTAGCACCTGTTGCTAATAAGTCCAGGGACTTGAGTTTCTTTACATTTGGGTCCCTCAGTTCTAGCCCACGTGCCGTACGCATGGGGAACTTGGAGAAATTGCACGAGGACCCCCTGAACTTCTGATTTTGTTACTTTTTGGCCCCAAAAGATATTTTTTTTTACGAACAGGTCCCTGTGCACTGTGGGCTCTTGTTTGTTTTAAATATAATATCAAATTTTATCCAAATTGAGTGAAAATTGGACACGTGGCTCCTGCCACTGTGTAGAATCTTCACCAATTTTTGGGAACATTTTTGAGCCCTTTTAGTATTTCTAAAAATTCAAAACCCCCCATTTTTCTGCCAATTCAGATTTAAAATTCATAAAAATATATAAACCTCTTTAAAAATTACAAAAAATTCAGATTTTGTGTGTTTTTGTGTGTTTGATTTTCTGACCAGTTTTGGTTATTTTTAGATTGATAAAAACCATAAAAACTAAAAAACCTTGAAAACCTCATAAAAATTCCAATAAATCATAGAAAATTCAAAATTCAAAATTATTTTTTTCTGAATTTTTGTTTTTGTTTATATTTTCTAGGAAAAATACCTCCAGGCCTTGAAAAGACCATTTAGTATTTTTAATTGGTCTTTGAATCCTGGCTGGACAACTGCATAATCTTTTTGCCTTCTTTTATTTTTAGAAAATTCCCTAAATATCATAAAATTCTCAAAAATTCACTAAAAACAGTAAAAAATATAAAATTTATAAAAACATTTTTGTTGGAATTTTTAGAGCATTTTTGAGTCATTAAATAATTGCTTGAAGTTGTTTATATTTGCCTTTTTATTGTTTTCTTCATAATTTAAAAATCCAAAAAAATATAAAAATATTAAAAATCCACCAAAAAAATATTTGTTTATATTTTCTTTGTTTTCTGACTACTTCGTAGGCCGCGAGGCCAATCTGCACTCCTCGAGTTTGACCCTGGGTGCTATACCAGGTTAATATCATAGCGAGACTGCTATTTTGATTCTCATCGATTTTTATCTCTGATTGGTGGTCTTATTTTTTTTCTTGATTGAGCTCTGAGTCCCGAGTGACTGAGGTCAAAACGACCTTAGTGAGATACTTTACCTTAGTCGTTCGGGCGACTCATCACTAACATCCATCTTTCCATGTCATGATCCCCAGGAGCTTCATCACATGACGTCCGATCATTGTCAGACTTAACTGACACATGGAATACATCCTCAAACTTATTTGAAGAAGTATTAGTGTCTCATCTTCAATTATTCTTTTAATTTCCGATTTCTGGAGCCTCATTATCTTCTCAAGATTACATGAGTTCCTTTACTTCATTTTCATCTTGATTCTTAAGAGAGTCATCCTCTAAGAATCACATTCTCAGAGATGAGATCCTTTAAGAATCTGAAGGTCATAAAGTAGGTATACAATACCATCCTTTATTTTCTTAATGAAGTAGCACTCTCCAGTGCCAGATTCCAGCTTAATCACATGGAACCTTATTAAGGACATATATAATGTAGTCTCTACCACATATATATATATATATATACTTGGAAACTAAGAGATAATTATGCTAAGATTAATCATTGATCAAATCATGTCACACATGATCAATTGTATCTCCCTACAACTCTATTGAGTTAAGGTTCATTAGGAGGATTGAGAGAGGAATGATATTCATATCTCCGTAAGGTATTCCATGAATTCATTTAATAGGTACAAGCTACCTCGGTTAGATCAAATTCATTTCATCTTCCTTCAAACTTTGGTTCTAAATCAAAATTGTGAAATCTTTGAACATTTCAAAGATTTCTTAGGTGAAGAGAAGAAATCTCATATCATACATAATCATCAATAGATATCACATATCCATAATGTTTACTATGATATAGATGATTCACATACATCAATATGTATGAGATCCTGAATACCTTGACATTTTACACCTTTCCCAAAGAAGGGTGTATTAGACATTTTACTTTGAATACAATATTCATAAGTATGCAAGTTTTGAAATTTTAGAAATTCTAAAGTTTCATCTCTTACTTGTCCTTTGATCTCATCAATAGACATATGTCCAAAACATGATGCCAGATCATTGTCAAATGGTCATTATCCTCCTATTGATCTTTAAAGGTTTAATTTTCAGTATTAGAAATCTTAATGAACCATTCATTAATTTTCTAATTTAGTGGAGTCCACTAGATGTTAGATTACTATCTGAAATATTTCCATCATAACTCTCTATGATAGGTTTATTCCAGAATTCTCCAACATTTAGAAATAAACTATGAGTGTATTCTAATATCCAGGTCACAGAGACATTCTCTAAGACTAAGGGCTCCCACTGAAAATATGAAGTCTATTGATCCAATGAAAAATGTTGTAACAGTTGCATTACTTTCAACAAGGATGACCATTAAACCTTAAGATCAAATTTCTAATATTCTAATACATATGCAACCAATTGCAAGTGTCATTAGAAATTTGAGATATAATTATTAGACTTTATCTTATCAAATAAGTAAGTCAATTTCAATGATTATATGTAGATTATTCTGATGTACTATCTGATTCCTTCTCTAAGGATTCTAGATAGATTTAATAGTCATACTATCAATACATCAACATATTGCAGTATTGGCATTCATCCAACTCTTTGGATGTCACATAGAAGTCATTGAAGTACAGTCAACTCTCTGACTTCCCTTCGTACTTGGGTCCAACCCATGCTTCCACTGCGCTCCCTTTATCTATAAGCAACCATTGCTCAAGACCAAGGTCAGTCAGATCGGACTTGAGACGAGAGGTCTCTTTGTTTAGAGACTCGATCGCAACCACGCTTCAAGAGGTAATCCTATTACTTGTTTGTGGTTTAGACGAAACGATCCGAGAAGTGTTCTTCGATCATATGGTCTCGTCACTTAGAAAATTTTAATTTCTGCTGCATCGAGCAACTAGTGCGACAAGTCGCTCCCGATCGCATTCGATGCGATCATCACGCTTCCATGATGCGCTTGAGGATTTTTCCCGTATGCTTCACATGCACCTTTGGAATGTCGCCGGGGCGTTACATAGACCTAAGGGTATCCGTCTGAAAGCATATGTCCCAAAGGGATAGGTGAATGTGGTCTTGTCTTGGTCTTCGGGCGCAATGGTCACCTGATTATATCCGGAGTACCCGTCTAAAAAGCAGTAGTGACTCCTCCCTGCTAGCCTCTCTATAATATGATCAATAAAAGGCAGCGGGAATTGATCCTTCTTGGTGGCATGGTTCAATCGTCTGTAGTCCACACAGACCCTCTAAGAAGTGGGTACCCGGGTAGCGATCTCCTCTCCAGACTCACTAACAACTGTGGTGACTCCCGTCTTCTTGGGCACCACATGTAGCAGACTGACCCATTTGGAGTCGGAGATGGGGTAGATAAAATCGATGCTCCACCATTTCAAGATCTCCTTCATGACAACCTCTCGAAGGTTCGGGTTCAGCCGCCGCAGGAACTCACGCGATGGCTTCGCGTCCTCTTTGAGATAGATATGGTGGGAGCATAGGGCCAGACTTATCCCCTGGAGATCGGCTACGCTCCATCCTATCGCCTTGCGGTTCTTTTCAAGAACCCCCATCAAACGGGATTCTTGCTCTCCAGTCAAATTCGTTGAGATAATGACTGGGTGCATCTCATGCTCGCCCGCAAGGAACCTATACTTCAGCGATGACGGCAAAGGCTTCAGCTCTGGACAATTGAGTGGTGGTGGATCTGGCCTCTGAAATGTCTGAGTGAATGCGACCAAATCTGCATGGGAGAATGAGAACTCTCGCTGAAAATCTGTATCTGATGAAGGCTACTCTACTGGCGTGTCTCTTCTCTGACTGGAATCAGCCTCCACCCTAGCTGTAGGCTCTGGGGAAATCAGACAAGGAATCAAATCATCAAACTCGGCCCAATCTATGTCTGACTCCGAGGGATCTGAATCTGAATCAAAAGAAGAATCTGCTTCGCGATCGGGAACCGGCTCTGCTGCCTAAAATGTATCCTGGACCAGGAATGTGCTCTCCAAGCTCTCCTCTGCTGGCATCTGTGCATCAACGGACTCTGAAGGTGAGAGGATGGCTCGTGAAACTAGATCGGACCAAACTGCCTCATCATCTGTAATCACAAAATCACAGTCTTGGTGGATATCTCGCTCTGCCTCTGTCATCTGCTCTGAATCTAAAGGAGGCTCTGAGCAAGCTGAATCTCTGTCTCTAGTATCCTCGATCGTCTCTATTTGTATACTCTCACCCTCGACGCAAAAGTATACCTTCCCTCTATCATGATAGGACACTGCCTTGGCTGTGGCCAAGAACAGGCATCCTAAAATGATGGGGGTATCGGTCACGAACTCAGGGATCTCCTTGTCCAACACAACAAAGTCCACAGGGAATTTCAGGCCCTGAATCGTGACAACATTATCCTTCAGCAACCCCTTCGGCCTCTTGAAAGATCGATCAATAAATTAAAGGACCGTCCTGCTCTATCGAAGAGGGCCAAACTCGAATTGGTCGAGTAAGGCTGCCTGAAGTAGGTTGGTCGAAGACCCGCTGTCTAATAGAGTACGGTCGAACTTCTGCTCGTGAAAATGGCATCTGACATAAGGGGCTCCTGCATCTGGCCTCTTGGCTGGCAGATAGTTTTGGATGGCGAAGCAAGTGGCACGAGTGAGTACATGGATATCTGACTGGTGGTTCCTCTTCTTCCTTCGAATGGTGGTCCTGTCTCTAAGGTTCCTCTAAAAGAGGGGGATGTGCTCCAAGGCCTCCTGTAGAGTCAGCTGTATATGAAATCTGTCCATCATCTGCTGGTTGAACTCCAGCTGGTGCGATCTTTTTGGATTTTCTTTGGTCCCCTTAGCCAAGCGGAGTGCTTGCGGAAAGGGGACGGCTGGGTCCTTATAAGATGAAGGACTAGGATGGGTCTATGCTGCTCAGGCAAAGTAGAATCCATACACAAATCATCAATCAACACAAATGGATTCAAAAATAATAAACCCTTTCCTTTATTCATAAAATCGTCCTGAGATACATGAATTGAATGAAATGCAACAGGAGAAGAATTGGTGGCCTCAACACCACCCTCAGCATCTGGAATAGTGGCATCGGAACCATGCTCTAGCTTAACAACAATGGTGGCATCAGTACCACCTCCTCCATCTGGTGAAGCGACGACATCAGTACCGTTGGATGGATCAACATCCTCAGTGGCGTTAGCACCACCGTCATCATCGTGATCATGAGCGGCATCAGCACCGCTCTCCTCCTTGTCTGGCTCCTGAATCTGCATGGGGTTGTCACTCAGATGAGGCGCCGCCGGCTGGCATCCTACCACTACTGAGTGTGACAAAGTCAGCATCAAACATGTATGTAGAAATATCACCAAGGTAATCACTAGGAGTGGTAATCTCTGTGAACTCTACCTGCTCAGACTTCCTCTTGAGGTTGTTCAGATTGGGCTCGATCTGGGCAGGAATGGTGGCCTTCCCCTTCACAATCTCTCTCATCTCCTGTCTGAACTCGTCCATCTCATGTCTGAAAGTAGCCCGCTGCTCGGAGATGAGGCGGGCTAAGTCGTCTAAGGTGGGCTTCTCATAGGCGGGCCCATGAGAACCTGATGGGTGGCCTCTCTGGTAATGAGGCTACTGTTGCTGGTGAGAGAGATAAGGGGACTGGGAGTGATACTGCTGAGGTTGTTGTGGCTGCCTCCAAGATTGTCCCTGCTGATAGGGATGAGGACCATGCTACTGGTATGACTGTTGTGGCTGCTACTGGTGTGATGGGAACTGGGGCTACTGGTGCTGGTCTCGCTGCTGGCTATACTGGATACCCTGAACTGGAGGCTGCTATTGGGAACTGGTACCTCCAGTCGACCAACGGAATCCGTGATGGTCTCGTCGGATCCTAGGCTGGGGTCGGTCATACCATATCCCGTTGACATCCATTAACGGCTCCTGCTCGTAAGTGGGTGGAGGGAGTATTGCCAGGGGCTGGTCAGGCTGATACACCACCATCTGGCTATCCTGAGATGGTGGTGACTGAACGTACTGCTGCTGCGGCTGCTGATACGGCTTCGCCTTGACATGGTGGACATGTCGATAGTGGGCGGAGGGCTGGGTCAAGCTGCTGCTGTTGCTGCCTGGGTCTGCCCGTGACCTGAGACGGGGCTGAGAAGCCGTCTGTACCTCCTGGAGACACATGATCTGGGTCTTCAGGTCACTCAACGTCTGTGCCATCTGATCTATCTGTGACTTTCCCTATCACTTCTTCTTCTCTATCAACTCGATCCAGTCCAGCTTCTCGCTGATGATACCCATGTCAGCGACTGTCGACTCTGCCTGTGCTGCTGTCGCTGACGAAGTAGAGGGATAGACATCGACCCATGCTATCCTCTGACAGGACACGGCCTGTGGCTGGGGCTTCCCCTGTGTAGAGACGGGTCTGTGACATCACCGTGTAGTTCTCAGCCATCTCCTCGTAAATGGCCCATACCTAATCCTCATCCTTGACAAAGTATGAGCCCCCACAGGATGCATTCAGTAACCCCTGCATCTCCGGTGTAAGCCCACAACAAAAGCTCTGAACAAGGTTGGGCTTTGAAATGTCATGATGGGGACATCAGTCTGTAAGCTCCCTGAAGCGATCCCATGCCTCGTGAAACTGCTCGTTGGGGAGCATGGAGAAATTGCTGATCAGGGCCCTAGCTGCATTGGTCCGGTCGAGTGGATAATACATGTTGAGATACTCATTCCGGACCTGTTCCCAAGTAGTCACGAATCATCTGAGATGCTTCATCCAGTTGGCTGCTCTGTCGACGAGGGAGAAGGGAAATACCATCATCTTGATGGTGTCCTCGTCCACGCTGCGATCATGGACAATGCTGCAGATCATCTCGAACTCTTAGAGATGAAGGTGTGGCTCCTCAGTGGCAAGTCCGTGGATGCGAGGAAGGGGCTGAATAGTCTGAGGCGGGAACTTGAAGTTTCCTGCGATAGCTGGCAGGACAATCCATCTGTGTGTCAGAGTTGCACCAGGGTTGTGCAACTCTCTCATCGGGCGTGCTGCTGTTGGCTGTACGGGCTTCTCAGGCTGTCTAGCATCGGGTCCATCTCCTCCTCCGGGTCTGCGTTGCTCTCGATCTGCTCGCATCTTCTCCATCTCCCGGCGCATGTCAACCATGAAAGCCCCCTGATCTCGAATATGTCTATGCATCGTTGCAAGGGAGACTAATAGGGTGTTGTTGATCGCACCCTGGTCCAGTACATATGTTTGCTCTGCTCTGAGGCCATCGGTGCGGTCCTCACTGCTGGCCATGGTCTCTGCAAAGGCAAAAGACCCAAAGTCAGGTGCCGATAAATCAACTGGCTGCTGCTCTCTCTGATCGGGCACTGACACCTCAGGACTGGTAGTAGAAGGGTGGTCAAGGGGGAACAGGGTGGAATCGAACTCGGGTTTGGAGAGCGGGTCTCGGCTCTTGCGAACCAACCTAGATGAGCGGGCTGGAGTGCTTGAAAGCGGTGTAGCCAGAGGCTACCTAAGGGACCTCCGACCTATCATTTCGATCTGACGAGTAAGGCGGATGAGATCTGAATAGCAAACAAGATGGTCAAACAATACCCCAAGTTCACCTACGCACGCAGAGCAGATGACCGTGAAGGTTCTGTCTTTTATCTTGTCATTTTTATTTAGATGATAAGACAATCTATCAGAGCGATTAAGCGAGCTGTTGAGAATCCAACGCCCCCAGGAGACTGTCCCAATCCCAAACTAGATCTTTCCCAGCCAGTACAAGCCATGGACCGTTTACTGGCTACCCGATCGGCTCGCTCTGTTAAGGATATGGTGGCCTGCTTTACCGGATACCGGAGCAATCCTCACTGGAGAGCGACTAGCTCAAAAGCAGTAGTTTGAAGAAGGGTCGGATATGGCTCTAGCCTAGTGTGCGTGTCACTCTCTCGCTCATCCAAACCAAGCAATGAGTGGATTGCTCTACCAATGTAAATTTTTTTGGTGAAGTGATTTTTAGGTCAAGTTTGCTTAAACAGTCCCAATTTTATGGTTTAAATATTTTAGGTATTTTTCTAAACAAACAACGCCTAACGAATTTTTCGATTCTCCTAATTATTATTAAGTCCAAAAAATGGGGGGAGAGGACGAAAAAGCCGATGCACGATGAAACTCAATGATGCATGCATGAGATAGAAGACGTACCTTTCTCTAGTAGTCTACATGCAAAATGATCAGCGCATAAATTTAAAGACAGAATTTAAACTAATCTAAATGATGCAGCGAGGAAAACAACCTTAATCAGGAATTTCTACACATGAAGCACAATAGCTAACGGGTCAACGGGACGGGTCGGGGTCCGATCTCTGATGCCGATCGGTGTCTGCCACAACAGATCCTACCAGCACCATATACGACCTCTAGCGGCACGTGACCCCTCAAGTGCCCAGGTTAGCTTTTTATTAATGAATTAATTAAGGTCCAATTATTCGGTCTACAGGAACATGCAGAGTTATTAAGGTTGGGCCCTAATTAATTACGTCACAAAGCAATGGAAATTCCTAGGCTAAGGCTGAATCCTCGAGAAATCAAATAAAAAGAAAGAGGCGATAAAATCAGAAAACCGGCGAAAAATGCAGTGAGGTCCCCATAGCACACTGGTTCTCGGTGAAACAGACCCCGAAAATCACCAAGAGTCTCTGAGAGTCTGAGTATGTCCCTGTATTATTACAATAATATAAGTATTGAAATAAAAACTAAACTAAACCTAAACTACTCTTACCTCTCTCCTGCTAGCCTCTCTCGCACTCTCCTGCAGCTCTATGGAGAAAGGATCTGCCTCCAAATCTCACGGTTGTGTCGTCTTCCCGAAGAAAGCTACCTCGGTCCTTGGGCCCTTGTAAGAAAGTCAAACAAGAGGTGTCAGTCTACAGATTATTATAATAATGGAAAATGAAATAAAATAAAATGAAATGAAAAATAAATGCAAAAATAAAAACAAAAGCAAAGCAAATAAAATAAAAAGAAATAAAAACAAACAAAAACAAAAACAAAAATAAAAAGAAAGCAAATAAAGAAAAATGAAAGAAAAAGAAAATCGCAAAAGCCGCAAAAGAACAAAAAGCCACAAAAAAAGCCGACTTCTAAGCCGCGCTCCCCGACAACAGCACCATTCTGATGAGCGAGAGATCCTCGCAATCTAGGTAAAGGTATGAATTTGGGTCGTTGCGACCCAAACCGCGAAGCTCACTCAACAAGAAAAATAAAATACCACCAAATAAAAAAATCGAACAAGTCAAACAAATAGCGGTCTCGTTATTTTATTTTACCTGGTATAGCTACCAGGGTCGAACACAAGGAGCACAGATTGGAAATACTACGAAGTAGTTGGTAATCAAAATAAAAAAAGGAATAAAATATTTTTGGTGGATTTATAATTTTTCAATTTTTTGTGATTTTTAAAATAAGGAAAAATTTAGAAAAAGTGGAAAAGGGCACAAACAAATATTTATTTAACACACCAAAATAGGTCAGAAAATTAAGATAAAAATATTATAATTTTTCAAGCGTTTTTGATATTTTTCTCAGATTTTTATGATTATAAGTTATTTTTTTAAAATGAAACAAGGGCAAAAATCAAAGATAATGTGCAACTAGAATCTAAAGGCTATTTAAAAATGTCTATGCTGAAGAAAAATACTGGAATTGCATTTTTTGATTTTTTAAAATTTTAAAGATTTTTCTAAGTTTTTAAGGGTTTTTAAATTTTTAGGGGTTTTGTAAATCAAAAGCAATGAAAATTGGATAGAATTAAAAACACAATAAAAGAAGCCAACAATAATTTTTTAGATTTTTTAGAGTGTTTTAAATATTTTTAGTTGATTTTTCAATTTAGACAGAAGAAATTTTTTAGGTTTTTGAATTTTTAAAAATAGAAAATGAAAACAAAACAAGCCCAAAAATTCATGGAAATTTTTACAACAAGGCAGGAGCCATGTTTCCAAATTTCATGAAGTTTGGATGAGAATTGATATTTTATTCAACCAATCAAAATCATACAGCACTCACGGACCTAAGTGTAAAGAAAGTAAGTTCCAAGGACCAAGCAGTAACACACGTAAAAAGTGTGGGGCCAAATATGCAAAAAGCCTAAGGCGCACGGGGTCGGCACGTGAATCAAACAAGTAGAGGCATAAATGTCATTCCTATTTATAAAAATTGAAATAGTAACAACCATAAAGTCTATGCAGGAATATGTAAATAACCCACAAAGCACGTGCTAGACCATGTGAACTACTCTCAGAGGGACTAAATTGCAAATAAAATAAATAAGCGATCCTAAATGCAAAATGTCCAAACTAAAAATAACTTCTAAAAATATTTACAGGACTAAACGGAAATGTAAAAAGCGAAGAAGGCCTAAGTATAATTTACCCTTCTTATTACAGATCCAACGTATGAGGGGCTTCACTTAAGATCGGACGGATGTGATTGGGTGATACCATTTCGACGATGGACGACTTGCAGAGGATCCTCAGATAGATCCAACGGATGAAAGCTCCCCGTAGAAGGATGGCTGAGATTAGACCTGGCGGAGAAGCTCGATCTGACGATGGTGAAGCTCTCTAGAAGAATGCCGATAAACTCACCTCCGATGAGCTTCAATCGGCCGATACGTGCGACTGGGAGGTCCTCCGAAGTTGCTAGAATGGGCGAATCAATGCTGGCGACAGTCCACAGCTAATGGTTCTCTCCGATGAGGTCGGGAGGTCCTTGAAGGCTCAGGCGACGTGAATGACCTGGAGCTCCCGTGCTCTGGCGTTTGGACCTCCAGATGAGGTCTGTTCTCATTCAAACCTGCACAGAACAACAACTGGGTCGAGGGAAAAATGCCTCGATTCGGTTGCGGGCGAAATGGGTGAAGGGGCGAGGCGGAGTGGGGCCTTCCGGCGAGGCGACGGTGGAGGAAGGCGATAACCCTGTTACTAGGTGAACCAAGGGGGATGAAGGGGCGAAGAAGGTGGATAGGAGTCTCGCAGAGGGGAAGGGATGGTCAGGATGATGAATCGAAGGTCCGATGACGCTAGATGATCCGATGAAGCTCAGGTGACCGGATTTGAAAAGGCTAAAATTAAAGATAACTAAGGGCTATCTAGGCTACCTGGTGGATGCTAGCGTCTGGGATGGAGGTCAGCTACCTCCTGGGGTCTTCGCCTTGATGGAGCAACATCTCCAGAGGCTCGGGCTCACCGGGTGGCGGAGCATGGCGAGAAGACTCATCAAACCTAGGGCTAAAGGCCTCAAATCCTCGCTACAACTCTCTCTTGCACTCACTGTCACTCTAGGAAGGAGAAGGAGCTCACTAGTGATGAGGGCAATGGTAGAAGATGCGGGAAAATGGCGACTGAGGTCCGACAAGTATGGGGCTCGGTTGGGTAATCTGAGGAGCGGACCCCTAAAGATGATATCGGGCAAGGGTCATGGATCAATCCTCGATATTTGGAGCCTCAAGTTGAGAGTGATGGAGAACGGATCAGTGCGGGAAAATTGGAAGAAAATCGGGTTGGCACCATATCCGCGAAGAAGACCGGCCCAGGGGGGAGTTGACCGGGGGTCAACAACCCCTCTGGACCAATCAGAAAAAAAGAAAAAGGAAAAGATTTGTAAATTAAAAAAATAGCAAACGATTTTATTTAATAATATTTACAAAATAAAAAATGTTTATTTATTTTCAAACTATTTTTTAGTGATTTTTATTTATTTTTATGAAAAATAAATTATGTTATATACATTATATTATATTGTATACATGTATAAAATACGTATGTATTTTATATTATTATTTTTATTTTCTTATTTTTGTACAAATAATTTAATTTTATATTTTATTTAATTACAACATAAAATTTAGAGTATAAAATAATTTTATTTTTATTATTTATTTACAAGGGTGAAATAAATAGTTATAGATACATATATACATGGTATGTACAAGATGGAGAGCGAAATGATTTTATTTTGGGTTTTATTTTATTTTTCTCATTTTTTTTATTTTTAGAAATATATACAAAATAATAAAGACACATTTTTATTTTTGTTTTTATGAGAATAAAATATATACATAAGAAGGAACATATATGAGGTTGAAGGGCGCTATCTCTCTCTACTTGTTTTATTTTGCGGTCAGGCCACTGCTTGGCCCTCCCTTGGGATTTGGTCACTCAATATTTATTCTAAATATCTCCTTCTTTTTCTTTATTCTTTATTCTTTTATTTTTGCACAAATACATGCTAATTATTGAATATTATCAAATGCATGCCTTTTGGTAATTTATTGTATTTACATCTATCTACATGGTATTTTGCCAAGATAATTAGCTAAAATAAAAGAATAAAGAGTGATGAACGAGTATTCATCAATCGCACATTGGCTTTTTCAACTTCCTCCCCCTATTTTATTAGACTCAAAATAACCAAAGAAATCAGAAAATTCGTTAGGAATTGTTTTTATTCAAAAAAATACATAAAAAGAGAAAACACATAAAATTAGGACTGCTAATGCAAACTTTACCCTAAAATACACTTCACCTAAAAATCTTTGTTTTGGGGAGACTCACCCCCTCCTTGGTTGATTTATCTGCAGCGAGAGAGTGACCCGTACACTAGGCTAGAGCCATACTAAAACTCCTTTCAGACTACTGTTCTTGTGGTTGGTTGCTCTCTAGTGAGGACTTCAACAGGTTGCCAGTAATCAATCCAGGTCTTCCTTAGCACAGTGAATTGATTGGGTAGCCAGTAAACGGTCCACGATTCATACTGAGTCAGAAAAACTAGCTGTAGGATTGTGCCAGTCTCCTGGGAGCATCAGGTTCTCAATAGCTCTCTTAATCGCTCTGATGGATTGATTGATCACCTAAATAAAATTGACAAGATTAACGACCGATCTTTCATGGTCATCGGCTCTAGTGTTGCGTAGGTGAATTGGAGATTTGATTTCTGATCTTGTTTGCATTCCAGATCTCATCATCATAAATCCCTATATCATGATGATGGGAAGAAGGTACCTTAGGATGCCTTTGACATCATCGCTTTTGAGCACTCCTCCTCATTCATCCAGGGCAACACCGGAGAGCCCAGACCTATTCTCTGAACCTGAGTTCGCTACCACCCTATTCCCCCTCGACCACCCTTCTTCCAGTCCTGAGGTGCCAGAGCAGAGGCCATCACATATTTATGTACATTTGACAGCACCTGAGTTGGGGTCTTTTGCCTTTGTAGAGACCCAAGAGATGGCCAGCAGTGAGGGATGCATCGATGAGCAGCCCTGGGGTTCGACGCATGTACTTGATCAGGGCGCCATCAACAACACACTGCTAGCCTCCTTGGAGGCCATGCAACGACAGATCAGAGACCAGGGAGCATTCATGGTAGAGGTGCAATGAGAGCTAGCACATATGCGAGCTGATAGAGCAGAGCCATAGAGACCAGATGGTGGAGAGATTCCAGCAGTTGGAGGAGGAGACATATGACCATAGGATCAACAGGAGCCAACCAAACCTGCACGGACGATGAGGCAGTTGCACAACCCTGGCGGAACCCTCACCCATCGTTGGATCCAGCTACCAGAGATTCTGGGCGACTTCAATCTTCGCCCTAGATGATTCAGCTTTTGCTCAAGTTCCATGGGCTAGCTACCGAGGAGCTGCATCTACATCTCTAGGAGTTCGAGATGATCTGCAGCACGGTCCATGATAAATTCATGGACGAGGACACCATCAAGATGATGGCCTTCCCTTTCTCCTTAGTCGATAGAGCAGCCTACTGGCTGAATCATTTGGGGAAGTATGTCACCACCTGGGAGCAGCTTCGGACCGAGTACTTGAACAAGTACTATCCACTCGGTCAAACCAACACAGCATGAGCATTGATCAACAACTTCACCATGATCCCAAACGAGCAGTTCCACGTGGCTTGGGATATATTTAGAGAGATCATCGATTCGTGTCCACATCATGATATATCCAAGCCCAATCTAGTCCAGAGCTTCTTTTGTGGGCTGACACTAGAGCTCTAGGGGTAGTTAATGCCTCATGTGGAGGGTCCTACTTTGCCAAGGATGAGGACTAGGCCTGGGCCATCTACGAGGAGATGGCAGAAACTACATGGTGATGTCCCAGACTAGGGTCTACATTCAGGGGAAGCCCCTCCCACAGGATGTGTCCTATCAAAAGATAACACAGGTCGATGCAGGTCTTTCTACTTCGTCAGCAACAGCAGCACATACCGAGTCCTCAGCCGCTGACATGGGGATCATAAGCGAGAATCTTGACCGCATCGAGATTATTGAGAAGAAGAAGTGCCCGGACCTTAAACAGATTGATCAGTTGGCACAGACACTGAGTGACCTGAAGACTCAGATCATGTGTCTCCAAGAGGCACAAACGGCTCCACAGTTCCATCTCAGGTCACAGGCTGATCCCAGTAGCAACAGCTCCACCCAGCCTTCTGCCACCTATCGCCAGGTTCACCACATTCAGGCAGATCTGGTCCAGTCGCTGCTGCACTACTCCCAGCCACCACCATCTCAGGACACTCAGATGGTGGTCTATCAATCGGATCAGCCCCCGACAGTTCTTCCTCCTGCACCCTTCGAGCAGGAGCTGCTGATGGAAGTCAACGAGATTTGGTAAGATCGGTACCAGTAGCAGCTCAGGATTCATTGTGATCATCCCAGATTCAGATGGTCTACCGGAGGCACCTTGTCCCAGCAGCAACCTCCAGCTCAGGGCGGATAGAGCAGCCAACAACAACAACAACCCCATTACTCCCTACCATCCCAACAGTACATGCAGGGTCCTCGTCCCTACCATCAGGGACAACAATAGAGGCAGCTACAACAGCCTCAGCAGTTGTCTCAGCCTCCCCCTCTCTACCAGCAGTCCCAGCCTCATTTCCAGCGAGGCAACCCATCCGATTCTCATGGACCTGTCTATGAGAACCCAGCCCTTGATGACCTTGCCCGCCTACTTTCAGATCAACATGCATCCTTTTGATGAGAGATGGACGAGTTCTAGCAGGAGATGAGGGAAATAATCATGGGCAAGGCCACCATACCAGGTTAGATTAAACCAAACCCAAACAATCTGAAGAAGAAGTTTGAGCAGGTACAATTTACAGAGACTACTACTCCTAGTGATTCTTTGGGTGATATATCTTTCTATGTGTTTGATGCAGATTTTGTGATACTTAGGAGTGGTAGGATGCCAGCTGGCGGCACCTCATCTGAGCGATGACCACTTGGAGATTTTGGAGCACTAGACGAGGAGGATAACAGTACTGAGGTCACTCGTGATGATGACGGTGGTGCTGATGCCACCAAGGATATTGATCCAGCCGACGGTACTGAGGCAGTCATGAGTCCAGATGTAGATGGTGGTACTGATGCCATCATTCTACCAGTTGCTGAGCTAGAGCGCGATACTGATGCGTCGCAGACAGATGTCATGGGTTTTACTGAGGTCACCATTTCTACTTCAGTTGTGTTACCTTCTGTTTTAGTTCAGGATAGTGTTACAAAAAAACCAAAAAATGGAAAAAGAGAATAAACAAAAATATGAATAAAGAAACGTTTCTATATCTCATTCGAGACCATATGCGTTGCATGATGATATTGGTATGGATTCTACTCCTTCACATACACAGGAGCCTATTCCTGACCCTCTCTCTGGGGAGGGTCCATCCATCCCCTTCCCTCAGGCACTCCACTTAGCGAAGGGGAATAAAACAGAAAATCCCAAAAAGAGACACTAGCTAGAGTTCAACCAGCAGATGATTGATAGATTCCAGATTCAACTAACTCTACAGGAGGCACTAGAGCACATCCCCCTCTTCCAAAAGAATTTGAAAGAGAAGACCACCATCCACAGGAAGAAGAGGAACCACAATGCAGAGATCCATGTGCTCAGTCGTGCGACGTGCTTCGCCATACAGAGCCGATTGCCAGCCAAGTGACCTAATGCAGGAGCTCAATATGTCATATCCATGAGCAACAGTTCGGTCGTACTCTATTAGACAATGGCTCTTCGATCAACCTTCTTCCGGCAACCTTACTCGATCGATTTGAGTTTGGCCCTCTTCTACAGAGCAGGACTTTCCTTCAGTTTGCTGATAGATCTGTCAAGAGGCTGCAGGGGTTGTCGAGGGTGAAAGTGTACAAATAGAGACAATCAATGAGACCAGAGCGAGAGATTCATCCTACTCCGAGCAGTTGAGCGATACAGAGTAGATGACAGATGAAGAGCGAGATGTCCATCAGGAGTGCGATTTTGTGATTATAGACGATGAAGCAGTTTGGTCGGATCCCGTATCATGAGCTTTTGTCATGCCACCGGACACACAGATTTACAGATTCTAGTAGATGAGAGTGCAGAGAGTACATTCCTGGCAGAGTACACATTTGAGGCTGATGATCGTGGTCTGGAGATCTAAGCAGAGTACATTTCATTTTCATCCGATTCAGATCCCTTGGATTCAGACATTGATTGGGATGATTTTGATGACAATTTGCCATGTCTGATTCCGACAGAGCTGATAGCTAGGGCAGAGTGTGAGCGACCACAGATTATAGAGACACCAGCAGGGCCATCTTCATCAGATTTTCACATACATCGAGAGTTCTCCCATGCAGATTTAGTTGCCTTCACTCAGATATTTTAGAAGCCAGATTTGCCAGCTCCCATTTTCCCAGAACGGAAGACCTTGCTGCAGTCGATGAAGTACAGATTCCTTGCAGGTGAGCCTTAGATGTACCCTGTCATTATCTCAGTGGATTTGACTGGAGAGCAAGAATCTTGTTTGATGGAGGTTCTTGAAAGAAGCTGCAAGGTGATTGGATGGAGTGTAGCTGATCTCCAGGGGATAAATTCGGCCTTGTGTTCCCACTATATTTATCTCGAAGAGGACGCCAAGCCATCGTGTGAGTTCCATCGACGACTGAACCCGAATCTTAAAGATGTGGTCATGAAAGAGATATCAAAATGGTGGCGCGCCGATTTTATCTGCCACATCTCCGACTCCAAGTGGGTTAGTCCATTACATGTGGTATCCAAGAAGATGGGTATCACTACAGTTCTGAGTGAGTCTGGAGAGGAGATAGCTACCCAGGTACCCACTTCTTGGAGGGTCTGTGTGGACTACAAATGATTGAATTGGGACAACAAGAAGGATCATTTTTCGCTAACATTTATTGATCAGATTATCGAGAGGCTAGCTGGGAAGTGTCATTACTGCTTTCTTGACCGGTACTCCGGCTATAACTAGTGGCCATAGAGCCCAAAGACCAGGAGAAAACGACATTCACATGTCCGTTTGGGACTTTTTCTTTTTAGACTGATGCCCTTTGGTTTATGTCATGTCCCGGCTACATTCCAAAGGTGCATGTTGTCCATCTTTTCGGATATGTTGGGTGATTGCTTAGAGGTCTTCATGGATGATTTCTCGGTCTACGGCAACAAGTTTGATGGTTTTCTTGACTTCCTAGACTGCATACTTCAGCGCTGCATTGAGGTCCATCTTGTACTATCTTGGAAGAAGAGCCACTTCATGGTAACTCAGGGGACGGTTCTTGGCCATATCATCTCCAACAGGGGCATGGAGGTCGATCCGACCAAGGTGGATATCATCAAGAAACTCAATCCATCGTCTAATTTGCGATGATTGCGGTCTTTTCTGGGACATGTCGGTTTCTACCGATGATTCATTCAGGATTTCTGTCATATTGCCCAACTGTTTACTGAGCTGCTAACGAAATACACCGAGTTCATTGTAGATGATAAGTGTCTAGCATCGTTTAAGACTCTCAAAGGATTAGTTGTTGAGGCTCCTATCCTTCAGCCACCCGATTGGTCTCTCCCATTCGAGATCATGATGGACGCTTTTGATTTTGCCATAGGGGATGTGCTAGGATAGAGGAGGGATGGATTGCTGTATGCCATTCACTACGCTAGTCGTACTTTGGATGCCGCTCAACAGAACTACACTGTTACAGAGAAGGAGATGCTAGCCGTAGTCTTTGCATTGGATAAATTCAGATCTTATATTCTCAGATCCTGAGTGACCAGATGGATCCTTCTAATCCAGGAGTTCGACATAGAGATTAAGGATATGATACCTCATGGCAAAGAAGGATACCAAAGCCAGATTGACCAGATGGATCCTTTTGATCCAGGAGTTCGACATAGAGATTAAGGATAAGGCTGGAGTCAAGAATGTGGTGGCAGATCACCTCTCCCAATTAGAGAACCTTGAAAATTCAGAGCAGATGGTACCTATTATGGAGACCTTCCCAACTGAGGCAATCCTTGCTATCGCCTCGCTTCCATGGTACACCGACATTGTGAACTATATCGTTGTCAAGAAAGTTCCACAAGGTTGGCCCAGACAACGACTTGAGACTTTACTAGTGAAATCCAAGCCATACCTTTGAGAGGATCCCATCCTTTATCAAGAAGGAGGGGATAGCGTCTGGCGTCGATGCATTCCTCAGGAGGAGCACCATAGCATCCTCACATACTGCCACAAGCTTGAGGCAGGAGGACATCATTCTGGGAGGAGGATAACAAAGAAAGTGCTCCAATCGACCTATGGTGGCCTACCCTCTTCAAGGATTTTGATGAATTCGTGAGTACTGACTGTCAGAGGATGGGTACTTGTGGACAACGTGACATGATGCTGAAGTAGCCCATTCACTTCCGTGAGGTTTTCGATGCATGGAGCATTGATTTCATGGGTCCACTCCCTAAGAGTCAGGGATTTGAGTACATTTTGCTTGCTGTGGATTATGTGAGTCATTGGGTTGAGGCCATCCCTGCCTGAATCGTAGATGCTAAGACTGTTTGTAGATTTTTGAGGAAGAATATCATTTCACAGTTTGGGGTTCCTAGAGTGTTGATATCATATGGGGGGACTCACTTTATCAACGACAAGGTAAGGGCCCTTGCTAACGAGTTCAGCATTGACCATCGAGTTTCCACTCCATATCATCCTCAAACCAATGGTCTTGTTAACGTATTGAACATGGAGATCAAGACTATATTATAGAAGGTCGTCTGCCCAGACCGAAAGGATTTTTCACCATTGGGTACATCTCTCTTTCGTCTCGTTTATGGAAAGCCATGCCACTCGCTTGTGGAGATCAAACACAAGTCACTATGGGCAATCACTGAGTTATTATTGGATTCCATGAGTATAAGAGATCAGAGGAAAGCAGAGTTGGCAGCCCTGGAGGAGTTGAGAGAAACAACATTTTTGTGTAGCCTACAATACAAAGTGAGAGTGAAGATATGGCATGATTCTCATATCAGCCATAAACAATTTGAGCCAAACCAGAGAGTATGGCTATTTGATGTTAGGTTGAGATTATTTCCAGGGAAATTGCAGAGCAATGGAAGGAACCATATTTGGTCAGAAAAGTGCATGACAATGGAAACATTGATATATCCGAGATGTCATTTGGATCCACCTTTTGAGTTAAGGTCATCGCCTGAAGCCATATCTAGATCATGATCCACTAATCGTTGACGTTGCCCCTATTCATTTTGCATGAGATGCGGTCTTTGACTCACAACATTTGCATCTCATGCCTGATTATCATTTCTCCTCCAAAGACGTATAGATCCAGTTGTCCATATCACACATTCTTTTGCCTAACACCTCATCTTCATCTCATGATTATGCTATACTTAGGGTGTACTTTACCTTAAGTATAGGGGTGGTGTCGGACTTGTGATTACCTATTTTATTATTTTTACATCTGTTTTTGATGCCTATACTTAAGGATATTTCACCCTAAGTATAGAGGAGGTAGACCCTTGATGAATCCATGATTCAACGCCTTTATTCTTTTATTTTAGCTTCATTTCCTTAGTCAAACACCTATAAATACCGACTAATTTCATGAAATTATCATTTTGCATGCATTTGTTAAATATGTATTTTTAACACTTTTTGTACTCAAATAAAAGAATAAAAAAGAAAAGAAAAGAAAAGAAAAATGAAGGATGTATTTATGGAATAAATGCAGTCTGACCCGAACCTCGAGAGAAAGTCAAGACTTGACCTGATCGACCAGGAATAAAGTAGGGGGAGATAGGGTCTTTAATTCAAAAATCCAAAAATAATCTGTAAATAATTTTCCCTGTATATTTGTACAAAACTTACACTATATTATTTATCTATAAATTGACCTAAGATTAAATATTTTTGTAAACAAAAGTTGCAAATAAAATATGTTGTAAATAATAAAAATAATCACAAAATAAAATAATGTACATATTACAAATAATCGTACTCAGAAAAGCCATAAAGTGACAATTGAACGATCAATGCTGGCTCTATACAGACTCAAATTGAATCAAACTCACTTCCATTATACTCTAAACTAAATTATCTTTCTAATGACTGATTTCATAATTTTTGTAGGTACGGTTGAAAACTTTTTTCTGGGGTGGTTTGTGCAGTTTTGCCACATACTTATTATATATATTCATTCATATTTATTTTTTATAAGTAATGTATATAATTGTAAATATTATCTTCTTTATTAAAAATAAAAAATAAAAAAATAAAATTTTTAAAAAATATGTAAAAAATCATTTCCCTATTTGTACATGTGTATATTATATTATATGTACATAATATTTGTATACAACTAATTTCCTTACATATAAATCAACAAAAAGTAAATATCTAACATTAATTAATTTAATTTAATTATGAAATTTGTATTTAATTATTTAATTTAATTTATTCATTATTTGATTTGAAAACATTCCATGTATATAAAGATATTATTCTATACCATTAATATCCACCATTAATATAACTAATTAATTTTTGTAAATTAATTAATTTATTTTAATTAATTCCAAAATTCGTTATTTATTTATTTATTTTATTAATTACACCACTAAATTTATTTTATCTAATTAATTTTTTTCCTTTTGTATTTTTCTTCTCTTTTTATGGGGCTACTCCTCCCTCATTTGCTTTTGATCAATCTTTAGTAGAGAGGAGCCTGATCGCTGAGAGCAATCTTATCGAAGAAGGGTGCCCAGCCTCCGAGCCATCCGGTAACAACGAGTCGGCCCTCGTCGAGGCCATCACAGCGTATTCGATCTTGAGGTGACATCCATGTTATTTACCATCGTTTTTCTTAGATAAATCGTAGTCCTAATTTTTGCATAGATGTCTGATTAGAATTTAGATCAAAAAAATCTCAAAAAATTCCACCACACATTTTCCGACCCGACATCGATTTTCCATCTCATTTTCTCCGATCTCTACATTTCACATTCTATCTCACACAACCTATCACACCGACCACGTACGGTGGTCGGATCCTCGGATCTATCTTCCATACCACAAGATTCACACCATTCATGCATCCTATTTTGTCTATAAATAAAATAAATAAAAAATACATAGTTGTTTTTCTCTCTAACATTTGTTTTGCAGGAGCATCTTTAAAAAAAATTAAATAAAAAAATACAATTTTTTTATTCTCCATCTATAGTTTCTGTTTGAAAAAAATTAATATAATTTTTTTCTGCTGTTTACATAATTTGAAGTTTTTATTCATCTTTGTTTACATAAAGAAAAAAAACAAAAAAATTCCAGCAGCACGGTCCAGGCCGCACGAGCTCCATCGCCTCTGGCTCACGCGAACCCACGCCGCCAACCACCAGATTGCCGTCCACCTCGCCTGGGCGCGACCATCCTTCCGTCTGTCCGCTTTGCCACTCCCGACAGCACGACAGCCCCCAACCCGCTGACACATGTTTCCGCCACTGCCGTGACTTTCGCGGCACCTCCGCATGACGTCATCCCGTCCCCACTCTCCGCCTCACGTGAGGCGTTTCTGCCTCCATGATCTCCAGGCACCGCCGCCCCTCCGCAGTGCGCCGCCGCGCTGCCCCTCCAGATCTGATCCGCCATCGGCAGCGACGCCTGAGTCTCCAGCCCCCTCCTCTTGAGAAACGGTGGCTGCCCCTTCCCCCTTTGGGTTGAACGAAATGAAGGAACAAGAAAATCCTATGGTTTCTAGTTAACAATTGGTGAAATTATAAGAAAACTCCTGGGAGTTTTCAAATTTATAAAGACGCTGTCGGAAGTCTCAGAATTTACAAATCAGCCCCTACCTTGAGTAAATTTCAATTTCACCCTGTAACTTATTTATTGATATATTTTAATGTAGAAACTTTAAATAACTACACTTTAGTCCTTATACTCTAGATCTTGAACTTCTTGTTATTTTCATTAAAATAAATGTTTTCATGATCTAAAAATTCTATAAAAAATTGTGTATGCTCCTGCTACATTTTATAAATTTTTCATTGCATTTCATCATCATTTGATATTTTAAAAAAATTCAAAAATAATGTTTTTTGTCTGCCTGACTTTTAGAAAATAATAAAAATTTGAAATTTTTTCTAAAAATTCCAAAAAAATAATGTAGGTATATTTGACCGTCCTTTAATTTTTGTCCAATTTTCATGTATTAATCATTTATAAGAACAAAAAAATGCGAAAAGCTAAAAATCTTATAAAAATTGTAGAAAATAATAGTAAAATCAAAAAATTGTGATTTCGGTCTCTGTGTGTAGATAATTGTTGGTACTTTAGCATAAAAATAAATTCCAAGAGTTTTGGGCATTTAAAGTATTTTTAAGTTGCAAAATACTCTTCGCTGTTCACTATTTTCCGTTATTTCCAATGTTTGATTTTTATAAAATCACAAAAACATTAGTATAATTTGAGAAAATTATCAAAAAAATATTTTAAAACTTATAAAACACAAAAATATTTTCTCTGGATTTTTTTGAATATTTTTTGGATATTCTAAAAATACAAAAAGAGTGTGTGCGTGTGTATTTTTATGCCTTTTATGAATTGTGTTTTATTTGAAAATTAAAAAAAACTGAAAAATAAAAAATCACTAAAAAAATATCTTTGAAATTTGACTGCTAAGTTTTTAAATCGTTCTCCTTGAGTTCTACCCTGGTCGCTATACCAGGTGAATTGAATAGTGAAAACCACTTACATTACATCTCATTTCTTGATTCTCATTGAGTGGTTTAACATCTTTTTCTCATTGAGTTAGCCGATTAATTGGAGTCGCAACGACCATTGAAATATTTGCATATTTAGCCCTAGTTGATTGGTCGCTCATCAACCCCGTACATCCTATCCCTTGGTTTTCCCCTTATATGCAGACTTTTATACTTAGGATTACTTGATCCTAAGTGTAGGGGGATCATCGACCTCTATTCATTACATTCATTTATTCGTTGTGTAGTATAGCCTTCTTTTCACTTCCCAATACTCAGCACGAGTTATGTCTTCCTTTCATCGCTCTTTTATCACTCTAAGGACATCGTTCGAGCTAAGTATAGGGGGGTGTCGTATATATTGTATATATTCTTTAGCCATAACCCATACTTTGTGTGAGTGTGTTAATAAATAAAATGACTAAAAATCACAAACTGAAAATCATAAAAAAATTAAAAATTTTCTTGCATATAGAAATTCTTTCTTGTACATACCTGTTTGTAAAAATATTTTTGGTAAAAACTATTTTTGTACAAACGCTTGTAAAAATGTTTTGATTGTAAAGTTTTTGTAAATATTTTTGTATCAAAACTATGTATATAGTACAAAATTTTTGAAAAATGTTTGAAAAAAATAGTTTGCGAAATTTTTTTTGTAAATACTTTGCAAAACTTTCTTTTCATCCTTGCATTCAAACATTTTACATAAAATTTTACATGTTTTAAAAAATTGCTTAAAAATAGTTTTGTACATGCTTCTATCTTCTTCTGAATCATAGTTGACAGTTAAACTAGTTTGGAAGTAAATTGGATAAGGGATCTTTGTTAAGACCTTAATCCACCTAACTTCAGAGGAACCTTATATGATTTGGGGTTAATACTTTTCAGGTCCATTAGTAGCTTAATTCTTTTTATGAGCCTAAGTAGAACACTTAACAACGCACACATGACTCTCAGAGGCAGATGAAGTGGTGTGCAGGTAAAATCCTTTGGCTTGGGGTAACATACGTGGGTAGTACTTTGATGAATCCATAATTCTCATTCTTTATTCTTTTATTTTGGCTTGGGGTAGCTATTTTAGCTATTTTAGCAAAGCATCATGTGGATATGTGTAAATACAATAATCTAGCATTCTGCATGCATTTGTTAATATTGTATAATTAGCATGTTTTTATGCAAAAATAAAAGAATAAAGGAAAAGGAAATGGAAGGAGGTATTGAGAATAAATACAGAGTGACCCTAACCCCAAGAGAAGGTCAAGCCTTGACCTGATTGCAGAATAAAATAAGTAGAGAGAGAGAAAGGGTCTACTTTGTGTTGTACATGTTACCTATATTTGTAAATAATTATTTTTGACAAAATAAAGTTAAAGTATTATTTTTACTCCTTTGTATATATTTCTAAAAAGAATATAAAAAATAAAATAAAATTAGAAAAATTAAATAAAAAAATAAAAATAAAACCTTCCATTAATTGTACAAAATACATGTGCACATACTTCCTTTACTATTTATTATGGATAACTAAATAATGAATAAAAATAAAATAAAAATTATTTTGCATTCCTAAAAATATGTTGTAAGCAAATAAAATATAAAATAAGGGTATTTCTTTAAAAATAAAATAATAAAATTATTTGTGCATAATACATAGGTATATTATACCTGTATAAAACACTATATATAGTATATACACTAATTTATTTTTCATAAAAATAATTAAAAATCATAGAAAAATTCTTTGAAAAATAAAAAACATTTTTTTTATTTTATACAATTTTTAATTTAAATTCGTTTATTATTTATTTTTTATTCATTTATCTCTATTTTTCTAACATTTTTTTATCCTGTAGCGGTTTTTGTCTGCATCCTAGACCAGCTCTGATTGGGCCAGTGTAGATTTGTTGACCTCTGTCAACTGGTCCCCGCCAGCCCTCTTTCGTTCGAATAGGATTTTGCACCGACTTTGCCCATTTATTCCGATCCAATCCGACCGCCATTCCACCCAATTTTTTGCTCCAATTTGAGAGCGTGGATCCCTAATCCGTACCCATTGCCAATCCTTGGGATCTGTGCCTTGGTTCGTAAGCCGCACCCCCATCTTCTCGGACCTGCATGTCTACATAGCTTGCACCTTCCCCTCCCCTTTTCTCCACCTTTAGGTGCGCCATCACCTCCTGCGTACCCATCCTTCCTTTTCCACATTGATAACACGAGAGGGCAAGGACGAGGACACCTTTTGGAGCGTGAAGAGCCCCTAGGCCTGGCGAGGTTTCTCAGCTTCACCGTGAGGAGCATAGCCTCTAGCAGCACCGACCATCGAGGCCATTACCCAGTGGACCGCTGTCCTCACCCCCAGACGCACTCCGATCATCCTTAGGTATTAATTCGACCCTTCTATTCCAATCCGAATCAATATTTTTTCCATCCGACATATCATATCTCTGATGACCACTGTACCATCCCCTATTTCACCTCATTCCGGTGATATACGCCTCTCTCCAACCTCCTTTCAGTTCTTCGTGCACTCTGCAATCTCTCTTGGGACTCCAACCACCAGGTTGGAGCCTTATAGCAGGTCGATTCCTCCATCATCGCCGGAGACCTATCCCATTCACTCTCCACCTTCTGTTCTTGATACGAGTTGTACTCTAACCCTCGTTGGAGCCACTCCTCCGAGAAAACCCTTATCCTACAGGGTTGGCACACCTACAGACCTCATCTGGAAGTCTAGGATACTCCCAGGAAGCTCTAGGAATGCCAAGCCTCCTCAGGACCCTCTCTCTAGTCCTGGGCCCTTCTGAGCCATCCAGTAGCTGTGAACCACCTTCGCTGACGATTCCCTCATCTTAGCAGCTCCTGATGACGTCGGGCCCACGCCCCATCATCGATTGAAACTCGCTAGAGGTGAGTTCATCTCTGTTCGTCCAAGCGTCTTATCCACCATCGGATCATGCGCTTCCCCGGTTCTAATTGCGACCATCCATTATCTGGAGGCCCCTGACCATCAGATCCATCTGAGGATCCCTTCTCCGATGTCCATCGCTGAAGGGGTACCAGCGCATCTCCACTGTCCATCCATAAGTGGATCGTTTCAGCCATTGGATCGCATCTTAATTAGGGTAAATTGCTCTTAGGCCCCTTTCTATTATATTTAGTTAGTCCTGTAAATATTTGTCGTAGTTTAAAATAGTTTGTATATTTTGCAAGTGGACCCTTGTTATTTTCAACATTTGCATTTCAGTCCTCTGTGTGAGAACTCACGTGCTGTCTTACATGATTTTCTAGGTTATTTGCATGTTACGTGCTGAACATTTGAGTGTTATGATTTGAATGGAAAGTTTTTTGGTATTCACATTTATACCCCTGTGCATGGATTATTGCGCATGTGCATGAATTCACTGGACATTTTGCATCTTTGGCCCTAGGATTTTATCTACGTTATTATTTGGCCCTTGGACTTTATTATAATTACAAGTAGGTCCCTACAAACTATGTGTCCCTTTGTTAATTAAAAAAATACCAAATTAAGTCAAAAAATTCTATAAATATTACTTTAGCTTCTGCTAACACGTAATATTTGTTGTGAATTTTTCGGATTAATTTGTTATCATTTATTATTTTCTAAAAATAAAAAATCCCCTAAAAAGTGTACTGTCTATTTTAGATATACATAAAAATTAGAAAAACAACTTTAAAAATTCCAAAAAATTATAAGTATTTGTTTTCGTATGCTTTAACTTCAGTAGCAACCTTTTCTCAAAAACCTTCATAAAAACCCTAAAAATCATAAAAGACTCAAAAACTTATAAAAATCATAAAAAATTCTAGAAAATAAAAAAAAATACAATTTCAGTTCCTATTCATAAAATTATTCCCCAAGACATTAGGGTATTATTGCTATTTTTAACTTGCAATATTGTCCTAGCCATGCACTGCTTGTATTTTAAGCCCTTGTTTGAATTTTATAAAATTAGAAAAACATCAGAAAAATCCCAGAAAACTACTAAAAATACTTTAATATTTGAAAAACCCAAAAATATTTTTACTATGAAATTTTGAGCATTTTTACCTTTAAATAAAAGTTCAAAAATGTTATTGGTTGCTTAATTTTTTTACTTGCATATTTTGTTCATTAATTAAAAATTATAAAGATTTGCAAAATTAAAAATAATAAAAATATGCTTTTTATTTTCTGAAATCCAACTACTTCGTACATTTCTGTGCTCCTTGTGTTCGACCCTGGTTGCTATATTAGGTTAAATAAATAGCGGAGACAGCTGACATTGTTTTCTGTGCTTGATTGATTTATCCTTTGACTGCGTGGTTCTCTCTATTTTTCTTGATTGAGCTCGGCCTGCTAATTGGGGTCACAACGACCCTTGCTTATATGATTCCCTAACCCTAGTCAGTAGGCTGACCATCAAAATGGCACCGTTGCCGGGGAGCACAACTTAGTAGTTGCTTTCAGCTTTTTGCTTATCTTTATCTCTATTTGATATAACTATTTTCTAACCTATATCTATTTCAATTTTTGTGCGAGTAACCGCCCGAGGACACTTTGGAGGAGACCCGCACCCGAGGATGAGTAGGAGAAGAGTAGGAATTAGTTACCTTAGATAGAGTAGAGTAGTTATTTTACTTTTCAGCAGAACATTTGCTATTGTAATAATTTTGGACTCCTTGGACTCTTATTGGACACTTCACTTATGTCGGGGTCTGTTTCACCAAGCACCGGTGTGCTCAAGGGACCTCACCGATTTTTTTACGGTTTTGATTTTATCATATTTTTCTTTCTATTTGATTCCCGCAGATTTTGCACATAAACTTAGGGTTTTTGATTGATTGCGATGTAATTAGCTAAGGCCCAATCCCTAATTGCTTGCCTGCACCTATAGATCATAATTGGACTTAGCTAAAAATAATCAATAAAAAGCTAATTCGATCAATTGAGAGGTCACGTGTCATTGGAGGTCGTATACAGTGCGTGTAGGATCCGTTGTAGCGGACACCGATCGACCTCTGAGACCAGAATCAGATCTCTCTGTTTGATAATTTAGACCTTGTTCTTCATGATAATTAGAAATTGCTCGTCTAAGGCCTATTTTTTTCGTGCATCTTATAGTTAGTTTTATTTCTATTTTTTTATTTATGCACGGATCACCCTGCATGTAGAGTGCTGGCGATAGGTATGCATTTCTTTCTGTGCATGCATCATAGTGTTTGATCACACATCGACTTTTTCGACTTCCTCCCCTAGTTTTTGGACTTAAAATAACCCAGTAGATTGAAAAATTAGTTAGGCATTGTTTATATTTGAAAATAACTAAAAATATGAAAGCAATAAAATTTAGGACTGTTAATGTAAACTTGACCATAAAACACACCTCATTTAAAATTATTTATTTTGGGGAGAATCACCCCTTCATTGGTTGGTTTGTATGTAGCGAGAGAGTGACCAACATACTAGGATAGAGCCACACCTGAACCTCCTTCAGACTATTAGTCTCATAGTTAGTCGTTCTCCAGTGAGGATTTCATCGGGTAGCCAGTAATCAGTTCGGGACTTCCTTAGTAGATTGGGCAGATCGGGTAGCCGGTAAACGGTTCGCACCCATACTACTTGGGAAAGATCTAAATGTGGGATTAGGCTAGTCTCTTGAGAGCATCGAGTTCCCAACAGCTCGCTTAATCGCTCTTATAGATTGATTGATCACCTAAATAAAATTGACAAGATTAATTTCCGATCCCTTACGATCATCAGCTCCAGTGTTGCATAGGTGAATTGGGGGTTTGACTTCTAATCTTGTTTGTATTCAAGATCTCATCCACACTCATACCCATATCACGATGATGGGAAGGAGGTCCCTTATGTTGCCTTTGACAGCACCTCTCTCGAGCACTCCTTTCCATTCATCTAGGGCGTCTTCGGAGAGCCAGACCTTCTCTCCAAATCTGAGTTCGCTACCACCCTGTTCACCCTCGACCACCATTCTCCCACCAGTCCTAAGGTGCCAGAGCAGAGACCAATACAACTATTTGTTCATTTGATGACACCTGAGTTGGGGTCTTTGGTCTTTGTAGAGACCCAAGAGTTGACCAGCAGTAAGGGACGCACGGATGAGCATCCCCAGGGTTCAACCTATGTTCTTGATCAGGGTGCCATCAACAACATACTTCTAGCCTCCCTGGAGACCATGCAGAGACAGATTCATGACCAGGGAGCCTTCATGGAAGAGGTGCGTAGAGAGCTTGCAGAGATGAGAGCTGGCAGAAGAGAGCAGCCACATCGACCAACCGCAGTGACCAGCCGATTGAGTTATACCAACAGCTAGAGGAGGAGCAGACAAACAACCAAAGGATCCACAAGAGGAGCCAGCCAGACCCACTAGGATGATGAGACAGTTGCACAACCCTGGTGAAACCCTCACCCATCACTGGATTCAGCTTCTGGAGATTCGGGGCGACTTCAAGCTTGGCCCGCAGATGATTTAGCTACTGCCTAAGTTCCATGGGCTAGCCACCGAGGAGCCGCGTCTGCACCTGTAAGAATTCGAGATGATCTGTAGTACTATCCACGTCAGACTCATGGACAAGGACACCTTCAAGATGATAGCATTCCCTTTCTCTCTGATCGATAGAGCAGCCTACTGGCTGAGGCATTTGGGGAGATATGTTAGTACTTGGGAGCAGCTCTGGACCGAGTACTTGAACAAGTACTATCCACTCGGCCGGACCAATGCAACTCAAGCTTTGATCAACAACTTCACCATGATCCCCAACGAGTAGTTTTATGAGGCGTGGGATCGATTTCATGAGCTCATTGATCGGTGTCCACACCATGAGATTTCCAAGCCCAACTTAGTGTAGAGTTTCTTTTGTGGGATGACACCGGAGCAGCATGGGCTTGTCAATGCCTCATGTAGGGGGCCCTATTTCGCCAAAGATGAGGACCAGGTCTGGGCCATCTATGAGGACATGGTTGAAAATTACACAGTGATGTCCCAGACTTGAGTCTACACAAAGGGGAAGCCCCTTCCACAGGTCGTGTCCTATCAGAGGATAGCATGGGTTGATGCGGGTCCATCTACTTTGTCAGCAGTAGCAACACATGCAAAGTCTTCAGCAACTGACATGGGGATCATTAGCAGGAGCTGGACTGAATAGAGATTATAGAGAAGAAGCAGTGCTAGGGCACAACACAGATAGACTAGTTGGCATAGACTCTCAGTGACCTGAAGACCTAGATCATGTGTCTCCTGGAGGCACAGACGGCTTCATAGCCCTGTCTCAGGTCACGGGCTGATCACAACAACAATGACTCTTCCAAGCCACCTGCCCAGTATCGCCAGGTCCACAACATCCAGTCAGAGCCGATTCAGCTGTTGCAGCATTACGCCCAACCACCGCCACCTCAAGATACTCAGATGGTGGTGTATCATCCGATCAGCCCCTGGCAGTTCTTCCTCCCTCCCCTTACGAGCAGGAGCTGTTGATGGAAATCAACGGGATTTGGTATGACCGACAGCAGCCTGGGATGCACCGTGCTTATCCTGGATTCAGGTGGTCTACCGGAGGCACCTCATCCTAGAAGCAGCCTCCAGCTCTGGGTGGACAGAGTGGCTAGCAGCAGCAGCATCCCCAATACTCCCAGCCATCACACTACTACCAGTTGGGTCCTCGTCCATACTAGTAGGGACAGCAGTAGAGGCAGCAATAACAACCTCAACAGTTCACTCAGCTTCCCTCTCACCCGTTCCAACAGCAACCTCATTTCTAGCGAGGCAACCCGTCCGATTCTCATGGACCAATCTATGGGAACCCAACCCTTGATGATCTGGCCTGCATACTCTTAGACCAACAAGCATTCTTCCGACGGGAGATGGACAAGTTCCGACAGGAGATGAGGGACATCATAAATGGTAAGACTGCCATACCTGCTCAGATCGAGCCCAATCCAAATAATCTCAAGAGGAAGTCTGAGCGGGTACAATTTACATAGACCATCACTCCTAGTGATTCATTAGGTGATATTTCTTCCTATATATTTGATGCTGATTTTGTGACACTTAGAAGCGGTAGGATGCCAGCCGGCGATGCCTCGGTTGAGAGACAACCACATGATGATCCAGGAGCGCCAAACGAGGAGGATAGCTGTGTTAATGCCGCTAATGATGATGATGAAGGTGGTCCTGAAACCACCAAGGATGATGATCCAATCGATGATACTAAGGCCGTCGCTTCTCTAGATGTTGTTGGTGGTACTGATGCCACCATTCTACCTGATGTTGAGCTAGAGTGAGGTGCTGATGCCGCGAAGACATATGTTGTGGGTGGTGCTGATGCCACCATTTCTATTCCAGTTGTGTTTTCCCATGTCATTGTATCTCAGGCCAACTTTGAAAAGGCCAAAAAAATTAATAAAGGAAAGGAATAAAAAAGAAAATCCTTAAAAGACCCGACAATTAGAGTTCAACCAGCAGATGACAGACATATTTCAGATTCAGCTGACTCTACAAGAGGTACTTGACTACATTCCTCTCTTCCAAAAAAACTTGAGAGATAAGACTACCGTCTGCAGGAAGAGAAGGAACCACAATGCAGAGATCAACATGCTCGCCCGTGCCACATACTTCATGACCCAGAACCGTTTGCCAGCCAAGAGGCCATATGTAGGTGTTCCATATGTCAGATGCCACATTCACAAGTAGCGGTTCGATCGGACTCTATTAGACAGCGACTCTTCCATCAACCTTCTTCTGTCATCCTTACTCGACCAATTCGAGTTTGGACCTCTTCGACAGTGTAGGACAGTCCTCCAGTTTGCTGATAGATTTGTCAAGAGGTCGAAGGGGTTGTTGAAGGATGTGGTCGTCACAATCCAGGGCCTGAAATTCCCCGTGACTTTGTTGTTTTGGGCATGGAGATCCTTGAGTCTGTGACAGATACCCCCATCATATTAGAACGTCCATTCTTTACCACAGTCAAGGCAGTGTCTGATCATGATAGCGGGAAGGTATACTTTCGCATGAAGGGTAAGAGTATACAAATAGAGATGATCGATGAGACCAGAATGCGAGATTCAGCTTGCTCAGAGCAGTTGAGTGATACAAAGCAGATGATAGAGGCAGAGCAAGACGTCCACCAGAAGTGTGATTTTGTGATCACAGATGATGAAGCTGTTTGGTCTGACCCCGTCTCACGAGCTCTTATCTCACCTTCAGACACTACAGATCTACAGCTTCCAGCATATGAGAGTTTGGATAGCATACTCTTGGTAGAGGACACATTCGAGGCTGACGATCACACAATAGAGAGCGAAGCATATTATGTTTCTTGTGATTCTAATTTAGATCACTCAGATTCAGACATAGATTGGGTTGAGTTTGATGAGCTATTACCTAGTTTAATTCCTACATAGCTGACAACTACAGTGGAGACTGAGCCAGTACCAATTGCAGACACACCAACAGGATCGTCTTCACCAGATTTTCATGATCAACGAGAGTTCTCACATTCAGATCCGGTTGCCTTCACGCAGACATTCTAGAAGCCAGATTTTCCAACTCCCAGTTGACCAGAATTGAAGCCTTTACCGCAGTCGCTGAAGTATAGATTCCTTGCGGGAGAGCCAGAGATGTACCCAATCATTATCCCAACAGATTTGACTGGAGAGCAATAATCTCGTTGGATGGAGGTTCTTGAATGAAACCACAAGGCGATAGGATGAAGAGTAGCTGATCTCCAGGCGATAAGTCGGGCCCTGTTCTCTCATCATATTTATCTTGAAGAGGACGCTAAGCCATCGCATGAGTTCCAGCGATGGCTAAACCCGAATCTTCGAGAAGTGGTCATGAAAGAGATATCAAATTGGTGGAGCGCCGATTTTATCTACCCCATCTCTGATTCCAAGTGGGTTAGTCCATTACATGTGGTGCCCAAGAAGACATACATCACTACAGTTGTGAGTGAGTCTGGAGAGGAGATCGCTACCCAGGTACCCACTTCTTGGAGGGTTTGTGTGGACTACAGATGATTGAATCAGGCCACCAAGAAGGATCATTTTACACTGCCTTTTATTGATCAGATTATTGAGAGGCTAGCCGGGAAGAGTCATTACTGCTTTCTTGATGGGTACTCCGGTTATAATCAGGTGGCCATAGTGCCTGAAGACCAGACAAAACAGCATTCACCTGTCTGTTTGGGATTATGCTTTCAGACAGATGCCCTTTGGTCTATGTAATGCTGACAACATTCCAAAGGTGCATGTTGTCCATCTTCTCGGACAAGATGGGTGACTGTTTAGAGTTCTTCATGGACGATTTCTCGGTCTATGGTGACGGTTTTGATGCTTGTCGTGATTGCATAGACTACATGCTTCTACGTTGTATCGAGGTCCATCTTGTTCTATCTCGGGAGAATGGTCACTTCATGGTGACTCAGGGGGCGATGCTTTGTCATATCATCTCCAACAGGGGCATGAAGGTTGATCCGACCAAGGTGGATACCATCAGGAAACTCAATCCAGCGTCCAACCTGCGACAGTTGTGGTCTTTTCTGGGGCAAGTCGGTTTCTCACGATGTTTCATTCAAGACTTCAGTCGGATTGCCCGACCGCTCACTAACCTGCTGATGAAAGAAACCGAGTTCATTGTAGATGATAAGTGTCTTGCGTCCTTTAAGACTCTCAAGAATCTAGTTGTCTAGGCTCCTATCCTTCAGCCGCCTGATAGGTCTCTCCCATTCGAGATCATGACGGATGCCTCTGATTTTGCCATAGGGTCTATGCTTGGATAAAGGAGGGATGGATTGCCATATGCCATTCACTACACTAGCCGTACTTTAGATGTTGCCCAGCGGAACTACACTGTCATGGAGAAAAAGATGCTAGCCGTAGTATTTGCCTTGGATAAGTTCATGTCGTATATTCTCAGATAAAAAATTGACTATTTTTACATATCATACTGCCATCAAGCACCTCATGGACAAGAAGGATGCCAAAGCGAGATTGACCAGATGAATCCTTCTACTCTAGGAGTTTTATATTGAGATTAAGGATAAGCCTGGAGTCAAGAATGTTGTGGCGGATCATCTCTCCTGATTGGAACATCTTGAGGAATCAGAGCAGATAGAGCCTATTACAGAGACCTTCCCAGATGAGGCGCTCCTTGCCATCGCCTCGCTCCCATGGTACGCCGACATTGTGAACTATCTTGTCGCCAAGAAAGTTTCACAAGGTTGGCCCATGCAGCGACTTGAGACCTTCCTTGCAAAGGCCAAGTCATACCATTGGAAGGATCCCATCCTTTATAGTGAAGGATGGATAGCGTCTGGCGTCGGTGCATTCCTCAGGAGGAGCACCATAGCGTCCTCACATACTGCCTCAAGCTTGAGGCAAGAGAACACCATTCTAGGAGGAGAAAAACGTAGGAAGTGCTCCAATCTGGCCTATAGTGGCCTACCCTCTTCAAGGATTCTGATGAATTCGTGAAGAGGTGTACTGACTATCAGAGGATGGGCACTTGTGGATAGTGTGATATGATGCCGATGCATCACATTCACTTATTTGAGATTTTTGACGTGTGGGGCATCGATTTCATGGGTCCATTCCCTTAGAGTCAGGTATTTGAGTACATTCTGTTGGCTATTGATTATGTGAGTCATTGGGTTCATGCCATTCCCTCCCAAACCGCAGATGCTAGGACTGTTTGCAGATTTTTGAGGAAAAATGATCATTTCATGGTTCAGAGTGCCTAGAGTTTTGATATCTGACAGAGGGGTCTCATTTTATAAATGACAAGGTAAAGGGCCTTGCTAACGAGTTCAACATAGACCATCGAGTTGCCACTCCATATCATCCTCAGACCAATGGTCTTGCTGAAGTATCAAACAGGGAGATCAAGACGATACTGCAGAAGGTCGTTCGCCAAGACCATAAGGATTGGTCACAGCTTTTGGACTCGGACGTGTGGGCATATTGGACTTCCTTCAAGACACCATTGGGTATGTCTCCCTTTCATCTCGTTTATGGTAAGCCATGCCATTTACCTGTGGAGATAAAGCACAAGTCACTATGGGCTTTCACTGAGATATTATTGGATCCAGAGAGTATAAGAGATCAGAGGAAGGTAGAGTTGACAGCCCTGGAGGAGCTTATAGATACAGCCTTTTCGAGTAGCCTACAGTATAAGGAGAGAGTGAAGATATGGCATGATTCTCATATCAACCATAAGCAGTTTGAGCCAATTCAGAGAGTATGGTTATTCGATGCCAGGTTGAGATTATTTTCAGGGAAGTTGCAGAGCAAGTGGAAGGGACCATACTTGGTCCAAAAGTGCATGACAATGGCAACATTGATATATCTGAAATGTCATCCGAGTCAACCTTTCAAGTTAACAATCAGCCCTGAAGCCATATCTTGATCATGATCCGCTGATCGTTGACGTCGCCCCTATTCATTTTGCAAAAGATGTAGTCTTTGACTCACATCATTTGCATCTCATGCATGATTATCACTTTCTCCCATAGCTGTATAGATCCAAATGTCCATATCACACATTCTTTCCTCTAACACCCCATCTTCATCTTATGATTATGCTATACTTAGGGTGTACTTTACCCTAAGTATGGGGGGTGTCAAATTTTTATTATTATTTTTGATTCTTTTTTACCTCTATTTTGCTGTCTATACTTAGGGATATTTTAACCTATGTATAGGGGAGGTAGATCATGCACATTCTGACAATTGGTTTTTCCCTTGTGTACAGTCTTCTATACTTAGGATTACTTGATCCTAAGTATAGGGTGATCACCAATCTCTATTCATTGTATTATTTTATTCATCATTGTAGTATAGTGATGAGTACAACTTTTTTTTTCACTTCCCAATACTAAGCACGAGTTATGTCTTCTTCATCACTCTTTGATCACTTTAAGGACATCGTTCGAGCTAAGTATAGGGAGTGTCATATATATTGTATATATACGTTACCCATAACTCGTACTTCGTGTGAGTGTGTTAATAAATAAAATGGCCAAAAATCACAAGCAACAAACAACAATTGCACATACATGTTTGTAAATAGATATTTGTAAAAACTATTTTTGTACAAATGTTTGTAAAAATGTTTTGATTGTAAAAACTTTGTAGATATTTTTGTATCAAAATTAAGTACATAATACCAACTTTTTGAAAAATATTTGAAAAATTAAAAAGTTTGCAAAATTTTGTTTGTAACTGTTTGTAAATAGTTTGCAAAACTTATTCATTTTCCTTGCATTCAAACATTTTCGAAATTTTGCATGTTTGGAAATTTGCACAAAAGAGTTTTGTACATAATTGTATTTTCTTCTGAATCATAGTTGACATTTAAACTATTCTGGAATTAAAATCGAAAATGGAGCTTGGATAGGACCTTAATCCACCTAACTCTCAGAGGAACCTTATACGATTTGGGATTAAGACTTTTCAGGTCCATTAGTAACTTAATTCTTTGTGTCCACTAGGCTATGTTCACATGTCATCTTGATGAGCCTAAGTAGAACACTTAACAATGCATACATGACTCTCACAGACAATGGCTTTACTTGGACCAACACCTTACACTTAGCTCCACATGGATGAAGTGGTGAGGAGGTAGAATCTTTTTGCTTGGGGTAGCATATGAGGGTAGTACTTCTAGGCGCAACCTCTCATCTTCCTTTAGGGAGGGATGTACACGTCAACTTGGTCTAATAGCATTGAGGTCTAAAGACATGAGTTGTGGGTTGCAATAATTCTCCAAAAGAGGGATAGTCTAATGGCTTAAGAAGAAAAAGTCCTTATGTGTATATGCTGCACCATGTAGATATGTTGTACACATGCACATCAATTTTTTTTTGCAAAATCAAGAAAAACTCCAAAAAAGTAGACATGCTTGATTGAAAATAAAATGCCTGCTGGAGTGTATATAGTCAAATAAAGCAACGCTTGTGTATTACACCTTCTCATCTCATGAAGCTTGCAGCGGGAGACTTAGCTATGCTGGTTGGGCTCCCAGGGATACGTGGCTACATTGTCCATGGACCATTCTCTTCTTTCCCTCTCTTCTTGAGCCGGTTGCACTTGAACTTAGAAGGGATTACCCCGCTCCTTGAGGAAAGAGATGCTAGACTAATGAATTAGAGTTACCTTGTTGAGGGAGGTTGTTTCTTTGTCATTTCTGATGTGGGGAGCTACATATCACTTACACAGTACAAGGAAAGATACATGATCATTAGAGTTTGCGTATGTAGACTTGTTTTGATCTGGATTATTGAGGAGTCTTGACCATATAATGGTAGAACTTAGAGGCTTTTGAGTCTTAAACCTATATCCTAATAAGGTTCTGACAAACTAATAATCCAAAGGTCTGACTGAGCTCCATACTTCAATTTAATGAAGATAAGTTTAATAATCAACCTTGATTCTCCTTCTTTTCTTTTCACTTCTTTTTCGAATAAGTGTTTGCTAAATGACTAGCAAAGGTAAAGTATAGGGGGTTATGAATCCTTGATTCTCACTCTTTATTCTTTTATTTTAGCTATTTATCTTAGCAAAACATCATGTAAATTTGTGTAAATAATTAATTTAGCATTCTACATGCATTTGTTAATATTGTATAATTAGCATGTTTTTGTACAAAAATAAAAGAATAAAGGAAAAGAAAAAGGAAGGAGGTAATTAGAATAAATACAGAGTGACCCGAACCCTAATAGAAGGTCAAGCCTTGACCTGATCGCAGAATAAAATAAGTAGAGAGAGATAGGGTCTACTTTGTGTTGTACATATTACTTATATTTGTAAATAATTATTTTGACAAAATAAAGTTAAATGATTATTTTTACTCCTTTGTATATATTTCTAAAAAGAATATAAAAACAAAATAAAAATTAGGAAAATGAAATAAAAATAAAAATAGAACCTTACATTTATTGTACAAAACACATGTGCACATACTTCCTTCACTATTTATTATGTATCATTAAATAATGAATAAAAATAAAATAAAAATTATTTTATATTCCTAAAAATATGTTATAATCAAATAAAATATAAAATAATGGTATTTATGTAAAAATAAAATAATAAAAATACTTATGCATAATACATATGTATATAATACATGTATATAACACTATATATTGTATATACACTAATTTATTTTTTTTCATAAAAATAATAAAAAATCACAGAAAGATTTTTTGAAAAATTAGAAACATTTTTTATTTTATACACTTTTTAATTTAAATTCATTTATTATTATTTATTCATTTATCTTTATTTTTCTAACAATTTTTGTCCCGTAGTGGTTTTGTCTGCATCTAGACCGACTCTGATTGGGCCAGCGCGGATTCGTTGACCTCCGTCAACTGGTCCACGCCAACCCTCTTTTGCCCGAGACAGATTTCGCACCTACTTCACCCATTTCTTCTGACCCGATCCAACTGCTGTTTTGCCCGATCTTTTGCTTCGATTCGAGAGCGTGTATCCCTAATCCATGCTCGACGCCAATCCCTGGGATCCGCGCCTTGGTTCGCTGGAAGCACCCCCATCTTCTCTGACCTGCACATCTATATAGCTTGAGCCTTCCCCTCCCTTTTTCTCCCCCTTTGGTTGCGCCACCACTTCATGTGTAACCATCCTTCCTTTTCCAGAGTGACAACACGAGAGGGCGAGGGTGGGGGAACCTTTTGGAGCGTGAAGAGCCCTCAGGTCCAGCGAGGTTTCCTCAGATCCACCTTGAGGAGCATAGCCTCTGGCAGCACCAGCCATCGAGACCATTACCCCAGTGGACTGTCGTACGCACCCCCAAGCGCACTCAGATCATCCTTAGGTCTTCATTCGACCCTTCTATTCCCATCCAAATCGATTTTTTTCATCTGACATATCATATCTCCAATGACCACCATGCCATCCCTTGTTTCACATCGTTCCGACAATATAGGCCTCGCTCCGACCTCCTTTTAGTTCTTCACACGCTCCGTAATCTCTCCTGAGACTCCGGCCACCAGGTTGGAGCCTCCTAGCAGGTCGATTCCTCCATCATCATTGGAGACCTGTCCCATTCACTCTCCTCCTTCTGTTATTGATACTAGTTATACTCTAACCCTCGCCGAAGCCGCTCCTCCGAGCAAAACCCTTCTCCTGCAGGGTTGGCGTACCTACAGACCTCATGTGGAGGTCTAGGATACTCTCAGGACGCTCCAGGAATGCCATGCCTCCCCAGGACCCTCTCTCTGGTCCTAGGCCCTTCTGAGCCATCCAGTAGCTGCGGACCACCTTTGCCGATGATTCCCTCACATCAGCAGCTCCTGACGACGTCGGACCCACGCCCCATCACCGATTGAAAACTCGTCAGAGGTGAGTTCATCTCTGTTTGTCTAGGCGTCTTATCCATCGTCAGATCAGGCGCTTCCCCACTTGTAATCGCAACTATCCATCATCGAGAGGCCCCTAACCGTCAGATCCATCTGAGGATCTCTTCTCTGACGTCCATCGCTGAAGGGGTACCAGCGCATCTCCACCGTCCATCCATAAGTGGACCGATTTCAGCTGTTGGATTGCATCTTAATAAGGGGTAAATTGCTCTTAGGCCCCTCTCTGTTTTATATTTACTAGTTAGTCCTGTAAATATTTGTCGTTGTTTAAAATAATTTGGATATTTTACAAGTGGACCCCTGTTATTTTAATCATTTACATTTTAGTCCTCTGTGTGTGAACTCACGTGTTGTCTCACGTGATTTTCTGGGTTATTTGCATGTTACATCCTGAACATCTGAGTGTGATGAATTGAATGGAAAGTTTTTAGTATTCACATTTATACCCCTGTGCCTGGATTATTGTGCATGTAAGTGAATTCACTGGACATTTTGCATCTTTGGCCCTACGATTTTCATATACGTTATTATTTGGCCCTTGAACTTTAGTATAATTACAAGTAGGTCCCTAAAAACTGTGTGTCCCTTAGTTAATTATAAATACCAAATTAAGTCCAAAATTTCTATAAATATTACTTTTATCTCCTGCTAACACGTAATATTTGTTGTGATTTTTTGGGATTAATTCATTATCGTTTATTATTTTCTAAAAAACCCTAAAAAGTGTACTATCTATTTTAGAAAACACATAAAAATTTGAAAAACAAAATTAAAAATTTTAAAAAATATAAGTGTGTATTTTTGTATGCTTTACCTTCAGTAGTAGCTTTGTCTCAAAAACCTTCATAAAAACCCTAAAAATCATAAAAGACTCAAAAACTTATAAAAAATTAAAAAATCTAGAAAAAAAAATACAATTTCGGTTTCTGGTTATATCTCATTTCATCTAGTTTTTCATAAAATTGTTCCCTAGGATATTAGGCATTTTAGCTATTTGTAACTTGCAATTATCCTGGTTGTGCACTATTTGTATTTTTATCCCTTGTTTGAATTTTATAAAATCACAAAAATATTAGAAAAATCCCAGAAAACTACTATAAATACTTTAATATTTGAAAAACCCAAAAATATTTTTACTCTGAATTTTTGAGCATTTTTTGCTTTAAATAAAAATTCAAAAAGGTTGTTGTTTGCTTAATTTTTTTACTTGCTTATTTTGTTCATTAATTAAAAATTATAAAAATTTGTAAAATTAAAAATAATAAAAATATGCTTTTATTTCTTGAAATCCAACTACTTCGTACATTGTTGTGCTCCTTGTGTTCGATCCTGGTTGCTATACCAGGTTAAAGTAAATAACGGAGATTGTTGACATTGTTTTGTGTGCTTGATTGATTTATCCTTTGACTACGTGGTTCTCTCTCTTTTTCTTGATTGAGCCCGACCTGCTAATTGGGGTCACAATGACCCTTGTTTATCTGATTCCCTAACCGTAGTCAGTAGGCCACTCATCATACTTCTAGGAGGAACCTCTCGTCCTCTTTTAGGGAGGGAAGTGCGCCTCAACTTGGTCTGGCGGTGTTGAGGTCTAAAGACATGAGTTGTGGTTTGCAATAATGCTTCAAAAGAGGGATAGTCTACTAGCTCAAGAAGAAAAGCTCCTTATGTATATGCTGCACCATGTAGATATGTTGTACATATGCACATCAAAAGAAATGTGCAAAATCAAGGAAAAATCCAAAAAGGGGACAAGTCTGATTGAAAATAAAATGCCTACCGGAGTGTATATAGTCAAATAAAGCAAAGCTTATATATCACACCTTCTTATCTCATGATGCTTGAAGTGGGAGACCTAGCTACACTGGTTAGGCTCCTAGAGATACGTGACTACACTGGCCATGACCCATTCTCTTCTTTCCCCTCCTCTTGAGCTGGTTGAACTTGAACTTAGAAGGGAATACCCCGCTCCTCGAGGAAAGAGCTGCTAGACTAGGGAATTAGAGTTACCTTGCTGAGGGAGGTTGTTTTTTTTTGTAATTTTTGAGGTGCGGAGCTACATATTACTTACATAGTACATGGAAAGATGCATAGTCATTGGAGTTGCGTATGAAGACTTGTATAGACCGGTTTTACTGAGGAGTCTTGACCATATTATTGTGGAACATAGAGGCTGTTGAGTCTTAAACCTATTTACCAATAAGGTTTCGACAAACTAATAATCCAAAGGTCTGACTGAGCTCCATACTTCAATTTAATGAAGATAGGTTTAATAATCAACCTTGATTCTCCTTCTTTTCTTTCTCTTTTTCACTTCTTTTCAAATAAATGTTTGCTAAGAGACTGGTAATGGTAAAGTATAGGGGGGTGATGAATCTTTGATTCTCACTCTTTATTATTTTACTTTAGCTCTTTTTCTTGGCAAAACATCATGTGAATACTTGTAAATACAATAACTTAGCAATTTGCATGTTTGTGTTTATATTGTATAATAAACATGTTTTCAGCTAAATAAAAGTATAAAGGAAAAGAAAGGGAACGAGGTATTTAGAATAAATACAAAGTGACCGAAAATCCCAAGAGAAGGTCAAGACTTGACCTGATCGCAAAATAAAACAAGTGGAGAGAGATAGGGTTCACTATGTAGTGTATATACTATCTATACTTGTGTAAAGTATTTTTGACAAAATAAAATTATTCTTTTTACAACCTTATAAATAACCCTAGAAATAATATAGAAATAAAATAAAAATCAGAAAAAATAAAAAAAAATAAAATCCTATATTCATTGTGTAAAATACACAAGTTTATATGACATTCACTACTTATTATATACCTTTAATTAATTTATAAAAATAAAATAAAAATCATTTTACACTCCTAACATTATGCTATGAATAAATAAAATATAGAATAAGGGTATTTATGTACAAATAATAAAATAAAAATATATGTACATAATACTTAGGTATATTATACCTATATATATTAATATATTGTATATACATTATTTTCGTTTTCATAAAAATAATTAAAAATCATAAAAAAATACTTTGAAAAAAATAAACATTTTTCATTTTATACACTTTTATTTTAATTTCATTTGCTATTTTTTATTGATTCTTTAATCATTTTGTACATTCTAATTTCTGATTGGGCCACGTCAAATCGTTGACCTTAGTCAATTTTCAGTCAGGTCGGGTCGCCCACCCTCTCGCCGGAGCTCCTTCTCTGCTTTTTCGCGCCTGACTCTGACCACCTCTTACCTCGATTCTTCGCCCAAGCCTTCTCCTAGGACCCGTGACCTTCACAGATCCCTAGGAAGGCGCAGATCTTCTTAGGGTTACGCGCACTCGCTCGATCATTCCAGATCCTTGGGAACCCTATAAATTTTCTCATCTGCCCCTACAGCTCTGCAGCTCCTTCCTCGCCCCCATTTCGACCCTTAGCCACCCCCAGCTGAGTCACAACTGCCTGGATCACCCTTTGGAGCTCGATTTGGTATAGAAGCGACGCAACTCAAGCTTCGTGGCCGGACCTCCATCGTGAGTAGCCTCTCTCGTAAGTCGTAGCAGATCAAGGCCATTACTCCGACGTCCACCTTCGCCTGAAGCTTAGGAGTCCCTCTGAACCTTCAGGTATTGCGTTTATCCTTTGCACCTGTCCATTCGATTCCATCTTGTCATTTTGCTCTGTCGCACGCACCTTAGCTCCAACCAACTGGCTGGAGCCCCGATACCCACTCCTCTTCGTTCCTATCGACACTATGACTCACGACCCATCTTCCCTCGTAACCTGATCATCCTAAATATCGCTTACCAGAGCAAGATTAGGCCCGGTCTCCCTTCCTCGCATTTGTCGGAGACCCAACACCCATTCCCCCACGCATTTCTTATCCCCGTATGCAATAACCCATCGCCGAAGCTTCACCTTCGAGCGTTGTAGACCTTACATGAGTTCATGCATGCAGGAGACCCCATTTGGCCCACCGGCTACTTAGACAGAGCTGCTCCAGGTCCTCCTTCCCTGCCTCGCTCATCCGACCGTCGCCACCTTCATCGGAGCCCCCAGTCCAACACGCAGTGCTTCCACGAAGCTGTCAGAGTTTCCAGATTCCATCAGGTCGACGGATCTTCTCCCTCGCTCGATCGAAGCTTGCTCAGGAGGAGTTCATGTAGACCCATTCCCCTCCGTTGGATGGACCCCCTTCTCCCAGATTGCATCGCAACCGTCGATCGCAACAGCCTTTCAGCCGTTAGATCTGACGCCATCAGACGTATGTGGCCGCATGCCCTCGACATTCTCTGGACCGTCAGATCTGCAGCAACCGGGTTATCAGAGCCGTACGCCAGTGCCAGCCTCCACGTGTGCCACGTGTCCTCCAAGGGTATATCTCCCTTTTGCCCTCAGACGTTTATGTTTTCCTGTTTAGTGTATTAAATAACTGGTGTAGTTAGAACTTTTACTGTCTGGACCCCTAGTTTTATGGTATTTGCATTTTAGTCCTGTTGAGTTGAAGTCACATGTGTGGTCACGTGTTTTTTGTGTTATTTGCATATTATTGCCTGAACTTTTAGATATGAAATGAATGAAAGGTTTTTAGTATTTGCATATATACCCTCGTGAGTCTGGATCACGTGTAGTGCGTGTGCTTGCTTGGACTTTTTGCAACCTTGACCCTAAACTTTTTAACTATGTTATTGTAAGGCCCAAAAATTTATTTTAATTGCAAAGTGGTCCCTGTAAACTAGCCTAATTACTTGACATATTTTGGACTTAATAAATAGCAAATTAATTCAAAAAAATTACATAAAAATTATCTCTAACTCCTGTTGGTGTGTAATAATTATTATAATTTTCTTGTATTAATTTCTTTAAATTTAATATTTTTGAAAAATCAAAAATCACAAAAAACTTCCCTATTTGCCTTAGAAAATTTATAAAATTCGAAAAATGTTTTAACAATTCCAAAAAATATCATGTTAGTGTCTTTTCGTGTGTTTTATTTATAGCATTAATTTTGTTTAACAATCTCTATAAAAACCCTAAAAGCACAAAACACCTAAAATCTTATAAAAATTATATAAAATTACTGAAAAAAAATCCAAAAATTCTAATTTTAGTTCCTATTTGTAGGTTGATGAGCTACCCACCAACTAACGTTAGGAAATCAAATAATCAAGGGTCATTGCGACCCCAATCGATGTATCGGACTCAACAAGAAAAGATAAACCACTCAATCAAATATGTAAAACAATCAAATCATGCAAAATGTAAGTGATCTTCGCTATTTATATTTACCTTGTATAGCAACCAGGGACAAACACAAGGGACACAAAATATACGAAATTATCGAGATTCAAAATTAGAAAAAAATTTGGTGATTTTAATTTTGCACATTTTTATAATTTTAAATTATGGTAAAACAAGCGAATAAGAAAACAAAGCACACAACAAGCTTCTTGAATTTTTATTTAGGCCTATGGGTTAAAATTGGGATAAAATTTTTTTTTGGTTTTTTGATATTTTATATTATTTTTGGTTATTTTCTGGGAATTGTTTTGATGTTTTTGTGATTTTATAAAAATTAAACAAGGGCTAAAAATATAAATACTGCACATCTAGGACAATATTACAAGTTAAAAGTATTTAAAATACCCTAAATCCTGTTAATAAATTTTATAGAAAAAATATATAAAGGATACAAACAGGAATTGAAATGATAATTTTTTTATTTTCCTAAAATTTTATATGATTTTTAGAAGTTTTTAAGTCTTTTGTGATTTGTAGGGTTTTTAAGAGAGTTTTTCAAACAAAACTAATACCAAAAGAAAAACAATAAAAAACATACACATAAGAATTTTTGTGGAATTTTTGAATGATGTTTCGAATTTTTATATATCTTTCAAAATACACAGAACACTTTTAGGGTTTTTTTAGAAAATATCAAACAACATCAAATTAATCCACAAAAATCATAATAAATATTACATGTTAACAGGATTTAATAGTAATTTTTATAGAATCTTTGGAGTCTATTTGGTATTTATTTAATTAGAAACAATCCAGATAGTTCACAGGGACCTACTTGCAATTAAAGTGTACTTTTGGGCCAAACAGTAACACACGAGGAAAGCTTAGGCTAAAGTTGCAAAATGTCAAGTTACTTCACGCACATGCTTAAAAAACAACACACAGGGGTATAAATGCAAATATTAGAAACTTGCCATATAAATCATAATAGATACAAAGCATAGGGCACAAAATGTAAATATCCCATAAAAACACGTGGGGACGACACAGAGTTCACACAGACTGGACTAAAATGCAAATATATAAATTACGAGGTCCAAACTACAAAATATCTGAACTACAACTTTATTTTACTAGACTAAAAACTAAATACAAAATGAATCAGGGACGAAAGGAAAATATGCCCTTGCAGGGCACGTGAGGAACACGTAAGGATACATAGCATGCACTAGAGGCGGCGCTGGCGTACGATCCTAATCAGTGACAGCCCCAGATCTGATGGTCCATAGAATGTCTGCTATGTGTGGTCAAATATGTCAGACGGGGTCAGATCTAATGGCTGAAAGGCTGCCAAGGCTGATGGCTCAGATGATGTCTAGACGAAGTGGTCCATCCGACAGCTGAGGAATGGTCTGGAAGAACATCTCCAGGCCGAGCTTCGATCGAGCGGAGGAAGAGATCCACCGGCCCGATTGAAGTCGAAGAGGTCCAGTGGCTTCGTGGAAGTGCGGCGCGTCGGGCTGAGAGGTCCTATGGAGGTGGTAATGGATGGATGGTCATGGCGATGGCTGGTCACTTAGAGGTGCTCCACCTAAGAAATTGAAGGATCGAGAGGGGTTCCTTATGCGCGATAAGTCCTGCAAAGGTAGCTCGACTTGGGGGTGTTTCTCCTGTCGGTGTTAATGCATATAAAGAGGGAAGAAGCGATTGGGAATGGAGCTAGACTACCGGCGGCTATGAAGGAGGGGAGTCTCGACCTGGGGGTTGAGTCTAAGGGTGATCAAATTGCGTAGGAAGGTGTCTGGCAAAGTGGGTATCGATCGGAATGAATGGAGATGGATGACAAGGCTCCGACCAGCTGGTCGGAGCAGGTGAATGAGCGGTGGAGGACGATGGAAAGATCGAATCAAACTTGGAAATGGAAGTGAAATGATAGGTACCTAAAGGTTCAGAAGTGTTCCTACGCTTCAGGCGAGGATGTTAATCTGGGGTCATGGCCTCAACCGTGTTGCGGAAAGCAGGGAGGCTGAACGCGGCCGAGAGCTTCGGCCACATAGGGGAGCTACGGCTACAGGCCACCAAACTTCGATTTAAGGGCACTCTCAGGCTGTTGTCACTCTACTGAAGGTACCTAGGGATGAAAGAAGGGCCAAGGCATGAGCTTCGGTGTCAGGAGAGTGAAGAAGATGATTTATAGGTCACTCGTGGGTCTAGAAAGATCTACAAGTAGCCGAAACCCTAGAGCATCTCGGATCAACTGAAGGACCCGAGAGGATGTCGGATATACAAGGCATGTCAGATCTAAATTTCAAGGCAAAGGATCACAGTGTCGGGCTGAGAAAATTTTGAGAAGGTGATCCGACGAACAGTATCTGGGTCTGACTCGGGAAGGAGGAACCGTTGACCGGGGGTCAACAAACGGTCTGGACCAATCAGAAAATGAGGATTTGCAAAATATTTACAAATTCAATAAAAATAATAAATGATTTTAAATTAAAAAGGTGTACAAAAATGTTTATTATTTTCAAGCTATTTTTTTGTGATTTTAATTATTTTTATGAAAAATAAATTAGTTTATATACAATATAGTATTATATACATGTATATATACCTATGTATTATGTACAAGTATATTTTATTTATTTTACATAAATACCCTAATTTTATATTTTATTTATTTTCAACATCTTTTTAGGAGTACAAAATAGTTTTTATTTTATATTTTTACAAATTATTTACAATTATCTTATAAATAGTGATTGTAATACATATACAAGTGTTTTGTATAATGAAAGGGAGATTTTGTTTTTATTTTTATTTAATTTTTATGATTTTTATTTTCTATTTATATTATTTTTAGAAATATATATAAGGGATTAAAAATAGTAATTTAATTTAATTTTGTCAAAAATACTTATATACAAATGTAGGTAATATGCACAATACAAAATAGACCCTATCTCTCTCTACTTGTTTTATTTTTCGATCAGGTCAAGGCTTGACCTTCTCGTGGGGAGAGGGTCACTCTGTATTTATTATAAATACCTCCTTCCTTTTTCTTTTCCTTTATTCTTTTATTTTTGCACAAAAACATGCTAAATATGCAATATTAACAGCTGCATACAGAATGCTAAGTTATTGTATTTACAAGCATTTACATGATATTTTGCAAACATAAATAGCTAAAATAAAAGAATAAAGAGTGAGAATAAGGGATTTATCACCCCCTATACTTTACCTTTGCTAGTCCCTTAGCAAACACGTATTTGAAAAAGAAGTGAAAAGAAAAGAAGAAGAAGGAGAATCAAGATTGATTATTAAACTAATCTTCATTAAATTGAAGTATGGAGCTCAGTCAGACCTTTGGATTATTAGTTTATCCAAACCATATTGAGATATAGGTTTAAGACTCAACATCCCCTAAGTTCCACTATTATATGATCAAGACTCCTCAATAATCCAGATCAGAACAAGTATACATACGCCAACTCTAATGACTATGCATCTTTCCTTGTACTGTACAAGTGATTTTTAGCTCCCCGCCTCATAAATGACAAAGAAATAGCCTCCCTCAACAAGGTAACTCTAATTCCTCATTCTAGTAGCTCTTTCCTCAAGGAGCAGGGTATTCCCTCTTAAGTTCAAGTGCAACCGACCCAAGAAGTGGGGGAAAGAGGAGAATGGACTGTGGTCAGTGTAGCCACGTATCCCTGGGAGCCTAACCAGTGTAGCTAAGTCCGCCGCTGCAAGCTTCATGAGATGAGAAGGTGTAATACATAAGCTTTGCTTTATTTGACTATATGTACTCTGATAGACATTTTATTTTCAAGCAGGCCTGGCCACTTTTTTGGAGTTTTTCTTTCTTTTGCACTTTTTTTGATGTGCAAATGTACAATATATCTACATGGTGCAACATATATACATAAGGACCTTTTCTTCCTGAGCCAGTAGACTATCCCCCATTTTAAGCATTATTGCAACCCACAACTCTTGTCTTTAGACCTCAACACAACCAGACCAAGTTGAGGTGCACATTCCTCCCTAAAGGAAGACGAGAGGTTCTGCCTAGAAGTACTACCCTCGTATGCTACCCCAAGCCAAAGGATTCTGCCTCCTCACCACCTCATCCGTGTGGAGCTATGTGTATGGTGCTGGTCCAAGTAAAGACATTGCCTGTGAGAGTCATGCGTGCAATGTTAAGTGTTCTACTTAGGTTCATCAAGATGACATGTGAACATATCCTAGTGGACTCAAAGAATTAAGTCACTAATGGACCTGAAAAGTCTTAACCCCAAATCCTATAAGGTTCCTCTGAGAATTAGGTGGATTATGGTCTTAACCAAGCTCCATTTCCTAATTTAATTCCAGACTAGTTTAAATGTTAACTATGATTCAGAAGAATATGCAAAAATATGTAAAAAAACTCTTTTTGATGCAATTTTCAAAAAATGTAAAATTTTTGAAAATGTTTGAATGCAAGAAAGAAGGGAAAGTTTTGCAAACCATTTACACACATCTACAAACAGATTTTTACAAATTTTTATTTTTCAAACATTTTTCAAAAAATTTTACCATATACATAATATTGATACAAAAATATTTACAAGCATTTTACAATCAAAACATTTTTACAAACATTTTTACAAAAATAATTTTTACTATTAGCTATTTACAAACATGTATGTGCAAGAAAGAATAAGGAAAATTTTAAAGATTTTGTGATTTTTAAGTTGTGGTTTATAACCATTTTATTTATTAACACACTCACACAAAGTACGAGTTATGGTTAAAGTATATATACAATATATACGACACCCCTCTATACTTAGCTCGAACGATGTCCTCAGAGTGATCAAGGAGCGATGAAAGGAAGATATAACTGAAGCTTAGTATTGGGAAGTGAAAAGAAAGGCTATACTACAACGACAAAAAAAGAATATAATGAATAGAGGTTGGTAATTCCCCCTATACTTAGGATCAAGTAATCCTAAGTATAGCATCTGTACTCCAAGGAAAAATTGAAGGATAGAATGTACAGAGACTACCTCCCCTATACTTAGGGTGAAATATCCCTAAGTATATGCAACAAAACATAGGTAAAAAAATGAATAGAATAGTCAAAAATCTGGCACCCCCTATACTTAAGGTAAAGTACACCCTAGGTATAGCATAATTATAAGGTGAAGATGGGGTGTTAGGCAAAAGAATGTGTGATATGGACAATTGGATCTATACAGCTGCAGAATAAAGTGATAATCAGATATGAGATGTAAATGATGTGAATCAAAGACCACACCTCATGAAAAATGAATAGAGGCGACGTCAACGATCAACGGATCACGATCTAGATATGGCTTCAGGCGCTGACCATTAACTCGAAAGGTGGATTCAGATGACATCTCAGATATATCACTTCTACCATTGTCATGCACATTTAGGATCAAGTATGATCCCTTCCACTTGCTCTGCAACTTCCTTGGAAATAATCTCAACTTGGTATCGAATAACCATACTCTCTGGTTTGGCTCAAACTGCTTATGGCTGATGTGAGAATCATGCCATATCTTCACTCTCTCCTTGTAGTGTAGGCTACTCGAAAAGGATGTATCTCTAAGCTCTGCCAGGGCTGCCAATTCTTCCTTCCTCTGATCTCCTATACTATATGGATCCATTAATATCTCAGTGACATCCTATAGTGACTTATGCTTTATCTCCACAGGTAAATGGCATGGCTTTCCATAAACGAGACGAAAGGGAGACGTAACCAAAGGTGTCTTGAAGGAAGTTCGATATGCCCACAAGACCGTGTCCAAAAGCCGTGACCAATCCTTTCAGTTTGGGCGGATAACCTTCTGCACTATCATCTTGATCTCCCTGTTTAATACTTCCGCTAGACCATTGGTCTGAGGGTGATATGGAGTGGCAACTCGATGGTCTATGCTGAACTCGTTAGCAAGGACTTTACCTAGTCATTGATAAAATGAGACCCCCCATCAGATATCAAAACTCTAGGCACCCCGAACCATGAAATGATATTTTTCCTCAAAAATTGGCAAACATTCTTAGCATATGCGGTTCGAGCAGGAATGACCTCAACCCAACGACTCACATAATCCACAACCAATAGAATGTACACAAATCCTTGACTCTTACGGAATGGACCCATGAAATCGATACCCCATGTGTCAAAAACCTTACAGAAGTGAATGGGTTGCATCGGCATCATATCACATTGTTCACAGGTGCCCATCCTCTAACAGTCAGTACACCTCTTCACGAATTCATCAGAATCCTTGAAGAGGGTAGGCCACCATTGGATGGATTGGAGAACTTTCTATGTTGTTCTCCTTCTTGAATGATGTCCTCCCGTCTCAAGCTTGTGGCAGTAAGTAAGGATGCTACGGTTCTCCTCCCGAGGAATGCACCGACGCTAGACGCTATCCCCTCCTTCATGATAAAGGATGAGATACTCCCAATGGTATGACTTGGCCTTCGCAAGGAAGGTCTCAAGTCACTTTTTGGGCCAACCTTGTGTAACTATCTTGGGGACAAGATAGTTCACAATGTCGGCATACATGGGAGCGATGCGATAGCAAGTATCACCTCATCTGGGAAGGTCTCTGTAATAGGTTCTATCTGCTCTGATTCCTCAAGATTTTCAAATGAGGAGAGATGATCCGCCGCCACATTCTTAATTCCAGGTTTATCCTTAATCTCAATATCAAACTCCTAGAGCAGAAGGATTCATCTGGTCAATCTCGCTTTGGCATCCTTCTTTTCCATGAGGTACCTGATGGAGGTATGATCAGTATAAATAGTCACTCTGGATCCAAGAATATAAGATCTGAATTTATCCAAGGCAAAAACTACGACTAGCATCTTCTTCTCTGTGACTGTGTAGTTCCGTTGGGTGACATTCATCCAATGTACGACTAGCGTAGTGAATGGCATAAGGTAAACCATCCATCCTCTGTCCTAGCACAACCCTTGTGGCAAAATCAGAGGCATCCGTCATGATCTCAAATGGGAGAGACCAATCAGGCAGCTGAAGGATAGGAGCCCCAACAACTAATCCCTTGAGAGTCTCGAAGGATGCAAGACACTTATCATCTACAATGAACTCAATGTCTTTCATCAGCAAGTCAGTAAGAGGTCAGACAATCCGATTGAAGTACTAAATAAAATGTCGGTAGAAACCGACATGCCCCATAAATACAAAATTGCCATAGATTGGACGGTGGATTGAGTTTCCTAATGATATCTACCTTGGGCTGGATCGACCTCCATGCCCCTGTTTGGAGATGATATGACTAAGCACCATCCCCTGATTCACCATGAAGTGACTCTTCTCCCAAGATTGAACAAGATGGAACTCGATACAACACTGAAGCATGTGGTCTAGGCAATCAAGACAAGCATCAAACCCATAGCTGTAGATCGAGAAATCATCTTTGAAGACCTCCAAGAAATAACCTACCATGCTCGAGTATATGGACAACATGCACCTTTGGAATGTTGCTGGGGCGTTACATAGACCAAAGGGCATCCCGTCTGAAAGCATAAGTCCCAAAAGGATAGGTGAATGTCGTTTTGTCCTAGTCTTCGGGCACTATGGCCACCTGATTATAGCTGGAGTACCAATCAAGAAAGCAGTAATGACTCTTCCTGGTTAGCCTCTCGATAATCTGATCAATAAAAGGCAACAAGAAATGATCCTTCTTGGTGGCCTGATTCAATCGTCTGTAGTCCACACAGACCCTCCAAGAAGTGGGTACCCGGGTAGCGATCTCCTCTCCAAACTCACTCACAACTGTAGTGATGCCCGTCTTCTTGGGGCACCACATGTAATGGACTAACCCACTTGGAGTCGGAGATTGGGGTAGATAAAATTGGCGCTCCACCATTTTAATATCTCTTTCATGACCACTTCTCGAAGATTCGGGTTCAGCCGCGCTGGAACTCACACGATGGCTTAGCGTCCTCTTCGAGATAAATATGATGAGAACACAGGGTAGACATACCCCTGGAGATCAGCTACACTCCATCCAATTGCCTCGTGATTTCTTTCAAGAACCTCCATCAATGAGATTCTTGCTCTCTAGTCAAATATGTTGAGATAATGACTGTGTACATCTCTATCTCCCTCGCAATGAATCTATACTACAACGACTGTAGCAAGGGCTTCAACTCTGGGCAACTGGGAGCTGGAAAATCTATTTTTTGGAATGTCTGAGTGAAAGCAACCAAACTTGAATGCGAAAACTCTTGTTGATCGTGAAACTCTGACGAAGATAGCCCTGCTAGTGTGTCTGTAATCGGTGCTAGCTCGGTCTCCACACTAGCTGTTGGCTCTGTGGGAATCAGACATGGTAGAAGCTCATCAAAATCATCCCAATCTATGTCTAAATCCGAGAGATCTGAATCTGAATCACATGAGATATACTCTACTTCACTCTTTCTAGTGCAATCGTCAGCCTCAAATGTGTCCTCGACCAACAGTGTGCTATCCGAACTCTCATCTACTAGAACTTGTAGATATGTAGTGTCTGAAGGTGAGATAAGAGCTCGTGAGATGGGGTCAGACCAAACAACTTCATTATCTGCAATCACAAAATTTCACTCGTGGTGGACCTCTTGCTTTGTCATATGCTCTGCATTACTGAACTGCTCTGAGAAAGCTGAATCTCGTGCTCCGGTATCGTTGACTGTTTTATTTGTATACTTTCGCCCTCGACGTGAAAGTATACCTTCCCACTATCATGGTCGGACACCGCCTTGGCTGTGGTCAAGAATGGACGTCCTAGTATAATTGGGGTATCTATCACAGACTCAGGGATCTCCATATCCAATACAACAAAGTCCACAGGGAATTTCAGGCCCTGAATTATGACAACGACGTCCTTCAACAACCCCTTCGTCCTCTCGATAGATATATCATTAAACTGAAGGACTATCCTACTCTGTCGAAGAGGGCCAAACTTGAACAGGTCGAGTAAGGCTGCCGGAAGAAGGTTAATGGAGGAGTCACTGTCTAGTAGAGTCCGATCGAACCGTTGCTCATGAATATGGCATCTGACATATGGAGCTCCTGAATCTGGCCTCTTGGCTGGCAAATAGTTCTAAATCACGAAGCATGTGGCACAAGTGAGCACATGGATATCTGCATTATGGCTCCTTCTCTTCCTACGGATCGTGGTCTTCTCTCTCAAGTTCTTCTGTAAGAGAGGGATGTGCTCAAGTGCCTCCTGTAGAGTCATCTGAATATGGAATCTGTCGATCATCTGCTGACAGAACTCTAATTGTTGTGTCTTTTTTGGATTTTCTTTTTATCTCCCATCGCCAAGTGGAGTGCCTGAGGGAAGGGGATGGTTGTGACCTCCTTAGATAGAGGGCAAGGAAAAGGTTCATGTGCTTGTGAGGGAATGGAGCCCATAACAAGATCATCATGCAACACATATGGACTCGGAGAAGATGTAGAAAATTTTTCTTTATTTATTTTTTTGGGCTTTTTCAATTTTTCAATTTTTTTGGTTTTTTTCAAAATTGTCCTGAGATATAACAACTGAAGGAAACACAACTGAATGAAAAATGGTGGCATCAACACCATCCACGACATCTGTCTTCACAGCATCAGCACCACGCTCTGGCTCAGCATCATATAAATGGTGGCATCAACACCACCGACTGCATCTGGAGAAAAGACGACCTCAGTAGCATCGACTGGATCAAAGTCCTTGGTGGCGTCAGCACCATTGTCATCATCCTCCTGAGCAGCTTCATCACCGCTATCCTCCTCATCTGGCACTCCTGGATCCTTGCATGGTCGTCGCTTAGACGAGGCACTATCAACTAGTATCCTACTGCTCCTAAGTGTCACAAAATCATCAAATATGTAGGAAGAAAAAGAAATATCACCCAAGGAATCACTAGGAGTGGTAGTCTCTATGAACTGTACCTGCTCAGACTTTTTTTTAGGTTATTCGGATTGGGCTCGATCTGAGCGGGTATGGCGGCCTTGCCTTGATGATTTCCCTCATCTCCGCTGGAACTCGTCCATCTCCCATCAAAAGGATGCCTGCTGGTCTGAGAGTAGGCAGACTAGATCGTCAAGGGTTGGGTTCTCATAGACTGGTCCATGAGAACTGGACGGGTTGCCTCGCTGGAAATGAGGTTGGTTTCTAGTACTGATGAGGGAGAGGCTGAGTGAACTGCTAAGGCTATTGCTACCTCCACTATTGTCCCTTATGGTAGGGACGAGGACCCTACTGGTAATGGTGTGATGGCTGGGAGTATTGGGGCTACTGTTGCTGGATGATCTATCTGACCTGAGCTGGAGGTTTCTGCTAGGATGAGTGTGTCTCTGGTAGACCACCTGAATCCGGGATGATCACGACGGATCCCGTGCTGCTGTCGGTCTGGTACGGGGAAGGGGAAAGAACTACCAACGGCTGATCCGGCTGATACACCACCATCTGAGTGTCCTGTGATGGCGGTGGCAGAGAGTAGTGCTGCAACGGCTGAACCGGTTCTGCCTGGATGAGGTGGATCTGGCAGTACTGAGAAAGTGTTGGGAAGAGCTACTGCTGCTGTGATCAACCCATGACCTGAGATGGGGCTGAGAAGCCATTTGTACCTCCTGGAGACACATGATATGGATCTTCAGGTCACTAAGAGTCTATGCCAACTGATCTATCTGTGTCATGCCCTGACACTGCTTCTTCTCCATGATCTCGATGAGATCCTGCTTCTCATTGATAATCCCCATGTCAGTTGCCGATGACTCTGCCTGTGCTACTGCTGCTGACGAAGTATAAGGACCTGCATCGACCCGTGCTATCCACTGATAGGACACAACATGTGGAAGGGGCTTTCCTTGTGTGTAGACATGGGTCTGGGACATCACCATGTAGATTTCTATCATCTCCTCATAGATGGCCCAGACCTGGTCCTCATCCTTGGTGGAATAGGACCCCCCCCCCCACATGAGGTATTGACAAGCCCCTGCAGCTCTGGTGTCATCCCACAAAAGAAAACTCTGCACTAAGTTGAGCTTGGAAATCTCATGGTGTGGACACCGGTTGATGAGCTCTATAAAACGATCCCACGCCTCATGAAACTGCTTATTGAGGATCATCGTGAAATTGTTGATCAAAGCTTTAGCTGCATTGGTCTGGCCGAGTGGATATTACTTGTTCAAGTACTCGTCTGGAGCTGCTCCCAAGTGGTAACATACTTCCCCAAATGTTTCATCCAGTAGGCTGCTCTATCGACCAAAGAAAAGGGAAAGACCATCATATTGATGGTGTCCTAGTCCACGAGTCTATCGTGGACAATACTGCAGATCATCTTGAATTCTTGTAGGTGTAGATGCAATTCCTCGATGTCTAGCTCTTGGAACTTGGGCAGTAACTGGATCGATTGGGGGCCAAGCTTGAAGTCACCCAAAATCTCTAGAAGCTGGATCTAGCGATGGGTGAGGATTGCACCAGGGTTGTGCAACTGCCTCATCATCCTAGCGGGTATGGCTGGCTCCTCCTGTGTATCCTTTGGTTGTCCATCTGCTCCTCCTCAAGCTGCAGGTATATCTCCACTGGATGGTCTTGGCCGCTCTCTTCTGTTGGCTCTCATCTCTACAAGCTCTTGTCGCACCTCTGCCATGAAGGCTCCCTGGTCACGAATCTGTCTCTGCATGGTCTCCAGGGAGGCTAGAAACGTGTTATTAACCGCACCCTGATCAAGAACATATGTGGAACTCTGGGGCTGCTCATTGGTACGTCCCTCACTGCTAGCCATCTCTTGGTTCTCTACAAAGGCAAAAGACTTGAACTCAAGTGCCATAAAATGAACAAATAGCTGTGCTGGTCTCTGTTCTGGCACCTCAGGACTGGTGGGAGAAGGGTGATCGAGGGGGAACAGGGTGGTAGAGAACTCAGATTCGGAGAGCAGGTCTGGGCTCTTCGAAACCGTCCTAGATGAGTGGAGATGAGTGCTCAAGAGATGTGCTGCCGAAGGCAACCTAAGGGACATCCTTCCCATCATCGTGATGTAGGGATGGATGCGGATGAGATCTAGAATACAAACAAGATTAGAAGTCAAACGCCCAATTCACCTACGCAACACTGAGCTGATGAATGTAAAGGTTCGTCGTTAATCTTGTCAATTTTATTTTAGGTGATCAATCGGTCTATAAGAGCAATTAAGGGAGCTGTTAGGAACCCAATGCTCCTAAGAGACTGGCCCAATCCCACATTTAGATCTTTCCTAGCCAGTATGGGTGTGGACCGTTTACCGGCTACTCGATCTGCCCAATCTGCTAAGGATATCCCAGACCGATTACTGGCTACCCGGTGAAATCCTCACTGGAGAAGGACTAACCACGAGACCAGTAGTATGAAGGAAGTTCAGGTATGGCTCTAGCCTAGTGTGCGGATCACTCTCTCGCTACATACAAACCAACCAATGAGGGGGTAACTCTCCCCAAAACAAAAGATTTTTAGATGGGTTGAATTTTAGGGTCGAGTTTGCATTAGCAGTCTGAATTTTATGGTTTTCACTTTTTAGGTATTTAAGTAAAAACAACGCCTAATTGATTTTTCGATCTCTTGGGTTATTTTAAGTCCAAAAACAAGGGGAGGAAGTCGAAAAAGCCGATGCACGATCAAACACGATGATGCATGCAGAGATAGAAATACGTACCTGTCTCTAGCACTCTACATGTAGCGTGACGACGCATAAATTAAAATATAGAAATATAACTAAATATATGATGCACGAAGAAATCGACCTTAGATGAGCAATTTCTAATGATTGTGAAGAACAATAGCTAAATGATCAAAGAGAGATCTGAGTCCGGTCTCGGAGGTCGATCAGGTGTCCGCCACAACGGATCCTACACGTGCTTTATACAACCTCTAGCAGTACATGACCTATCAATCGTTTGAAATAGTTTTTTATTATTTATTTTTAGCTAAGTCCAGTTATGATCTATAGGAACAAGCAAGCACTTAGGGGTTGGGCCTTAGCTGATTACGTCACAATCAAATAAAAATCCTAAGTCTAGGGGCCAAAACTTCGAGAATCAAATAGGAAGAAAATGCGATCAAAAACAAAAATGCAAAAAAATCTAGTGAGGTCCGTCGAGCACACCGGTGCTCAGCGAAACAGACCTCGAAGTTTTAAGTGTCCAATAGTCTAAGGTTATTACAATAATAATAAGTCTACTGAAAAGAAAACTAATCTAAATGCTATAACTAATTCCTACTTCTCTCCTGCTCCTCCTCGGGTGCGGGCACTCCAACAGAAAGTTGAAGCATCCTCGATGGTTCCTCACACAAAAAGTGAAACAGAGAAAGTGTTAGAAAATAGTTATAGCAAATAGAGATAAGAAAAATAGGTAAAAAACTGAAAACAACTACTAAGCTGTGCTCCCCGGCAACGACGCCATTCTAACGAGTGACCCGTCAACAAGGGTTAGGAAATCAAATAATCAATGGTCGTTGCAAACCCAATCTATAAATCAGTCTCAACAAGAAAAGAAAAACCACTCAATCAAGTAGGTAAAACAATCAAATCATGCAAAATGTAAGCGGTACTCGCTATTTATTTTTACCTGGTATAGCAACCAGGGTCGAACACAAGGAGCACGAAAATGTACGAAGTAGGAATTCAAAAATAGATAAAAGTTTTGATGGTTTTAATTCTGTAAATTTTTATCATTTTAAATAATGGTAAAAACGAGCAAATAAGAAAACAAAGCACACAACAAGCTTCTTCAATTTTTATTGAAGCCAAAAAATGCTCAAAAATTGGGATAAAAATATTTTGGGTTTTTTATATTTTAAATTGTTTTCTATAATTTTTTGGGAATTTTTTGATGTTTTTGTGATTTTGTAAAATCAAACAAGGGCTAAAAATATAAATAGTGCACAACCATGATAATATTGCTATTTAAAAATACTTAAACTACCCTAAAGTCATAGTAATTTTATGAGAAAATATGTATAAAAAGCTACAAACAGAAATTGGAATGACAATTTTTTGATTTTTTCTAGAATCTTATATGATTTTTATAAGTTTTTAAGTCTTTTGTGATTTTTAGGGCTTTTAAGAGAGTTTTTCAAACAAAACTAATATCGAAATCAAAGCAAACAAAAACACACACATAAGAATTTTTGTGGAATTTTCGAAGTGATTTTTCGTATTTTTATGTATTTTTCAAAATAGATAGTAAACTTTTAGGGGTTTTATATTTTTAGAAAATATCAAACGATGCCAAATTAATCCACAAAAATCACAATAAATATTACATTTTAGACGTAGCTAAAGTAATTTTTATATAATTTTTGGGGTCTATTTGGTATTTATTTAATTAGAAACAATCAGACGGTTCACAGGGACCTTGCCATTAAAGTGAACTTTTGGGCCAAATAGTAACACATGAGGAAAGCTTAGGGCTAAAGTTGTAAAATGTCCAGTTAATTCACGCACATGCTCAATAAACCACACACATGGGTATAAATGCAAATACAGAAACTTGCCATATAAATCATAACATATGCAAAGTACATGGCACGAAATGCAAATATCCCATAAAAGCACATGGGAAGACACATGAGTTCACACAGACTAGACTAAAATGCAAATATTTAAGATTACGAGGTCCAAACTGCAAAATATCTGAACTACAACTTTATTTTACTAGACTAAAAAATAAATACAAAATGAATTGGGGATGAAAGGGAAATATACCCTTGTACGGCACGTGCGGAACACGTGAGGACACGTGGCGGTCTCAGGAGGCGACGCTGGCGTATGGTCCTGACCACTGACAACCCTAGATCTGACGGTCCAGAGAATGTCCGCTACGTGCGGTCAGATATGTCAGATGGGGTCAGATCTAACGGCTGAAAGGCTACCAAGGCCGATGGCTCAGATGATGTCTGGAGCGAAGAGGTCCATTCGAAGGCTGGGGAATGATCTAGAAGAACACATCCAGCCCGAGCTTCGATCGAGCGGAGGAAGAGATCCACCGACCTGATTGAATATCGAGGAGGTCCAGTGGCTTTGTGGAAGTGCGGCGCATTAGGCTGAGAGGTCCGGTGGAGGTGGTAATGGGTGGATGATCATGGCGATGGCTAGTCAACTGGAGGTGCTCCTCTTGAGCAACTGAAGGCTCGAGAGGGGTTCCTTGCACGCGATAAGACCTACAAAAGGTAGCTCAACTCGGGGGTGTTGCTCCGGTCGGTGTTATTGCATATAAAGGGGGCAGAAGCAATGGGGAATGGAGCTCGACTCCCGATGACTGTGAAGGAGGGGAATCTCGACCTTAATATCAACTTGGGGGTCAAGTCTAAGGGTGATCAGATTGTGCAGGAAGATGGATGGTGAAGGGTGGTATCAATCAGAATGGATGGAGATGGATGACGAGGCTCTGACCAGCTGGTCGGAGCAAGTGGACGAGCGACGAAGGACGATGGAAAGATTGAATTAAACTGGGAAATGGAAGCGAAATGATAGGTCCCTGAAGGTTCAGAAGTGTTCCTACACTTCAGGAGAGGATGGTAGCCAGGGTCTTGGCCTCAACCATGTTGTAGTGGGCGTGGAGGCTGAACACAGCGGAGAGCTTTGGCTACGTAGGGGAGATGCAGCTACATGCCACCAAACTTCAATAAAAGGGCACTCTCAGGATGTTGTCACTTTGCTGAAGGTATCTAGGGATGAAAGAAGGGGCGAGGCATGAGATGCGATGCCAGGAGGGTGAAGAAGATGATTTATAGGTCGCTCGGGGGTCCAGAAAGATCTGCAAGTAGCGTGAAACCCTAAAGCATCTCGGATCAACTGAAGGACCCGCGAGGATGTCGGATATAAGAGGCGTGTCGGGTCTGAATTTTGAGGCAAAAGGATCACAGAGTTGGGCTGGAAAATTCTGAGAAGGAGCTCCGGCAAAATTTATTCGGGTCTGACCCAAAAAGGAGGAACCATTGAGCGAGGGTCAACAATCGGTCTGGACCAATCAGAAAATTAGGATTTACAAAATATTTACAAATTCAAAAAAATAGCAAATGATTTTAAATTAAAAGTATACAAAAAATATTTACTATTTTCCAGACTATTTTTCTGTGATTTTTAATTATTTTATGAAAAATAATTTAGTGTATATACAATATATAGTATTATGTACATGTATAATATACCTATATATTATGCACAAGTATTTTTATTTTGTTATTTTTACACAAATACCCTAATTTTATATTTTATTTATTTTTAACATATTTTTAGAAGTATAAAATAATTTTTTTACAAATTATTTATAGTTATATAATAAATAGTAATTATAATACATATACAAGTGTTTTGTACAATAAAAGGGAGATTTAGTTTTTATTTTTATTTATTTTTTCTGATTTTCATTTTCTTTTTATATTATTTTTAGAAATATATACAAGGGAGTAAAAATAGTAATTTAATTTTATTGTGTCAGAATTACTTATATACAAATTTATGTAATATGCACAACACAAAGTAGACCATATCTCTCCCTACTTATTTTATTTTGCGATCAGGTCAAGGCTTGACCTTCTCTTAGGGATAGGGTCACTCTGTATTTATTCTAAATACCTCCTTCCTTTTTCTTTTCCTTTATTCTTTTATTTTTGCACAAAAACATGCTAAATATGCAACAATAACAGATGCATGCAAAATTCTAAGTTATTGTATTTACAAGCATTTACATGATGTTTTACCAAGCTAAATAGCTAAAATAAAAGAATAAAAGTGAGAATCAAGGATTCATCATAGGTTTTTATTTGTATTTTCTCACAAATTGCTATACAGGATTTTACGGCATTTTAATTATTTTTAACTGGCAATTCAATCCTGCATGTGCATTGTTTGCATTTTTTATCACTGTTTGATTTTAATAAAATTAAAAAAACATTTACAAAACCCCAGAAAATTACCAAAACCATTCCAAACCTTAAAAACCAAAAATGTTTTTATTCCATTTTTTGTCATTTCTAGCCTTAAAGAAAAATATAAAAAGATTGTTGTGTTGCCTTGTTATATTGATTGTTGATTTTGTTTCCTTATTAAGAATTTTAAAAAAAATGCAAAATTAAAAACCACTAAAATTATGTTGTTTTATTTCTGAGATTTGATTACTTCATAAGATTTTCATGCTCCTTGTGTTCGACCCTTGTAGGTATACTAGGTGAAATAAATAGAAAATCGCTTACATTTGTGCGATTGGTTTTGATCTTATTTTGAGTGGTTTATTTTTCTTGTTGAGCACGACTGATTGATTGGGGTCAGATCGACCTTGATTATTACTTCACTCAACCCTAGTTGATCGGTCGTTCAACATTGATCGAGGTCAACAAAGCTGACGTGGACCAATCAGAAGCTGGCTGGGAAAAGGACAGAATAGGCTAGCGGACAAAATAGGGGAAAATAAAGATAATTAAATTAAAAATAATAAATAATTTAAATTAAAAATTTTATAAAATAAAAAATGTTTATTATTTTTCAAACTATTTTTATGTGATATATAATTATTTTTATGAAATATAAAATAAGGTATATACACTATCTAGTATTATATACATGTATAATATACCTATGTATTAGGTACACGTATTTTTGTTTTATTATTTTTACATAAATACTCTAATTTTATATTTTATTTATTTACAACATAATTTTAGGAGTATAAAACAACTTTTATTTTATTTTTATAAATTAATTAAGGGAATATAATAAATAGTGAATTCATGTTTATTTTACACAATGAATGGAGGGTTTTATTTTTATTTTTATTTTTTGGTTTTGATTCTTCTGATTTTTATTTTATTTTTATATTATTTCTATAAATATATAGAAGTGTTTAAAAACAATACTTTAATTTATTTTATCAAAAATAAAATTATAAATAATATGTACAGGTATAGGTAACACATAGTGAACCATATCTCTCTCTACGTATTTCATTTTGCGATCAGGTCAAGACTTGACCTTCTCTTGGGATTTGGGTCACTCTGTATTTATTCTAAATACATCATTCTTTTTCTTTTTCTTTTTCTTTTATTCTTTTATTTAGCCAAAAACATGCTTAATTATGCAATATTAACAAGAGCATGTAAATTGCTAAGTTATTGTATCTATAGATATTCACATTATGTTTTGGCAAGAAAAAGAGCTAAAAATAAAAGAATAAAGAGTGAGAATCATGGATTCATCACCCCCTATACTTCACCTTTGCTAGTCCCTTAGCAAACACTTATTTGAAAAAGAAGTGAAAACGATAAAAAGAAAAGAAAAAGAATCAAGGTTGATAATTAAAATTATCTTCATTAAATTGAAGTATGGAGCTCAGTCAGACCTTTGGATTATTAGTTTGTCAGAACCTTATTGGGAAATAGGTTTAAGACTCAACATCATCTAAGTTCCACAATGCTATGGTCAAGACTCCTCAATAAACCATATCAGAACAACTCCACATACGTAAACACTAATGACTATGCATCTTTCCTTGTACTGTGTAAGTGATATGAGCTCCCCACCTCAGGAATGACAAAGAAATAACCTGCCTCAACAAGGTAACTCTAATTCCTCAGTCTAGCAGCTCTTTCATCTAGGAGCGATTATTCCCATTTTAATTCAAGTTCAACCAGCTCAAGAAGAGGGGAAAGAAGAGAATGGACCGTGACTAGTGTAGTCACATATCCCTGGGAGCCTAACCGGTGTAGCTATGTCTCCCGCTGCAAGCTTCATGATATGAGAAGTTGTGATACATAAGCTTTGCTTTATTTGACTATATACACTCCGGCAGACATTCTATTTTCAATCAGACATGTCCTCTTTTTTGGAGTTTTTATTGATTTTGCACTTTTGTTTAAATGTGCATATGTACAACATATCTACATGGTGCAACATATACGTAAGGAGTTTTTCTTCTTGAGCAAGTAGACTATCCCTCTTTTGAAGCATTATTGAAACCCACAACTCCGCCGGACCAAGTTGTGACACACATCCCTCCCTAAAGGAAGATGAGAGGTTCCGCCTAGAAGTACTACCCTCGTATGCTACCCCAAGCCAAAGGATTCTACCTCCTCACCACCTCATCTGTGTGGAGCTATGTGTAAGGTGATGGTCCAAGTTAAGCCATTGTCTCTAAGAGTCATGTGTGCGTTGTTAAATGTTCTACTTAGGCTCATCAAGATGACATGGGAACATAGCCTAGTGGACTCAAAGAATTAAGTCACTAATGGACATGAAAAGTCCTAATCCTGAATCCTATAAGGTTCCTCTGAAGTTAGGTGGATTAAGGTCTTAACCAAGCTCCATTTTTCAATTTAATTCTAGACTAGTTTAAATGTCAACTATGATTCAGAAGAATATGCAAGAATATATACAAAACTCTTTTTGTGCCATTTTTTAAAATATGCAAAATTTTCGAAAAATGTTTGAATGTAAGGAAGAAGAGAAAGAAAGTTTTTGCAAACTCTTTACAAACATTTACAAACAAAATTTTTTAAACTTTTTATTTTCTAAACATGTTTCAAAAATTTTGTACAATATACATAATTTTGATAAAAAATATTTACAAGCATTTTACGATCAAAACATGTTTACATACATTTTTACAAAAATAGTTTTTACAAATAGGTATGTGCTAGAAAGAATGCAAGGAAAGTTTTAAAATTTTTGTGATTTTTAGTTTGTAATTTTTAGCCATATTATTTATTGACACACTCACACAAAGTACGAGTTATGGCTAAAGTATATATACTATATATACGACACCCCCTATAATTTGCTCGAACGATGAAAGGAAGATATAACTCGTGCTAAGTATTGGGAAGTGAAAAGAAGGCTATTCTACAACGACGAATAAGAGAATGTAATGAATAGAGGTCGGTGATCCCTTTATACTAAGTATAGAAGTTTGTACACAAGGGGGAAAATCGACGGTTAGGATATACAGGGTTTACATCCCCTAAACTTAGAGTAAAATATCCCTAAATATAGGCAAAAAAACAGAGGTAAAAAGAATCAAATGAATAATCACAAGTCCGACATCCCCCTATACTTACGGTAAAGTGCACCCTAAGTATAACATAATCATAAGAGGAAGATGTGATGCGAGATAAAAGAATGAATGATATGGACAAATGGATCTATGCAAGGAGGACAATGTTGAGGTGCCTCTCAACAAGCGCTGGAGTTTACGCCCCTAGCTGGGCACAAAAGCTATGACAATGCAATATCAAGGTTCAGGACGACATCTATGAGGCGAATATCGTACTATCATTGTAGTCTTGATAGGAGAACAACAACAAGGTCAACAATGTATATGATGGCACCCAAATAAATAATCAGACATGTGTCTGCTATCTGGTAAAGAGATGGGAGAATAAAATCGGGCTCCGGTAGCATAAAAGAATTCATCGTCTCAAGATGAGGATGGAATGGAAGGGTAGAGATGAAGAAGCCGAACGTGGAGAAAGAAGGATCAGTCATGGAATCCTCCACATTAATCACCATCTCAAAAAGGTACGGAAGGTCGTGATCAGGAGACACGCTAAAAAGGTTGATATCTGATGCATGTGATGTAGTGAGATCAGTAAACTCATCAAATATCTCAAAGATCGGCTCATCCTTGTGGGGGTCGTCGAGGAGAGAAAAGTCAGACTCATAATCAGAAAAATCAGAAGACTCGGTCTCGTGATCCGACAGATCCGATACACTCCCAGAAAGTGAAACCGAGTACACAGAGTACATGGCATCCTCACGCAGATAACCCTTGGGGAGTAATGCAAAATCATCGGTGAAGAAGGAGAAATCATAATCTAACTGAGAATATGCAACCTTGTCAAGCACCCACTCCATGCACAAAAAGGTCTCATCGGCTGAAAATGGTCTCTAAACAAGCTGGAAACAGGAAATGGTACTGGTCAATAGTGGGGAAGCTGTAGAAGTGTCTAAAACTGATCCTCGTGCTACGACAATGTTGGCTAACAACTTATCCTCATGGAATGTATCAATCTCGTCAAACTGGAGGACACAAAGCTCAAATATGGGACTATCCGTATCTGGCATTTCAAAATGTTGTTCCTCATTGTTATCTGGTTGTTGGATTGGATCAAGATATCTATCTGAATCAGAGAAGTACCTCTGAAGAGTAGAAGATGAATGTGGTGGACATGGAAACTGAAATGGCTGGACTGGCAACTAAAGTAGTGTGGGCTCCTCCTACCTATCTTGGAATATCCAAAGATTTGATATCCGAGACTCCTGAACTAAAAAGTATGGGACTGCCCCGAACTCTGGCCGGAAGACCAATGGGAACTCGATCAGTCTCTGGATCAGAGAATACACGGTGGCAGTCATCTCGTCCATCATCTGTACTGCAGCAGAATCTAGATCCTCTAGCTAGTGTGTAGTAGTTGAGTCCTCATGAAGTGTAATGCACCTAACTGTTACTTCATCACCCTCGTATGTTGTCCCGACTGAAGCATCTCATGAATATGGAATGTCTGAAAGTACTCTCGAGATGGTCTTAAGTAAATCCCTGTCGGAATTGTGGTGTAAACCACCACACGAGGTAACTACCAGTGCAAATCTGCTCCACGGTCGTCCCCCACTTGGAGATCTGAACAAGGTCAGTCCTCGAAATACCATGATCCGGAAATCTCCTCAAGAGGTCAAGAAACCTCAGCCATGAATCATGCAATGTCTCATGGGAGTCTACTGAGAAATCTGTGATGAAAGACCGCATCATATCTTCTCTATGTTGGGGGTAAAACCTCTGTAAGAACTCTAAGCGTAAATCACCCCATGTAACTAATTTCCTTCCCAATCGTGTGTGCCAACTAATGGCTCCACCTTGAAGTGAAAATGGGAAGGTCTGCAAAATCATCTCCACGGAAGTACCATCGGAATATGTGTGGGTCACATAAAACTCCACAAACTCGGAAAGAAGGAGATACGAATCATCGTGCACTTCCCTGAAAACTTCAGTAGTAGTTGAAAGAACGATAAATCTAGAATGAAGGGACTCAATGTAGAAGCTGACTGCGCTTCCTAATATGGCTGCTTATCCATCATCCCAGCATAGAAGTCTTCTGAAGCTGGCAACTTCTCAATGTGATCACCTATGGAATGCACTGACATCCCAACAACGAAACCGTCCAGGTATTGTGTCTGGTCAATCTAAACTCTTCGGGCGTCAAGCATAACATTCCCATTAGAAAGAGGGAATGGAGAAGAGGTAGAAAGAGAAAAAGAAGAGAGGTCGATCAAGGTTTTGACCTCCCAAGAGAATGGGCACGAATGATGAGAATGATGGGAATGAAATGAAGAAGCTGCAAGATCCGGCTGGAGTGAAGGGTGGCCCATCATCACGAGATAGGAAAGGAGAAGGATAGTGAAGGAGGAAGAAGACAAATAAGGGAGGGAGGGATCTGGGATGCAACCAAGATAAGAAGTCAAACCCCAAGTTCACCTACTCAACACGAGAGCTGATGAACCTGAAAGATCGGTCATTAATATTGTCAATTTTATTTAGGTAATCAATCAATCTATCAGAGCGATTAAGAGAGTTGTTGGGAACCTGATGCTCCCAGGAACTTGGCCCAATCCCACAGCTAGTTTTTTCTGACTAGTATGAATCACGGACCGTTTACCAGCTACCCGGTCAATTCAATATGCTAAGGAAATCATGGACTAATTACCGGCTACCCGATGAAGTCCTCACCAAAGAACAACCAACCACAAGATCAGTAGTTCGAAAGGAGTTCAGATATGGTTCTAGCCTAGTGTACGGGTCACTCTTTCGCTGTAGATAAATAAACCAATGAGGGGTGACTCTCCCCAAAATAAAAATTTTTATGCGAAGTGTATTTTAGGGTTTGGTTTGCATTAACAGTCCTAATTTTATTATTTTCAATTTTTATGTATTTTTAAGAATAAAAAATGCCTAACGATTTTTTTGATTTCCTTGATTATTTTGTGTCCAGTAAAACAAGGGGATGAAGTCGAAAAAGCAGATGCGCGATCAAACACAATGATGCATGCAGAGATAGAAATGCGTAACTGTCTCCAACACTCTACATATAGGGTGATCTGCGCATATATAGATAGAAAGTAAACTAACTATATGATGCACGAGGAAATCGGCCTTAGACGAGCAATTTCTATTGGTTGTGAAGAATAATAACTAGATAATCAAATAGAGATCGGAGTCCGATCTTGGGAGTCACTCGGTGCCTGCCACATCGGGTCCTGCCAGCGCTGTATGTGATTCCTCACAGCGCATGGTCTTATATCCAATTAAGGTAACTTTTTCAATTTATTTTTAGCTAGGTCCAATTACGATCTATAGGAACATGCAAGCAATTAGTTGTTGGGCCTTAGCTAATTATGTCACAATCAACGAAAATCCTAAGTGTAGGGGTTAAATACTCGAGAATCAAATAGAAAGAAAATGCGATAAAAAAACACACGAGAAAAACCACGATGAGGTCCCCCGAGTGCACCGGCACTCGACGAAACAGACCATAAAATGTCTAAGTGTCCAACAAGAGTGTCCAAGAGTCTAATTATTACAATAATAATAGTTCTGTGAAAAATAAACTATATATCTAATAAAACTAAGTCCTCCTGCTCCTCTACTCCTCCTCAAGTGTTATCTCCTCAAATAGAAAGATGAAGCATGCTCTGGCGGTTCCTCGCACAAAAAGTGAAACAGAGAAGATGTCAGAAACAATTATCAAATAGATACAAAAATAGGAAAAAGCCAAAAATGACTACTAAGCCGTGCTCCCCGATAATGGCGCCATTCTGATGACACAAAATCCGAGATCGACTAAGGTGAAAAATAAGCAATGTCATTGTCCCTAATCAATCGAATTGGTCAATAAGAAAAATAAAACACTCAAAATAAGATCAAAAATAGTCAAGCATATGTAAGCGTCTCACTATTTATTTTACCTGGTATAACAACCAGGATCGAACACAAGGAGCACAAAAATCCTTCGAAGTAGTCAAATCTCAGAAATAAAATAACATTTTTTAGTGGTTTTTAATTTTGCAAATTTTTAATTTTTAATAAGGAAACAAAATCAACAATCAATAGAACAAGGCAATACAGCAATCTTTTGTATTTTTCTTTAAGACTAGAGATGTTAGAAAAATAGAATAAAATATTTTTGGGTTTTTAAGGTTTTGAAATGTTTTTGGTAATTTTATGAGGTTTTGTAGATGTTTTTATAATTTTATAAAAATAAAACAGTGACTAGAAATGCAAACAATTCACAACCATGATTAAATTGCAAGTAAAAAATAATTAAAATTCCTTAAAATCCTGGATAGTAATTTTATGAGCAATAAGAACCTACAAACAGGAAATGAAAATAGAATTTTTGGAATTTTCTATGATTTTATATGATTTTTATAAGATTTTATGTGTTTTGTAATTTTTAGGGTTTTTTTGAGAATTTTCAAACACAATTAATACATAGATAAAACACACGAAAAGACATTAACAGATTTCTTTTGGGATTTTTAAAACATTTTTCGAATTTTTATAAATTTTCAAAGGCAAAGAAGGATGTTTTTGGTGGTTTTAGATTTTTTCAAACATATTAAATGCAAAGAAATTAATCCAAGAAAATAAAATAAAATATTACATGCCAACATGTGTAAGAGGTAATTTTTATGTAATTTTTCAGTTAATTTTCTATTTATTAAGAACAAAATATATCAAGTAATTAAGCACAGTTTACATGGACCACTTTACAATTAAAATAAATTTTGGCCAAATAATAACACAGTTGAAAAGTCTAGGGCCGGGGTTGTAAAAAATCCAAGCAAGCACATGCACTACATGTGATCTAGACTCACAGGAGTATATATGCAAATAATAAAAACCTTTCATTCATTCCATAACATCTAAAAGTCCAGGAAATAATATGCAAATAACAAAAAAAGCACGTGATCACGCATGTGACTTCAACTTAACAGGACTAAAATGCAAATACCATCTTAAACTAAAGTTCCAGACTGTAAAATGTACATGACTACAAATTTTATTTGTTGGACTAAAGCAAAATGCAGAAACAAACATGTGCTAAAAGATAATATACCCTTTGCAGGCACGTGTGCGATACGAGGAGATGCGTGGCTTGCTCTCGTGGAAGCAGCATCTAACGACTCTAATCTTCTCTGTTGGACATCTGACGGTGAAGGGTCGTGGAGCAGGTGTACGGATCTGATCGTGTATGATGAGATCAAACGACGCAGAGAGTGCCGGCATTGATGGCTGTTAATCATACATCAGACGCCTCTAACTAAAGGGGGTGGAAGGACAGTGGAGATGCAATCTGGACAAGGGGGTCTCCATCAGACGGCGACTGAGGGCGCTAGAAGAACTGGAACTGGACGAACTTTGCTCAAGCATCAGATGGACTCCAATGCTCCGATGGAAGATCAGGCAGGCACGACTGTATCGTGGATGTACTCCGTGTCTAACGGTGGGCTCTGATGGGATGTCGGACAGCTGGATGAGCGCGGTGGTGCCGATCGACCTGAGCTGCTCTACCTAAGCAGTAGATGTACGAAATGGGGTCTTACACGTGTGCGAACTCCTACAAGAGGCACAACTCTCGTAATCTTCGGCTTCGGGTTATTGCATAAGGGACTGAAGGAAGTAAAGGGGAATGGGCTTTTCGTCTTCGGTGAGCGTGAAGGAGGGATACCGGGCCTAATCTTTCTCTGGTGAGCAAGATTGAGGATGATCACGTTGCATGGGAAGATGGGAAGTGAGTCGAAGATTCGATCTATGCGGATGGGTATGGATATCGGAGCTCTAGCCAGTTGGTCGGAGCTATGGTGCGTGCGACGGAGCAAAATGACGATGGAATCAAATGGACAGATGTGAAAGATAAACGCGATACCTGAAGGATCGGAGAGACTTCTAAACTTCAGGAGAAGGTGGACGTCGGGGCGATGGCCTCGACCACGCTGCGGCGGGCGGGGAGGCTATACGCGGCGGAGATCTCCAACCACGTTGGTGAACTGCGACCTTTAGGCCACCAACCTGTGCTCCCAAGGCTCCTCCAAGCTGCTGTCACTCGGCTAGAGTGTCTATGGGTGAAGTAAGAGGCGAGGCACAAGCTTGGAATGACAAGAAGATGCTCTGGCCAGAGGCTTATCTCACCTTGTGTCTATGGGTGACCGGAGCTGAAAGTGGAAGCTCTGCTACTTTCCTAAAATGTGGATGAAATGTGACAAATAGATGAAAACAAAGTACCCAATGGATGCAGTCGTCTAGGCTGGAGGTCCGAGACCTTCGGGGGTCATGTTCTCGATGGGTCGACGGGTCTAGAGGCTTATCTCACCTTGTGGTTGAGTATGGCAGAGATACCGTCAGATCTAGGGCTACACGACTCAATATCCTCTCTACACGGAACCCTCATATGCAGTCACTCATGGAGGGTGCGACGGAGCTCATCGGACAAGGAGTGGCGACCAAAGATGCGGAAGATGGAGCTGCTCTAGGACCTTTTATAGGCGGTATGGTTCGAGGAAGATTGAGTGGAGGTGCACGAAATGTTGACATCGGGCGTGGATCTGAGATCCACCTCCTCTAATCGGAGTCGCTGATCGAAGAAGAACTCGATCGGATCGGGTTGGATAAATCGGCGAAAAGCGGAGCAAATCCAATCCGAGAGAAAAAAGGTGATAGGGGGCTACTTGACCGAGGTCAACAAAGCTGACGTGGACCAATCAGAAGAGGGCTGGGAAAAGGACAAAATAGGAAAGCGAACAAAATAAGGGAAAATAAAGATAATTGAATTAAAAAAAAATAATTCAATCAAAATTACAAAGTGTATAAAATAAAAAAATGTTTATTATTTTTCAAACTATTTTTTTGTGATTTTTAATTATTATTATGAAAAATAAATAAGCTATATACACTATATAGTATTATATACATGTATAATATACCTATGTATTGTACAAGTATTTTTGTTTTATTATTTTTACATAAATACTCTTATTTTATATTTTATTTATTTACATCATAATTTTACGAGTATAAAACAATTTTTATTTTATTTTTATAAATTAATTAAGGGAATGTAATAAATAGTGAATACATGTGTATTTTATACAATGAAGGGAAGGTTTTATTTTTATTTTTATTTGATTCTTCTGATTTTTATTTTATTTTTATATTATTTCTAGAAATAAATACAAGGGTGTAAAAATAATACTTTAATTTTATTTTATCAAAAATAAATGTATAAATAATATGTACAAGTATAGGTAACACGTAGTGAACCCTATCTCTCTCTACTTATTTTATTTTGCGATCAGGTCAAGACTTGACCTTCTCCTGGGATTTGGGCCACTCTGTATTTATTCTAAATACATCATTTTTTCTTTTTCCTCTATTCTTTTATTTATCCTAAAATATGCTTAATTATACAATATTAACAAGAGCATGCAAATTGCTAAGTTATTGTATTTACAGATATTCACATGATGTTTTGCTAAGAAAAAGAGCTAAAATAAAAGAATAAAGAGTATGAATCATGGATTCATCACAACCTCTTGAATAGGTTGCTTTGGTTAATACAAAGACCCATCTTGAAGATGCGGCTTTAGGCTAAAGCCTCGTCTTGAAGAGGCACTTCAATCAGAGATTAAATCCAACGAGCAATTTGTGAGATATGGGTAATTAACTAAAATTGTTCAACTGAAATTTTGCATAGTTTACCCATCCTGGACTCTTAAAATTATATCTCATACACGGTTGCTCTAAAAATTCCACAAAAAATATATGTGATGCTTTGAAATGTGATAGAGTTGGAGTTGTCTTGTGCCTGAAATAAATTATAGAGTGTTTTTAATATTTGATTTTTAACTAAATCCGTGTATATCCTTTTTGCGAAATTTCAACTCTACTGGATTGCATATCTAAATATCTTCCTGAGATAATTCGCACTCTGATTAATTTGACAATGTGGATTTATTAGAAATTATTTACTTGTCGTCACTCTATTTTCACTAAAAAATCCATAAAAAATTCATAACTTGTCAAAAAATTCCAAAAAATTTACTATAGCTTCCTTGCATCATGTTCTCATTCCAGTAATTTTTTCATAATTTTTGCTTACTGTTTGTGTGACAAATTACAAAAATACCCATAAAAAGTGTGCATTTTTCATTGTTGCATTTTAACCCCTAATATTCTAAAAAAATATGTTTTGCATTCATCACTGGATTAGGATTCTAGAAAAAATACGAATTGGCTAAATTGGACGCACACATTCCAATCTGCCCGCTGCCATTGCCGCCTGCTACGACCACCGCCGCCCCATCCTTGCCGTCGGCTTCCTCTACGAAATGGGCATGCTACCTCTGACCAAACTCCACTCCTTTCCCTTCCTAAACCTCGAGGAAGGTAATGCCTATTGTGGGTCTAAGATTTTATGGGTTTTTTTATTTTCATGTTTATATGCTATTGAGTACGATGTGGGATGTGCTAAATTTTATATGTTTTTGCATCACTAATCAATGATTTTTGACCTATTATAATTTAAGATGTCTCGTGAAGTTTGTTGTTTTTGTCACTGTCATGGGACTATTTCGAAGTTGAGTAAGGACACGACCTATGTCGGAGGTCGTATGAAGGCCATCAAGATTGGTCACGAAATGTCATTCATAGGGTTGATTGAGCATATCAAGTCTGTGTTCAGGATGGACTTATCACATGGAGTCGAATTACATGTGTTTCATCGAATGTCCCAAGATGGTGCAACATTTTACATAGGGTGCGACAAGTTTGATTATGATGTTTGAGAGATTGTGACATATGATGAGGAGATGGGTCCTACATCTCTGTCTGTGATATTTATTGTCACTGTTTCTCTGTCTGGATGGATAATTCATGTATTTGTACCTCAAGGTGGAAATACATATATTCCTCATGTAGTGAATATAGGTTCTTACGTAGGAACTCATGGTAATGGTCCAGAACATCATAGGTTGATGGAACCCTCTCCACAAAATTCTGATGATGAGATGGAAAATGATGATAGTGAGGAGCATCATCATCTAGGAACATGAATCATGTCTGACATACCATTTCTGAACATGAGAGGAGGTGATGGTTATATTTTGAAGGGTGAAGATTGCATGAACTGTGATGATGGGATCGGTCCGAGTAGTGAGTTGAAGGATGTGATGCTTTTCAAATGCAAAGCTGACCTGGTGTACTCTGTGAAGGTGTTCAACATTAAAAGCCATTACAACTTCACGGTAGTAGAATCAGACATGAAGGTCTAGGATGTGCACTGCAACGAATGGGCCAGGGGATGCTTGTGGAGATTGATGGTCATCATCGAACAATTGATGGACATTTGGTTGTCTCAATGGTTGACAAGCTGCATAATTGCTTGAATCATGCTGTCAATCAATACTATCCACAACTGGATTGCAACTTCATGGCATATCTCCCTCAGTGAAGGTGTTGTATTTAAAACATCAATTCGGGATGACTTTGGCTTCCAAGTGAGCTGAAGGAGGTTTGGGATGCAAGGGGGAAGGGAATAGAGATAGTTTATAGAGATTGGAGAAAATCTAACGAATTTCTGTATCTTTTCAAGGCTTTTGAAGAGGCTATTCCAGGTTTGGTTATAGATATCGATACAAAAATAGCAAATGAAGGAGAGCTATTTGAGAGGACCTTCTGCATTTGGACCTTGTATTGCAACCTTTAGACAGTGCACACCCATTATTAGTGTGGATGGTACACTAATGACGTGGAATTATTAAGGGTTGTATTAATCCACAAGGCGGATTAATAGTCGATGCCTTGACCACTCAATAAATCCCGACTAAACAACAGATAACCCACAATATGAATAAATCAATCAAATCTAAAAAATGTGGAGTTAAAATTTATTATAACCCTACATACAAATGTGAATAGCGTGTAAGCATGTGTAGAGTGTCAAATACTAGGAGCAAACGGTTGGGGGGAAAATTTGCGCACAAAATTATTCAATTCTTTTCATGTGTATGTTATTGTTTTTTTGGGTTTTAATTTTATATTTTTTAATTTTATTTTTAGTATAATATTTCTATATTTGATTTTTATTTTCTGATTTTATATTTTCTTTTTTTATTTTTATCTTTTTATATTTTCTCTTTCTTTTATAAAAAATATAGCCTATATAAGGCTTTATTTACACAATATATTGAAATATATTTATAAATGCTATTAAATATAAACAAAATTCAGAAAATATTATGTTTTCATGTTTTTAATAATTTTCTACTGTTTTTTTATTTTTTTCCAAAAAATTATTCTAATTTTTATGTATTTTAAAAGTCAAAAGTATCCCAAATATGGGATTAATACATAATCCGAAATTAATTTGCATTTTAAAAATAATAAATAAGTCCCAAAATTACCCAAATTAATTTTAATTCATAAATAATAATATATAGATAGTTCTAAAATAGAAAGACATATTTTTGGTATTTTGTAGAATTTTTATATTTTTGTGTTGGATTTTGGAGCTTTTTTATTTTTTAATTTTCTTTTTCTTTTTTAGGTGTTTTTGTTTCATGTACTTAATAATTATCAAAATATACCATAGACAATTTCTTTGAAATTTTTCAAAATTTTTTTATATTTTTTTGGTATTTTATAATTTAGACAGGGATTATTTAGACTCCATTTTAATTTTAATAAATAGGTTAAATGCAAAAAACGTAAAGTGGACACGTGGCATGTAAGTACAATGCATGGAGCATCTAATCCTATTTTTGTGGATTTTTAAGTTTTGTAGCTCTTTTTAATAATTAGATAAAAGTCAAAAAATACAAGTCCCGGTAGATGCATAACTGCAAATAAAATAAACTACAAGGGGCACAGTGCAATTTTCTCAACGTAATAAAACATTTATTTAATTTTTAGGAATCATTTTAGAATGTACAAAAATGCTAGGGTGTTCGATGCAAAATTTCCAACATCACGTGGGGACTGCACATGATGCTGAGGGGGCCAAAGTGCAAATATAAGAAGTTCAAGGCCTTGCATGCAAAATAAACTAATTATTTACAACGTCAACTTTTATTTAAGGACTAATTATTAAATACAAAAAGGTAGGGGTATATATGCAATTTACCCCTTAATAGGCGCTGGTGGACGACTGAGATGTCTTCACTTATACACATGTCGTGTCCTCGTGCGTCGATGACGGTTCGCTGATGAGCGGTGGAGATTAGATCCCTGGCGAGGATCTGACGGTTGAAACGAGACTCCATCGGACGGTTGTGATCAAAACGGGGGGCATCTTCTTCATCGGACGGCTCTGGAAGGGGCTAGACGAACTCGGTAGAAGCTCTCCAGGGGCGAGCTTTGATCGGTCATAGCATGCTCCTCCGGCCACCTCCGTCGTCGACGAGTGGCGTTATACATTCCTGGACGTCCCCCGCATCTGTTGATGGTCTTCATGAGGCACCTGGTTCTCTGACGAGGTCAGGCAGAGCCGAGGAAGAAGAGGATCTCCTGGTACCTGTTCTTCAGCAAAAATTGACCAAACACGGTCCTTTGGCCTCCAGATCCTGCAAGAAGATATGCACAAGCGAAAAGGGGGTCCAGCGGCCTTATCTGGTGGTGAGGGATTGGTGGATGGCTTAGGCGGATCCCCTTCGGTGTGCGGCGGAGTTGGAGGGGGAGATCTCCAGATCCACGTTGGATATGGGTAAATGGAAGGGTACTAAGCGTAGGAGAATTCCAGGGGAAGCGAATGGGGGAGAACTGGTGGTCGAAAAACAAAAGGGCATGGTGGCATCATTCGCTGGAGCGGAGCTCTGGCGAACTACGGGTGTCGATTTTTAAGCAAAACCTAATGGCTAATCACTATTCTAATTGCATGAATAAATTGTTCAATCTGAAAACTATCTAAAGAAAATAAAAGCACATCTCATGCCTGGCCTGATGGCCAAGGAGTAGGGCCTCGCCAGAGTGGCGGCCGTGGGTGCACCTCCTGCCTCCTCGAGCATCCGCAAGCTCAGGGGACTCCTCCTGTCACAAGGATACGCTCTTTGGCCGAGCTTCAGAGCTCTAGGGCTTGGGAAAATGACCAAATTTGAAATGGGTGGTGGAGGTTTTTATTTATACACAGTATCTAGCACCTTATTGACCGACCGAAATTAAGGAATCGATGATATATACAATGGTTTAGAGGGGATGGCGTGGATGTATGATGATCAAGGATCAAATCTCAAGAAGGAATCGAGACCGATTGATGAATAGATCGATCGGGAAAAAAGCAAGAAATTGGGGGGAAAGACGGGATGCATCACTTCAAACGGCATAGTGGGAAGTTGACTTGGGTCAACATTTGACGTGTCCTGATTGGGCCACCTAGGCTGCTAGGCGATAAAACAGCCTAATTTATTCTAAATTAAATTTTTGAAAATAGTAAATGATTTTATTATTTTTTGTGTATAAAATAAAAAAATGTTTATTATTTTATGTAGTATTTTATTATGATTTTTATTTATTTTTTGATGTATTTTATTACAAGTTTGTTTTTAATGGCTTATTTATAGGTATATTTACCTATATTTTGTACATTTCAATTTTTTGTATATTTTATTTTATTTTATTGTATATTTTATTAATTTATAACTTATTTGTGAGTTTAAACATTTTTTTATTTTATTTTTACAATATTTTTTGCACACTTAAATAAATAAGTGTGTATATTGTATAGGTATATTTATAGGTGTTTTACCCATGTATTATTTACATCTTTTTATTTTAATGGATTTTAATGAGTTTTATTTTGATTTAGTATTTTTAATAGAATCTATATAATATTTACCATATTATAAAAATATGAAAGAATAAAAGAATGAAAGAATGTATTTTCCTTTTATTTATATACATATATGAGCACAGATTTTTTGTCTATGCTTTTACAAAAACTTATTTTATTTTCCCTTTTCTTTTGGGTTTTATTTTGATTTTAATATGCACATGTATTGTAAATAATATTTACAAAATTATAAAAATATGAATTTGTAAAAATAATGAATAATGAATAAATTGTTATTTTAATCGGTATCATGTACAATAGGGGCGCAAAACCTAACTTCTACACAATAACTTCAAAAAATATAAAACCACCACCATTAAATAGTTCATAAAAAGTTATATACAATTAGAGGTGATTTTGCTATGTTTTGAGTTTTTTTTGAAAAGATATGAGTATGTGAAGTTTGGTTTTTGGCTTTTTATTTTTTATATAGAATGATCACTGTATAGTATTTTTGCACAAACTTAATTTTGTATTTTTATTTACATTAGTATCTATAATTTTATGTAGGGATAATTACACCCATAACCCTGAGTAATTCCTCAACCTCAATCATAACCCTGCATAATCGCGAATTACATGGGAAACCCCGAGTAATGTTTAACTCTTACATGGAATAACCCTGAGTTATGTTCAGTTTGATAAATCCGTTAAATGTGATGGTTTCGGTTAAAAAGACAAATCTGCCCTTTATGTTGAATTTTATTTATAAAACGTGCCATTATTCCCCTCTTACTCCCCTGCACGTCGGCGACGACCACCCAACCTCGCCCTTCCGGTCGAAGCTGCAGCCCCCCTCCCCCCCTCCCGTACCGAGCTTCTCCCGAGCTCTGCGATGACCCAACCCCTAACTTCCCTGCCTTAGCCTCCCCCGCGGTCGCCGTTAGGCTCCAACACGGCAACCCAACCACCTATTGTCCCCGTCAGCTTCCACCACCACATCCTGCACGAAGCCACCCCGGCACACCCCCCCTCCCACCACCAGCACCCTGCCAGCTTCCACCATCACCTGCTGCACGAACAAGCCCCTTGTTAGCCTCCAGCACAACCCCACCTTCGGCGAAGCCCCACCCACCCGCGTCGAGCTTCCACCCCCCCAGCGCGCGCAGACCTTCCCCTGTCAAGAAGCTCACCCGCATCGAGCTTTCCCCTCCCCCCACCCCGCGCCGACCTTCCCCTGTCCTCAAGCCCATCCGCGCCGAGGCCGAGCCCCCCCCCCCCCCCCCCCCCGTGCGCGCGTGGACCTTCCCCTGTACCAAAGCCCACCCGCACCGAGCTTCCACCCGCACCTGGGCGCGCGTAGACGTCGAAGGCGATCGCTGGGAAGCCCTGCAGCCTGGGCGCCGCCGAAGCTCCCCTCCCGCGATCACCATTCTGCAACCCGTGCGCCGCCACCCTCCAATCGCTTCTTATTTATTTTTTCTTTTCATTCTTTATTTTATCTAATCCTAGCCATTAGATCATAGGTTAGTTAGATTAACCCGTCCATATGGTTGAGTTAACATATAAAACTAACGGAGGGTTATGAGTGTAAGACGGAGTGACTATCCGGGGCTTCTCATGTAATTCACGATTATACAGGGTTATGATTGAGGTTGAGGAATTACTCAGGGTTATGGGTGTAATTATCCCTTTTATGTACACAGTTTCTTTATTAGATGAGTAGATAATAAAGAATAAAATAGTTATCAAAAATGCATAATTAAATAACAAATAAATGGTATTCTGTTATCTTTTTGGCCCTTATCACCCGCTACTTTATTCGTTGTCGACCAAGTCAATTCTTGCCTTGGTCTCAGGGTTTAGGGTCATAAAATATTTTCAATATTTTATTCTTTATTCTTTTTTTCTCTTTGTTATATAATTTTGACATTAAAAACCTTATTTTATATACAAATAAATACAATAATTAATGAATGCTATTATGTATAAATTAATGCTATTTACATGCATCTGCTAGGGTTTTTAAGGCCAAAATGATAGAATAAAGGTGATGAAATGGAGATCCATTGCCCCCCTATAATTGCCTTTGCTAGTCCCTAGCAAACACTTATGCAATAAGTACAAAAAGAATGAAGAGAAGAAGAAAAGAAAAGGCAAAAATAAAGAATAAAGAATAAATGGAATTGATCTAAATAATTAAACTCATCTGTACAAAATCAAAGTTTGGAGCTCAGGTTAGACCTTAATGTACAAATATGTGTGGAACCTGGTTGGGAACCAAATTTAGAACACAACGGCCCTCGAGAGTCACAGAACTCCGTTCAAATATCCTCAATAGCCAGATACGCATATCCTTATGACTATGGAGCTGACCTGTACAATGTAAGTGATAGTGGCTCTCCCCAATTGAAATGACAAAGAGACAGACTTCTCCAGAATGACAACCCAATGATTCCCCAATCCAACACTCTGCCTTCGAGGAGCGGGGTATTCCCTTCTAAGTTCAAGTGGCATCCAACTCAAGAGGAGGAGGTGAAGAAAAGAATGGATGGTAGACAATGTAGCTACCTATCCTGGGATGCCTGACTAGTGTAGTCAAGTCATCCAGCTACGGGCTCACATGGTATAACTTTGATGCTCAAGCTTGCTTATTTTCTATACAACATATATACATACTTTGACAGGCATTTTATTTTTATTTACAAGGCTGTCCACTTTTCTGGAGTTTTTTTAACATACTATTCACAAAAGCATTTACATAAGGAGTTTTTCCTCTTGAGCCAGAAGAATATCCCTCTTTTGAAGCTTTATTGCAACCTACACTCTCCTATCTTTAGACTTCATTGAAACTGGACCAGGTTGGGGTGCACTTCCCTCCCTAGACGAGGACAAATGTTTCCACCTGTGTGCATCTCGGACTGACAATCCAATCCCCTCACCACTCCAACTGAGTTGAGCCAAGTGAAAGGTGCAAGTGTCCAAGTTAGGTCATGGCCGACAAGAGTCATGTGTGTGTCACAAAATGTTCTAGTTAATCAGTTGAGGTGACTTGAACCCAGCCCTGTGTCTCAAAGAATTAAGTCCTAATGGACCTGAAGTACCTTAAACCTAGTTCCCTAAGGTTCCAGTGCAATTAGGTGCAGTAAGGTCCAACCAAGCTCCAATCATAGACTTTATTAGACTGGTTCAACCATCAAGCTCAATTGAAAAGAATATGAATGCTATGCAAATGCTTATGTATAATGCAGAAAGAACGATGTAATTTTTCAAAAGGAGTTTGAAATCAAAGAGAATTTTTACATAAAGAATTTTGGAAAATAAAAAAATTGGCATACAAAGTATAAAATATTTATAGCAATTTACACGGGTGTGCTCTTTTATTTTACAAGAGTTAAGATTTCTAAAGAATTTATAGATTTTAACAAAGTCATTATAGGTACATATATACAATTGATATAGAAATTTATTTTGATTTATATGCAATTTATTCCTATTTTAATGATACATTCATTCCTCAAATTTATTTGAAAATCATTTTCAAAACTATATACAAAATATTTTTTTTGCAAATATTTACAAAGATTTGAAAGCCATTTTGTAAAGATTTTCAAACATAGATACACTCTTTCAAAAAATATTTTTACAAACATTTTCAAAATCATTTGCAAATACACTTTTTCAAAAAATATTTTTACAAACATTTTCAAAATCATTTGCAAATAGGTTTTCAAACCCTTTATTTCATACAAAGAAAAGAATTTTGCAATTCAAAAATATTTTTACAAAGGTTGAAACATTTCACAAAAAGTTCTCCAAATAGTTCACACCATTTTTCAATTCATTTTGCAAAAATATTTTTAACCTTATTTATTAATCAGTAAATATGAAAAGAATTTGAGGAATGATTGTTGTTATTAAATGATTTTTAATGAAATATATATGTATGTATATAGTATATTTAGCCATATTTATTATTAGTTATACAAAAGTACGAGTTATGGCTAAAGTATATACATAGTATATACGATCCCCCTATACTTAGCATGAGCTATGTCCTCATAGATCGAAGAGAAAAAGAGAAGACATAACTCGTATTGAGTATAGAAAAGCCTATACTACAACGATTGAAGGAATAAGGAATGAAGAAATAAATGAAGAAGAAGTAGACCATTCCCCCTATACTTTGGATCAAGTAATCCTAAGTATAGCAGACTGTACAAAAAGAATGGAGGGTCAATGGTGGGAATAAATAAACAGACCATAGCTCATGCTGTCTCCCCCTATACTAAGGGTGAGATATCCCTAAGTATAGCAGATCAAATCAACAAGAGAGGAGACTGCGGAGGGGATCAAAGAATGAACGAATCGGGGTGCACACCCCCCTATACTTAGGACAAAGTACATCTCAAGTACAGAAAACTGACAAAAAGGGGTGACACCTTTTCTGTAGATAAAGAAAAATGAAAAGGAAAAGAAGAAAAGACAGATATATATATATGAAAAAGATCATAGAGAATGTACACATCATTCCCCTTATACTTAGGGTGAAATATCCGTAAGTATAAGCAACGACATGAGTCATGAAACGGAACGGATAAATAACAGCGTGGTTTGTACCCCCTACACTTAGGACAAAGTGTATCCTAAGTATAGACACAAAGATATGGCGATAGATCTGGGGCACACGTAACATGCAGGAGAAAGAAGGAACAGAAGACAAAACATGTATATACAACAAGCAAAGAATACGAAGTACAAGACGGTATCCTACAAACGAATACTGTGCTCTTGTCATCGTCTCCCTGTGAGAACGAGGATGTAGTCAGAAGGTGAAAAGATACCCTAATGGGAAATCAAGTGGGTGTCAGCTACCAGGGGAAAAACTAAAGGAAGGACCGATAGCGAAAGCAGGACATCGGCTCATAAGGAAGGAATGTGAGATCATAGTTGATACCGTAAGACCTGGAGGAAGAAAGAACAGTACAGAGTCCTCCACGTCAATCATGGTCTCCGAAAGATATAAAAGTGAAGAATAGGTGACAACAACGTGATGTCCGGTGAGCACAGAGTTAGAAAATCACAGGAATACAAAGAACAACACGAGATAAGGCTCAACCCTGCGAGGGTCCTCAAGGTGAGTAGGATCATAGAGTAATCAGAAGACTCGACTCCGTGCTCCAACATATAGGAGACACAACCAGAAGGAGACCGAGTACCAAAATTGGCAAACCCGACTTCGTGCCCCTCCAAAAAGGAAGCACATGAAGTGAAGCTGAGTACCTAAAATATGATGTACCCTCCCTCAGATAACCCTCGGGGAGTAATACATGCTAGTCAATGAATAATCAGAATAGAGGCTCACCCTTGCTAGGGTCGTCATTGTGAGCAGGCTTAAAGGAGCCTGATCCATCAGACGGATCGCAGAAACGGTCTCGATAGGCAACAGATCGGCTACCATCAGAAGAGACCAACAAATCAAGAAAGTGTGGCAGCGTCCCACAGACAACCCTAGGGGAGCGTACTGCCAACTAGCAAATGAATAATTAGAGACATAGAGCTCTCCTTTGCGAGGACCGTTAAGGAGAGCAGACTCAAAGGAGTCCTAGCATAGCGATCCCACAATCAAACATATTTTATAAATAACAAGGCCGTGGGGACCAGAGAATATATCAAATGACTCGGTTCTGTGCTCCCACAGATAGGAGACACAATCAGCAATGGGAACCGAGCATAAAGAAATTGTTGCATTTTCCTGCAGATAGTCCTCGGGGAACAATGCAAACTAAGCATGGAATAGTCAGATCAGATCTTATCCTTGCGAGGGACGTCATGGAGAGAGGACTCTGAGGAGTCAATCGGAATGGTCTCTGTAGATGACATATCGTCTACCAGCAGAAGAGACCGCAGATATAGAACTTGTCATAGTCTCTCGCAGATAACCCTCGAAGATCATATAAACTAGGCGTGGAATAATCAGAAATGTGGGTCTCATCCTTGCGAGGACCGTCAAGGAGATAAGACTCAAAGGAGTTAGGGACATTGGCCTCGTGCACCAACAGATCAAGCACACGATCAACAGGGAGGGCAAATAGTCAAATCAGACGATGTGGTTTCAGGCTCCCACAAGGTGGAGACAATGTCAGTGTATGAAACCGATCGTAAAGAATATGTCGCATCCTCCCACAGATAGTCCTCGGGGAGTAACCCGAACTAGGAACATCAAGTCTGGGGATTGTTGTTTAACCCGGAAATCGAGCAGTCTTACGTTCCACACAAGGCGGAAACACAGTCGTTGAATCGACCTCACGAAATCTGGATTAAAACAATAATTAACTCACTACAATGATCAAAAAATGAAAAGTGATGCGGAATTAAATTTTGTTATAACTCCACAACAACGATGTATATAGGTGCAAGTATGTGTAGAGTATCGAACACAGGGGACAAGCAGGTAGATCGGGGCAATGAATGCACAAAAGCGAATATGATGTATTTATCTATAAAACTGCTATTTTTGTGGGTTTTAAATTTTATATTTATTTAATTTGATTTTTGATTTTTTTGTATTTTTATATTTTGCTTTTTAATTTTTCTGATTTTGTATTTTCTTTTTATACTTTACATCTTTTCTTTTTTTTCTCTTTTAATTTATGAAATAAGATATATATATACGATATCTATAAGAGAGAGGTAATATATATATGTAAAAATAACCAAAAAAATACAGGAAATAAATATTTTTGTGTTTTATATAATTTTCTACTGTTTTTGTGAATTTTCTATATTTTTTCTATTTTTTGATATTTTTAAATTTCCAAAATACTCAAAATAGGGAATAAAGTATAAATCTAAAATCAAATTGGAGATGAAAAATATCAAACAGTAACCAACACTCTCCATATAAATTTTAAAATAAAGATAATAAAATAGAGAAAATTTAGAGAAAGAAACTATATTTTTGTGATTTTTTGTGGATTTTATATATTTTTATAGAGATTTTTAATGTTTTTCCATTTTTTTGAATTTTCTTTATTTTTTAGTGTTTTTTGGTCTGAAGATAAAACACACAAAAATTAATAAAATATATTTTTAGGAATTTTTCAAAAAGATGTTATAACTTTTATGTATTTTTCAATGCAAACAGAGATGAAAATGTAAGTTTTTGATTTTTTATAAATATTAAAAAGATGCAAAAATATGAAATAAAAATATGGCGTAAAAATGCTATGCAATATGAACTTATGATATTTTTTGAGATTTTTTAGAGGTTTATAGATACATGAAATAAATAGAGACAACAAAAAGAAAATGCAATCCTGGTATGGGTATTTGTGTAAATATATAAAAGTCTGGGGGCCAAGTTGCAAATTTCACAGAAATATTGAACATCTACAAAAAGTTAATGGACCAAATATAAATAAACAATGCTACAATGGTAACTCTGCAAAAATGCCACAGACCACGTGTCAGAACATGTACACTACTGGAAGGGATTCAAGCGTAATTACAAAAAAGTCAGGGGTTGATTTGCAAAATTTCGAAATATTATAACCGCATTAAAAAGTTCCAGGACCAAAGCTAAATATGCAAAACCACAGGGGGTCTGCTACAAAAGACCACCACACGTGATGTGTCACGTGTGGTGACATTTGTAAATACGTGGACTGTAGGGGGTTTTTGCAAATTACACAAAATAACTAAACGGCATATGAAAGATTAGGTCTTGATTATTCAATACAAAAATACGCGAGGGTTACGTTGCAAAACACTCAGGCGCCTTGCAGAACTGACGGTGCTGATCAATCACTTGGGACACGTGACGAGGTCCTGGCGAGCGATACCGGTTCGCTGACGACGACTGGGATTAGATCCCATATGAAGATCGGATGGTGCAAGACGCAACGAGTCCAACAACTGCTGTAGACCTGGGCTGGCGCTCCTAATCCGACGACGGGGAGATATCAACGACAAACATGGAAGAAGCCTCGCCTGAGCGAGGTTCTTCCGGTTGTGTCTCTCCTCTCCGGCATCCCTTGATGCTCCAAAAGGGTCGGCGATGGTCCTACGGGTCTTCTCTAGGTGCCGCAAGATTCAGAAAGGGCCGGCAGCCATTTTAGCGCGCTGGTAGCGGTGGAGGAGCAAAGCGCCTCCATGTACCCCTGGTGAACCTTCAAAAGTGCTCCAGGCACACGATATGCTCCAGTACCTGCAATAAAATGTGAAGAGGGTCGCGGGCAAACTGTCGTGACCCTCCAATGGCGAAAAGGAACGGTGGAAGCGAGATAGGAGCTCACTAGAGCAAGCTCCGATGAGGGGGTGGCGAATGCGATTGGTTGGGTGTCAATCAAATTGGAAAGTACGAATCGAATCCTAACGCTAAGGCTACCCTAAAAATAAGAGAAAAAATAAAGAAAATGGACCTCACCGGCCGGAAGGCTGGGAAGTTGACCTCGACGGTGAGGGCTCACAGGAGGTGTTGGAGACCGCTCCTCAGCCGCGTGCGATGCTCCCAAGAAGGATGGAGGAAGCCCAGTCACAGCCTCCGGTCCAGAGCACAAGAAGGAAGGCCTAGCTAGGTCAAAAGAGGGTTTGAAACTCAAAGGGAAGAAGGAGGTGTGGTTTTGTACAATGACTCTGGGGCTCCAAAGATCGACGTGGTGGTAGCAATTCAGTGGCCCGATGGCCAAGGAAAGATATGGGCGAGCATCCTCGACGAACGGGGAACAAAAGTCAAGAAAGGAGCAGGGTGATTTGGTGAAAGCACATGCCTCTAAAAAATCGAGAAGAAGGGGGGGAAATGAGGTCTAACAACTTGCAGGAGGGGGGGTCAGACATTTGACCGGAGGTCAACTGTCCGAGCCACCTGGTTGGTCCACGTGGACCAACCAGGAAAAACCTCCTGAAAAAGAATTGTAAAATCATTTAAAAATAATAAATGAATTTATTAATTTTAGGTTACTAAATGAAATATATATCTTTTTTTTGAAGTATTTTATGATGATTTTTTATTATTTTTTAGAGGTCTAAATTACAAGTTACCTTTTAGGGGCTATATACGGGTATATTTGTCTATGTATTTTAATGTCTTATTTTTATTTTGTATTTTTAATTTTATTAATATGGTTTATTATTTTATATATTTATAACTTAATTTTATATAATTAAATATATTTTATTTTATTTTATTATGTATTATGTACAATTAAATAAATAGATGTATAATCTATATAGGTATAGATATAGGTATTATACCTATGTATATTATACAAGTATTTTATTTTTATGTTTCCTTGATATTTTTATTCCAGTTTTTATATGTACATATATTATAAATAATATTACAAAAATATAAAATTATAAAAATAATGAATAATAAACAAAATGAATATCTTAATCGGTACAAGTATACAATAGGGGTCGAAAACCTAACTTTCAAACCATAACTCCAAAAAATATGAAACCACCTTCATTAAATGTCTTATTAAAAATTATAAACAACTAAAGGTGATTTTGGTATATTTTGAGTTTTTATTTGAGAGATATGGGTCTGGGAAGTTGGGGTTTCAGAATCTTATTCAGATCATATCTTTTTATCTGTATATTATTTTTGTATGAAATCAATTTTGTATTTTTCTATATTTAATTATCTACAGCTTTCATGTACTAAGTTTCTTTATTTGACGTATAAAAAAGTGGAATTAAAAAATAAGTCCCAAAATCGAAGGAAAATGAACAAAATAAAAGGGAAATTTTATTGGTTTTTGGCCCTTATCTCCCCCTACTAGGTCTCGGGGTTTTGGGTCATAAAATATTTGCAATATTTTATTCTTTTTCTTTTCTTTTCTTTATTCTATAACTTTGACTTTAAAAATCATATTTTATACACTATTTATACAATGATGCATGAATGGTAAAATGCCTAAATTAAGCCTATTTACACGCATTTACTAGGGGTTTTAAGGCCAAAATGATAGAATAAAGATCAATCATAAAAGCCGAAAGGAGATTCATCAATTGCTGGCATCAAATCTCAAGTCCTCAAAAGCAATCAATCATTCAATCATCTGGAGGCCATAAGATCATCGAGGGATGAATAATCATATCAATCACAGTACGTCCCTCAGGTCAATCCAATTTGACTGAGATGGTACAAATGATAATCAGGAATCCTCAAAGTGCCATAGGTGGATGATAAAACCAGGAGATCAGGGATGGGACAATCAGAAAGATGGAAGACATCATGTGGGTTCCGCACACCTTTGCTATCAAACACAAATCAAGATAGTCAGTAAACCCTCAAAATCAAGATGGTTGGAACTCAAATGAGAGAGATCAATCAATGCTCATGAAATCATCATCAAATCATCAAATAGGTCACATCCTTAATCCGGTGTGCGAGATCTAAATCCTCAATAAAGAATCACACCTAATTATTGTGCATCATCAAAATCCTCAATAAGATCCTATGCACGTATCGAAAGTCAAATCCACCAAAAGTAAGGTCTCAATCTCAACAACCTCAAAACATGCCTGACTTACACCAAAAATCTATTGTACGTCAAAAATCCTCGATGCGGGTGATACCTACCGGCACAACAATCCCGGGTAATAGAAGAGATGATAGGGGGGATACGAGGAGGGTGGGCAAGAAGCGAGATGAAAGATCTGGTGAAGATAATTGAGCTCAAGCGCCGATGAATCTCCATTTCATCACCTTTATTCTATCATTTTGGCCTTAAAAACCCCAACAAATGCATGTAAATAGCCTCAATTTGTACATAATAGCATTCATTATTTATTGTATTAAATGTACATAAAATAAGGTTTTTAATGCCAAAATTATAGAATAAAGAGAAGAAAAGAAAAAGGAATAAAATATTGCAAATATTTTATGACCCGAACCCCGAGACCAAGTCCAGAATGGAATTGGTCGACAAGGAATAAAGTAGGGGGAGATAAGGGCCATTAATACAATAAATATCCCATTTATTTATTCATTCATTTATGCATTTTTGACACCTACTTTGTATTTAATTATTTATTCATCAAATAAAAATGTTTTGTACATGAAAGTTGTAGATAATAATGTGAATAAAATTACAAAATTGAGTTTGTACAAAAATGATACACAATGTACATTTTATACACAGAATAAAAAGCTAGAATCTCAACTTCACAAACCCATATCTTGCAAATAAAAACTCAGAATCACCCAAAATCATTTAATTGTATATAACTTTTCAAGGGCTATTTAATAAAATTGGTTTCATCATTTTTGGAGTTCATCTGTAAAAGTTAGGTTTTTGGCCCTCATTGTATATAATACTGATTAAAATATTCATTCTACTCATTATTTATTATTTCCATAAATTGATAATTTTAGAATCTTGTAAATAATATATATATTACACATACATATTGAAATTAGAATAAAACCAAAAAGAATTTGTAAAATAAAATAAGTCTATGCAATACATAGGCAAAATACCTATGCTATCTATATGTATATAAATAAAAAGGGATTTAATTCTTTTATCCTTTATTCATATATATTTTTAGAATATTGTAAATATTACATATAATTTATTAAAAATACAAATCGAAAATAAAAACCAAGAAAATACATTAAATAAATAAAGTGTATATAAAATATTGGTAAAATACCTATAAGTATACCTACATATTACATATACCTATTTATTTAAAAATGTAAATAAACCTATAAAAATTGAATAAAAATATATTTATACTCACGAAAATAAGTTATAATTTTATAAAATAAAAAAATAAAATAATAAATTAGAAATAAACAAAATAAAAATAAATACATATAAATATACCTATACATACATTATTAAAATAAACCTATAATAAAATACATCAAAAAATTAAATAAAAATCATAAATAAATACTACATTATTTAATAAACATTTTTTATTTTATAAGCAAAAAATAATAAATTCATTTATAAGGTTAAAAAAATAAGTCAAATTTAGGCTGATATGGACCAATCAGAGGCTAGGGAATGTTGACCTCCGGTCAACTCCCCTGCACCTCTGACTCCCGTCAGAACTGTCCAATCCCTCTTATTCTTGTATTTTTCCCGCCCGATCTGTTGCTCCATTGACAACCATCACTTCACGAGATTTATGCCCCATTCATTGTACATTCACGCCGCTCATTTAGATTGCCTGTACATAGCCTAGATTCTCCGATATTTGCCGATCAAATAAGGGCGCCAACCTTGTTTATAAATAACCCCATCTCCCTCCTTCGCCATTTTGGCCATTTCCCTAGCCCTAAAGCCCCAGCCTTTGGCCAAGAGCGTATCCTGGTGACAGCTGGAGGTCCCCTGAAGGTCTTGGAGGCTCGCGGAGGAAGGAGATGCGCCCACGGCGAGCTCCGGCATCCGTCCAGCTCCCTGGAGTTCTCCAGGTATAAGAGCTGCGCATTTACGTTTCTTAGGTAGATTTTTATTCCTGCATTTCATTCCTGCATTTTATTTAGCATTTTGATCGTTAGCGTAGCCTAGGTTAGCTAAATCGAAGTTCGCCGGTGCTCTGCTCCGGCGACTTCCCCACCGTGCCCTCAACTGTTTCCGACCGTCTTTTCACCCACATTTCACTCCCTCTCGTGTTCTCCATATCTTGGCCATCTTTGTTCAACCAGATTTTCCCTAGATCTGCGAAACGATGCTCACCTCCTCCACTTCGCTGGAGCATCGCCGCCCCCCGTGGTTTTATTCTAACAACTACTACTTTTGGCTGAGGAGTGACGCCCTCGAGCTGTATGACCTTTCTGTACAGGTTAGGCACCTTGAAACGCGCCCGGAGCCACAATCGAAGCCGGCGGAGGTACTTGGAGCCCCATTCCTTCTCCGAGCTCGTGGCGGCGCTCCAGCGGACCTCTGGACGATCGAAGATCTCCAGCAGTTAGTGGAACCTTCCAGGAAGCCCAAGGGACCTTCAGGAGCAGCAAAGACCGGCGGAGGTGCGAGATATCACTGGAAGAAGCTCGCCCCGGCGAGCGTTCTTCCCTATTCGTCCTGCCATCGCCCCCGCCGTTGGATGAAGATGGAGGCCCAGATTGAAGATCAGCCATCGGATCACACACGCATCAGCCATCAGATCACGCCTGGAGATCTAATCCACACCATGGATCCGCGAAGCATCATCGGCTCACGTGGAGGCGCCACGTGGATAAGTTACGAAGCTCAACGTCAGATCCAACGCCTTTGGGGGTAATTTTCACTTATGCCCCCGCTTTTTGTTGTATTATTTTTAAATATTGTAAAATAAATGTCACGTTCTAAATAAATTGTAAATTTTGCTGAAGGAACCCTGAACTTTATAGAATTATAATTAGGTCCTTCCGTGCCTCACGTGCAGTCCCACGTGAGGCGCGCGATTTTTGTAGTGTACACCATGCGTTTTTGTTATTTGTAAAATAGTTCCAAAAATTAAAATAAATATTTATTCTATTGGTATTTTTGCACAGAGCCTCCTGTATTTATTTTATTTGCAAAAATGCCCCGGCCAGGCTGTTTAATTTTTATGTCTTTTATCTAATTATTAAAAATTCCTATGTAGCTCCTAAAATCCACAAAAATTAGGTTAGATGCTTCATGTAGTGTACCTTCACGCCACGTGTCCATTCTGCATTTTTTGCATTTAAAGTAATTATTAAAAATGAAGAAGGAGCCCTTTTGTACTTTTTAAATTAGAAAATACAAAAAAATTATAAAATGTTTTTGAAAAATTACAAAAAAAATTATATATGGTATATATATATATATATTGAGTCCAGAAATTGAAAAACCCTAAAAATAAGAAAAAGAAAAATATAAAAATCATAAAGCTCTAAAATCCAATAAAAAATAGAAAAAACCTAGAATAATACCAAAAATATATTTTTTCTCTTTTATTATTATCTATATATTATTATTAATGTATTAAAATTAATTTGGGTAATTTTGGAAATTATTTTATATTTTTTAAAACCCAAATAAGTTTCGGCCTAAGTAATTGGTCCATATTGAGGACATTATTTTTGAAATAAAAAAATACATAAAAAGTAGTAAAAGTCTAGAAAAATAAAAAAAATAGAAAAACATAAAAAGCAAAAAAATTATTATATCTAGTATATATATTGAATATTTGTATAAATATATATATATATCCATATATTATATTACTTCTCCCTCTCCTCTTAAATATATATACCTCTTTATATATATAATTATATTATATAATTAAAAATATAAAAAAATAAAAATATAAAAATAAAATAAAAATTATAAAAACAAAAATATAAAAAATGTATATAAAATTAAAAACCCATAAAAACAATAAAGGATTGGACCTGATCATTGAATTGAATAATTGCACAATAATTTTCACCATACAACCTTTCGCCTCCCATTATTCGACCTCTACTTGTGCTTACACCTATACACACTTGCATGTAGAGTTATAATAAATTTTAACGCCACCTTTTTCATATTCATTGCATATATTTTATTGTGGGTTAATTGTTGACTGATTAGGGATTCTGTCTGAGGTCAACTCAGCGACTGTCAATCCGCCTTGTGGAAAGACACGACCTTGGCAAAATCTCAGTCATCAAATGGTGCCGTTGCCGGGGAGGCAACAGATTTTGTATGAATTTTGTGTGGTTTTTAATTCATTTATTTAATTATTTGCTCATGTCCATTATATATTTATTTATTTGACTTCTTATTTCTATTGACATTATTTGATTGACTCTTCTGACCCATCTTCTTTCTTTGTCTTTGATGCGAGGGACCGCCAAGTGAAGGAGGACCTTCTAGGAGGGCCTATGCACCCAAGCAAGGCGGTGTTGGCCCTTCTACGCCGGCCAACAGGAGAGAGCATCAAAAGTAGAAGAAGGAGAAATTTTGGATGGCAGTCTCACTTTTGCATTTTATTTTATTATGTATATTTATGTGAGAGAGTGACACTTGGACTGTAATAAAACAGGACTCTCACAGGTACACTCCGACTCCCGAGGTCCATTGCCCGAGGGATTGTTCCCTTGGGGGCCTCGATGGTTTTGACGCTTTTCCATTTTTATTTTATTTTTATTATTTTGTGTGAATGAGCCCTTAGCTATAGGAATTGCTTGCTCGTAGAGTTAGGTCCAAACACCGTAATATATTCGCAGGCACCTATAGTTCGCTTTGGACCTAGATCAAACTCTAAACAGTCGCCTCGCCATCTTCGAGCCTACGCGCCGCGAGCTCACCCTGCCAAGCGCTTCTCCTGAACTCGATGTGTCGAGAGGAGGAGGGGTGAGCCTAGACCGGACTCCTGGCTTGAAGATCGGCGAGCGACTTGTGGCGCTTCACGATAATAGCAATTTCTGAACCTAAGGCGATTTCTTCGGATTGCATTTGCATATAGCTTAGGTTTCAAATTCTGTTATGCGTCCCGCATGAAGAGAGCTGGAGGCACTGTAAGTCTTCTTACTTAGCATGCATCATCGATTTCTGACTTGCATGGCTTTTCCAACCTTCTCCCTCTGTTTTTTCCAACCTAGGATGGTTAATAGAAATTGGAACCTCGATAGGCACGTGCATTGAAAATACCCAAAAAAAAGTGATAACCTAAATAAAATTGGGACTATTAACTCTATTGGACCTAAAAATATAATATAATGGATTCCTTGTCCGGAGGAGAGAAACCCCCTCATTGTATGTGTTTTAAATTGCTCACGTACACACTAAGGAGTAGAGCCCAAATCCGATCAAGCCTCCTAAGTGTCTGTACAACTTTGTGATTCTCACCTCACTCTAAAACTAAAAAGATAAATGACTGTCACCTGACGGTCTTCACTGTGTTGAGTAGGTGAATTGGGGGTTTGCCTTGTGTCTTGATTGTGACTTGGAGTCCATTGTGCTTTTCTTTCATTATTAGAGTAGTAGGTCCCATCGTGTGAGTCATGCATTTTTCATCTTTGAGTCTCTCTACCTCTCTTATACATATCTCTCCTCATATGCATTGAGTCGTGATATTAGCACTTGAGCTCAATCATTTATTCGCCAAGTCTATTCGTTCCCGACATCTTCTTCATAACCTTCCTCGTATCCACTGTATCATCCCCATCTTCTTAGGTTCAAGGGGAGCATGATCTTCGGACCACCATGTTGACTGTGTTCCCGCCTTGTGTGGAACACCCAATCTTATCTATATCCCGATCTTCTCGCCCTCCCTTCTCGTCCCCTCTGTATCACTCTTCTTTCACCCGTGATATTGGCACGTGAGCTCAATCAGCTTCTCCACTCTAGTATGTTACCCTTCTGATCCACCTTCCTCGTGTCCCCCGTATCATTTTTCGATTACCCGGGAATGTTGTGCACATCGAGGAGGCCCACATCGAGGATTTTATGATTACCCTGATTATTTGTGTAAGCCGGGCCGATGATTAAGGATTCTGAGATGGATATACTACTCTTGGTGGGTTTGACTCCAGATATGAGCATATGTGCTTATTGAGGATTTTTGATGATGAATAGAGCATAGGTTTGATGCATTATTGAGGAATTTTAGTTCTCGTACACCGGATTGAGGATGTGATATGATGCGATGACTTGGTGATGATTTCATGAGTATTGATTGATCTATCTATTTTGAGGTTCCATCCATCTTGATTTTGAGGATTGAATGATTATTCTGATATGGACTGCCTGATAAAGGTGTGTGGATCCTGCATGATCTCTCGTCTTCCTGGTTGGACCATCCTTGTACTCCTGACTCTCTGATCCACCTTGGCACTTAGAGAAGTCCTGATGATATGTGGTGCCATCTCAACCAGATTTGATTGACCTGAGGAGTATCTTGTGGTTGACCTAATTATTTGCTCCCTCACATGATCTTATGCTCTCCTATGGATTGATGGATTCACACTATTTCGAGGACCTGAGATTTTATGCCAGCATTCCCTTGACCTACATTGATCTAGCTCGTATTACTCCCCGAGGACTATTTGCGGGAGAATGCGACAATGTCTAGGACTGCGGTTTCATACACTACTTGGGTCGCCATTGTGATGGGACCCGGAACCAAGTCAGATGATATGCTTGATTGGCCTCCCCCTTCTGATTGTGTACCCAACCTGAGGCTAACTGACTGATCACTCCCCTTGACGGTCCTCGCAAGGATGAGCCTTGATCTTACAATTATTCACCGCCTAGTTCATAGCTCTTTGAGGGTTATCTGCGAGAGGCTATGACACATTATAGCTCTCTTGGTCTCTTCTGTTGTTAGACGGTCTGCCGTCCTTTGAGACCACATTATCTGTGGATCCGTCTGATGGATTCAGCTCCTTTGAGCCCCCCTCTCTCCTTGACGACCCTCGCAAGGACGAGAAGTACTCTGATTATTCACTAAGTAGCTCACATCACTTCCTAAGGACTATCTGCGGAAGAATGTGACACTTTCTTTACGATCGGCTTCACTCACTTCTGGTGCCTCTATTGGGGCACATTGTCGATTCGTCTGATATGTTCAGTCAGTCTCCCTCTCTGATTAGGCGTCCGATCTGTTGGGGCATGAGACCGACTTGATCAGACTCTTTCGAGCCCTTCTCTCTCCTTGACGACCCTCGCAAGGTCGAGTCTTTTCTGATTATTCCTTGACTAGCCCGTAGCTCCCCGAGGGTTATCTGCGGGAGACTACGACATATTTCCGATCTGACTGGTCTCTTCTATTGGTAGCCGATTTGTCGACTACTGAGACCACTATGTGGGTCCGTCTGATGGACCCGGCTCCTTCGAGCCCTTCTCTCTCCTTGACGACCCTTGCAAGGTAGAGACACATTCCGACTATTCCTTGCCTAGATTGCATTACTCTCCGAGGACTATATGTGGGAGACTGCGACATTCTCTTTATGCTCGGTTTCCACTGCTGACTGTGTCCCCGATCTGTGGAGCATGGAATCGAGTCTTCTGATATACATGATTTTTGGTCCCATCTTGAGTTGCTTGTCTGATCTGTGGATCATGGGACCCATCTGATTACACTCCTTTGAGTCTGCTCGCCTTGACAGTCCTCACAAGGTTGAGCTTCTGATATCTGCTATTTTCATGCCTAGCTGGCAGCATGTGCCCCGAGGTTATCTGCGGGACGCTGCCACATTCTTTAGACTTTCTGGTCTCTTCTGCTGGTAGCCGATATGTCGCCTACTGAGACCGTACGTGATGATCCGTCTGATGGATCACTGACGCCTTTGCGACCACTCGCCTTGACGCCCCTCGCAAGGTCGAGTCTTTTTCTGATTATTCGTTGACTAGTATGTACCATTCCCCGAGGGTTATCTGCGGGAGGGTACATCACCTTGTAGGTACTCGATTTCACTTCTGGTGTCTCCTATCTGTTGGAGCACGAAGCCGAGTCTTCTGAGCTTTCTACTTGGTCTCCTTCTGGTTGTGTCTCCGATCTGCGGAACACGGAGCCGAGTCTTCTAATTATTCTCTGATTCTGCTCACCTTGACAACCCTCGCAGGGTTGAGCCATGTCTTGCGGTATTCGATGTTTTCTGTGATCTTCCGACATCATGACCACTGAATGCCACGATGTCTCTTGCTCTTTACATTTCCATGTCGTATTGAGACTCTGATTGACCGGAGGGCTCTGTACTGTTCCTTCTTTCTCTCGGTCTTATAGTATCGGCTCTATTTCCTCATGTTTACCCTTCGAGCTGATTGACTGCTTCATGCTACCGGTCCCCGCTTTACTTTCTGATCTGTTTGTCCCCGGTAGCCGACACCCACCTGACTGCATATCCGGGTGTCTTTTCACTGTCTGAGTGCGTCACTGTTCTCATAGGGAGACAATGGCGCAAGTACGGTATTCACTTGTCAGATACCATCTTATACTTCAGCAGTTCTTCACCACTTGTATATATGTGTGCCTTTTTCTTTCTCCCGTATGTTTTTGTGTGCCCCAGATCTATCGCCATATCTTTGTGTCTACACTTAGGACGTACCTTGTCCTAAGTATAGGGGGTACACATCGCGTTGTTCTTTCCTTGTTCAGTTTTGTCACTCTTGTTGTTGCCTATACTTAGGGATATCTCACCCTAAGTATAGGGGGAGTGATGCGTATATTCTCCACGATCTTTCCATCTATCTGTATATATCTTTCTTTTCTTCTTTTCTTTTTCATATTTCTTTGTAAAAGGTGTCGCCCCTTTGTGTCAGTTTTCTGTACTTAGGACATACTTTGTCCTAAATATAGGGGGGTGCACCCCTGATTTGCTAATTCTTTGATCTGTTTATTCCCACCCTTGACCCTCCCTGCTTTGTGAACAGTCTGCTATACTTAGGATTACTTGATCCTAAGTATAGGGGGAGCGGTCAACTTCTATTTCCTTCATTTCTTCGTGCGTATATTCTTTAAGCTTATCTATACTCAGTACGAGTTATGTCTTCTCTTTCTCTTTTCTGATCTATGAGGAGATAGCTCAAGCTAAGTATAGGGGGGTCGTATATACTTTATATATACTTTAGCCATAACTCGTACTTTCTTATTCTTTTAATAATATGGCTAATAATTCTTTAAAATTCATTAAAAAAACCTTAATAAAAAGATGTGATTATTCCTCAGATTCTTTTTGTATATACTGATTAATAAATCAGGTTAAAAATATTTTTGCAAAATGATTTGAAAAATGATGTGAACTGTTTGGAAAACTTTTTGTGAAGTATTTTCAACCTTTGTAAAAATATTTTGATTGCAAAAATTCTTCTATTTGTGTGAAATAAAGGATTTGAAAATCTATCTGCAAATGGTTTTGAAAACATTTTCTAAAAATATTTTGAAAAATGTATATATAGTGTTTGCAAAATCTTTGCAAAATGGCTTTCAAAGATTTGTAAATATTTGCAAAAAAATTATTTTGTACTATAGTTTTCAAAATGTTTTCTAAATAAATTTGAGGAATAAGAGCTTCTTAATAAATAAAATACATAAAATTCTTTATTAATTGTATATACACCTAAATAAATCGCTTTGTTAAAACCTATAAATTCTTTAAAAATTCTTTAAGTCCTGTAAAATAAAGCGGCACACCCGTGTAAATAGCTGTATATTTTTATACTTTGGATGCCAAAATTCTTTCTCAATGTAAAAATTTCTCTCTTTGTTTTCAAATTCTTGGAAAAATTGCATTATTCTTTGCATATTTGTAAATAGCATTTGCATAGCATTTATATTCTTTGATTGAGCTTGATGATTGAACTAGTCCAATAAAGTTGAAGATTGGAGCTTGGTTGGACCTTACCGCACCTAATTGCACTGGAACCTTATGGGAACTAGGTTTAAGGCACTTCAGGTCTATTCAGACTTAATTCTTTGAGAAATCAGGGCAGGGTTCAAGTCACCTCAATTGACTAACTAGAACTTTTCGAAACACGCGTATGACTCTTGTCGGTCGTGACCTAACTTGGACACTTGCACCTTTCACTTGGCTCAACTCAGTTGGAGTGGTGAGGGGGTTAGATTTGCTAGTCTGAGACGCACACGGATGGAAACATTCGTCCTCTTCTAGGGAGGGAAGTGCCCCCCAACCTGGTCCAGTATCCATGAGGTCTAACGACAGGAGAGTGTGGGTTGCAATAAAGCTTCAAAAGAGGGATAGTCTTCTGGCTCAAGAGGAAAAAGTCCTTATGTAAATGCTACTGTAAATAGTATGTTGAAAAAAAAATGTCCAAAAAAGTGGACAGGCTTGAAAATAAAATAAAAGTGCCTGCCGGAGAATGTATATATGTTGTATAGAAAATAAGCAAGCTTGAGCATCAAGGTTATACCATGTGAGCCTACAGCTGGATGACTTGACTACACTGGTCTTGCATCCCAGGATAGGTAGCTACACTGGCTATCGTCCATTCTTTTCTCTACCCCCTCCTCTTGAGTTGAATGCCACTTGAACTTAGAAGGGAATACCTCGCTCCTCGAAGAAAGAGCTGTTGGATTAGGGAATCATTGGGTCGTCATTCTGGAGAAGCTAGTCTCTTTGTCATTTCAGTTGGGGAGAGCCACTATCACTTACACTGTACAAGTCAGCATCATAGTCATAAGGGTTTGCGTATGACGTAGGCTAGTTCTGACCAGGCTATTGAGGTGATTTGAACCGAGTTCTGTGACTCTCGAAGGCTGTTGTGTTTTAAATTTGGTCCCCGATTAGGTTCCACACACATTTTCACACCAAGGTCTAACCAGAGCTCCAAACTTTGATTCTATACAGATGAGTTTAATCATCATGATCAATTAATTTATTCTTTTTATTCTTTATTTTTGCTTTTTCTTTTCTTCTTATTCTTTATTCTTTTTGAACTAATTGCATAAGTATTTGCTAGGGACTAGCAAAGGCAAGTATAGGGGGGTGATGAATCTCCATTTTATCACCTTTATTCTATCATTTTGGCCTTAAAAACCCCAGCAAATGCATGTAAATAGCCTCAATTTGTACATAATAGCATTCATTATTTATTGTATTAAATGTACATAAAATAAGGTTTTTAATGCCAAAATTATAGAATAAAGAGAAGAAAAGAAAAAGGAATAAAATATTGCAAATATTTTATGACCCGAACCCTGAGACCAAGTCCAGAATGGAATTGGTCGACAAGGAATAAAGTAGGGGGGATAAGGGCAAATAATACAATAAATACCCCATTTATTTATTCATTCATTCATGCATTTTTGACACCTACTTTGTATTTAATTATTTATTCATCAAATAAAAATGTTTTGTACATGAAAGTTGTAGATAATAATGTGAATAAAATTACAAAATTGAGTTTGTACTAAACTGATACACAGTGTACATTTTATATATAGAATAAAAAGCCAGAATCTCAACTTCACAGACCCATATCTTGCAAATAAAAACTCAAAATCACCAAAATCACTTTTAATTGTATATAACTTTTCAAGAGCTATTTAATAAAATTGGTTTCATAATTTTTGGAGTTCATCTGTGAAAGTTAGGTTTTTGGCCCTCATTGTATATAGTGCTGATTAAAATATTCATTCTATTCATTATTTATTATTTCCATAAATTGATAATTTTAGAATCTTGTAAATAATATATATATATATTACACATACATATTGAAATTAGAATAAAACCAAAAGAATTTGTAAAATAAAATAAGTCTATGCAATATATAGGCAAAATGCCTATGCTATCTATATGTATATAAATAAAAAGGGATTTAATTCTTTTATCCTTTATTCATCTATATTTTTAGAATATTGTAAATATTACATATAATTTATTAAAAATACAAATCCAAAATAAAAACCAAGAAAATACATTAAATAAATAAAGTGTATATAAAATATTGGTAAAATACCTATAAGTATACCTACATATTACATATACCTATTTATTTAAAAATGTAAATAAACTTATAAAAATTGAATAAAAATATATTTATACTCACAAAAATAAGTTATAATTTTATAAAATAAAAAAAATAATAAAATAAAAATAAACAAAATAAAAATAAATACATATAAATATACCTATAAATACATTATTAAAATAAACCTATAATAAAATACATTAAAAAATAAATAAAAATCATAAAATATACTACATTATTTAATAAACATTTTTTATTTTATAAGCAAAAAATAATAAATTCATTTATTAGGTTAAAAAAATAAGTCAAATTCGGGCTGATATGGACCAATCAGAGGCCAGGGAATGTTGACCTCCGGTCAACTCCCCCTGCACCTCTGACTCCCATCAGAACTGTCCAATCCCCCTTATTCTTGCATTTTTCCCGCCCGATCTATTTCTCCATTGACAACCATTACTTCACGAGATTTATTCCCCATTCATTGTACATTCACGCTGCTCATTTAGATTGCCTCTACATAGCCTAGATTCTCCGATATTTGCCGATCAAATAAGGGCGCCAACCTTGGTTATAAATAACCCCATCTCCCTCCTTCGCCATTTTGGCCATTCCCTAGCCCTAAAGCCCCAGCCTTCGGCCAAGAGCGCATCCAGGTGACAGCTGGAGGTCCCCTGAAGGTCGTGGAGGCTCGCAGAGTAAGGAGATGCGCCCACGGCGGAGCTCCAGCATCCGTCCTGCTCCCTGGAGTTCTCCAGGTATAAGAGCTGCGCATTTATGTTTCTTGGGTAATTTTTATTCGTGCATTTCATTCCTGTATTTTATTAAGAATTTAGATCGTTAGTATAGCCTAGGTTAGCTAAATTGAAGTTCGCCGGAGCTCTGCTCCGGCGATTTCCCCACCGTGCCCTCAACTGTTTCCGACCGTCTTTTCACCCCATTTCACTCCCTCTCGCGTTCTCCATATCTTGGTCATCTTTGTTCAATCAGATCTTCCCTAGATTTGCGAATCGATGCTCACCTCCTCCACTTCGCTGGAGCATCGCCACCCCTCGTCGTTTTATGCTAACAGCTTCTACTTTTGTCCAAGGAGTGACGCCCTTGAGCCGTATGACCTTTCTGGACAGGTTAGGAGCCTTGAAACGTGCCTGGAGCCACAATCGAAGCCGACGGAGGTACCTGGAGCCCCATTCCTTCTCCGAGCTCGTGGCGGCCCTCCAGCGGACCTCTGGCCGATCTAAGACCTCTAGCAGTTAGAGGAACCTTCCAGGAAGCCCATGGGACCTTCAGGAGCGGCAAAGACCGTCGGAGGTGCGAGATATCACTGGAAGAAGCTCGCCCCGGCGAGCATTCTTTCCTGTTCGTCCAGCCATCGCCCCCGCCGTTGGATGAAGATGGAGGCCCAGATTGAAGATCAGCCGTCGGATCACGCACGCATCAACCGTCATATCTCGCCTGGAGATCTAATCCACATTGTGGATCCGCGAAGCGTCATCGGTTCACGTGGAGGCGCCACGTGGATAAGTTACGAAGCTCAACCGTCAGATCCAGCGCCTTTGGGGGTAATTTTCACTTATGCCCCCACTTTTTGTTGTATTTAATTTTTAATGTTGTAAAATATAAGTGACTTTGTAAATAAATTGTTAATTTTGCTGAAGGGACCCTGAATTTTATAGAATTACAATTAGGTCTTTCCGCGCCTCACGTGCAGTCCCACGTGAGGCGCGTGAGTTTTGCAGTGTACACCCTGTGTTTTTATTATTTGTAAAATAGTTCCAAAAATTAAAATAAATATTTATTCTCTTGGTATTTTTGCACAGAGCCCCATGTATTATTTTATTTGCAAAAATGCCCCTGCTAGGCTATTTAATTTTTATATCTTTTATCTAATTATTAAAAATACATATGTAACTCATAAAAATCCACAAAAATTAGGTTAGATACTTCATGTAGTGTACCTTCACGCCACGTGTCCATTCTGCATTTTTTTGCATTTAACCTAATAATTAAAAATGAAAAAGGAGCAAAATTATATAAGGTATAGTTATATACATATTGAGTCCAGAAATTGAAAAACACTAAAAATAAGAAAAAGAAAAATCTAAAAATCATAAGGCTCCAAAATTCAACAAAAAATAGAAAAAATCTAAAAAAATACCAAAAAGCATTTTTTTCTCTTTTATAATTATCTATGTATTATTATTAATGTATTAAAATTAATTTGGGTAATTTTGGGAATTATTTTATATTTTTAAAAACCAAATTAGTTTCGGCCTAAGTAATTGGTCCATATTGAGGACATTATTTTTGAAATAAAAAAAATACATAAAAAGTAGTAAAAGTCCAGAAAAATAACAAAAAAATATAAAAACATAAAAAGCCAAAAATTTATTATATCTAGTATATATATTGAAATATTTGTATAAATATATATCCATATATTATATTACTTCTCCCTTTCCTCTTATATATATACCTCTTTATATATATAATTATATTATATAATTAAAAATATAAAAAAATGAAAATATAAAAACAAAATAAAAATTATAAAAACAAAAATATAAAAAATATATAAAATTAAAATTCCACAAAAATAATAAAGGATTGGACCTGATCATTGAATTGAATAATTGCACAATAATTTTCACCATACAACCTTTCGCCTCCCAGTGTTCGACCTCTACTTGTGCTTACACCTATACACACTTGCATGTAGAGTTATAATAAATTTTAACGCCACCTTTTTCATATTCATTGCATATATTTTATTGTGGGTTAATTGTTGACTGATTAGGGATTCTGTCTGAGGTCAACTCAGCGACTGTCGATCTGCCTTGTGGAAAGACACGACCTTGGCAAAATCTCAGTAATCAAGCGTCGATATCATGACTTAGTGCAAATAAGGAAAGATATGTAAAAGAGAGGTAGATAGACTCGAAGATGAAAAATAGATGACTCACTTGGACGGGACTGATAACTCAAAATGAAAATGGAAATGGACTCCAAGTTGCAATCAATACACAAAGCAAACCCCCGATACACCTACTCAATGCGGTGAAGACCGAGATGTGGTCTTTTTATCTTGTCGCTTTTAGAGTTAGGTGATCATCACAAAGTTACACAACCGGAGTTAGGATTTGGGATTGGGGCACTAATCCTTAGTGTGTGCGTATGAATGAAATGCTTAGACAATGAGGGGGTTGCTCTCCCCAAGACAAGGGATCCATTACGTTTTATTTTATGTCCAATAGAGTTAGCAGTCCCGATTTTATTTTGGTTATCACCTTTTTAGTTATTTTTCAATACGCATGCCTAACGAGGTTCCAATTTCCATTAAGCATCCTAAGTGGTCAAAATCAGAGGGAGAGGATCGGCAAAGCCATGCAAGTCAGGAATCCATGATGCATGCCAAGTAAGAAGACTTACAGTGCTTCCCAGCTCTCTCCATGCAGGATACAAAACAGAATTGAAACCTATGTTATATGAGATGCAATCCGAGGAGATCACCCTAGATACATGATGTTATTATCGTGAAGCACATATTACAAAATTGACTAAGTCCAAATCGTATCTATAGGTACATGCAGATATTAGGTGTTTGGACCTTAGTCTATCGTCAAGAAATCCTAAGCTAGGGCTCATTCATATGAAATGGTAAAAATAAAAAGCGGAAAAATGTCATCGAGGCCCCCGAGGAAACAATCCCTCGGGTAATGGACCTCTGGAATTCGGAGTGTGAGAATTCTGTATTATTACAATCCAAGTGTCTCTCTCTCACATAAATTACAAATATATATATTTATATATATCTTCTTTTTTGAAATGTGAAATAAAATAAAGCTCATTATCTCTCTCAATAATTTCTTCTCCTTCTGCCTTGGATGCTCTCTCCTGCCAACTCAGTCCGAAAGTTGGCTCCACCTTACCTGGGTGCACAGGTCCTCCTAGGAGATCCTCCGTCACGCAGCAATTCCTCGTATGAAAGACAAATAGAGAAGAGGTTAGAATAGTCACAATAATATCAATAAATAATGCAAATAAATAAATATAGATAAGAGTGAAGAATCAAATAAATAATAAATATCCTAAATGACGTTGCTCCCCAGGAACGGCGCCATTTGATAACTCGGTATTTATTGAGCTGTCAACGCATCGACTATTGATCTGCCTTATGGATTAATACGACCCTTTGATCTGGCAATGACGTCATTTGATAATGCAGGATTATTAAGAGTCGTATTGATCCACAAGGAGGATCAATAGTCAATGCATTGACCGCTCAATAAATCCCGATTAATCAACAGATAACCCACAATATGAATAAATCAATTAAATCTCAAAAATGTGGAGTTAAAATTTATTATAACTCTACATACAAATGTGTATAGCGTGTAAGCATGTATAGAGTGTCGAACACTAGGAGCAAATGGTTGGGGGCAAAAATATGCGCACAAAATTATTCAATTCTTTTCTTGTCCATGTTATTGTGATTGTGGGTTTTTAATTTTATATTTTTTAACTTTTTTAATTTCCTATTTTTATATTTGATTTTTAATTTTCTGATTTTATATTTTCTTTTATATTTTTTATCTTTTTATCTTTTTTTGTTTTATAAAAATAATATAGCCTATATAAGGCTTTATTTACACAATACATAGAAATATATTTATAAATGCTAATAAATATAAATAAAATTCAGAAAATACTCTGTTTTTGGGATTTTAATAGTTTTCTAATGTTTTTATATTTTTCCAGAAACTTATGCTAATTTTTATGTATTTCTAAAGTAAAAAATATCCCAAATATGGGATTAATACATAATTCGAAATTAATTTGGGTTTTAAAAACAATAAATAAGTCTCAAAATTATACAAATTAATTTAATACATAAATAATAATATATAGATAGTTCTAAAATAGAAAAAACATATTTTTGATATTTTTGTACAATTTTTATATTTTTGTTGGATTTTGGAGCTTTTTGATTTTTTAATTTTCTTTTTCTTATTTTAAGGGTTTTTTGTTTCATGGACTCAATAAATATCAAAATATACCATATATATTTTTTGAATTTTTCAAAATTTTTTCATATTTTTTGGTATTTTATAATTTAGACAAGGATTATTTAGGCTCCTTTTTAATTTTAATAAATAGGTTAAATGCAAAAAAGGCAAAGTGGAATGTGGCATGTAAGTACAATGCATGGAGCATCTAATCCTATTTTTGTGGATTTTTAGGAGGTATGTAGCTATTTTTAATAATTAGATAAAAGTCAAAAAAACACAAGTCCTAGTAGGGGCATAACTGCAAATAAAATAAACTACAGGGGGTATAGTGCAATTTTCCCAATGTCATAAAACATTTATTTAATTTTTAGGAATCATTTTACAATATACAAAAATGCTAGGGTGTTCGACGCAAAATTTCCAACATCACGTGGCGACTGTACGTGATGCTGGTAGGGACCAAAGCGCAAATATAAAAAGTTCAGGGCCTTGCATGCAAATACCCTAATTATTTACAATGTCAACTTTTATTTAAAGGATTAATTGTTAAATACAAAAAGGTAGGGGTATATATGCAATAATCCCCTTAATAGGCATTGGAGGACGGCTAAGATGTCTTTACTTATACACGTGTCGTGTCCTCGTGCGTCGATGACGGTTCGCTGATGAGCGATGGAGATTATATCCCTGGCGAGGATCTGACGGTTGAAACGAGTCTCCATCGGACGGTTGTGATCAAAATAGGGGGTATCTTCTTCATTGGACGACTCTAGAAGGGGCTGGACGAACCAGGAAGAAGCTCTCTTGGGGCGAGCTTTGATTGGTCGTAGCATGCTCCTCCGGCCGCCTCCGTCGCCGTCGAGTGGCGCTATACGTTCCTGGACATCCCCCGCATCTGATGATGGTCTTCACGAAGCACCCGGTGCTCTGACGAGGTCAGGCGTAGCCGAGGAAGAAGAGGAGCTCCAGGTACCTGTTCTTCAGCAAAAATTGACCCAACACGGGTCCTTTGGCCTCCAGATCCTGCAAGAAGATACACACAAGCGAAAAGGGGGTCTGGCAGCCTTATTGGGTGGTGTGGGATGGGTGGATGGCTTGGGCGAAGCCCATCCGATGTGAGACGGAGTTGGAGGGGCCGATCTCCAGATCCACGTTGGATCTGCATGAATGAAAAGGTACTAAGCGTAGGGAAAAGCCAGGGGAAGCGAATGGGGGCGAAATGGTGGTCGGAAAACAAAAGGGCACGGTGGCATCGTTCACCGGAGCGGAGCTACGACAAACTATGGGTGTCGATTTTTAAGCTAAACCTAATGGCTAATCACTATTCTAATTACATGAATAAATTGCTGGAATTGAAAACTATCTAAAAAAATAAAAGCGCAGATCATACCTAGCCGGATGGCCAAGTAGTAGGGCCTCACCGGAGCGGCGGTCGTGGGTGCACCTCCCACCTCCTCGAACATCCGCGAGCTCAGGGGACTCCTCCTGTCACAAGGATACACTCTTTGTCCAAGCTTCGGAGCTCTAGGGCTTGGGAAAATGACCAAATTTGAAATGGGAGGTGGAGGTTTTTATTTATACACATTAGCGAGCACCCTTATTGACCGGTCAGAATTAGGGAATCGATGTTATATACACAGGTTTAGAGGGGATGGCGTGGATGTATGATGATCAAGGATCAAATCTCAGGAAGGAATCAAGGCCGGTTGATGGATATATCGGCTGGGAAAAATGCAAGTAATCACGGGAAAAGATGGGTCGTGTCACTTTAGATGGCAGAGGGGGAAGTTGACTTGGGTCAACATTTGACGCGCCCTGATTGGGCCACCTAGGCAGCTAGGCAACAAAACTGCCTAATTTTTCAAAATTAATTATTTAAAAATAGTAAATGATTTTATTATTTTATTTTATTATTTTATTCTATTATTTATACCATATTTTTGTGAGTTTAAACATATTTTTATTTTATTTTTACGATATTATTTGCACACTTAAATAAATAAGTATGTTTATTGCATAGGTATATTTATAGGTGTTTTACATATGTATTATTTACATCTTTTTATTTTAATGGATTTTAATGAGTTTTATTTTGGTTTAGTATTTGATCTATATAATATTTACCATATTATAAAAATATGAAAGAATAAAAGAATGAAAGAATGTGTTTTCCTTTTATCTAATATACATATAGAAACATAGGTATTTTGTCTATGCTTTTACATAAACTTATTTTATTTTCCCTTTTCTTTTGGGTTTTATTCTGACTTTAATATGTACATGTGTTGTACAGAATATTTACAAAATTATAAAAATATGAATTTGTAAAAATAATGAATAATGAATAAATTGAATATTTTAGTCGGTATCATGTACAATAGGGGCCCAAAACCTAACTTCCATACAATAACCTCAAAAAATATAAAACCACCACCATTAAATAGCTCATGAAAAGTTATATAAATTAGATGTGATTTTGCTATGTTTTGAGTTTTTATTGAAAAGATATGAGTCAGTGAAGTTTGGTTTTTGGCTTTTTATTTTATGTATAGAATGATCACTGTATATTTTTTTTGCACAAACTTAATTTTTTATTTTTATGTACATTATTATCTACAACTTTTATGTACAAAGTTTCCTTATTTGATGAATAAATAATAAAGAATAAAATAGGTGTCAAAAATGCATAATTATAGAATAAATAAATGGTATTTTTATTGTCTTTTTGACCCTCATCTCCCCCTACTTTATTCCTTGTCGACCAAGTCAATTCTTGCCTTGGTCTCTTATGGTCATAAAATATTTTCAATATTTTATTCATTTTTCTTTTCTTCTCTTTATTCTATAATTTTTGGCATTAAAAACCTTATTTTATATACAAATAAATACAATAATTAATGAATGCTATTATGTACAAATTAATGCTATTTACATGCATTTGCTAGGGTTTTTAAGGCCAAAATGATAGAATAAAGGTGATGAAATGAAGATTCATCATACACACACATAGGAAAGGTATAAACAGAAGATTCTAATTGCATGCTGAAATGATGCAGCTAACAACATCCTGTCGTTGGCATTTACGTTTGCCAATGAGGAGGATGACCCTAGTTGGGCTTGGTATCTGGAGAGGGTGCATCTGCATGTATTCCGAGATCATCATGGACTGATTTGTATGCTATATGACCGTAATTTTGGCATACATACTGCAATTAGATACCCGGAGGTATAATTTATTCCACTACACGTCCATTGGCACTTATGTCTATGATACGTGGGTAGCAATTTCAATGATGCTCACAAGAATGAGTCATTGAAGGGAATGGTCATGAGGGAAAGAAATCTATTTGCAATCAAAGTGGCAAACTTATGTGGACAAACTTAAGGAGTGTGATGAGAATGCTACAAAGTGATTTGACACCCATGATTATCCTAAAGAATGTTGGACGGATGCATTTGACCGGGGTGGGGAGAGGGGGGGTACAGGTTTGGTTACACCAAAATGGACTTTTCTGAAAGCTACGATATTGTTCTTAAGGAATCAAGATGCCTGGTAGTTGCACCACTAGTGTTGAAGACCTACTACAACTGTATTAGTTATTTTCATGAACACTAGGAGAAGGCGCGCAATTGCATTACCTGAGGTGGCAGATACACCAAATATGCACATGACATGTTGAAGCATTGGATCGCTAGAAGCAATGCACATGGCATGCACTAATAGATGTAGTACATTCACCTTATAATTTGCAATTTTCAATTTTTTTTAGCTTTTTAAACAATGTTAGATTGTTTCTAATGAATTACATTTTTGTGGAATAGATGGAGCTGGGCCCAATTGATCGGTCACTTTTACGACAACATTGGGAGCACCGTTCGTCAGTTGTTTGGCAAGCAATATACTTAATATCTTTTTAAAATATTTGCAATCCATTAATGAAAATGTATTTATATTATAACTTTTTGCTTGTTTCAGGTGACGAGATGCCTGCGCTGTAGAAGGCGGGAAAGCAAATTGAGATATGTTTCATTGGACGAATTGTTCTCCACATTTACTTAGCAAGGGTTTTTAGAGTAATGCATATGGATTTCATTTCTTTGGACTGGCATCTGGTTGCCGCTCTTGTGGAAAGATGACACTCAGAGACATATACATTCCACATGCACATTGCAAGTTGTCGCTTATATTTTTGGTTAGAAGATAGATGGCCATCCCGTGATTGCTCTTACCAATTCGTCCAATTGGGATGGACTGTACAAGCGTCTACTGGAAGTCCGATCAGAGCAACCAAACATTGATGGAGCTCGTTGAAGATCTGTAATTTCACCCTTCTAATTATGTAGAATTAACCACTTCATTACAGTCGGGTAAAATCGGGTGCGTCAAAGGCCGCTTTGAATAATATATCAAATAAAGGAAAAAGCGATCGTATTTATATTTTACTTGGGCAAGCCCAAGGTCGAACTCAGGGACACGAGCCTCTTAAGTGATTTATCTAGACTTTTATTACTTGAATTAAGCGATGAACTAATGATACATAGGTCAAGAATGCAAGAAGACAAGAACAATGCATAAAGAAACATGAACATATGCCATTTTTTATTCATTTTTTAATGCAAGGAAATGCAGTATCATAATGATATAAATATACCCTAATTATACAAAATAGTTGAGCAATTAGATAATAGTCGAATTCAGATTTGAATCATTAAGAAAGTTCCATTAATGTAATGAGTTAAGGCATGAATAACTGAACATAAGGGACACTTGGCTAATAAAATAATTCATCAAAATTCATAGTGTCAAAACAGAATACTAAGCATGCCATTAGAAAGATATTGAAACTAGCTTCGAAACGCAACTGAAATCAACTGAAATGGAGCTCGGATGCTCAAGATATTAAAGATATAAACCAAAGGCATAAATGCAAGAAAACTTGAAGATAACTAGCAAACAGGTCCCTGAAAGGGACTAAAATTAAAATAAAATTAAGAGCGAGGTCTTCCCTGTAAATTACCCACAAACGTGGGGGTATATTTACAATTATTTGAACCCGATAGAGGTCGGGTGCAAAATACCCCAAGCGCACGTGGGTGGCACGTACTCTGAGGACCTGGATACAAATTGAAGAAATCGTGAGGGCCTCCTTGCAAATTTACCCAGCATGCATGTGACTAGCACATGTAAACTAGGCTCGGTGGAAGAGCAAGCTCGGAGGTGGCTCGGAGTTGCTTCGGCTAGGCTAGTAGGTCGTATCTGGTTCGGAATAGGCTCAGGCAACCCAAACCTACAGGTTCGGATAGAAGGCTCGGAGGCTAGCTTGGACTGATACGTGGCTCCACTACATCCATCCAATCACCAGGATCGAACGGTGGATGTAGCTGCAGATGGCGTCGATGTGGCCCCTCATAAGTTGTTGGATGGCCACCATGATGGTGCATCCAACGACAACTGTCTGTCCTCCTCCTCTACGACTGGAAGCGAAGTCAGGTCTTCGACGATGGGCTCTGAGCTTCGCCACTCATTTTTGGCCTCAATGAAGCTCCAAGGAGCATTTGGGATGATCGTTGATGAATCTTGAAGTCCAGGCGAAGTGCGGCAAGGTCTAGAGGAGGTCGTCGATGTCTGAATGCATGAGGCGGAGCTTGTGAGTTTTGCTCCGATGAGGCTCCGACCAATGACGATTTTGAGTAACTACATCATTAAAACATAGCCGAAGCATGGTGTTCGTACGAGGTGAAGTGGGACGGAAGGCCTGGCGGGTCGAAGATAATGGAGGCCTGGTCATCCTCTCCGGCGAGCTCGGAGAGGAGATGGGTCGAAGTGATCTGAGGTCGCAAGGGAGAGAATGGGGAATCGAAGTGATGCGCGTGAATGTAGGAGGAGCGGTGAAGCTAATGTGATGGTCGATGAATGGTGATAGTGCGAGGAGTGTCCTAATTAATTCTGAGAAACTAAAAGAAAAACACAACAAGGAGATCGGAAGCTTACCTGGCTATGGTGTAGTGGATGGCTTGTGCTTGGGGTTCAAGGCAAATCCAGGGTCTTCGCTGGACTCCATCAGCTAGTTGGAGCAGGTGGAGCGGAGGCAGAGCTCTACGACGCATCCGCAAAAGCTGCGGGTCTTCACCGGAGGCATAGGTCATCTTCGCTCCATCAATCACACCTCCCCCTACCATGGGAGGTGGAGGGGGGCTGGACCTAGCCCCTCGTAAAGGTGGACGAAGGTGAAGTGGGGCGGAGGCACGATATTTGAATGTGGGAGTAGAGGTTATGGTGACGGAGGTCGTGGATTGAGTTAGTGAAGTGGGACACAGGAGAGGGGATAATGGGTAGCGTGTATGCCCACGAGGAAGAGGGTGGATCGGGCTAAGTCGTGGGGTGTTTCACGAGTGGAGAAGATGGCGGATGAGGCAGAGGAAATGGAAAGGGCGAAGGTCGTGTGCGAGGTGGGCGACGTGGGCGAGGGGGTTTCGGAGGTAGACGACGACCTCTGAGCCATTGGTGTTAAACATGCGAGCCCACGGCGAGCCATTATGCAATAAATGTTATTGCAAATATCATTCCCTGATTTGAAATGAAGAATAATTAATTTGCATAATAGGTCCCTTAGTACAATTAGGGTTATGTACCATGACCATCTTAATAATCATACAACTGTTGATCCAACTATTGAATCATAGAGACTGGTGCTTGGATGAATATCTAATGGGTTAGATTGAGGACTTATCAAGAACCGTCAAATGATTGTTAAGAGATGATCTCCAGCCTGAGTAGGAGATAGTAATCCTTTCTCACATAGGTTGATATCTGACTGACCTCTTGATGTAGGTCCTCTGCATAGGAATAGAGATTTGGAGGAGTCAGATTAGTTAAGTCAAAGAGTTGACTTAACGAGATCGAGATAACCAAAGTCCTATATCGTATGCTGTCACGATACAGGCACACATCCTCTTACCGAAGACAAATGTGTTACTATATGTCTGAGTAAGTACATTTGGCAGACCAATAGGATGATGACCTAACCAAGGTCTATACACCGGCACGCTGGTGTGCATATAAGGGCATATGAGTAATACGATCTCTCAAAGGGATCATACAGGTTCATTACTGAACAGGAAGACATGAGCTCACTCATGAGATATTGGGAAGAATCAAATTCCGTGTGCACGGTTGTCTCACTTTGGAAGCTTGACTGAATTTGTAGGTTTGATATATACTTTTGGAAAGTATATGATCAAGACCTAGGTATGATATATGCTTTTGGAAAGTATATGATCGATACCAACTCTCAATGATCAAATGAGAAACTTACTGATAAAACACTGAAGTAGACAATATAAAGTTGATCTAATACTTCAGGTTTATTCTGAGTCTTCTAGTATGCAGGATGTATAGGTATTGGTAATACCTGAAGGTGATGTGATCATAAACGATTGCATAACTATGACGCTTCCATTCCTAGGGAGTGATGAAACGGGTCTGGATTTTAGTGACTCCTCTCAATAGAGAAGTAATCTGATCTTGGTCCAAATGTTAGACATTGATCTGAATGTGATTTAGATGCAATGAGAAGATTAGATTTACGGTCTTGATTTAATCAAGCATCTATGGGAGGCCCGAGATCTGGATTTGAGATGTGATCTCAATATCCAAGTCACTATACGTGGAACAATACAATCGCCCAGTCCTTATCTCCAAGTATCCGCGAAAAAAGTGTATTATCCTTGAAAGAGTTCATGGATAAATTCATTGTTGATACATGTATCCAAGCATCGAGAAAATTGATAATTAAATGTGATTTAATTATCATGGATAATATGAATTTGATTCATATTATAAGGAGAGATATCTAAGATAATTAAATATGATTTAATTATCAAATATGTGAATAATGTGAATGTGATTCATGTTATTTGGGCACATGAGAAAAAGGAGATCCAAGATAATTAAATGTGATTTAATTATCATGGATATGAATAATGTAGATAGCACTATCCATATTAATCATATATATATATATTATAAATGTGATTTATAATATATACGAGAGAGCCATATTGTGTTTTATATTTGTTGATTAATTGTTAATGTGAATGTGTTTCACATTGAATGATTAATTAAAAAAATAATTACATTTAGTTTTGGGTTGTGAATGAAATTCACATTTTTTCAATAGCTTGATTGATATTTTCCAAAAGATAATTTGTAATTTTTTTGTGAAAATTATTTCGACAAGAGATCATGATATAATCATGAGATAATGAAATCTCATGAGATAATGAGATCTCATGAGATATTGAGATCTCATGAGATATTGAGATCTCATGAGATGATGGTAGCCGTCCCCTTATTTTAGGGGATTGGTTTAGTCTTCTCATTATCTCTTCTCTAGTCAAATGTGATTTAAATTGGAATTAATTATGTTGATCTATCAATATGAATTAATTCAAATTAAATCACTTGTTGTTGTGTTTTACCAACAACAATCCTAGCCGTTGAAAGGGACACAATCAATCTCATCCGTTGATTGTATGATGTCCATGGATTGGGATCCATGGACTCCCAAAACCCTATATAAGAAGAGGAACCCTTGCTCTTCTAAGACACTTGAGATCAATGAATGCTCTCGCTCTCTCTTTCTCTCTACACGCCCATTCTTTCTATCTCTCATTTGATCGTCCACCATGGATGCCCTAGAGAGATCCTCCATCGCCGCAGCGTCGTCGTTATGCTGCCCGATCTTTTGCTCGTGGATCTCCGTCTACTTCAGCGTGCCTTGCTCATGAATAAGACGTTGTATCTTGTTTGTCGAGATCAGGAGATCCGTGGCTTGGATCATCAACATGGATTGCGAGAAGCACGCGTCTCATCCACGCGCTCACAAGCGTCTCCTCCTTCGGATCAGACTTGAGATAGGAGGTCTCTTTGTTTAGAGACTCGATCGCAACCATGCTTAAAGAGGTAATCCTATTACTTGTTTGTGGTTTAGACGAAACGATCCGAGAAGTGTTCTTGGATCATGTGGTTTCGTCACATAGAAAATTTTTAATTTCCACTGCATCGAGCAACTAGTGTGACTAGTCGCTCCCGATCGCATTCGATGCGATCATCACGCTTTCGTGATGTGCTTGAGGATTTTTCCCGTATTCTTCAAGTTATATCAGAGCCAGGTTCTCGAAGGTTTTGGATTAGATCCATGAACCTACGAAAATTTGGGCTCGTTTGTGTTCGTGAAGATTTTAGCATTTCAATTTTCGCAGTCCTGTCTTGTGATAAAATTTCAGCCCTATTTAAAATGTTTAAACACAAAATTTTAAATTTACTAATGTTTCCCATTAACTAAGGAAACAATAGGATTTGAGTTTGCGTAATTTGGATTCCGTTTTCTCAAGATATGATCGTTTTATTTACCATATATCCATTGTTTCAGGGATGGCGATTAGAGACGTAATTAAGATGTTAATTACGATTTTAAAACGCCTGGAAATGCGTGTTTATCATACGGTTTCATTTTTAAATCAAGTTATCAATCTTTGGAAATTGATTTTTCTTAATTTGGATTTAAAATGAATGAGATATACTATTTTTAGTTAGTGGGGGTCACTGCTGGAAATTACATCATTATCATGAACCTTGTGATTGTCATTCAAATAAATTAATGGAAATTAATTGTTATTTTTTTTGAAATGATTATTGATAAATATTTGTGAAATATTTAAAGATGATAATTATTTCCTTGAATGGCATTGCATTAACCAAATTGATAAGATAGTTGATCTTGATCACAATTGGTTTATATGAAATTTCCAACAAACATTGTTTTCACGAAAAATCTAGTTTATCCTACAATAGTTGTAGAACAACTTTTACATGCAAAACCTTGTTGTTTGAATAGGATTGGGGATTTTTTTAGCAAATCTCCTTATAATATTATCAAAATAGTTTTGATGAATATTATATGGTATAATATAGGTTGAAAAATCGATGATCATCTCAAGTACAAAGTGATTGACTTGGCATTGTTTTTTTCCGAGGCGGATATGGTGTCTAGTCGGGGATCGCTGTGGTAGCGGGTTGCATCAGTTGCGGTCCATCCCATTCTCGCCGGTACTGGCCATGACAGCGGGTAGGGAACGAATGATGCCTGAGAGATCATGATGTATTTTCTAATTATTAAAATTCGAAATAATATGTATTTGAGATAATACCATATTTCAAGTAACAATTAAAAAATGTTTGTTGGATATTAATTGGATCATGAATTTAATATGATTAGATTAATTGGAATCCAATTGAAATTAAGACACTCTATTATAAATAGATTTGTTATTTCCCTTGAAAGAATTAATCATAATGAATATGATTCATAATGATTAATTAGAATTTGAATATGATAGGGAGGATCACATACGTGACATACATGGTCTCCCATCAAGGCGAAGGGTTCTGTCGCCAGATATTGTATGTAGGAGACACCTGTCCGAAGTGACAACTCTTGCATACAATCCATTTTGGATCGGCTCTTCGCTTCTCAAAAGAGTAAGGCCGTATATGTAGTGACCCCAATATCGAGTCCTCATATTATTGGGATGATATTGGATTGCGTACAGAAAGTATTAAGCCTGTTGACGGTTGGTTCAATTAATGATGGGTCAACATCACCTTAGGGGTGGTGGGCCAGGGTGTTAAAGACCAAATTGGGAGATGTAAGTTGGACTTGCAAGGCGGAATGTGTTCCCGCTTCTTTTTATCCGAGTTACAAGTTCTCATATTATTGGGATATAATAAAGATAAGGAAGGCGATCCCAAATCTTGCTTGAGATATAATGGTAAGTATATCTCTTACATTGAAAGTGATTAAGGGAATGAACTTTCATTGTTGACATGGCAAGACAACTTTGATATAAAAAAATTCCTAAATTAAAGTAAAATATGTATATAATATATATACCCTTATGTAAATTTCTTATTTCAGATAATCCTTCATAAAACCCACTCAATGTTATACTCAATAATAACCAGTAAAATATCATGGATTGGACTCATGATCCAGATATTGTACTTGCAGTTAGACACATAATGTATGTGGTTGCAATGTGCAAGTTTCCTCATAGTAATGAGGAATGACAATTAAATAAACAATAGATCTACAACCCTAGGGTTTGTATGTCTCTATAGTCTTGATCTTTCATCGAGTGTACTTTGGAAGTGACATGTCGATGATGATCATAGTTGTCAAATTAATCCTTATAAAATCAAAGAAGATATTCTGGCATACATATGTGCTCTTGACATTTATCATGAATGGCATGATTCATCGCATCATGCAGAATGGTAGCTCTATAAGAGATGATGTATTCAAAATGTTTGAATACCTACCTGAACCAATTTTTTTTAAGAGTCTAGATGGATGCAGACATGATGAATGTCATCATTCTACTCTAGTCATTCATGAAGCTTCATAATTTTCATATTGTACGAATTTAATGAAGCATGTATAAATGTTGAAATGCTCTTACATTGAATTCTTTTGAATTTAACATAAGAGATCCTTAGACTTAAGCAATGGTTGTTTATAGATAAAGGGAGAACAGTGGAAGCATGGGTTGGATCTGAGTAAGAAGGAAAGTCAAAGAGTTGACCTACTTCTGTGACTTCCATATGACATCCAAAGAGTTGGATGAATGCCAATACTGCAATAAGTTGGTGTGTTGATAGTATGACTATCAAGTCTCTCTTGAATCCTTAGAGAAGGACTCGGATAGAGCACCAGAATAATCTACATTAATTATTGATATTGACTTGCTTATTTGATAAGATAAAGTCTAATAATTGTATCTCATTCTTCTAATGACACTTGCAATTGTTGCATATATTTTATAAGACTGGAAAATTTGATCTTAAGGTTTATAGTTATCCACATGGATATTGATGTAATTGTTGCAACAATCTCTATTGGATAAATGGATTTCATATTTTCAATGGGAGAGTCCTTAGTCTTAGAGAATGTCTCTATGATCTAGATATTAGAATACACTCATTGTTTGTTTCTAAATGTTGGAAATAAACATGAATTCTGGAATAAACCTGTCATAAAGAGTTATGATTGATATATTTCAGATAGTAATCTAATATCTAGTGGACTCCACAAAATTAGAAAATTAATGAATGGTTCATTAAGATTTCTAATACTGAAAGTTGAACCTTAAAAGATCAATAGGAGGATGAAGATCATTTGACAATGATCTGGCATCAAGTTTTGGACATATGTTTGTTGATGAGATCAATGGACTAGTAAGATATGAAACTTTAGAATGTCTAAAATTTCAAATCTTACATACTTGCGAATATAGTATTCAAAGTAAAATGTCCAATACACCCTTCTCTGGGAATGGTGTTAGATGTCGAGGTATTCATGATCTCATATATGTGGATCATCTATATCATAATAAACATTATGGATATGTGATATCTATTGATGAGTATGCATGATATGAGATTTCTTCTCTTCACCTAAGAAACCTTTGAAATGTTCAAAGATTTCATAATTTTGGTTTGGAACCAAAGTCTGAAGAAAGATGAAATGAATTTGATCTAACCTATATTCCTGTTAGATAAATTCAAAGAATACCTTGTGAAGATATGAATATCATTTCTGTCTCAATCCTCCTAACACACCTAAACTCAATAGAGTTGTAGGGATATACAATTGGATCATGTGTGACATGATTTGATCAATGATAAATTTTAGCATAATTCCCTCTTAGTTTCCTAGTATATATGTAGTAGAGACTACATTATATATCCTTAATAAGATTCCATGCAAGTAAGCTGGAATCGAGCACTAGAGAGTGTTACTTCATTAGGAAAATAATGGATGGTATTGGAAACCTACTTTATAACCCTGAGATTCTTAAAAGATCTCATCTCTGAGAATGTGATTCTTAGATAATGACTCTCTTGAGAATCAAGATGAAAATGAAGTAAAGGAACTCATTTAATCATGAGATGATAATGAGGCTCCTGAAATAGAAAACTAAAAGGATAATTAAAGATGAAACATTAATACCTCTTCAAATGAGTTTGAGGATGTATTCCATGTGTCAGTTAAGTCTGACAATGATCGGACTTCATGTGATGAAGCTCTTGAGGATCATGACATGGAAAGATAGATGTTAGCAATAAAAGTCTAAGGTAGACTTCATATACAAGTGTTGTATATGGACCCTCGAGGATCCACCTATATGGGTAAGACCCGTTAAGGTGTAAATGGATCTTCAAGAGAAAGGGAACCTGATGAGAAGGTAGAGACCTTCAAAGTGCGGTTCGTAGCCATGAGCTACACACCGGAAGAGAAGACATTGCTTGCGATGAGACTTGCTCTTCAGTAACAATGCTTATACCCATCAGAATATTGCTAACTGTAGCTACACAACTTGGCTTTGACATCTTCGAGATGGAAGTCAAGATTGCATTCCTCCACGAATATCTCTTTATGGATATTCACATGAAGTAGCCCCAGGGCTTCATGGTTGAGGAAAGCAAAGTGTGAAAGCTTAAGAAATCCATCTATGGACTCAAATAAGCTTCTTGAAGTTGGAACATAAGATTTGATGAAATTATAAATGTTATGATTTCAAATAGAATCTTGATGTACCATGTGAAGCTTAGTGGGAGTGCCTTTGTGTTCATCGTGCTAAATGTAGATAATATCCTAATCATTTGGAATGATATAAGGATGATAATAAGTGTTTTATAGACTGGCTATTCCTTATCTTGAAATATGATTTCGAGGATACCTCTTAGATCTTAGTTATGAAGTTGTTCAGAAGCAAAGAGAAGAGGATATTGGGACCGTCACATTAGTAGTACACCTTGGACATGTTCTGTTTTTTCTGGAAAATTCCAAGAAAGGCTTCCTTCCCTTAAGATATGGTACTGACCTGTCTAAAAGGATAGCACCTCAAAGAGTTGAGGAAGTGAATGCTAGAACTGCTTGCACTTGTGCATCAGTTATAAGAAGCTAAGTGTATGCTAGATTTATACAAAAGCCAGACATCTGCCATGCAGTAGGAGTAGTAAAGTGTTGTTATTCCTACTATGGAGAGAAAACACTTGATTGCAGTAATAACAAAATCTTCATAGATGACAACATTAGAGATAGTGATCTCCAAGTCTTATCTTCAAAAACTTAGGACTTTATAGATAGAGATATAAAAGGTCTTAACTGTAGATGCCTTAGGAGATAGAGATCTCCAAGAATAAAGGTATCATGATAAGGATTAATGAAATACTAGTTATAATAATTATTGAGCAATAGTGTCAAGGACACTATAACTTCTTTGACTAGATTGAGTATTGGTTGCATAAGATGCAACATTCGCATTACAAGCGAGCACTATTACTGGGGATATGCAAGTACCGTAAAAAGACATGACAAAGTCTCGCAGGAATAGAGTGACTGATCAGCTTACCTAACTATTTTCTAAATAGCCTATGATTGTCACATGAGTGTGGGTTTAAATGATTAGCCCATTAATGGCTCTTTGGGCTAGTGCGATATGGTTGGACATGCAAGCCCACAGCGAGCCATTATGCAATAAATGTTATTGCAAATATCATCCCCTGATCTGAAATGAAGAATAATTAATTTGCATAATAGGTCCATTAGTACAATTAGGGTTATGTACCATGGCCATGTTAATAATCATACAACTGTTGATTCAACTATTGAATCATAGAGGCTGGTGCTTGGATGAATATCTAAAGGGTTAGATTGAGGACTTATCAAGAACCATCAAATAATTGTTAAGAGATGATCTCCAGCCTGAGTAGGAGATGGCAATCCTTTCTCACATAGGCTGATATCTGATCGACCTCTTGATGCAGGTCCTCTGCATAGGAATAGAGATTCGGAGCTGTTAGATTAGTTAAGTTAAAGAGTTGACTTAATGAGATCGAGATAACCAAAGTCCTATATCGTATGCTGTCACGATACAGGCACACATCCTCTGACCAGAGACAGAAGTGTTACTATATGTCTGAGTATGTACATTTGGTAGACCAATAGGATGATGTTTGTAGGTTTGATATATACTTTTGGAAAGTATATAATCAAGACCTAGGTATGATATATGCTTTTGGAAAGTATATGATCGATACCAACTCCCAATGATCAAATGAGAAACTTACTGATAAAACACTGAAGTAGACAATATAAAGTTGATCTAATACTTCGGGTTTATTCTGAGTCTTCAAGTATGCAGGATGTACAGGTATTGGGAATACCTGAGGGTGATGTGATCATAAACGATTGTATAACCATGACGCTTCCATTCCTAGGGAGTGATGAAACGGGTCTGGATTTTTGTGACTCCTCTCAGTAGAGAAGTAATCTGATCTTGGTCCAAATGTTGGACATTGATCTGAATGTGATTCAGATTCAAAGAGAAGATTAGATTTACGGTCTTGATTTAATCAAGCATCTATGGGAGGCCCGAGATCTGGATTTGAGATGTGATCTCAATATGCAAGTCACTATACATGGAACAATACAATCGCCCTGTCCTTATCTCCAAGTATCCGCGGAGAAAGCGCATTATCCTTGAAAGAGTTCATGGATAATTTCATTGTTGATACATGTATCCAAGCATCGAGAAAATTGATAATTGAATGTGATTTAATTATCATGGATAATATGAATTTGATTCATATTATAAGGTGATATATTTAAGATAATTAAATGTGATTTAATTATCAAAGATGTGAATAATGTGAATGTGATTCATGTTATTTGGGCACATGAGAAAAAGGATATCCAAGATAATTAAATATGATTTAATTATCATAGATATGAATAATGTGGATAGCACTATCCATATTAATCATATATATTATAAATGTGATTTATAATATATAAGAGAGAGCCATATTGTGTATTATATTTGTTGATTAATTGTTAATGTGAATGTGATTCACATTGAATGATTAATTGAAAATATAATTACATTTATTTTTGGGTTGTGAATGAGATTCACATTTTTTCAATGGCTTGATTGATATTTTCCAAAAGATAATTTGGAATTATTTTTTGTGAAAATTATTTCAACAAGAGATCACGATATAATCATGAGATAATGAGATCTCATGAGATATTGAGATCTCATGAGATGATGGTAGCCGTCCCCTTATTTTTTGGGATTGATTTAGTATTCTCATTATCTCTTCTCTAGTCAAATATGATTTAAATTGGAATTAATGATGTTGATTTATCAATATGATTTAATTCAAACTAAATCACTTGTTGTTGTGTTTTACCAACAACAATCCTAGCCGTTGAAAGGGACACAATCAATCTCATCTGTTGATTGTATGATGTCCATGGATTGGGATCCATGGACTCCCAAAACCCTATATAAGAAGAGGCACCCCTTGCTCTTCTAAGATACTTGAGATCAATGAATGCTCTCTCTCTCTCTCTCTCTCTCTCTCTCTCTCTCTCTCTTTCTCTCTATACTCCCATTCTCTCTATCTCTAATGTGGTCGTCCACCATGGATCCCCTAGAGAGATCCTCCATCGCCGCAGCGTCGTCGTTATGTTGCCCGATCATTTGCTCGTGGATCTCCGTCTACTTCGGTGTGCCTCGCTCGTGAAGAAGACGTTGTATCTCGTTTGTCGAGATCAGGAGATCTGTGGCTTGGATCATCAACATGGATTGCGAGAAGCACGCGTCTCATCCACGTGCTCGCAAGCATCTCCTCCGTCGGACCGGACTTGAGACATGAGGTCTCTTTGTTTAGAGACTCGATCGCAACCCGCTTCAAGAGGTAATCCTATTACTTGTTTGTGGTTTAGACGAAACGATCCGAGAAGTGTTCTTGGATCATGTGGTTTCGTCACATAAAAAATTTTTAATTTCTGCTGCATTGAGCAACTAGTGTAACTAGTCGCTCCCGATCGCATTCAATGCTATCATCACGCTTCCGTGATGCGCTTGAGGATTTTTCTTATATCCTTCAGTTGGATCTCGTGATCCAATGGCTGAGAGGTGGGTGATCAAGTGCAGTCCCGATCTCATTGATGGAGGAGCGATCAATGGATGAGAGTGCGACATGTGTCGTGCGGAGATGAAGGCATGAGCGGACGGTTGTGATGGAGTCCGGAGCTTGATCGAAGGGTTTATTTTTGAAGCGAAGATTAGCGGCTGGGATGGAAGCATCTTGGAGATGATCGTGCGACTGGAAGTGTGACACATGGCACAAGAAGAGAAGGGTGCTAGCGAACGACCACGATGAGGCCTGAGCGTCGATCAAGAGGTAGACATAAGTTGCGGGATGAAATGGTTGATATGAAAGGAAACTGAGGCGATCTAACATCGGTGGGTAGAGGGCACGTGGTGCGCTGGAAGCAAGCCATGTGGCTCAACCAGAAAGAGCCACGTGGCCCAATCATATTATTCCGACAAAGAAAGTGAATTATGAGGGGGACGGAGGCCGATTTTGAAAAAAAACTTAAAACATGAAAGTTGTATATCTTGATGAGATCTACAAATTTCATGTTGACCAAAAATAGAGATGAGGTCAAACAAATTGAGAAATATTTTTGCGGGCATTTTTAAGGGCTTAAAAATACTACGATTTTTATTTTTGCTATTTTTTGTACTTTTAATTTATTCCATGACTCTGATGTAAACATAGACTTATCTGGTTTTTATTGACACTTAGTCTAAGCTAGGGGGTCAATAACCACGAATTAAGACAATGAAACTGGGTTTCATCAACCCCCTATACTTAAACTATGCTCGTCCTCGAGCATCTCAAAAAATGAATAAGCTGGATTAACCCCATTGTGCGGGGAGGTGGCGGGTGTCGGAGCAATCAAGGCTCAAACAAGCATGCAATACCCTTTGATTTCACCAACTCACATGTGAAACCTACAAGTGTTGGTTAATTATCTTGTCATTTTTATCAGTGATTAAAACATTCTAGTTTACGTAAGGACCAAAAAATAGTCGAAGAAAAAAAACCATCCTACGTAACAAGGGTGTTGCTCTCCCAAAATAAAATTTTACTCTGTTTTAAGTCAACTTGCATCTAACAGTCCCAATTATTTGCTTAAGTTATTACTGATTAAAGATGAGCATAAATCAAGCAATCATCGTCTACCGCTCATTCCCATTTTTCATTAACCTAGGTGATCAAGCCAGGAAGGGAGGTTGAGAAAAAGCTATGCATTCACTAAAAATCATGAGCTATGATAAGAGATAAAACATGCAGTGCCTTGAGCAAAATTCGTGAAAACCCAGACTGAATTAAAAATCAAAACCAAATGTATGTCAGTCGACAATAAACCACACCTAACGTGCTTCTATTAGCGGGGGGAAACATCTTTTAATTTTGGCTAAGTGAAGCGATGTTTACGTACGTCATGATTATAGTGTGTCCTACCTACGATCAAACACGTAAAAAAATATGCAAGAAGCTCGAAGAGCCGCGTGCCTAATCCTAGGTCGACACTCAAGTGGGGCGATCCCCACACAATTACGAAGAACTTCATTCATTTACAAGCGCGAGTCTTCGAGCGAAGACCGTTGTAAAGATGATTATTACATTAAAAATGAAAATGCAAGACACATTTTTTTCTTCTTCGATTTTTCTCCAAAATCTGCGGCTCCTCGCAGCAGGGAACACCTGCTCGGTCGGGTAAAATCGGGTACGTCAAAGACCGCTTCAAATAATGTATCAAATAAAGGCAAAAGCGGTCGGATTTATATTTTACTTGGGCAAGCCCAAGGTCGAACTCAGGGACACGAGCCTCTTAAGTGATTTATCTAGACTTTTATTACTTGAATTAAGTGATGAACTAATGATACATAGGTCAAGAATGCAAGAAGACAAGAACAATGCATAAAGAAACATGAACATATGTCATTTTTTATTCTTTTTTTTAATGCAAGGAAATGCAGTATCGTAATGATATAAATATGCTCTATTTATACAAAATACTTGAGCAATTAGATAATAGTCGAATTCAGATATGAGTCATTTCTTCAATGTAATGAGACAAGGCATGAACAGTTGAACATAAGGGACACTTGGCTAATAAAATAATTCATCAAAATTCATAGTGTCAAAACATAATTTTAAGCATGATATTAGAAAGAGATTGAAACTAGCTTCGAAACGCAACTGAAATCAACTAAACGAAGCTCGGATGCTCAAGATATTAAAGATATAAACCAGGGGCATAAATGCAAGAAAACTTGAAGATAACTAGCAATGCAAAATACCCCATGTGTACTTGGGTGGCACGTTCTTTGAGGACCTGGATGCAAATTGAAGAAATCGTGAGGGCCTCCTTGCAAATTTACCCATCCTGCACGTCACTAGCACGTGTAAACTAGACTCGATGAAAGAGCAGACTTGGAGGTGGCTCGGAGTTGCTTCGGCTAGGCTAGTAGGTCGTATCTGGTTCGGAATAGGCTCGGGCAACCCAAACCTGCAGGTTCAGATAGAAGGCTCGGAGGTTGGCTTGGACTGACACGTGGCTCCACTACAACCATCCGATCACCAGGATCGAACGATGGTTGTAGCTGAAGATGGTGTCGATGTGGCCCCTCGTAAGTCGTTGGATTGCCACCAGGATGGTGCATCCAACGGTAACTGTACGTCCTCCACCTCTGCAACTGGCGGCAAAGTCAGGTCTCTGACGATGGGCTCCGAGCTCTGCCACTCATTTCCAGCATTGATGAAGCTCCAAGGAGCATCTGGGATGATCGTTGATGAAGCTTGAAGTCCAGGCGAAGTGAGGTGAGGTGTAGAGGAGGCCATCAATGTCTGAATGCGCGAGGCAGAGCTTGTGAGTTTTGCTCCGACGAGGCTCCAACCAATGACGATTTTGAGTACCTGCATCGTTAAAACATAGCCAAAGCATGGTGTTTGTGTGAGGTGAAGTAGGACGGAAGGCTTGGCGAGGTGAAGATGATGGAGGCCTGGTCATCCTCTCTGGAGAGCTCAGAGAGGAGATGGGTCGAAGTGATCTGAGGTCGCGAGGGAGAGAATGGGGAATCGAAGTGATGCGCGTGAATGATGGAGAAGCGGTGAAGCTAATGTGATGGTCGGTGAATGATGATAGTGCGAGGAGTGTCCTAGCTAATTCCGAGAAACTAAAAGAAAAACACAACAGGGAGATCGGAAGCTTACCTGGCTATGGTGGATTGGATGGCTTGTGCTTGGGGTTCAAGGCGAACCCCGGGTCTTCGCTGGACTCCATCGGCCAGTTGGAGCAGCTCGAGCGGAGGTGGAGCTCCGCGACGCAACCGCAAAAGTTGTGGATCTTCACCGGAGGAATAGGTCATCTTCGCTCCATCAATCGCACCTCCCCCTATCACGGGGAGGTGGAGGGGGATTGGGCCTAGCCCCTCATAAAGGTGGATGAAGGTGAAGTGGGGAGGAGGCACGGTATTTGAAGGTGGGAGTAGCGGTTTCGGTGACGGAGGTCGCGGATTGAGTGAGTGATGTGGGACGCGGGAGAGGGGATCGTGGGTAGTGTGTGTGCCCGTGAGGAAGAGGGTGGATCGGGCTAAGTCGTGGGGTGTTTCGCGAGTGGAGAAGATGGCGGATGAGGCGGGGGAAATGGAAAGGGCGAAGGCCGTGCGCGAGGTGGGCGACGTGGGCGAGGGGGTTTCAGAGGTAGACGACAGCCTCTTAGCCATTGGATCTCATGATCCAACGGCTGAGAGGTGGGCGCTCAAGTGCGGTTCAGATCTCATTGATGGAGAAGCGATCAATGGATGAGAGTGCGACACGTGTCATGCGGAGATGAAGGCGGGAGCAGACGACTGTGATGGAGTCCGGAGCTCGATCGAAGGGCTGATGTTTGAAGCGGAGATTAGCGGCTGGGATGGAAGCATCTTGGAGATGATCGTGCGACTGGAAGTGTGACACGTGGCACAAGGAGAGAAGTACGCTGGCGAACGACCACAATGAGACATGTGTGTCGATCGAAGGGCGGAAATAAGTTGCGGGAAGAAATATTTGAGATGAAAGGAAAATGAGGAAATCTAACGGTGGTGGGTAGAGGGAGTGTGGCACACTGGAAGCAGGCCACATGGCTCATCCAGAAAGAGCCATGTGGCCCAATCAGATTATTCCGACAAAGAAATGAATTATGATGGGGAAGGAGGTCGATTTTGAAAAAACTCAAAACATGAAAGTTGTAGATCTCGATGAGATCTACAAGTTTCATGTTGACCAAAAAAAGATGAGGTCAAACAAATTGAGAAATGTTTTTGCGAGCATTTTTAAGGGCTTAAAAACACTACGATTTTTATTTTTGCTATTTTTTGTATTTAATTTATTCCGTAACTCTGATATAAACACATATTTATCTGGTTTCTATTGACACTTAGTCTAAGCTAGGGGGTTAATAACCGTGAATTAAGACAATAAAAATGGGTTTCATCACTCATATACACATGACTTGGCTATTTGTACATTTTTCAGTTTTGCATGATGAGGTCGAGGAGGATACCATTATGCAATTCACACGGGCATGCATTCTACAACTCATGGGTGGTGTGATTTTTCCCGACAAGTTGGGAAACGAGGTTTAGCTAATCTACCTTCCTTTTCTTGAAGATATAGAGACTTGTGGGACTTACGGTTGGGGTTCAACTTGCTTGGCGTACTTGTACAAGTAGTTATGCGTAGAATTGAGGGCAAATGCAGTTGAGATTGGTGGACTCTTGATTCCGCTGCAGTTGCGGGCTAGCGAACACTTCCCCCATATCACTCCCATTGTTGATTACTGACCTATCTGGCAAGGGAAGCCTCTGGGGGCAAGGTAGCATGCAGAGTTTGATATCACGACAGAGTCAACTCATGTCATTCGACCACATATATAGGGATGCATTTGATCTCCAAATTGTAGAGCGGGTATGGGCTTAATCATGATGTTAAACATTTTAATATGCATCACGTATTTTGTTTACATATTTAATGCTATGCTTGTAAAAATAAACCACATGCCCTATTACAAGTGTTAAAAATCAAATTCAACACTTGCTGTCCAATCGGCATGGACGCGATGGCAGGTCACATGCTGCAGGTGTAACACCCCAAACATAATACCACATCTAGTAATAAAAAAGTTTGATAGTAGCTTATAAATAGTGTGGGATACTACTAGACAAACAGAGCTTAAGCATTTTGTGTTGTGATAAAAGCTCCAATTGGATCTAAGTCCAACAAGTTATCTAGGTCAATAATAACCAATAAGAGATATAGGTCTAAGTTCCGAGACGTTACAACAGACCGCCTATGCAGCGCAAACAACATGACAAGCCATTAGGATTTGGTTGAGATTCTATCGAAAACTTTTTATTTTGGTATCATGAATCATGTTAGTTCATTTATCGTCGCTAGATTGCATTTTAATTGTGTTCAAATATAGCGGTTTATGATCGATCGAGGTTCAACATACTGATGTGCGATATTAAACCGTTTACATAGAAAATATAATAAATTACTTCTACGAAGAACAATACCATGAGATATTATTCGAAGATGAACTTTAATATAGAAGTCTACATCTCAATCATAACAATAATAAAAACAGTGGCAAAAAATACTATTGATGACATGCACCCTGCATGATCATAACTTGCCATCGTAAAACAACGAAGCTAGCTCCTTATTCTCCGATGGAATCTCCGCTCTTCGTTGTGCTCTTGTTCGTTCGTTGTATAGTACTCAGAAAGTAGATATACTAGCTACTCGTGAATACACACAGCCCACCTAGTTTTAGTTGAAATATGCGTCGATTTTCACTGAGGCTCTCCTTGTTCTTTTCACCGAAGACCTCTACTGGCGGTGCCTCCTCGCTCACCTTCTCGTAGACGACGCTCCACTTAGCAACGCTACCATCTCCCTTCGAGAAGAACTGAAGCGTCGAGACGAATACCTTGTAGAACTTGAGCACGTCACCATCGATAGTCGAATAAGAGATTGTCTTGCTAGCCTCGTCTATTAGCTCGATCTTCTCGGTGACGGTGGTGAAATGAGGGACTCCTGAAAGAGAAGTCGATAAATCTGCTTAATAGTCTAGTGGTAGAACAGTACGCTTAACCAAAACTTCAAACTTATAGACTATCATTTCCTACGAAAAAAGATCATTGTATAGATAGATATCTTCGCCAAAGATGATTTTTCTAATAGAACCAGAACTCTTGCCGTCACCCTCGATCTGCTCGATGCTCTTGAAATCTTCGGGGAAGATCTTGGGAAAGAATTCGTTCGAGTTTACGATAACTTCCTAGAACTTTTCGACGGAGTTAGTGAGCTCGACCTCGAAGGCGTGGGTGCATGCCACTCAAAGCCGCCATTTCTACCTTATAGAAGACGAAGAAGAAGAAGTTAAGAAGGAAGATGTGGAGGAGAAATGGAGCTCTTGTGGTTTTTGCTTTGTGAAGAATGGAGGTGCCATTGTGGGGGTATTTATAGCCTTCCATTTGTCCTCTAATGTGATGTGAATGCACAACTTTAGTACACTTTTTTGTATTGATGTTGATGTGGAAATAATGGAGACGGGGTTGGTGAGGAGAGACTGCTTCTGATACGTTGTGGTATTACGCAGGATTCCTCAAACTTCTGGAATTATTATTATTATTATATTAATTAACTAACGTGGGACATTTTTGACTGTAGCTATCTAGAGCTAATTATAAAATAATAAAGAAAAAAGGTTGACCTATTTCTCGTTTAATCTATTCCTTTAGTACTTAACAAAAAAAATATAGTTTGTTAATCAAGCAAACATCTATATCTGATATACATACGTATATCTTGCAATGACTAACTAAGTATACATGATATACTTAATAGGGCTCCTTTTGGTCGGCCCCTGTGGGAACCTCCTCCGTGATTTTCGATCGAGGTATGCCTTTCACTGTTCTTGCGGTATGATGGGTCATCCCGCTGGTTGTTTTGGCCATTATATCGGCCACTGTTGCCTTGAGCCCTCTGCGGTTGCAATGGAATCGATGGAGTCTAGGGTTTCCCATGGCTATAAATTGGGGCGGAGGAGGAAATCGAGTGGGTTGTCTGCCGCAGCTGGGGTTCAATTTGCACTGGGATTGTGTTTTCACATATCATCTAGCTTGTGGTGGATCACCAGGTACATTCGAAAGCACTCCCTCAACTTTTTTGTGCTATGATGATCATGACCTGTTACATATCCCGTTGCTTTGCTGATCGATGCTCCATTTGGGTCTGGGCTTCATGATTTGTCGTTGCTTTATGACCTTATATGCTTGCTGCTTGTGAGTATAGACTGTCTCTCCAAATCTGTTGCTTTGTTTTATGATGATTTGGATTCAAGAGCAACCGATGAGGTGCTCTTGGATCTGAAGTAGTTGGCATCACAATCACATTCTCGACCATGAGGGGTTGGTCGCCTCACTTGTGCTGGATGATGGTCTGTTATGCTTGGATGTTGACAGGAGGGGGCCGTAGGTCGCTTATTGATGGGGGCTGATTTTTTTGCACTAATCTGATGGTTCCTATTGATTGTCCACTCCTTCGATTAGGCTATTGTTATTCGCCATTTGGGTGTTGTTTGAGGACCTACTATTTGAGAGGACCTACTAGTTGGGAGCACTAATCTGGGATGTAATGACCTGTGTGGTCGTTATCGTGGCTGAGAGCAACGCATCTGCAGCTCGATGATGTCCTTTTTTTTGGTGTGAACAACACACTGGTGTTGATTGATGTTTTTAGCTGGGCGCTTCATCCCACGGTTGTTGCTTGATGCGGTTTGAGGCTTGGCTGAAAGTGGCTGCATAACATTGGATAATTGAGTGATGTTTAATATTGATTAGCGATTCCAAAACTTGACCAACAACTACATTTTTTTGGGGGTAACAGCAACATATATTCTACTCAAAGCTGTTATTGTTTACATGGATTCTTGGATGATGTTTGTTGCTGACTCATGATACCATTATGTGACTGAGAGCTAAACCTCACTGATGCTCGATGAAGTTAATATATCTTTTTGAACTCCGTCATGGTGTTCTACAATGTCATTACTTGTGTGCTTAATGTAATGTATGATGTTTGATGGACTTTGAGGCCGGGCTGATATTGGATGCATTGCTTTGGATTGTTTCGTGATTGTTTCTACTGATTATCGATTCCAGTTCAATGCGGCCAATTTTTTTTGGTGGGCTGAGAGCAATGTCTCCCATGCTCGATGATGTTCAAAATTTCCTTACGAAAAGATCAAAGATGATCTTGTGCGGGATAAAATGTGTCCTTTTCCTGACTGATGTTGATTGCTGGGCTTTGAGGCCGCGCTGATAGTTGCTGCATTGCCATGTAATCGTTGGTGATGTTTAATCTTGATTGTATATTGCAATACTTCAGTGAGAGCTACATAGTTGCAACTCGATGAATTACACCTAAACTATGCTCCTCTGTGTGATTAAAATGTCTGCTTTAACTCACAGATGCTGATTGTTGGGCTAGCATAAATGTTTCTCCATTCCAATAATTGACTGAGAGCTACATTTTTTGCATCTCAATGATGAAACCCTTTTGTTAACACCTAAACGGATATTACGCTAGCATAACCCTTGACTGAGAGCTACAGTCTATTATGGTTACTACTCAATATCGATTCCAGTATCTAAATGAGGGCAATTTTTTCAATTAGGCTGAGAGCAAGGTATTTCTTGCTCGATGATGTATATTTCTTTTTGAGAAAAACCCAAGGATGCTAAGTACTGATTGCAGCTCTATGATGAGTAATTCTTGACTGAGAGCTAAGTACTTGCAGCTCGATGATGTATAATTCTTGACTGAGAGCTAAGTACTGGCAGCTCGATGATGGTAACTATTTGTTAACACTTCAATGGATAGTTGGGTGATGGTTACTGCTGATTGTCGAATCGAAAACTTCTCTGAGAGCTATATAGTAGGTGCTCGATGATGTAAATATAAATCTGTAGCACCTACATGGTGCTCTACGGTGTAAGTACTTGTGGGTTTAATCACGTGGATGATGTCCGATGCGCTGTGATTGGCCTGAGAGCATCCCATTAGGTGCTTGATGATGCATAGTCTTAAGAAGACAACACCTTACTTCATTTCAATTCATCATTGAGGATTACGTCATTACTGGACTTGCATGATAAATTCTTGTTAATCGATGATGTTATTTCATTGGTGGAGAGCACCCTACTTGATGATATACGATTGTTGTTCACCTCAAGGATGTTTACATGTGTGCTATCTCTCAGTAATGTTCTGCTCTGCTGTGATCTTTACCTGCTGAATGCATTACTTCAGTGACGCATTCTGAAATACATGTGACCTACCTGTACTGCTGTTTGCTCTGGTTATTTCCCCCACTGCTGCTGTGTGATGCTTTGTGCTTCGTCTTGAATTTAGTTTGGTGGTCGATGCCTGATTGTTATTATTAATTGCTGAAGTTATCTAAACATTGGGTACAAATTTTTATTTCAAAGTTGCTGAGAGCCACCTATTGGGTGCTCGAGGATGTTCATGTGGAGCTACCTATTGGGTACAAATTTTTATTTCAAAGTTGCTGAGAGCTACCTATTGGGTGCTCGAGGATGTTCATGTGCTTGTGGAGAGCTACCTATTGGGTACTAATTTTTATTTGGAAGTTGCTGAGAGCTACCTATTGGGTGCTCGAGGATGTTCATGTGCTTGTGGAGGGCTACCTATTGGGTACAAATTTTTATTTCAAAGTTGCTGAGAGCTTGGTCGCATGGCTTATGTCGTGGTCTAAGCTGATTTGTACATTATATTTTGGTTGATAATGACCGCATTGGTAGGTCCTCATTGCAGTTGACTTATGCTTCAGGATGTTCACGGCTGGTGCGGGCTCATCTGGGGTACACCTTAGGGACGACGAATCGTCAGTCCATAGGGTGAAGTGGACACCCGCCATGGATGAATATCTTCTCCAGCTGTTCAAACATCACTTTGATGTTGGCGACTGGGTTGGAGGCTCGTTTACATCACCGGCATGGCACAGTATAGTAGACAAGTTTAACATGCACACTAGGAATAACTGGGACAAGGCAAAGCTCAACAATTGGTGGAAAACCATAAAGAAGGACTACACTGCTTTCGTTTACCTCATGTCGAAGAGCGGTTGGGGGTGGGACCCACTGACTTGCACCGTGGTCGCACCTGACGAGGAGGCATGGCTCACGGTGAGTAACTTTGCATGTGCACCCACTTTAACGTTCCATAAATTGTAATATACTCTGCTCACTTTTAAATGCACTCAGATTGACAAGGCGTACAAGCCATATCGGAGGAAGTCTTTCCCCCACTTCGGTATGGTTGAAGCAATTATCGGAGACTACACCGCGAAGGGAACGTTTGCCTTCTCCTCGCAGACAGCAACCCCTGGTTCGTTTACTGCCTTCTTTGAGGGCGATGCTGGTACACAACAAGCATTCGAGGATGATCTCAAAGGAGACAACGAAGTCGCTGAGGTCCCCGAACAAGGGGAAGCTGCTGCCCCAAGTATGCAACAAAGCCGGAGGAGAAGACGCCGAGATTCATACGCGCAGGCAACAAGCACGAAGCGTTCGCGGAGTGACGGTACCCCCTTACCGTCATAGATGTTGGGGGAAGACGTAGTCCGTTTGATGACACAAATGTTGGAGCTGCAGCGGGAGCAGATCCAAGTGTGGACTCCGAAAGATCCACACCAGGGGGTGGAGGAGCTTCTGGATGAGCTCGAGGCACTAGTTCTGGGCTTACCTGCGGAGGCCCAAATTCGTCTTGCCCACAGCCTTCGTGACCCATACGAACGAATTATTTTCAACCGGGCCAAGTCTGTCCCTGCAAAGTTGGCTGCGTGGGTGAGCATCCAGTTGGGTAAGGATTAACTGCTCAACACGTCATCTGTGTGACTGTCTTGTGGTCTACATTACGTTAGCTGTTTTTCTTATGCTTCGTTTTCGCATTTTCATTTCTTAAGTTGTCTCCCTGGCATGTAATATTTTCATGTTGAACAATATTTTATGATATAACTTTCGATGGCATGTAATAATTAACTTTCTTGACGCGCTTATGTTGCCTGCAAAATGTTAAGTTCCTAGCCTCAGTACATGTCTTCTACATCATTCGCCAGTTATGATTGTTGGTGGTTATCAATGAATGACAATCCATACGGAAAATTTTTTTTTCAGGTCCCATGGAGGGAATGGCGGCAATCACCGCAATGAGGTATAATTTGGTCATGTTGAACATGACATACCTGCGTGCAGCGATAGAGGATGAGGAGGAGAACCTGATCGATGGAGCAGGTTACATCCCGAGACAGCCACAGCATACGTCTTTGCGTACAGGACATGTATGGATTCGAGAGATGCTGAATGGACACGTAGCTCGATCATATTCTATTTTCCGGATGTACCCCGATACGATTCTACGTTTGTGCACTCTCCTAAAGGATCGAGCTGGCCTGAAGGATTCAAGGCACCTCAAGGCAGAGGAATCCCTCTACATTTTCTTGTATTATCTCGGTCACAACGCAAAGAATCGTGTGCTTTCTGAACATTTTCAACACTCTGGTGATACAATTTCGAACCACCTCAACGACATTCTCATTCGCATCGTCTCCCTCAGAGATCAGCCCAGCTGCTGACTGTCCGGTACCAGATGTTATTCTGAACAACAGGAACTTTTATCCTTATTTCAAGGTACTCCTGCATGATGGATTTAGAATGCAACTTATTTACATAAGAATGTCCAGTTAGTTCAACATTTTTGTAGGATGTCATCGGCGCAATCGATGGCACGCTTATCCCCGCAAATGTCGCTGCGAATGTTGCTCCAAAGTTTCGGAGCAGGCACCAAACAATAGCACAGAATGTCATGACGTGTGTCGACTTCAGTTACAAATTTATATACATCGCCGCCGGATGGGAGGGTTCAGCCGCAGATATGAAGGTGCTAAGATGGGCTTTAGACGAGGGAGGCTTTCATGTACCTCCGGGAAGGAAGTTCCTGCTCGACTGTGAATATGCAAACACAGAGAGCTTCCTCACCCCATATCGTGGCGTTATTGCACACCTACCCCAGTTCAGGGCTCGAAGGGGACACACATATCGACGGCCGGAGGAGTTGTACAATCACAGGCATTCCCAGCTCCGTTCATACGTCGAACGTACTTTCGGTATCATGAAGGCCCGCTTCAAGGCCATAACTGAGCGGCCGTTTTACAGTTTCGAGAAGCAAGTTTTGGTTGTCATGGCTTGCTGCATCATCAACAACTTCATCCGTGAAGTCCAGGGCGAGGATCAGATATCAAGTGCATTCACTCTTGAATCAACTCAAACTGGGTCGTCTGTAGACCTCGCTACCAATGACGAAGAGTTTGACAACACCGCTGTAGGTAGCGACGTCAGGGTCTCCGAACATGAGATCCGAGCTGGAGAATTGTTACGTGATGCTTTGGCAACGGCCACGTGGGAGAATGCGCAGCGTTGATTTTATGTTAATTAGGTGTACCTTCTATTACAATTGTGCCGCCTGCACCTACTATTTCGTACTACGTTATTGGGTTCTCTACGAGGCATCGCGCATTGTTGTACATTAAACGCCTTCCATGGATTACTATCGTGATTTCTTACTAAAGTAAATCTTAAAATTTCTGCAACGTCCCTATGATGATTCCATCGTTATAACTTACGATTTAATGATGCAGTGTCGATCTTGGCTGAGCAGCCACAGTAGTGGCGTGGCTTAACCGACGTCACTGTCGTCGTTATTTTCCATGTGGAAATTGAAATCTGAGGGAAATCTATAAAACGTCTTTAATTTTTTCTGTATTGGTAGTTCTCATTATTTACTATTGGTAGTTTTTTCTATATTGGTAGTTTTTTTCTATAAAACGTCACTGTCGTCGTTTTTTCTGTATTGGTTATTGAAAACTATATGCCACCTATAATTACATATTATAACCCATCACTCCTAATAACAATCAACAACTTTACCTAACTTTCAAACCTTATTCCTTATCCCACAAAACCCATCCGAACAGAGAATAAGCCTTATTCCACCTTATTCTCCTTATTCTTATTCTCCTACCGAACGGAGAATAGACCCTTATTTCCCTTATTCCCCATCCTTATTCCTGCTTATTCTCCTACCGAACGGGCCCTTGTGGTTTTTGCTTTGTGAAGAATGGAGGTGCCATTGTGGGAGTATTTATAGCCTTCCATTTATCCTCTAATGTGATGTGAATGCACAACTTTAGTACACTTTTTTGTATTGATGTTGATGTGGAAATAATGGAGACGGGGTTGGTGAGGAGAGACTGCTTCTGATACGTTGTGGTATTATGCAGGATTCCTCAAACTTCTGGAATTATTATTATTATTATATTAATTAACTAACGTGGGACATTTTTGACTGTAACTATCTAGAGCTAATTATAAAATAATAAAGAAAAAAGGTTGACCTATTTCTCGTTTAATCTATTCCTTTAGTACTTAATAAAAAAAATATAGTTTGTTAATCAAGCAAACATCTATATCTGATATACATACGTATATCTTGCAATGACTAACTAAGTATACATATACTGTATCAATAGAAAAGCCCAATCAAATTTCTCGTGATTGGGAGAGCAATGGGAAAAATATTTAGCACACCAATGTTGACTCACAGACTAAGAAAATTGCTTATGTCTTGTCCGTCTCCCATCAATCTCTGTTTAATTTGTTATTAGCTTCAACGATAGGTACATGAATATGCCTGCAGTTTTCTCTAGCAGCAAGCACGTAATTAATATGAGATATAAAGGTCTACGTTGAAGCATCAACTTCTGGCTCGATTTTGTTAGGGCAACGAAAACTTGTAAACTTTTATAATGAATTGTTAAAGTATTTGTTATGTGCGCCTATAGTGTTGTAGGAGGGTAAATGGATCTCTTACCCCATCCAGTTGTTTAGTCTCACATTGTCCAGTGGTGGGACTTGGAGGCTCTGTGGAGGATATATAAGGAGCCCCAGACCTCGTGTATCAGATGAGAAAAAGCAATGCATAACATGCCCCTTTGAGGGCTTCTCCCGTAGTTTTATCCCGCTCCTCACGGAGTAGGGTTCCACGTAAAATTATGGTGTTCCATGTCTATATTTCTTTATTATTATGCTATGTTTATCATTCCGCTTCCGCTTCCTAGTTTCTAACATGAACTATTGATAGCAAGAGTAAAAGATATTTTACGCTACATATTCAGTGAACACTCAATGCAATAAGTATTTCATTGCTAAACTAGGGTCAATAAACATATTTTTGATACAATTCTTTAGCTACCCTAACTGATGCAACATATTCTGTAGAAGGATTAAACTGTTGCAAGTCAAAGTTTTTGTTGCCATACATGGAGCTTCGTTACATTTACATTTAATTCTGTTATGATTTTGTTTATGTATTGATTAGTGCAATTATTTTAATTGAAAGTATTTATAAACCGTATTATTAACAAATTCAATCTATATCCTACTTATTTTAAAAGAATAATTTTGTTGCTACAATATTTGTCCAAATTTATGGAGAATGAAATTCCGTTCATGGAAACGTAGATGTTCTGCATTCACGAAAGGTTTATTTTGGGATAAATTTTTCAAAATTTTAATTAATCAGTACATCAAATTAGATTCTCATTTTTTAATAGGAACTGACCTTCCTCATTACGTTTCTATTGTTTTTTTTCTTTTACGTATTTTTCATAACACCACAAGTCATTAGCAGACGAGAAAGAGATGGATTTGCACTCCACTTGATAAAATGACAAATGATCAAAATCATAGGTTTTCGCAGTTCAAGGAGGAAGTAAATTTAACAAAATTTTGAGATTTTTTCCTGGAAATTACCCTATTTAAGATTACTCCCTAGTTTTTTTTAAAGGAAAAAAGTTTACCAAATTGAAAAGACGGAATTTTTTAAACTTATATTCACAAATTAAGCATAAAACATACAAAGATCGGGACTCACGCTCGAGTTTGGCGTGCTCCAACTCATCATATAGAATCTCTTTCCATGGAAGATGACGCCATTTCTAGCCAGCTGAATCACACTAAGACTAGAAGATGCACGAATTTGTCCAAGAGTCGGGATAACTCTAGATGTTCCATTAGACTCCTGAAAGTTGCAGGTCGCAACCACCATGGCGAAGAGCAAATAAAGAAAAGACAATCAATGTCTTCCACCTCCTTAGTACATCGCTGACATGACTCATCAACACTCAGAAACAATCTGACCCTTTGAGCACTGATCCTTAGTAACTCTCTCCCCAAAAGCCACATGAATACCTTCATCTTATACCAAATATGACTTAAGGTTGGAACAACAATCCTTGAATCGAAAACCATCGACATGTAGAGCACTGGTTAGGCTTTTTTTTCACATTAATTAAACATGCCATCCGTTCATACCTAGTGGTCTTGCCAACATGAGGTATTTGTCATAAGGATGCAAACATAGGGGTACTGATACGAATATAGGTACTGCCATATCTTTATCCATTTAAAAACGAATATGGATGCTGACGGATCTTAAACCGATGTCCCCATATCTTTAAATAATGGATATGTATGCAAAACGGATACTGATCGCATACGACTAGTATTAGAAATACCTTATATATTGAATTTAATATATATGAAATGGATGGAAAAAACACGACATATAGATTAAATTGTGCTTATATAATAAAAATTTTAGCAAATATGGTAAAAGAATGTATGTAATTATGTTATATGCGGTTAAAAATAAATCTACAACTATATTTATATATGAAAACGGATATACATATATGGATATGGATGTTTGTGAATATCAAAATGATATCCATATCCGTATCCAATTTAAAACGAATAAAGATATGGATGCCAAAATTTGTATAAAATTGATACGGTGAAGGATACGGATAAGCCATTTGCATCCCTACTTACTACACGTGAGAGAAATTTATCCGATCACAAATGAAAATCAACCACCAATGGAAGTTATATGTGATTAATCCATCACGTTTGATCAAAAGTTACAAACATAGCATAACTCTTTTTTTAACCTATTTACTACAGCATATATGGCATTCGCTAACGTGTATGAAATAAAAAATGCAACAAGTAATCTTCACATACATTGAGTGATATTTATAAATGCATCGGGATCGTTTCAATGAATAAGTTGCCCAATCCACAAGGAAAGAGATTATTTTCATATCAAGTTCGCATGGTCATTTAAAAAAAACATTTTCTTAGTAGGTGGATGATTGTTGTAAAATATGTTCCTCCAGAAGGAGAAGTCATTTTATAACGTGGACCCACCAGGAATTAGCTCTTCCCTAACAAGTGAAGCAGCTCTTTCTTTATTTGCTAATAATAGGTTCTTACCGCTGGTGAAGCATGAGGAATAAATCGACCAAAACAAGAAGATAGATGTAGGTGCAATGAGAGATGTTTATTTTATCTGGAAAAGTCCTAGGGTCGAACTTAAGCACACAACTTAAAATTAGCCTTCAACCCTTTGCGAGAAACCCTGACCACCCTTTTGAGAAACCCTCGTTTCCCGTCGTCTCGAGCTCCAATGGAGCCGCAGGCCCCCTCTTATCTCTCGGTGGTTCTGCAACTTAGAGTCTCGAACCCCCCATTCTCCTGCGCTTATTGCCGCCCACCTCTTTGAGGTGCGGCCGCTCGTGCTTCCACCTTCAAGTTAGAAAACCTAAGAACATCATAACCGCCTCCGCTTCCATGTCGCCTCCTTCTCGTCTCCTTTTGGTCACCATCTCTGCCTCCCACGATGTTACCTCAATCTTCTCCCCAACAGATCTTTTACCATCATGAAGCTCTACAAACGATCATTTCCTTCCAGTGGTCCATCCCTGTTATGTCTCCGCCATTAGATTTGGTGCTTTTGAGCGTGTAAATCAGTCTCATCAGGCCTTGAAGTGAGATTGCATGTTTGAAACTACATGATGAGCGATTGTTTTTTTTCGTGTATGTTATCACCTTGTCCCTCGAGAGTTGGCTCTATAAATAGAAGGATTGCACTAGTTGAGGTGGTTTAGTTCTCATGATTCACGACACTTGTCTTATTCAGCAAATTGCTGTCTATATTTGTTCGTTTCACTTTCCTTCCATTTGCAATGTATTCCCCTTGTTGGGAGTTATTTATATTCACCCAATTAGGAACTCGATCTTTTATGACATTAGTTTGGTTGAATGGAAATCTGGCTTCGCCCGTCAGAAAAAGCCTCTAGGAGGCAATTTTAATTATGACATTTTTTACCTCACGAACCTTATAAACTTTGTAAATTATCTTCTCGAGATTTGAAATATCGATATTTCTCCCTCAATTCTGTAAACTTGCATTGTCTTACCCCACGACCCTTGCAGTTAACTCCTATCAATTTACTTATTAAATTTAATCGGATTCTGTTGAAAAGAAGTGCAAATTACCCGCTTTGTTTGATAAATCTACACAAAATGGCATCTTCCTCCATCTCATCTTCCTCCTCCCTCCCCTTGTTCCTCCAGCTCCACCCCCAACAGCCTCCTTCTCCTCCCGTTGCTCCTCCGCCTCTACACACTCCACCTCCATTGTTAAGAAAATCCACATAACCACAGATTTTCAGAACAGATTTTCATATGTATGAATCCAAGTTAACAATGATAAGAGAAATATCTGATTAAATAACATATGCATATTCACGCAAGGGAGAAATCCGGAAACCAAAATCACGACAAACAATGCGACAAAGAAAGAGAAGAGTTAGAAATCACAACCGAAACGTCCTGTTGTAGGACTCCCCTTAGAGAGACAGCGCCCCCCACTTTACCGGCGCACAGGGCCTTGACGTGCCGCTCCCAGGGTCCAACGATCCACGCTCGTTGACGGTGCGCACCGTGCTTGAGCATCCTCGAAAGCCACCTCCGTAGACGGAACCCGAGATCGAGAGAGGAAAAGGCGTCCTCGAAAGAGAGAAGGACGCTGAGAAGAAATGGAATGGATGTTCGTAACCCACACCCACGTCCTTTAAGAGATACTTAAAGGCGTCCAGGAGGTTACGTTTTCGTGAGAAGATAATGGGGCGTAACGCTTGGAATTCAAAACACGCGGTTACAAAACCGACTCGATCTTTGTCACGTCACGCCATGCCGCGGCCGCGCCGCACCCACGCCCGAGCCCGAGCCCGGCGCGGCGCGCGCGCGTGCGTGCGTGTGTGTGTTGTGGTCTAAAATCCTCTCTAGTCTGTTTCCAGACTAGTCTCAGGACTTCCCACATATAAACCAAGTTCCAGTTTTCTCTCTCCACGATGTGGGACTAAACAGCACCCCACAGGGTTGAAACATTGAATTCCAGGAATTAAGATACATCAATACAACTTGATATTGACCATCAAATTGCATCAAACTATCCCAATACAGTTAATTCCAACAATCCCCCACGAATTCACTGTTGAAACACAAAGAGCCAAGAATCTCGGGTTTCCACACTCTGCTTTCAGTAAAGATACCTTCCGGTTTGAACCTTTACCTGAGTTATCCCCTTTTACCATCACAGGAATAAAGTAAACTATGTCTTGAACTTTAATCCTTTGATGTAATGGTATCGAGTGGTAACAACAGAGTGAAGTCTATGGTGACAATCTTCTGGTTTTGGTGCTATTAATGGCCTTGCACCCTACCCTGTTTCATGAGTATATTAAGGTCAAACCCTCATCCTTTATTTGCGGCCCACAGAAATACTCATATAGGTGGCATTCTCCAAGGATGCACTACTCACATCCTGCTTATAAAAGCTTGAATCCATTATGAGCACAATGCTCAACCTTTTCCTGCAGTATTCAGGCACTCGACTTTTCAGGGATAGGACTCACATACAAAGTATTGCACATTGAGTGCCAACCAGTTTCCCTTACAGCTTATTTTCCCATTGAACCTATTTTGTGGGATCTCCACTCATTTAGGTTGGGTTGCTACTGGGGGTAAACTCTCAGTGGGTTTCATCCCCCAGTGGGTTTCAGCCCCATCCCAAGTCTGGATTTTTGGACTAAAGATCTATCAAGTCCCTTTGTAAATGTATCTGTCGTGTTATCTTTGGTACCAAAAAATTCCACAGCAATCACTCCAGAAGACACCAAATCCCTTATAGACTTTATTCTAACTTGGGTATGTCTTCTTGTTTTCTGATTGTACTTTGAACTCTTTACCTTTGCAATAGTTGTCATGCTATCACAATGTAAAGAAATTGCCGGTATCGGCTTACCCACCATGGGCATCTCAGAGAGAAGCTCCCTAAGCCATTCAGCCTCTATACATGTTGTGTCCAAAGCACACAGCTCTACCTCAAAAGTAGACCGAGCCAAGATGGTCTGTTTCACAGACCTCCAGGAGACTGCACCGCCTCCAAGGGTAAATACATACCCAGTCACACCGTTACTCCTGGAGTCCTCCATTTGACCTATCCAACTTGCATCACTATATCCTTCTAAGACATGAGGATATTTACCATAATGCAGTCCAAGAAGTGTAATACCCTTAAGGTACTTCAACACTCGATCCAAGGCCTCCCAATGAGTACGGTCAGGACTGCTCGTATATCTACTTAACTTTGCGACCGTGAGTGAAATATCAGGTCGAGTACAGTTCGCAAGATACATCGAGCTTCCTATAATCTGGGAATATCATAGTTGTGCAACGGGTACTCCACTCTTGTTCTTGCAGAGGGGTTTAGATGAATCATAAGGAGTGCATACAGATTTACAGCTCTGATAGCCAAATTTTTCAAGAACCTTCTCAGTATAATGTGACTGAGACACATCTATCCCATTAGTAGATCTAATCAGTTTGAGCCCCAAAATCACATTAGCAACTCCTAAGTCCTTCATCTCAAAATTACTGCTCAAGAACCTCTTGGTTTCTTCCACTATCCTTATGTTTGATCCAAATATCAAAATATCATCTACATATAGGCATAAGAGAACAAACATATCACCTTTAATCATAGAGTACATACATTTATCGGATTCATGAACAATAAAGCCATAAGACTAGATAGTTTTATCAAACTTGTCATGCCACTGTTTCGGAGCTTGTTTTAATCCATAAAGAGATTTTACAAGCTTACTGACCTTTCTCTCATTACCAGATGCTACGAATCCCTCAGGTTGGTCCATATAGATCTCCTCCTCAAGATCACCATATAAAAAGGTAGTCTTCACATCCATTTGATGAATTGTGAGATCATGTATGGAGGCTAACGCAATGAGCATCCGAATCGTAGTCATTCTAGTAACAGGAGAATAGGTATCAAAATAATCAATACCCTCTTTCTGTTTGAAACCTTTGGCTACAAGTCTTGCCTTATATTTTTCTATGGATCCGTCCGGTCTAAGTTTTTTTGAATACCCATTTGCTTCCTATGGTGGAACACCCAGGAGGTAGATCGACCAATTCCCACGTGCCATTTGAAATGATTGAATCTATTTCAGATTTAATAACGTCCTTCCAATGCCTTGTTTCAGTAGAAGCCATGGCATCCTTGTATGTGGGAGGATCACCCTCGATTTGGTAGGAGACAAAGTCGCTACCTAAATCCTTAGCAATCCTAGGTCTCTTACTTCGTCTAGGTTCAACATCCTCCAAAAATTCATTGGGTTCAGAGGAGCTAGCCCCCACATTTAACATCTTTTCTATTTGTTGTGGAATAGAACCAGATGTTGAGGCTACGTCAGTAGTCAGATTTTCAGGAATTCCCTTTTTCATTGGAAAAATATCCTCGAAAAACGTAGCATCACGAAGTTCAACAATAGTATTAGTATCTATGCCTGCGATCTCAGACCGAATTACTAAGAATCGATAAGCATAACTATTTTCCAGATACCCCAAGAAGACCGCGTCAATTGTTTTAGGTCCAAGCTTCTTTCTCTTGTCTTTTGGGACTAAAACCTTAGCCAGGCATCCCCACACCTTAAGATATTTTAGGCTTGGCTTCCTATTTCTCCAAAGTTCAAATGGACTCTTATCTTTATGCCTTAAGGGAACTCTATTCAGAATATGGCAGGCCGTATTCAAAGCTTACCCCCACATGTAAGATGGTAGCCCAGAACTTTGTAAAAATACATTGACCATATCAGTTAGGGTCCTATTCTTTCGTTCTACTATTCCATTAGACTGTGGTGAATATGGTGCAGTGACCTCATGAACTATGCCAAATAATTTACATTGTTCATCAAATATCTTAGATGTGTATTCACCACCTCTATCTGACCTTAGACGTTTAATTACTTTTCCGACTTGTGTTTCTGCTTCATTCTTAAAAATAAGAAATTTCTCTAAGGCTTCATCCTTAGTTTTAAGCAGATAAACATAACAGTATCTACTGCTATCATCTATGAAGGTGATAAAATATCTTTTGTTATCTCTAGTCATCACACCACCAAACTCACAAATATCAGAATGTTAAGTCTAGAATTTCAGTTTCCCTATTCACAGAATGAAAAGGCTTTCTAGGCAACTTAGCTTGAGCACACATTTCACATTTGTTGAGTTTGTCTGTAGTATGATTAGGAATCATGTAAAGTTTCATCATTCTTTTCATAGAATTGAAATTTACATGTCCTAGCCTAGCATGCCATAAATCAGTAGATTCAATATTTGAAACGACATAAGTAGAAGAATCAAAATCAGAAATATTATTAACTGAACTATCAATGCCACATCTTTATTCTAAATAAAAGATCATGATCAGCCAAATATCCTTTTCCAAATAAAATACCATGTTTCAAAAAAACTACTTTATTACATTTAAAGTCTAACTGAAAACCCTCTCTAACTAATAAAGAACCAGATAAAATATTTTTTTTAATATCAGGAACGTGCAGCACCCTGCGCAAAGTCCAAACTCGTCCAATTGAGAATCTCAGCTTGACTTGTCCGGACCCAAGCACCTTGGCTGCAGATCTGTACCCCATCATTACTGTACTACCGGCTGAAGCCTGATAAGACACAAAGAATGTTCTATCAGTACAAATGTGTACATTTGCACATGTATCAACAAGCCACTCATTAGGCTCGTTTACAAAGTAGAGTTCAGGGTTCACTGAGACATACCCCTCACCGGGCCCGCCTCCCTCAGTCAGCACAAGAGCCTGAGGAACGACATCCGTAGACTTCTGTTGGGTCTTCAGAGAAGGGCAATCCTTCTTCCAATGTCCAACCTGTCCACACTGCCAGCAAGGTTTGTTCTTTGGTTTTTTCTGGATTTTTCCCTTGGCTTTCAGTTTCTTATTTTTCCCTTTAGCAATGTTTCCTTTTGAGGTTATGACATTGACCTTAGGGTTCACGTCTACAGGCATCACGGGTTTTTGTTTCCTATGCTCCTCTTCAATGGCTATCGAGACCATCAGATCATCCAGAGAAATTTTCCCCTTCCTGTGTTTTAAGGACATCCCAAAATCTTCTCAGGATTTGGGAAATTTCTCAATGATCGACATAACTTGACACTTTTCAGGAAGTTTCATTTCTGCTTCGGCTAATCCATGGAGCAATAAAAAAACTCATGAGCTTGTTCCGAAACCGATTTGCCCTCAATCATCTGAAATTTCAGGAACTTGGATACTGAGTATTTTTCAATACCCAGATCCTCCGTGTTATATTTCTTATCCAGTTCCTCCCACAGATCCTTGGTGGTTTTGGTAGATGCGCCATAGACATCGAACAGAATGTTCGATAGTGCAGTGAGAATGCACCCATGACACAGACGGTCATGTTCTTTCCATGCATCCGCCATCTTAACCGTCTCAGGATCCGGATTTTGTTCAGATAATTTAGGGCACTCGGTTTCCTGAACCGAAATCAGGCCAATCGTGGTCAGCCAGATTTTCATGCGTTGTTGCCAACGCTTGAAATTCTGACCCTCGAATTTCACTGGCATACTAGTGAAATCCACACGAGACCGAAACCTCAAATACGATATTTTTCTTAACACGTTATAACGATGTCTCTCTAAGATTGTTGAGAAAACCGTCAATAGCATACATACAAAAATCCACATAACCACAGATTTCCAGAACAGATTTTCATATGTATGAATCCATGTTAACAATGATAAGAGAAATATCCGATTAAATAACATATGCATATTCACGCAAGGGAGAAATCCGGAAACCAAAATCACGACAAACAATGCGACAAAGAAAGAGAAGAGTTAGAAATCACAACTGAAGCATACTGTTGTAGGAATCCCCTTAGAGAGGCAACGCCCCCTACTTTACCGGCGCAAAGGGCCTTGACGTGCCGCTCCCAGGGTCCGACGGTCCACGCTCGTTGACGGTGCGCATCGTGCTTGAGCGTCCTCGAAAGCCACCTCCGTAGACGGAACCCGAGATCGAGAGAGGAAAAGGCGTCCTCGAAAGAGAGAAGGGCGCTGAGAAGGAATGGAATGGATGTTTAACCCACACCCACGCCCTTTAAGAGATACTTAAAGGCGTCCGGGCGGTTACGTTTTCGTGAGAAGATAATGGGGCGTAACGCTTGGAATTCAAAACACGCGATTACAAAACCAACTCGGTCTTTGTCACGCCATGCCACACCATGCCGCAGCCGCAGCCGCAGCCCCGGCCGCACCGCGCCCACGCCCGAGCCCGAGCCCGGTGTGGCGCACGCGCGGTGCGTGCGCACGTGCGTGCGTGCGTGTGTTGTGGTCTAAAATTCTCTCTAGTCTGTTTCCAGACTAGTCTCAGGACTTCCCACATATAAACCAAGTCCCAGTTTTCTCTCTCCACGATGTGGGACTAAACAGCACCCCATAGGGTTGAAATATTGAATTCCAGGAATTGAGATACATCAATACAACTTGATATTGACCATCAAATTGCATCAAACTATCCCAATATAGTTAATTCCAACACTCCTTACCTCACCTTGCTCCACCCCAATGACCTCCTCCCCTTGCTCCTCTCCCAGTGGCCTCCTCCACCTCCTCCCCTCACCTTACTTTGCCCCAACAACCTCCTCCTCCTCCCCTTGCTCCTCTATATCTACCCCCTCCACCTCCTCCTCCCCTCACCTTGCTCCGTCCTCAGCTGCCTCTGCCCCTTGCTCTGTAACTAGCGGTCTCCTCTTCCTCCCCTTGCTCCTCCGCCTCTGCCCCCTCCACTGCCTCATTCCCTCCCCTTGTTCCTCTACCTCTACCACCTCCTCCTCTCGTCGGCTTGCTCCGCCCCTAACAGCCTTCTCATGGGCTCCACCCTAAACGACCTCCTCCTCCTCCCCTTGCTCCTAAGCCTCCGCCCCCTCCACCGCCACATCCCCTCCCCTTGCTCAACCCCAACGGCCTCCTCCTCCTCCCCTTGCTCCTCCTCCTATTCCCCCTCTACCTCCAACCCTCCTCACCTTGCTCTGCCCCAAGCCGCCTCCTCCCCCTTCTTCGCACCTAGCAGTCTCCTCCTCCTTCCCTTTCTCCTCTGTCTCCATCCCTTCCACCACCTCCTCACCTTGCTCCACCCCAACCACCACCTCCTCCTCCCCTTGCTCCTCCGCCTCTGCTCCCTCCACCTCCTCCTCCTCCCCTTACCTTGCTCCGCCACCAGCAGCCTCCTCACCTTGTTCTGCCCCCAAAAAATCTCCTCCTCCTCCCCTTACTCCTCCACCTTTGCCCCCTCCACCACCTCCTCCCCTCACCTTGCCCCGTCCCTACCAGCCATGGGCGTCACCGAAGACATGGGTATCGTTGGGTTCACCATTGTAGAAGGGGAAGAGGAGAGAGATAATGAGAGAGACTACCCTAAAATCCACCATTGATTTTGGTGTGATTTTATTAACTTGTCTTAAACCCAATCAAGTTGACTCAAGATAAATCAGATTAACGGCATGAGTCGTGGGGTAAGACAGAGCGAGTTTACAGGGTCGATGAAGGAATATCGATATTTAAAAGGTCGAGAAGGTAATTTACAAAGTTTATAGGGTTCATGGTGTAAAAGTACAGTCTATTATATATAAAGCTACCTAGATGTGTATAGGATGAGTAACTCAGGTGTAGCTAGTGTCTGTGCAATTCATGTAAAGTAGTATCCTAGGGTCAGGGTTTTTCATTTGAAATTATTTTTTATTTTTATTTTAGTTTTTAATTCTTTTATTTTTAAATTTCTAATTTGTTTTTAAAGATGCATAAGTTTTTATAAAAGCAATGTTTATTTTCAACCTTTTAGTGATTTTTATTATAATTTCTTTTATTTCTGATTTTGAAAAGAAAATTTTGTAATTATTTTTGGGATTTTATTTTTAGAATTTTTAAATATAAACAAGAGATAAAAATGTAAATAAATAACTATAATAAAGAAAATAAGAGGAAAATAGGAGGGAAAATAGGAGAAGGCCCTAAAAATAACTTAGATAGTTTAAACGGTAAAGGATAATACGATGGTCGAAATGAGTTTTTTTAATGGTTTTGATCTTTAAGAATCTTTCTAAAAACTAAAGGAATTTTCTCATTTTTTTCTATTTTTAACAAAATATTGATAATTAGGTTATGATTTTTAGGAGGCTTGTGTCATACTGGAGACATACCCTCCTTGAATTTTTAAAAATTGTTTAAGGAAAGATGGATTTATGATGACAATTCTACTGAAAACAATATGTCTTTACTTTTGATTTTTAATAAATATCTAAAGGTAATATCTTACCAAACAAAAATTATGGTGAATAGATATTATATAGAGGCATTTAGGGTTAAAAGGATTTGACAAGATATTATGTGTATCACTTCAAGAAAATTAATTACCTAAATCTAAGGGTATTTTTAAAACAAAATTTATTTATTTATTTTGTAAAAATTGGAGAGGATATAATGTTTTTTAAGTGATGGAATCAAAACCCAAATATTAATTCCACAAGGCATAAATGAATTTTAATCAAATAACATCAATTTCACCCAATTAATTCTATTAATTTATGCAATATCCGAAGTCATGAAAGTTGTACAAAATATTAGGCTATTTAAGACAATCTCATCCAAATTTAAGTCATGCAAAATTAAGAATTGATGGCGAGGTAACTTTCACAAGAATGTAGACTATACTTCAAATAAAATAAGGAATGTTAATACTAAGGATTTCCTAGGGATTGAAATGCAAATATACGAAAGCTAAGTTCACTTTAAAGTAGGGTTTTTATCATCCATACCTTTCTTAACTCCAACAATATCAATTATGCTATCCCTTTTTGTAATATTAGTTGAGCACCTATATTCATATAAAATTCACAGTTTTTCCCTTTTGTAATATCAGCTATACACCTACTTTAACTTAACGTAAGGACAAAACTGTTAATTTTGTAAGATAGGGACACAATTGGTATTGTAAAAAAAGGAGGAACATAATTAATATTGCAGACGTTAAGAAGGGCATAAATGATAAAAATCCTTTAAAGTAGTCCTCAAGGAGGAGAATATTATTTAACCACAAAAATTAGAAGGGGTCCAGTTGTGATTTTTGCTACCCCTTCGAAAAGAAGGGGCACGATTACAACATGTGGCATCGTGAGATCTCCCCTTCGATCTGTTGTTGCCCGTAGGCGGTGATAAGGGAGCAGAGCTCCTGATGATGGCAGCTAGATTTGCCTCCTCCTCTTGGGCGTGTCAGATCTCTGTTCATCTTTAAAAGTGACCCGATGGATTCACTTTGACCTCACCTTGAGTTTTAGAAAGGAACTTGAGGGGCTTGAGGTCTTAGGGGAGCTGGAGATCGAGGACGAATGGAGGAACCGACAGGTCTCTGGACAATCAAAATGAACTTTTTTGGAATCTCTCACCAAGTACCTTAAATGAAAATAGACTTGCCTAGAATCACATTTGTCCATACAAATTGGAGATTAAGTGAAGAACAAGGATACTTGGAGCGCGTCACCAACGTGACTATGGGTGCATTGGCTCTCGGGTCCTTTGGACTTGATTCACCTCGTGAATATGCTTGGACAGTTGCTGGAGAGTGGAGAACAAGGCGAATGAACTTGTGGAGAAGCAGCTATGAAGCTTCGATAATATCTCTCGATTGGATTCGATCAATGGCATTTAAACCCACGAACAAAGGGAGTTTTAGACAATATTAGGTACATCTGGGAGAAATTTTCATCCCGAGAGTAAGTTATTAAATTTATTGCTTCTGGACGGTCGGCAATTTTTTTTATTATGTATAAGACAAAGCCGCGTCTTGAAGTGGAGACTTTGATTGGGGATTAAATCCAGCAAGCGAATAGAACTTGCCCACGCATTCCAGTCCGCCCGCTCCCACTGTCGCCGGCTACGACCACTGTCATCCCATCCTAACCGTCGTCTGCCTCCACGCAACGGACATGCCACCTCCGACCAACCTCCACTCCTTTCCCTTCCCCAATCTCAAGGAGGGTAATGCCTATTGTTGGTATAGGATTTTTGGGGTTTTTTATATTCATGTTTATATGCTGTTGAGTGAGATGTGGGATGTGCTAAATTTTTTATGTTTTTTTAATCACTAATCAATGATTGTCGACCTATTGTAATTTAGGATATCTCATGAAGTTCATTTTTCATTGTGGTGGGACTATTCGAAGTCGCGTAAGGACGCGACCTTTGTCGGAGGTCGTATGAAAACCATCAATATTGGTCACGAATTGTCATTCACGGGATTGATCGAGCACATCAAGTCTGTGTTCAAGATGGACTTATCGCAAGGAGTCAAATTACAGATGTTTCATAATGTAAAAAGTAGGATAATTTTCCTTGATTCGATTAGGCTCCCTAATCCCTCTTTTATAATAGGGATTAGGCCTAAGGTTTACATGAGAGTTTACAAGACTGCCCCTTACCCATATGGTAAATCATACATATGGAAACACACACCTATGGAAATTCCCATTATGGTAATTTCCTTACATGGTGATTCTCAATAATTTTCAACACTCCCCTTCAAGCTGGAGCATATAGATCATACATGCTCAGCTTGTTACAGCATCTCTCAAACTGAGTCCGTGCGAGTGGTTTTGTAAATATATCCGCAGCTTGATCTGTAGACAGTACTCCTTGCGTGCGTAGTAGTCCCTTATGTATGAGATCTCTAGTGTAATGACAATCAATTTCCACATGTTTTGTTCGTTCATGGAACATGGGATTATTTGCAATGTACATTGCTGCCTGATTATCACATCTAAGTTCCATGATGTCCTTAGTTCTGACATGAAGATCGGTTAGAACAGACTTGACCCACATGAGTTCAGTAGCTGCTTGTGCCATGGCTCTATATTCGCTTTCAGCACTTGATCGTGACACCACTGCCTGCTTCTTGCTTTTCCATGTGATTAGGTTTCTTCCTAAATATGTGCAAAAGCCTGTAGTAGATTTTCTATCTCGTAAGCATCCTCCGTAGTCTGCATCTGAATAGGCTATGAGGTTGAGGTTGTTATCTTTGCGGAATAATAATCCTTTCCCAGGAGATTGCTTGATGTATCGAAGAACCATCATGCAGGCATCAAAATGAGCTAGAGTAGGTGAATCCATAAACTGACTCAGTTTACCTACAGCCAGGGCAATGTCTGGACGAGTAATAGTAAGGTAAAGCAGTTTACCTACTAAACGTCTGTATCTACCAACATCTTCTGTGGCTCCTTCCTCATATATTCGTCCTTTCGGATCCATAGGGATATGTGCTGGTTTACAGCCAAGCATTCCTGTTTCCATTAGCAGATCAGTGGCATATTTTCTTTGGCACATAACCAGCCCTCGCTTCGACCTGGCTATCTCAACCCCAAGAAGTATCGCAACGGTCCCATATCCTTTATTACAAAGTGTTCTGAAAGGTGCTTTTTAACTTTGGCAATTTCTTCACAATCGTCTCCCGTAAGGATGATGTCATCAACATACACTAGCATTGCTACTGTGCCCTTCGAACTCTTTTTGGTGAATAAGGAGTGATCGGATGTTGATCTTGTGAACCCAATCACTTGCAGTGCTTCAGATAATTTTTGAAACCAGACCCGAGGACTTTGTTTTAGACCATATATTGCTTTGTGCAGGAGACATACCTTCTGACACTCCCCTTCTTTCTTGAAACCGGGGGGTTATTCCATGTAGATGACTTCATGAAGATCGCCGTATAGGAAGGCATTCTTGATGTCTAGTTGGTGTAATGGCCAATCAAATTCTACCGCAACAGCGATGAGAATCCGTACTGTCGATAGGCGAGCAACGGGAGAGAATGTGTCGAAGAAGTCGACACCATATGTTTGTGTAAATCCTTTAGCAACTAAGCGAGCCTTGTATCGCGCAATAGAGCCATCTGGGTTGTGTTTAATAGTGAATACCCATTTTGATCCGACTATTCAACCATCTGCTGGCGGATCCACAAGTGTCCATGTACCTCTAGACTCAAGGGCAGTCATCTCTTCCTTCATTGCCTGAAGCCACTGTGGATTTGTGAGGGCTTCAATGTGACTATTAGGTGTGACAATGTTGGAGACAGCATGTGCAAAGTCCTTGTAGGAAGGGGCAAGCTTTGAGAATGTCATGACAACAGAGATTGGATGCCTTGTCCGATACACAGATGGACATTGTCTTGCTGTGCATCGTTGAGCTATTGGCAGATGTTCTGACGGACCATTACTTCCTGTATTTTCATCAGACAGCACACCTTGAGATGGGGAACATACCTGAGGAGGAGGGACGGGCGCAGAAGAAGGCAGAGGCCCCTGTGGAGTTGGTACAGGTAATGGAGAAGTTAAAATATTTGGGGGGGGGGGGTGACATGAGTGGTAGAAACAGAGAAGTAAGGGATTGATTCAAAGAAGGTAACATCGGCGCTCACATAGTGTTTATGAGTCCGTGGATCGAAATACCTGTATCCTTTTTGTTTTGTAGAATATCCTAAGAAGACACATTTGATAGCTCGGGCAGCAAGTTTATCCCTGCCTGGTGTGGTTATATGAACAAAAGTGGTACACCCAAAGACTCGTGGTTGCACTGGATAGATGGGTTTGTTAGGAAAAAGAATTTCAATGGGAATTTGTTCATGTAAGGTTGTAGATGGCATTCTATTAATAAGAAATGTGGCCGTGAGGACTGCATCACCCCAATAGAGGGATGGAACATGATAGTCAAGAAGTAGTGTGCGAGTAGTATCGAGGATGTGCCGATGTTTACGTTCGGCCACACCGTTTTATTGGGATGTGTGAGGACACGTTGTTTGGTGTGTAATTCCTCGATTGGAGAGAAATTGTTGTACGTCATATGACAGGAATTCTTGACCATTGTCAGTTCTAATGGATTTTATTGTACGACCGAATTGAGTTTTTATCTCAATGATGTAGCGAGTGAGCACATTATACACATCTGATTTGTTTTTCAAGAGGAAAGTCCATGCTACTCGAGAGTAATCATCAATTAAAACGAGATAATAACGATGCCCTAAACGGTCAGGATACCGACTAGGACCCCAAATATCCATATGAATGAGATCAAAGATATCAGTAGAATGATGATTACCAGAGGGAGGAAAGGTAAGACGATGGTGTTTTCCAATCTGACAAGCCTCACAGTTGAGATTAATTGAGGGGGGCAGCTGTGGAAGAAGGCGACGAAGCTTGTGGACTGAGGGATGACCCAGTCGTTGATGCCAAATGGTAGTGGATGACAGGGTTGCAGTAATTCCAGAATAGGCGGTCATGCTAGATGGATGATCGAGGTGGTAGACCCCGCCTTCTTCATGGCCCGTACCAATCGTCCTCCCAGTCAGTATGTCCTGAAAAATACAAGTGGCCGCATTAAAAATTGCCTTGCAGTTAAGGTCTTTGCATAATTGGCTGACTGAAAGCAAACTTAGCGGAAAATCAGGAACTAGTAAGACATTATTCAGCTCAATCGTAGGGGTGAGGTGCACATCCCCGATCCCTTTCACTGGTGATGATCTACCATCTACTACCTGAACTGTTTTTCCTGGATGAGGTGGGCGGAGTTTCCGGATGATGCGAGAATCTCCACATAAATGGGTGGAGGCTCCCGTATCGATAAGCCAGTCAGAGCGGTTATGATGACTAGCTGAAGCAAGAACAGTACCTGTTTGAGCGATGGCAGCGACTTCTCCAGAGGACCCATTGGAGTTCACCTGAGACAACCATTGCAGTAGATCCTCAAAGTCCTTTCGAGGAATCGCGATTGAGCCCCCATCAGTGTCTGTTGTTGCTGCTCTGGTTGAAGCTCCTGGACGACCATGCTTGCTGTAGCATACTGCTTCGGTGTGCCCTAATTTGTGACAAAAAGAGCATTGTATAGGTGATCGGCCTCTCCCTAGAAAATGACGACCACGACCGCGACCCCGGAATTGTCCTCTGAAACCTCGTCCTGAAGCTACGAGAGCTGTTGTTTGGCTTATAATCTCTGTAGATGGATTAGAGGGTGGGGGTATTCTGCATAATGTGTTGTATGCTTCCTCCATCGTTGGAAGATTGGCTGCGGTAATCATCTGATCCCGAGGAGCTGCAAAGGTTGAATCCAATCCTCCTAAGAAGATCATAGTTGCCATATTTTGTTGATGTTGCCTCTGTGTAGGACAGGTACATAAAGGAGCGCACGCATCATAGCTTGCTACCAATGATTTGAGGGCGGAAAAATACTCTGATAATGATCGCCCATTCTGCCGCATATGCATCAGTTCATAAAAAGACTGATACATTTTAGTAGAGTTTTTATTCTGGCCATATGTGGTGAGTAATGACTGCCACATATCGTGTGCACTGTCATAGTAAACTAGTTCCTGTGCTATTCTATCGATAACACTGACCATTATCCATGAACTCACCATGCCATTGTCCTTGACCCATGATGCATATTTTCCAACCTTGGTGGTTGGTTCTTCTTCGAGGATGATGTGTTCCTTATCATAGCCTCGAACAATCATAAGGAACAATCGGGACCACATGGAGTAGTTTGTGGCGTCGAGCTTGGGAATTGAGCCAAATGAAGGCATTTTGGAATGACCTCCGCCATCAATCTCCGATGTAGCGCTTTCGGATGCCATAGATATGCTTGTCGGCAGCCTAGCACATTCGTAATGTGATATTGCCACCCCCTGTTTCTTCTTTTCCCTTTTTCTCCCTTTTTTTTATAGTCTTAGGCTAATACAACACACGCATGATACAAATATATGTAAAAATAAATATTTGGTGCTGGATCGGACTCATCGTGCGCAAGATGTTCGCCTAGGGCAGAGATCGCCTAGGATAGGGATCCTGTAGGGTGCCGCTTGAAGTTTGAGGAGGCACTGTTGCTGGTTGCGTTGCAGGAAGAGGAGAACAAGGCCGTGGTTGACCGCAGGAAGAGGAGAACAGCGCCGTGGCTGACCGCAGGAGAAGGAGGTCGTGCTGGGCCGGACCGAAGACGGCGCGGAGAAGGAGAACAGTGCTGTGGCTGTGGACGACCGCAAGATCACCACAGGAGGAGGAGGTCGTGCTGGGCGAGGTCGAGGCTGGCGAGGTCGGGGCTGGGCGAGATCGGGGCTGGACGATCGGGGCTGGCGAGGTCGGGGCTGGTCGGGGTCAGGGTTGGAAGGGGTTTGGTCGGGATCCGGTTGGGGATGGAAGGGGTTTGGTCGGGGCTGGTCGGGGTCGGGGTTGGAAGGGGTTTGGTCGGGATCGGGGCTGGACGAACGAGGATCTGTACTGGAAAAAGGGGGGGGGCTGGAAGGAGGACGAGAGGCGAGGGGTGGGCGATGGGGCTGAGCGATGGAGAAGTGGGCGATGGGTCTGGGCACAGAGGTCGGCGGGACTTGACTATGGGATGGCGAGGTCTGCGGGGTCGGCGGGGTCGGGCTGGACGAGGGCGGCGAGGGCGGCGCAGAGGGTTGAGCGAGGGCGGTGCAGAGGTTTGGCGAGGTTGGCGAGTTTGGCGATGGAGAAGGGCGATGGTGAAGGGCGAGGTGGTGGGCGGCGGAAGGGCGATGGTGAAGGGCGAGGTGGTGGCGGCGGAGAAAGGGATTAGGTTTTAAGGCTCTGATACCATGTAGAAAAGTAGGATAATTTTCCTTGATTCGATTAGGCTCCCTAATCCCTCTTTTATAATAGGGATTAGGCCTAGGGTTTACATGAGAGTTTACAAGACTGCCCCTTACCCATATGGTAAATCATACATATGGAAACACACACCTATGGAAATTCCCATTATGGTAATTTCCTTACATGGTGATTCTCAATAATTCTCAACACATAATGTTCCAAGATGGTGCAACATCTTACATATGGTGCGTCGAGTTTGATGACGATGTTCAAGAGATTGTGGAATATATCGAGGAGATTGGTGTTGCATATCGATCCGTGATATTTGTTTCTATTTCAGGATCGATACCTCATGGATTTGTACTCAGGGTGGAAATACATATGTTCCTCATGTGGTAAATATGGGTCATTGTGTAGGAACTCATGATAATGATCTAGAATTTGATAGGTTAATGGAACCCTCACCACAGAATACCGATGACGAGATGGAAAATGACAATAGTGAGGAGCAGGATCATCTGGGAACACAGATCGTGTCTGACATACCATTTCTGAACATGAGAGGAGGTGATGGTTATCTTTTGAATAACGAAGATTGCATGAACTATGATGATAGGATTAGTCTGAGTAGCGAGTTGAAGAATGTGATGCTTTTCAAATGCAAAGCTGGCCTTGTGTACTCTGTGAAAGTGTTCCACATTAAATGACATTACAATTTCACGGTAGTTGAATCAAACAAGAAGGTCTGGGATGTGCACTGCAGCGAACAGGACAAGGGATGCTTGTGGAGATTGCATGGTCATCATCAACCGATTGATGGACAACTTATTGTCTCAGTGGTTGACAACCACATAATTGCTTGAATCGTGTTGTTAATCAAACCATCCACGGCTAAATTGCAACTTCATGGCACTCAGATTTCTTAATCAAATCAAAATATCTCCCTCAGTTAAGGTATCGTATTTGTAGACATCAATTCATAATGACTTTGGATTTCAAGTGAGCAGGCGGAGGGTTTGGGATGAAAGGAGGTCTGGAATAGATATGGTTTATGAAGATCGTAGAAAATCTTACAACGGACATTCATATCCTTTCAGGACTTTTGAAAAGGCTATTCCAGGTTCGGTTATAAGTATCGATACAACAACAATGAATGAAGGAGAGCATTTTGAGATGATTTTCTGGGCATTTGGGCCTTATATTACATCCTTCAGACACTGCAGAGCCATTATTAGTGTGGATGGTACACTCATGTACCTAAGGTATAAACAGAAGATTCTAATTACTTGCTCAAGTGATGTAGTTAACAACATCCTATCGTTGGCATTTTTATTTGTCAATAAGGAGGATACCCCTAGTTGGACTTGGTTTTTGGAGAGGGTGCATTTGTATGTATTCCGTGATCATCCTGGTCCGATTTGTATGCTATCTAACCATGTTCACGGCATACGTATTGCATTTAGATACCCATAGGCATAAATTTTTCCAGCATACGTCCATTGAAGCTTCTGTCTACGACATGTGGGTAGAAATTTCAATGATGCTCACAAGAATTAATCATTGAAGCGAATGGTCATGAGGACGGGAAAAGTCTATTTGCAATCAAAGCGGCAAACTTACATGGACTAACTTAAGGAGTATAATGAGAATGTTGTAAAGTGGTTTGAAATCCAAGATTGTTTAAAAGAACATTGGACGATTGCATTTGACAGGGGGACATGTTTGATTACCGTTTAACCCAAAAATCGAGCGGTCTTATGTTCCATACAAGGCGGGAACACAGTCGTAGAATCAACCACACGAAATCACAATTAACCCACAACAGATGATCAAACAATGAAAGCAGTGCGGGGTTAAAATTTATTATAACTCTACAACAAAGATGTGTATAGGTGCAAGTATGTGTAGAGTGTCGAACACAGAGAACAAATATGATAGATTGAGGTAAAAATGCTTACAAAAATGAATGTGATGTATTTGTCTATATATGTCCTTTTTTGTGGTTTTTTTTAATTTTTTATTTTATTTTTGATTTTCTATTTTTATATTTTTCTTTTAAATTTTCTGATTTTGTATTTTCTTTTTATATTTTATACATATTTTTGTATTTTCTTTTAATATATAATAAGCTATATATAGGTTATAAATACAATGTAAGCTAAGGTTAATATAAAAAATTAACAAAAATGTTCAAAAAAAGAAAATAAAATATTTTTGGATTTTTAATTTTTTTACTATTTTTGTGATTTTTTTAATAAATTTTGCTAATTTGTATATATTTTTAAAGTCAAAAATACCCAAAATAGGGTTAAAAATAAAAACTCAAAATTAATTTGGAGATTAAAAATATAAAACAGATCAAAAATTCTCCTAATTAATTTGAAAATAAAGATAATAAAATTAAGAAAATCCAAACCAGAAAATATATTTTTTGGATTTTTTATGGATTTTATAAATTTTTATAAAGGTTTTTAGAGTTTTTCTATTTTTTGAGTTTTCTTTTATATTTTTAATGAGTTTTGGTTTAAAGGTCAAAGATACAAATATACACAATATATATTTTTTTGACAATTTTTCAAGATGTTTTTATAAATTTTATGTATTTTCTAATGTAAACAGAGCAAAAAGTGGCAATTTTTAATTTTTTATAAATAATAAAATGCTTCAAAAATGTAAAATAAAAATATGGTGTGAAAGGTCAATGCTCCAGGAGACTATGTCTATTTTTGTGGATTTTTTAGAGTTTTACAAATGCATGAAATAATTAGAGACAACAAAAAGAAAATACACTCCTAGCAGGTGATGAATTTCACTCTAAAACTTGAAAATAGAGCTTTGTTCCCGAACAATTAGTTGTATATTTCCATTTAAATTGCATAATTAGCATTCATGCATGCATAAATAATATCTACATTTTAGCATTCATATCTGCATTAAATAAGAAGCCCAATTCAATTGAAAAAATCACCTGTAAATATCATATTTGTATATATTTTATACTAACTCCAAATCCAGTAAATTCAACTCTATATTGTACTTATTGCTAACACTAATTAAAAAATATCAAAAAATACTAACTTGTAGAATTGTCTAATAAAACCCAAGTTCAAGTTTGAGACCATAAACCTTAAAATATACATATCTCTCTCATACATTGTCCAATTTAGGTCTACTCACTTTTAAAGTAATATACATTCAAAGACCTTAAAAATGAGACCAAATTCATTAAAATCGGAGATCGTATGTAAAACTTGGATTTTGGGTCCCTATTGTAAATTGTACATATTGACCTTTTTGACATTGTATTTTATCTTATTATTTTCTTATTTATTTAAAATAAAAAATTAGATTAAATTGTAAATATTTTTTCCATATTTTCTCTATTTTTATTTTGATGCTTCTCTTATATAAAATGACAAAAAATTGCAAAAGATAAAAATGCAGTATTTTATATTTATAATATACCACCTAAAAATACATTTTGTACATATGACTTCTTTTGATTTTTGGCTCTTCATAAAAGTTGTAGATCTTGTCGAGACGAGCAACTTTCATGTTGTTCACTTTTTGATTTAACCCCTTTTGTTATTTTTTTATTTTCATTACATTTAATTTTTGATTTTTCTAGGCGCGATACGTGGCCGCTCCTAGAGCCGCCACGTGTCGCCCCATTTTTTTATTATTTTCGAATTTTATTTTATTTTATTTATTATTATTATTATTTATTTTAATTAATTATTTATTTACTTTTATTTATTTATTTATTTAGTATTTTATTCTACTTTTATTTTTTCTTTATTATTTTAGTAGCCTACTTATATTACTTTATTTATTTTTTATTTTTTATTTTATTTTATTTCCTTTTACTTCTTCTCCCTTTACTTATTCCCTACTCCAAGTCACCAACTTTCCATCTTCCCCTCATCTCCCACCACTCCTCCAACTTCCAACCCACTTCATTTCCAACTTCCTCCTTCTATTTATTCCACTCGCCCTCTACATTCATCTTCATCCGCCCATGCACGAGAGACCCTAGAGCTCCCTTCTATTGATCGGTGAAAGAGATTAGCACTAAGAGCAAGCGATGACGGTGGTACCCTCTCCGGTGAGATCCACGACGAGCTTCGCCGTGCAGCAGCTCCCCCTTAGAGCTGCACAAGCTCGGGTTTCTACCGACCCTCAAGTGACGACTTGAGGCTTCATCTCAAGCCTCCATTCCCAGGTAGCACCCTCCATCTCCTTCTCCGATCTTCATCTTCTTTTCCTCCAATCATCTTCTAACTTATTAGGCTTTCTCGCACGTCAACACATCCTACTGACCATCGCTTGAGCTCTGCCTTAGAGCTACCATCTTCGCACCCCTTCCGTTCATTGCCATGACCTCTCGAGGTCACCAATCACTCCACCGGACCGACGGAGGAACACTACCACCCATTCACTCACTTCGCCCCATAGGCCTCGCATCACTCACTTCCTCCACGCGAGCATGAGCACCTTTTTTGGAATTCACTAACCTTGCAGGTACCATCTTCGACATTGGCCGAATCTTCATCGGAGCTTCTTCTCCAAGCTTCGTCTCCAGCCTACAGACCACCCCAGCCTCTTCCAGAACCTCTGGCGGCTCCACGAAGCTTCCACTATCGCGTCCAGCCACTCAGGAGCCTCCGAGGATCAGCACCGAGAGAGGAACAAGGCGGCGGAGCCAAGAGGGCTACGTTGGAGCCCAGCCAAGTCCATCACAGAACGCGGCAGCGAGGAGGATCACTACGCACAGTTGCCGTCCGATCATCTTGATCGGACGGTTCCCAGCACTCCACGTTGCATTCTTCAGTAGCTCCAGATACCATTGGATCCTTGAGGATCTAACGGCCTACATCATGCCACGTCTCTCACTTCATCTTCCGTTGGATCGATTGTGATCTGACGGACCCAAGGCGCGCCACGTCGCTTCTTCCAAGCCTCTTTCCTGCCCTTTAGGCTCGGAGCACCCGAAGCTACCTGAAGCAAGTCCGAGCCTACAGAAGACCCGAGCCACCATCCGAGCCTCCGACGCCGACCAATCCTAGTACCTCACGTGGTCCTTACGTGATGTCTGGGTATTTTACACTGAGGCCCTACAAGTGTTCCAAATTGCATTTCAGTCCCTACTAGGCGCGTCACGTGAGGCGATTGCATTTCAGTCCCTACTAGGCGTGTCACGTGAGGCGCATGTGTTTCGTAGACAATTTGCACATATACTCCCTGTATTATAGGTAATTGCATTTCAGTCCCTGTATGCACGATTTGATTTAATCAATTTTAATTCTTTTTTACATTTTGGTCCCTGTGTTGCACATTTATTTAGGCACTCATTTTTTAAATTCCAAAATTGTGCGTTGTAGAGAAACTTGTGCTTTATCATTGTGGATACTTATCATATTTTTATGAGCTTCGAGGAATTTAATATTATTATATTTGTGGAAATCTACAGAGTTTTGCCACTGTGTGCTTTAATTCCATATTAATATACTTGCTGTCCAAAAATCACCAAAAATCATAATAGATCTAGTTTAAGTTGTTCTACTTCATGCCCAAAAATCACATCATTTGCACTCATAACGAGGCCTTAATAAATTCATTAGTATTTTGCTTAATTGATTTTTAATACGTCCAAAATTCATAATTTTTTAGGTTTGATAATTTTCCTAGATTCATCTTACATAGAAGTACCTAGGTTAATTTTTTTATCTGAAAATGTGCTAATTTGGTATTTATAAAGATTAATTTTGCAAAAGTTACCATGCATTCAGTCTTAATTCATTTTAAATTCATTTAGAGTCTAAAAATTCCAAAAAAATTGCATTAGCTTAATTTCATTGCATTTCATATTCTGGCCAATATTCATTATTTTTGGATTTAATTTGACCATACTTCAAATTTTAATTGTCGAATTGGGCTTGAATCACATCGCAATTTCTTTAATTGCATAAAAAATACAAAAAATATTCTCCTAAAAATCTAACAACGAGATTGGATTCAAATTAACTTAAGGAAAAAGCTGCCTCACTGAGTTCGACCTTGGGCTTGCCCAAGAAAAATAAAAAATTACCGCTTGCGTTTATTTCGACATTAATCTAAGTGGTTTTGATCAGTCTTGATTTATCCGACTACAATGAATGCAACATTAAATTTGATCGATAATTCAATTTAATTAAGTAGGGCAGATCGAGGGCTCTTCAACAGGGGTATTTTTGTAAATATCAAAAATGATCTGGTGTTAAAGTGTAATTTTTCACAAAACTATTAAACTGTTTTACAAAATTAGTGAACTAATTCGAAATATGCAAAAGCCTGGGGTTCCCCTTGTAAAATGCCCAAAATCACGTGTCTGAACACGTGCGCCCCCAACGGGGGCCAAAATGGAATTTCCAAAAACATGGAGGGTAAACGTGTAAATTCACCAAAACTATTTCACTGCATAAAAATATTCGTGGACTAGATATAAATCTATAAATGCCCAAGGGTATGCTTGCAAAAGCACTACCCCACGTGATGCGTCACGTGAGGTGACGTGTCAAGGACTAAATTGCAGTTATAAGAAATGTAGGGGGCTGAATGTATATTTGACAAAAATATTACACGATCGATGAAAGTTTATATCCTATTAAAGAAATAAAAAATGTACAGGGGTAAACTTGTAAAATACCGAAGCGCGCGGAGACGGATGACTTATCTTCATTGACTTGCCACGCGTCACGCTCCAATGGCCCGATGACGATTCGACTTCTGCGGTTGAGATCAGATCACACAGATGAGATCGACGGTCAAGGCAAGCTTCGATCGAATGGCTGCGAGCGGACCTGGCGTCTGCACTGGATCTAATGGTGGCGAGGCCTAGAGGAAGAACAGGGAAGAAGGTCGGCGACTGCGATCTTCTTCAGCATCCCCCTCTCTCCTCTGACGGTCTTTGGAGCTCCAAAAATCCAGAAATGCTCCCGCAGGGATCCTCGAGGTGCTGGTGGTGTCAAAATGCCCCAGCAAAGACCGGAGTGGCCATAGGAGGCCGGCGAAGCGGTGGCGCTCCAGGAGCCTCCGACGAACAACAAAATCACCTCCAGGCGTGCGTGACAACTCCTAGACCTGCAAAAATGGTTAAGAGGGTCGCGGGCAAAGTGTCGCAACCCTCCAAATGGCAAAAGAAGGCGGGAACTACATGGGTGAACGAGATGAAAGCTCACCAGAGTGAAGCTGCGACAAACAACGGGCGAGTACAGTGGAATGACTGAGATCCTACGTCTACAACTAACGGAAAGGATTAAAAAAATGCAGAAAAAGGGACCTCAATCAGTCAGGATGGAAGGGAAATGAACCTCGATGACCTATGGCCAGAGATGGGGGTGGAGCCGCTCCTGGGCCCTCGCTTGAGCTCCCCTCGCATAGCTGGAGACGCCCCTGTCACCGCCGTCAATCATGGCAGGAAGAGAGAGTCAAAACAAGGTCCAAAGGGGTTCAGAGTTCAAATGAGGAGGAGGGGACGGTTATGTACATCGAGGTCAAGATGATGGGAAGATTGAGGGATCCAGCTCGATTCGGTGATCCACAACCCAAGGAGAGTTGCTGGCGTGAATCACCAATAATCGAGGAAAAAGATTATGGAACAAATCATCCCAAAAGGAGGAGCGTATTTTTGGGGAATAATCGAAGAAAACAAGTCAAAAATGCATTTTTGACAATGGTAGTCCTCGGTCAGAGAGTTGACCGAGGTCGACCCACGGGGAGGTCTGGTTGGTCCACCAGAAAAATCCCTGGGAAAAATATTTGATAAATCAATTAAAAATAATAAATGATTTTATTAATTTAGGTTATAAAATAAAAAATCTTTATTATTTTATAAAGTATTTTATTATGATTTTTATTTATTTTTTAGAGCTTTAAAATTACAAGTTACTTTTTAAGAGCTATATATAGGTATATTTATCTATGTATTTTAATATTTTATTTTATTTTGTATTTTTAATTTTATTAATTAGGTTTATTATTTTAATATTTTTAAATTAATTTTATACACTTAAATATATTTTTATTTTATTTTTTTGATGTGATATTTATAATTAAATAAATAGGTATATTTATTCTATAGGTATAGATATAGGTATTTAACCTAAGTGTTTTGTATTCTATTTTTTTACTTTATTTATGTTTTTGTTCCTTTTTTAATATGCACATATATTATAAATAATATTTACAAAAATATCAAAATATAAAAATATAAAAATAATGAATAATAAATAAAATGAATATTTTAATCGGGTAAAGTATACAATAGGGGTCCAAAACCTAACTTTCAATCGTAACTCCAAAAAAATCACTTTCATTAAATAACTTATTAAAAGTTATATAGAATTAAAGTGATTTTGATATATTTTGAGTTTTTAATTGAGAGATATGGGTCTGGTAAGTTGGGGTTTTGAAATTTTATTCAGATCATATCTTTTTATCTGTTTATTATTTTTATGTGAAATTAATTTTGTATTTTTCTATAATTAATTATCTACAACTTTCATGTTCAAAGTTTCTTTATTTGAAATATAAAAATTAGAACTAAAAATAGGTCTTAAAATGAATAAAAATGAATTAAAATAAAAGGGATTTTATTGGTTTTTGGCCCTTATCTCCCCCTGCTTTATTCCTTGTCGATCCAGTAATCAAGATGCTTAGGTCTCGGGGTTTCGAGTCATAAAACATCTTCAATATTTTATTCGTTTTGTTTTCTTTTCTTTATTATATAATTTGACTTTAAAAACCATATTTTATACTGTATTTACACAACGATGCATAAATGATAAAATGCATGAATTAAGCCTATTTACACGCATTTACTAGGGTTTTTAATGCCAAAATGATAGAATAAAGATGATGAAATAGAGATTCATCATCCCCTTATACTTGTCTTTACTAGTCCGTAGCAAACACTTATGCAATAAGTGCATAAAAGAAAAACAAAGACAAGAAAAAGAAAAAGATGGTTTAAATGTAATTATCAACTTGTCTTCACAAAATCAAAGTTTGGAGCTTAAGTCAGACCTTTGGAATTTTAGTGCAGGCGGAATCTTAATGGGAATCGGATTTGAAATCCAACAGCCTTCGAGAATCCCAAAACTCTGCTCAAGTCTCCTTAATAGCTAGGTCAGAATACTTCAATTGATAAGCAAACCCTTACGACTATGAATCTGACTCGTACAGTGTAAGTGATAGTGGCTCTCCCCAACTAAAATGACAAAGAGACTAACTTCTCCAGCATGACAAACCAATGATTCTCCAATCCAGCAACTCCTTCCTCGAGGATCGGGGTATTCCCTTCTAAGTTCAAGTGACAACTAACTCAAGAGGAGAGGGTGAAGAGAAGAATGGATGGTAGCCAGTGTAGCTACCTATCCTAGGATGCAAGACCATTGTAGTCAAGTCATCCAGCTGCAGGCTCGCATAATTTGACTTTGAAGCTCAAGCTTGCTTATTGACTATACAAATACATATACTCTGACAAGCATTTTATTTTTATGCAGGCATGTCCACTTTTTTGGAGTTTTTTTCCTTTTTCTTTTTTTTAAATACTATATACAACATCCTTTACATAGGGAGTTTTTCCTCTTGAGCCAGTAGACTATTCGTCTTTTGAAGCTTTATTGTAACCCACACTCTCCTGTCTTCAAAATTCATCATCACTAGACGGGTTGGGGTGCACTTCCCTCCCTAGAGGAGGACAAATGTTTCCACTTATGTGCGTCTCATACCGGCAAATCCAATCCCCTCACCGCTCCAAATGAGTTGATCCAAGTGAAAGATGCAAGTGTCCAAGTTAGGTCATTATCAACAAGAGTCGTGCATGTGCTCCAAAATACTCTACATAGGCAGTCAAGAATCCATTGAACTAAGTCTCACAATCCTCAAAGAATTAAGTCAACTAGACCTGAAGTACCTCAATTCCAGCTCCTATAAGGTTCCTGTTATTTAGGTAGATTTAAGGTCCAACCAAGCTCCAATCTCCGTATTTTACTTAGACTTTTTCAGCTATCAAACTCAATCCGAAAAATGCTAATGCAATGTAAATGCTATACAGAATGCAGAAAATATTTTTGTGGCACAATTTTCAAAGATTTTGAACTTTTTATGGATTTTTGAAAAGATGATGCATATGCATTTTTTTGGTATTTTTTAAAAAGATTTTTCAAATGTTTTTTAGGAGTTTAGTTTTGCAAATATTTTTTGGAATTTTTGAAAATAAAAGATTTTGGCTAAAAACTAGGTAAAAATATTTACACGGGGATGCTTCTTATATTTACAAGAAGTAGATTTAAGGATTTACAAAGGGTAAGTGGTCAATTTTACAAATATGTATTAATAAAGAGTTTTTGTATGATATATATATTCCTCAAAATTATTTGAAAGAGGTTTTTTAAATAATTTTTGAAAACTATAGTGCAAAGTAATTTTTACAAACAATTTTTACAAACATGTACACACATTTGAAAATCATTTTGCAAAAAAATTTCAAATAGTATATATAGATTTTCAAAATTTTTTGCAAGCATTTTCAAACCATTTTCAAATAGTTTTTCAAATATTTTTATTTTACACAAAGAAAAAAATTTCAAAAAAAAATTTTTTTACAAAGGTTGAAAATAGTTAACAAAATATTTTCCAAATAGTTTTGAAATGATTTTTTCAAAAAAATTTCAAACTATTTTTCAAACATTTTACAAAAAGTATTTCTTCCTGATTTATTAATCAATAAATACAAAAGAATTTGAGGAATAATAGACATCTTTTTATTAAGAGTTTTTAATGATTAATAGGTATAACTAGCCATATTTATTAAAAAAATACGAAAGTACAAGTTATGGCTAAAGTATATACAAAGTATATACGACCCTCCTATACTTTGCTTGAGCTATGTCCTCATAGACCAGAGAGAAAATAGAAGACATAACTTGTACTGAGTATAGGAAAATCTAAAGAATAAATGAACGAAGAAATGAATGAATGAGAAGTTGACCGTCCCCCCTATACTTAGGATCAAATAATCCTAAGTATAACAGACTGTACACAAAGCATGGAGGGTCAAGGGTGGGAATGAACAGATCGTACTCAGACTATCTCCCCCTATACTTTGGGTAAGATATCCCTAAGTATAGACAATAAGAGGAGACAGTAGAGGAGATCGAAAAATGAAAGAACTCAGAGCGCATACCCCCTATACTTAGGACAAAGTACGTCCTAAGTATAGAAGACTGACAACAAGGGGCGGCACCTTTCCGATAGAAAATAAAAATAGAAAAGGAAAGGAAGAAAAGAAGAAAAGAAGAAAAGATATGTGAAGATGGAAGATGATAGAGAAGAGGATGCACGCATCACTCCCCCTATACTTAGGGTAAAAGAAGCCCTAAGTATAGACAACAACATGAGTAATGAAACGAAACGACAGATGAACACTTAGCTCGTCCACCCCCTATACTTAGGACAAAGTACGTCCTAAGCAAGGCACACACGAGAACGGGGTGGATGAGCAATACGAGAGATGGAAACGAATGAGAATATACAACAAGATGGATATACAGAGGTCAAGAAGGTCGAAAATGAACCTTCTTGCAGGACCGTTGAGGAATAGATCTGACACGGTGCAAGTCGACATCGGGGTCCTCAAATGACACAAACCGATCAGGGTCGACACAGTGAAGGTCCTCAGTGGTCCTAGGGTGTGAAGGCACGAACGTGTGAGTTGGGAGTCTCACTGATATCGAAGTGAAACGAGACGAACTCATCATCATCGGAAGAAGTGTAGTCAGTGTCGTCCTACGAGGTCTCGTCTAGGTCAAAATCAAAAGGAATGAACTCATCTGTGGAAGTAATAAAATCATGTTCGTCCTTGAGAGTCTCAACCAGATCATATTTTTCATCAAAAGGTTTGAATTCCTGGATAAAGGCAACAAGATCATATTCGGCCTTTTCAATCTCATCTGAATCTACGTGAACAGGAACGGGCTCATCAGTGAAAGTAGTCAAGTCTTGTCCGTTCTATCTAGTCTCTGAATATGCCCTCTCCTCAATGGTATCGATCGTGTAAATCCCGCAGATGTCATCAAGACAACGCCAAGTCCCAGAAGAAGGAACTTCGAGGTCCATGCTTTCCGGATCTTCGTCCATACGGAGGAATTCTCGGGTCTCAGTGGAATCCGGCATACAAGAAAAGTCTCTGATTGTCTCATCAAGATCGTGGTCCTCGGGGTCAGCTAAAATTGGTGAAATCACATCAGGTGCAGGTCTCTGGTCAATAGTGGGTGCAGTGATGATCACCTCGCTCTCGTCAACAGGACAAAAATGAATCTCTCCTGATCCGTAGTCAATAACGACCCTCGTAGAGGCGAGGAATGGTCGTCCCAGTATGATTAGAGAATGCTTCCCTGTGGAGGTCTCCATGGGCAATATGATAAAATCGACATTCTAACTCATGTCCTGGATCGAAATGACGACATTTTCAAGGATACCCTTCAGCCTCTTGATAGATCCATAAGCAAACTAAATGATCATCCTGGTTTTCTTGAGAGGCGCTAAGTGAAGAGACTGTACCAACGAGAAGGGTATGATGCTAATAGAAGCACCGCCGTCCAGGAGAGTGTGATCACACGTGTGATCAGAGATGATGTAGCTAATGAAAGGTGTAGCAGTGTTCTTCTTCCTAGGAATGGGACGGTGAGTGATGACGTGGGCAGTGACCATGGTTAAGATATGACGCTCAGATCTGCTTCTTTTCTTTCTCTTCTTATGATGAGGAGCAGATAATTGGGTCATGGTCTAGCGAAGTGGGGCATCAATGATCGCATGAATAGCGGCCACCACTTCAGGTTCAGTCAATATTTTTTGAATTTTTAGATCTCTTCCATACAAGGGAGGAGATCGGAATCATCGTATACACGAGGAATGCAAAGAGCAGTCTGTACAACAGCATCTTGGGGTCAAAGGTTGGACTACATGTGAATGAATGTGTTGGTGAAGGGTTCGGCAGATGATATCTTTCCTCACAGTCCGAATTAACCAAAGGTCTCCCGAATTCTTTTTGGATTTTTAAATTTTCTCATTTTTTTGTATTTTTGGTGATTGCAAGCTCTCATGAAAATCCTCAAATGAATCCATATCATCAGATCGTGAAGCATCAATATGGCTCTTATTTAGGTAGGTGAGGTCATCAATCCTCGAATTCATATGATCCATGAACTGGGTCAAGGTCTCAAGTGCGGAAATCGTGAGAGGTGATTCCAACAGATCAGCCTCGGGTGGATGTGAAGGTGGCGGTGGATGAAAGTCCGCTGATAATGTTTCAGGTTCCATTTAGAAAACATCGATTTATATTTTTGCCATTGTCGCGAGAGATGATCAATCACGGGCAAACTTTGTATCATCCTCCAGCATGTACTTGGATAGTAGTTGATTCAGCCATTTTAATCCCCTCTCATGCAAAATCATGACATGCAAATATTTAAACGAGTTTTAATTTCGATATATATGTCTATTCTTTCTTTGAAATAAAGAAGGAAGAAAGGAAGTTGGAGTACAATCGTCGGTGTGCGACCAATTATCGGTTGAAGATATCCAAAATCCAAAGTCGTCTCATCTTCTCTGGAGAAAAAAACAAATGGTCAGATTTTTCTTCCAAAGGTTAACCACGAAATTTAATTTTAGGATTGTCCAGAACCTTTCGTATATAAACTTCAACTCCATCAATCGACTGACAGCGTCACGTTGAAGCCTCCAATTCTGACCAGACCCAAACTAGGGAAAACTTTACCCGTGCCCTTCCTATTTTTTAGAACTCTTATACCCTTATCATTTTAGCAATTCCACTTGCGTGCTTATTCTTCTTAGAAAGTTCACAACCGTGTCCTTTTGTTAGGGTCCGTTCGGTTCGAGAATAAGCCGGAATAAGGATGGGGAATAAGGAAAATAATGGTCTATTCTTTGTTCGGCTGGAGGATAGGAATAAGGAGAATAAGGTGAAATAAAAGTAGGTAAGGTGGGATAAAGATAGGATTAAGAGTGAAATAAGATGGAATAATAAGGAATACTCGTACCACTGGGAACCGTGTCAGGAGGAGAATTGGCCCCTTATTCCAGGACTTATTCTCCAACCAAACATGACCTTAGTGTAATATAGAGAGGTATTCGTAACAACAGAAGTGTATTATTGTGAATTTTGCAATAATACGAGGATACGCGTGTAGATGTAAAAAAAGCAAGGGCTTCGTGTTATTGGAACAACTCAGAAGGGTACAATTGCAAAAACCGCTAAAGTACATGACAACTTGCTCACTTCATTCGTAAGCATCCAAAGATAAGTATGGATTATGTCGGGATAACTAAAGTTTATTCGTCATTCTTGTGCTACTGAGCTTAGGGATAAGAAAGTGACAAATGACGTTGGGAAAAAGATGAGTCTCAATTTCTTGTATTCAATCATCAATAGGCTCAGATACTACTTTGTTAGGAACACAAAAAAAAATGGAGTTCCCATCAAAACCTCAAATGAATAATCAAGGAGATTAACTCCCACAAAATAATAAACAAGCAAATCAAATCACAAACAACAAGCACAAGGTACATAGACAAACTAGTCTAATACTAGACAAATTGGGCTAAAGGATTTTGTGATGTGATAAAGACTCCAGTTGGATCCAAGCTCAACACGTTATCTGGGTCAATAATCACCAATAACAGATCAAATCTAGAGTCCGAGACATTACAACAAACCACAAACAACATGGCAGGCCATTCGTATTCACTTGAGATTCTACCGAAAAACTTGTTATTTAGATATCATGACTTATGCTAGTTCATTTATGGTTGCTAGATTGCATTTTAAGTATGTGTTCAAATCTAGCTGTTTATTATCGATCGAGGATCAACATATTGATGTGCGATATTCAACCGCTTACATAGGAAATATAACAAGTGACTTCTATGAAGAATAATACGATGAGATATTACAGGAAGATGAACTTTAATATAGAAGTCTACATCTCAATCATAACAATAATAAAAAGAGTGGCTAACAATATTATAGATGACAGACAGACTGCATGATCATAATTCACCATATTAAAACCATGAAGCTAGCTCCTTATTCTCAGATGTGATCTCCACTCTTCGCCATGCTCTTATTCGTTCGTTGTATAATACTCAGAAAGTAGATATACTAGCTACTAGTGACTACGCACATCACGCCTGGTTTTAGTTGAAGTATGCGTCGATTTTCACGAGGCTCTCCTTGTTCTTTTCACCGAAGACCTCTACGGGCGGTGCCTCCTCGCTCACCTTCTCGTACACGACGCTCCACTTAGCAACACTACCGTCTCCCTTCGAGAAGAACTGAAGCGTCGAGACGAATACCTTGTAGAACTTGAGCACGTCGCCATCGATAATCGAATAAGAGATGGTCTTGCTAGCCTCGTCTATTAGCTCGATCTTCTCAGTGATGGTGGTGAAATGAGGGACTCCTGAAAGAGAGGTCGGTAAATAAGCTTAATAGTCTGGTGGTAGAACAATATGTTTAACCAAAACTGCAAACTCATAGACTATCATTTCCTACGAAAAAATATCGATGTATAGATACCTTCGCCGAAGATGATTTTTCTAATAGAGCCAGCACTCTTGCCGTCGCCCTCGATCTGCTTGATGCTCTTGAACTCTCCAGGGAAGATCTTGGGAAAGAATTCGTTCGAGTTTACGATCACTTCCCAGAACTTTTCGACGGAGTTAGTGAGCTCGACCTCGAAGGCGTGGGTGCCACTCAAAGCTGCCATTTCTACCTTATAGAAGACGAAGAAGAAGTGAAGAAGGAAGATGTGGAGGAGAAATGGAGGTCTTGGTGCTTTTGCTTTGTGAAGAATGGAGGTGCCATTGTGAGGTTATTTATAGCCTTCCATTGGTTCTCTAATGTGATGTGAATGCACAATTTTAGTACACCTTTTTTTATTGATGTTGATGTGGAAATAATGGAGATGGGGTTGGTGAGGAGAGACTGCTTCTAATACATTATTATTATATTAATTATTTAACGTGGGACATTTTTGACTGTAGCCTATATAGAGCTAATTATAAAATTATAACGAAAAAAGGTTGACCTATTTCTCGTTTAATCTATTCCTATAGTACTTAATAAAAAATATAGTTTATTATTAAAGCAAACATCATTATCTGAAATACAACATATCTTGCAATGGCTAAGCATACATCTACTATATCAATAGGAAAACCCAATCAAATTTTTTTTGATGGGGAGAGCAATGAGAAAAATATTTAGCACACCAATGTTGACTCAGAGTAAGAAAATTGCTTTGGCTTTATTGTCCGTCTCCCATCAATTTATGTGTAATTCGTTATTTGATTCAATGATAGGTACATGAATACGCCTGCAGTTTTTCTCTAGGAGCAAGCAAGTAATTAATATTGGTAGATTACATGTATATATGTTCGCATAAATTTCTATCGTACTAAATTTCCATAGAAAGTTTTGATAAAATAAATAGCATGTAAACTGTTGCAATTCAAATTTTTTGTTTTCTTAATTATGGAATCTGATGACATAGATGGTCAATACATTTACATGCAATTCTATTATGATTTTATTTATGTATTAATTATTCTTTTAAATAAAAGTATTTGTAAACTGTATTCTTAACCAATTCAATCTATATCCTACTTATTCTAAAAGAATATTTTTCGTTGCTACAATATTTTTTCAGCTTATGGATACGGAAATTCGGTTATGGTAGACGTTCTGCATTCACGAAAGGTTTATTTTGCGGCGATTTATCAAGATTTTAATTAATCAATACATCAAATTGGATTCCGATCTTTTTAATAGGAACTGACCTACCTCATTACGTTTCTATTGTTTATTTCTTTTACATATTTTTCATAACATCACAATCATTAGCAGACGAGAAAGAGATCGATTTGCACTCTTGATAAAAAGACAAATGATCAAAATTATAGGGTTTTCGCAGTTCAAGGAGGAAGTAAATTTAGCAGAATTTCGAGATTTGTTTTTCTGGAAATTACGCTATTTAAGATTACTCCCTAGCTCTTTTAAGGAAAAATGTTTACCAAATTGTAAAGGTGGATTTTTAAAAACTTATGTTCACATATTAAGAGATCCGGTACCCGACGACCCGATTCCAAGCACATACAATTGCACATTCGAAATACACAATATAACTGTAAGCATGAGAAAATAGCACAAAAGACTGAAAATAAAATTTTCTTTCCATTCACTCATATCCATCATTCACTTACATTGCAATTCAATCCATGTCCACAAAACATATCATTTGTATACATTCAAAAACTATCCATGCATACATATTACATATCACGTCTCTCAAAATGCTACAAGTAAAGAATAGTAAAACCTACATCAAGTACTATACCACAAAAGAACTATAGCTGCACCCAAGCAGATATAGCTCCATGCCGCTCATTGTTGTGGCTGCTTCTTAGAATCTACGAAATCCAACACAAGGGTACGCTATGAGCAAATGTGCCTACCACGAAATAAAAATTATAACAAGTAAGGTATTAAAAGTATGCAAAAGAAACAATTAGGCAATTCGTCCTCAAAAAGAAATAAATTATAATTATTTTCATTAGATATGAATAACCCAAACTTTATGGACAATATGTGATCTTGATTAGTGTGGGACCTCACATTATGACTCTAAAGAAATAAGAAGGCCTTAGGGTTGTGGTACCTCTGTAGGCATGCGGTGGAGCATAATACATCCTAACTAAGTTCTCAATATGTCCACGTAGCTTCACTTATCAAACTGTAGCTATGATTCCCAAATCAAATTCCAACCCACAAAATCATCGCGAACCATCCAAGTCCATTACCCACATGTAAGAGTTCATGGTGGCATAGGGTACGAGTCAAGGCACCTGTTACTAAAATCATTTGTATCATTGTCGAAATCACCACGATCATCTCAATATTCCTTATACACATGATACTTGCATTTCATTCCCAACTTCATTAAGCACATTTCCTGAAAATTCCCTCTTAATGCTTCCAATCTGAATACCAACCAATACGACTTACATCAGCCAACTCGTGAATGTTAACTTCAAACGAAAAAGCAAAATACTAGGCTACCAACCATGACTACTTGGCTCGCAATTGAAGCATTAGGCTAAAGGCACGCAAGTGCGGAGGCTGAACACCACATAGCGACTCTTCGGTGTGCCAAGTAACATGTCCTCCAACCAACGTAACTGTTTGGATCGTGGTGCCTAAGTTTCTACCCGGGATCCCAAGGGTGCATGCCCAATCCCTTGCAACGCCTATTCCATCTACCCAAACACCATGAAATCTTATCCATTTATTCAGACTTATCCGACAATATATTTGAAAGACTCCTACTCTATGAGAGGTTCTTTGTGCAATGATCGTTGGTAGTGAGCAAATATACGATTCTCTCTCGATCATGGTCAATCTAAATGACATCTCGAATGTCAACTTGGACTTCACCAAGATTAACTTGGGCACAGTCACCATTTTCCAGCGCAGATGGGAAAATCAATGTCCCTGACCATAAAAAATATCAACAGAATTCTCTTAACAGCCAAAATTAAATCTCAACGATGACAAACTCTCAAATAGGCCAATACCTCCAAACAATTAAGCAAGTTTACTCATGAAATCCAATTAAAATAACAAAAAAATTAGAAAATGAAGTATGCCATCAAAATGTCCAATATAAATACAACTTCTTATCAAAATAAATAGATGACATCCATAGTTTAACAAAAGGCATTCGATAGATTTGTCTAATATGTAATGTCTGGGATGTGTAAGATGCAACTAACATCCAAAATAAAAGTTGACATGATTACTCCTTACGGTTGAAAACAGTCTACATGTCTCTGCTATTAGAAAGTCCACACTTCAGAGTATCCATCGAGATTAAGCATCTTACTCCAATTTTTTTGATATTTCTTCACATGTCACACGGTAAACTTTTATTTCTTCAGTATGTGAGGGTGTCCAGCACTTATCCAACTTTCTCTAACTCCTTTACAATGCCATTGAGATATATATGGACTTCATCATACTGGAGGAGGAGGAATCTCTCACGGCAAACTGATATAATTTACCAGCAAACTCTGTCCATCTACGCTTTGTCAAATTTCTTATAGCTTTTACGCCATTCCAACGATTATTTTTTAGTATAAATATTTGCCAGCAAAACATGAGCCTTGTTATGGTCAGGATCCAGTCTTAGGATCTAAGTTGCAGCATATTCCCCAAGTTCCATGTTACCATGAACTCTATATACTCCCAGCAACGATCCCCAAAAAAACCACATTTGGACTGAAAGGTATAGTTTTAATGACATCAGATACTTGGATTAGTGCAGCTAAGTATCCAAACAAATCACAAATATAGAAATCAGGATGTTGGAACACATGCAAACCGAAGAAAGAACCAATGATGTCGAGGAGACTACTACCAGTTCGAAGAGAGAAGAAAATGATATCCATCCAAAATCACACCACGAAAAGTTGTAACTAAGGCTATAATGAGGAAGATATATGTTCGAAAATAGCGTGGAACGAGAAACAAGGAGGATTGTGACATTGTACCTAAAAAAATCACGACCTCGATTTCTGCATCTGTAGAGAATGGCTCATTTGGTGCTCCGATGACGACGAGGACCCGTGCACAAGGGTAACCTCAACCTCCGGTGGTGGCCATCAGATCGTCGATCCGATGCACTCTGACGATCTCCGACGGCGTTCCGAAGAGGGGGAGGGAGGAGGAAGTGCTGTTACTCTTGGGTTAGGACTTTTAGAAAGATGGGGTTGCTTTTATGGGGTCCAACCAGATCCGGATTCTCTTAGATTCGAAATGGATCCGGACCTGATCTCGCTAAAACGGTCATAACTCGGACTTCCAAGCTCAGATTTTAACATTCTTGGACTCGTTGGAAAGGTCTCGACGACCACTATATAATATAATGCTCAATCATATTTTTTGGACACTGGATAAGAGCAGTTTTTACGAACAAGTTCAGGTCTCATTATAAGGGATTTCACAAAAAATACAAAGATTAGGACTCACTCACGAGGTTGATGTGTTCCAACTCATCACATAGAATCTTTTCCCATGTAAGACGACACCATTTCTAGCCAGCCGAATCACACAAAGAGTAGAAGATGCACGAATTTGTCCAAGAGTCGGGATAACTCTAGATGTTCCAGTATACTCCTGAAATTTGTTGGTCGCAGCCACCATGATGAAGAGATAATAAAGAAAACAATCGAGTAACTCTAGATCTTCCAATATACTCCTGAAAGTTGCCAGTCACAGCCACCTTGATGAAGAGCTAATAAATAAAAGACGATCAGTATTCTCCACCTCCTTAGTACAACGCTGGCATGGCTCATCAACACTAAAAAACAATCTGACCCTTCGAGCACCCATCATTAGTAACTCCACCCCCAAAAACCACATGAATACCTTCACCCCATATACCAAATATGATTTAGGGTTGGTGATGAATAGGTGATTTATCATATTTTTATACCTTTTATTGAGCAAATCATGTGTAATTAGTTGCATTTTTCTTGATTTAATGCATAATTTTCATTTCATATTTATTGCATTCAAAATCATCCAAAAGTTTACATATTATTCATTGCAAAAGAAATTAAAAAATATAAAAAATTTCATTATTACTATTATTTTTAAAAAACGAGGGATCCAAGCACATGTTAAAGTATATAATATTTTTATTATTTTTTTCAGGCCTGTCTTAAGAGGTGATGAATCTGTGATTGATCATCACTATTCTCTCTTTTTATCCTCGAAGAATAAGAACTTCATTGCAAATCTTCATTAATTACACATCTTTAGCAATAATCATTCACTTGTAATTAACCCTAATTACTAATTATTGTATATTTATCACTGACATTCTCTTTATTTTCTCTTTTACTAAAAATATCAAAAAAATAGATAAATATTGTATGTATTTATCTTATCTTTAAAAAGAATTTAAAAATAAAAAAATCACAAACCAACTAAAATCAAGTGTTTTTACCTATTCAAAATACTACAAAAAATTATGCTTTGTAGAAATGACCTCTTTTGACTTTTTCTTCAACATGAAACTTGTAGATCTCATCGAGATCTACAACTTTCATGTTTTGACTTTTTGTTAATCCAACCTTCTTTAAATTCTTTTTTATTTTCTGATAATTTCATTGGGCCACATCGCGCTCTCTAAAGCCCCCATGCGGCCCTTTGTCCTTGCGCCACCTGCAGACCACCTCAGCCCTTAGATCACCCCCTGATGGATCTGAGCTGCTCACTTCCGCATCAACAACTATCATTGGATGGCTTAGCATCTAATGACCAATATACCTCCACGTCACCTATACCACCTCCACCGTTGGATGCAACCTACAACTCCATCCCACTGACATTCTCTTTATTTTCTCTTTTACTAAAAATATCAAAAAAATAGATAAATATTGTATGTATTTAAGTTATCTTTAAAAAGAATTTAAAAATAAAAAATCACAAACCAACTAAAATCCAGTGTTTTTACCTATTCAAAATACTACAAAAAATTGTGCTTTGTAGAAATGACCTCTTTTTACTTTTTCTTCAACATGAAACTTGGAGATCTCATCGAAATCTACAACTTTCATGTTTTGACTTTTTGTTAATCCAACCTTCTTCTAATTCTTTTTTATTTTTATTTTATTTTCTTATTTTCTGATAATTTCATTGGGCCACGTGGCGTTCTCTAAAGCCCCCATGCGACCCTTTATCCTTGCGCCACCTGCAGACCACCTCAGCCCTTAGAACACCCCCTGATGGATCTGAGCTGCTCACTTCCGCATCAACAACTATTGTTGGATGGCTTAGCATCTAATGACCAATATACCTCCACGTCACCTATACCACCTCCACTGTTGGATGCAACCTACAACTCCATCCCTAGCATTCAGTAGCGCTCGCATCTCAGCCGTTTGATCAGATCTCCTGATCTAATCTATGCCCTTTGCCAATGCCCATGTCAAATGCCATTGGATCACATGATCCAACGGTGGAGACATCATCTCCTACCTCCACCTTCTTCCTTGTCTGACCGTTTCGCCTCGCCCCGCAACCATCCCCTTTCGTTTTTGGCCGGTGCTCCACGCCATGTCTCCACGACCCAACAGCTTCCACGTAGCCTTAGGATCCATCTCCCTCGTGGACCATCAATGCCATTAACCCTATCCTTCATTCCCTTCCTTATCCGTTACAAGTTGCCGCGACCACCACTGTAACCGCCCTTCGTCACTCTATAAAACCTTCACATCCATCTCCATTCTCCATCGTCCACCACTCCAGTACCTAAGCCCTAGCCCCTCTTAGCCTCCCTATGACAGAAAGAGGTCGGACGAGGGGCCATAATGGTGCCTTCAGGATGATGTCGACCCATGGTGATCTCCGCCGTGTCGTGGCACCTCTGGCGATTGCTGAGCTCGTTGGAGTAGCTGCCCAGCATGTGCGACGACCCGAGGTTCCAATGGAACCTCAACCCAAGCTCCGCTCCACCACTTCCTCCTCCTCGAATCCTCCAGGTACGTGTTCATATTTTTTCTCTTGCTTTCTCCTAATTTTCTGACCACATACGATGCACTCTACTATCGCCTAACCATCTTTCGAGCCCCACAACACCACCAACACCTTCATTGACCCCTCCGCTTGCCCTCTTCCATTCTCAAGAGCCCCGACCATCTCACTCCCCTTCTTCTCTAGTTCATCGGAGAGAAGCCCAGTCTCCCCGCTCCTCTGCCTCTGTTGGACCTCCATTCACCTCGCATGCAATCGCACATCGAGTTTTGGATATTACTAACATATGCATGTCATCCTTCCTTCAATGGACGAAGTTCACAACCCCGCTCTGATCTCGACGTGAATCTCTGGAAATGCTTCACCGCCTCGCACCATCATCCACCGTCGGAGCTTCATCTCACCTCTAGCTCATTCGCGAGGCTCTTTGCCATCTTCCTCAAGTTTCATGCATGCAAATGGAACACAGATGATCATCCGCTTGGTTATCTGAGCCCCATCTTCTCCGCCTTGTGCATGGAGGATGACGACAGTGCAACCACATACATATATCGTTCGATCTTCATATCGAATGACCCAGATGATTCTCCAGACCCTGCTCCAGACCACACAACCCGACAATATCGAGCCTACTCCGAAGTGAGACGCCACTCCACGTGGCCCAAGCCTCCGTTGTCCCCCGAGCCTAGTATGCAGGTAGACTTGGACAATGGGTCGATGACCCACCCATCCCTACCGCCCAACCCGCCCAACCTGTTCATGGGTAGGGATTGGGCAAAAGATTTCAGGAATGGGCTGGCTCGACCCGCTCTTTGGCCCTCCCATCAATTGGGTGGGCTGTGGGCATGTGTCATAAAACCAGGCCCGGCCTGACCCGTACATATAAAAATATATGTTTAAAAACTATATTTTAGATACATTTAATATAATATACTTTAAATTTTTATTTTACATTATCAATATTACATCTTATTTTATAGTTTACATGCAAAGCAACACATATTATGATTACTTGGATTTAGAAAGGTTAGATGATGCTAAAAAACTTAATTATCTCTATAAAATTGATTAAAAAATTAATAAAAAGTACTTTACATTCGACCCATGGGCCGGTCCGGCTTGACCCAGACTTGTGCTGGGCTTGGGCCTTGAAGTATGGCCTGTGGACCGGGCCGAGCCTTGGACAAGTGGTTTTAAAACTCCATCCTGTTCGGCCAGGCCCGACCCAGACTTTGGCTAGGTCTACCTGCTTGCGTTCCATGCACGTGCGAGCTAGGTTATTTGCATAGAGGCTCGCCAGAGTCTTCACATCTGTAAAAATATCCCTCGCATGCGTGTGCTTCTCACATAAGCGTCTAAGCATTTTGTAGAGAAGCCACACTGATTTATGCTAATTACAAATATTCCCTACATGCAAATGAAAAAGTATAGGGAGGCCCCTCCACCTTTTGAAAATTACAAATAGATCCCTCATGGCATATTTGTAATTATCTATCATTTATTTTCATAATTTTTATTGCAATTATGACCTTGCACTATTTATGTCATATCTTTAGCATCTGGACTTCGATTCAATTGATTTTGGTCTCATTTTGTTGCTAGTATAGATAATTTCTCATTTTAACACTTAATTAAATGTGCTAATTTTTGATGATATATAGTGTATTTTGCTCTCTAATTATTTATCATTAATAGATGCATTATTTCATTTTTAATGCTCAATGTGTCACTGAAATCAACCCTAATTTTAATGCTCAATGATTCGGTTGATTAGGGCATATCCATGCATAGCTAATCGCTTGCATTGCATAGCATTATCTTGCATATTCCATCACATTTTAACTGCATAAAAACCGATAAAAATTGCATGCATCATATTACCTTGTCTCTTCATCATTTTATATGCATGATATAACTGCATATCATTCTGTGTCATGCATTGTAATTGCTTATGAATACTGAGGCTTATGGATATAATATATCATTATTTAATTAATAGTTTTTGATGAATAGACGAGGAGGTTCGTGTCCCTCTGTTAGACCTTGGTACACTTACCAAGTAAAATAATTGCCATATATTCAAAGGTGTGGTCTTTGAATGGATCGTTTCAGCGCATGTACTACGACAACTAAAGATTATCAAAGTGGTCAAAATGAGGTTCATCAAATGGCGCCATTGTCGAGGGCATGACTCTTCCTATTTGTTTATTGAATTTTATTGCGTCATTTTTTATGTGATTATTTTCAAAATTTTAGGTCTACATTATGTTCATTTGTGCATCATTTTTTGTTTAAATTTCTTGATATTGTTCCTGAATTTTTCCTTTGTGATAGGGCTCATAAAGATGGAGGACACCAGATCTACATGGAGGCATGGAGTTGGGAGCTCCCACTGTGAGGAGATGTAAAGGAAATTCAGGGTTCAAGGAGTCTAGTCAACAATTTGTTCATGCATCTCTTGTGTAAAAAATGTAATCATTGCATTTCTTACGGTCCTCCTTCGAGGCCTCGCATGTGTAAAAAACACTGCATGTAGCATGTGCAGTCTCACACCAATCCAAGAGAGGCTCCACTTGAGCGTCGATCTAGGGTTAGGCACACAACTCTCCGAGCTTTCCTATTTTTCTATCATTTGTGCTTACTTCGTAGGTTAAGACACACATTAATTCACTAGACATACATAAATCACTTTACTTAGCCAAATTAAATTGAATTCTTTCCCGCTAATAGAAGCATGTTTAGGGTGTGGTTTCTTCGATTTGCATGCACGTAGCATAAAATTTCAATACAGTCTTGCATATGCATGAAGAAACCTCACATTTTCAAACATGCATCACAATTTTATGGAAGCATAAAATTAATTTGCTAGAGGCACTTTAAGTTCTCTTTCTCAAACATGCATCACAATTTTCACGAATGCACTGGCTTTTTCTATCTTCCCCTGATTTATCACATAGGAAATTATTAAAATGGGAATGACCGATTAGATGACGCTTACTTGACTTGAATTAACATTAACTTCAGTGAAAACCTCAAATTAAAATCGGGACTGTAATGCAAGTTGATGAAATAAACTGGAATAAAATTTACTCTTGGTTTATGGGAGAACAACCCCCGTTATTGTACGCAAGATGTTTGATTGCTGAGAGGTGAGGACGTATCCCTAGGATAGTGCCCAAAACCTAGCTGTGAAACGTACGCAATGAACTTGAATTCTAAATGATCACCAATAAAATAGACAAGATAAATGACCAACGCTTGTTGGTCTTCATGTCTGTGTTGGTGAATCAAGGGATATTGCTTACTTGGTTGAGCCTGATTGTCTTCTCTACCCAACCCTCATGTAACCCTAGACGATCTACCCCCCCCCTCCACCCATTCATCTATGTAAATCCATCCCACCCTCTAACCCTAACTGATCTCCACTTCCCCAGCCTGAAATCTACATTCAAATACTCATGCTACTCTTCAACCTAAGTATAAGGGGAACTTTGTATAGTAACTGCTCATTCACAATGGGTCTCTCCATCTTCATTTCATATTCAATATTGAGGATATGTTTAGCCTGAGTATAGGGGGGACCTGAGTCATTCATTTCTCTTCTTATCTTCTTATAATTAGGTTATTTTTAACTTGAGTAGGTGGGGAGGGGGCATCTAAGTCAGTTCTGCTATATCACCTTGTATTTGACCTGAGCTATGGCTTTATATCACTTTGTGCTATGAGTACATAGCAAAAATTAAGTATATGGGGTTATATCCTATATATTGTATATACTTTAGCCATAGCTCATATTTTGAAATTTTTGAAACTTTTTCCGGGGCTAGGTGTTTAAGCCGAAAATCAGGAGGTCGTGTCGAAAGGCGAATCAACAGTCGTTGAGTTGACCTCGCGCGAAATCCGAAATTCAAACAACAATTAACCCACAATAGAAATCAAGCAGTGAAAAGCAGTGTGGAGTTAAAATTTATTATAACTCTACAAAGGATGTGTATAGTGTGCAAGCAGTGTAGAGGTCGAACACAGGGAGTAGACAGGTAGAATGGGGCAAAATTTTCAAAACCGTGAATGTGATAATTTGTCTATTTATGCTATTTTTTGTGGGTTTTTAATTTTCTATTTTTTTATTTCTTTTAATTTTATATATTTTTATATTTTTTATTTTTTAATTTCTGATTTTATTTTTTATATTTTTTATTTTTTTATATTTCCTTTTTCTTTAAGTAGAATATATATACAATATAGGAGAGGAGAGGAATAAGTAATTTATAAAAGTAGGCAAAAAATAAGTAAAATTCAGGGAATAAAATATATTTGGTCTATTTATAATTTTCTAGTGTTTTTGTGTTTTTTCTAGATTTTTCTTAAATTTTTTTGGTATTTTTAAAGTCAAAAATACTGAAAACATTGAATAAAATAAAAGTCTGAAATTGAAATGGATAAATAAAATCAGTAATAAAAATTCTCCAAATTAATTTAAAATAAAAGATAATAAAATCAAGAAAATTAAAAAACAGAAATTGTAATTTTAGGATATTGTTATGAATTTTAATATTTTTATGAAGATTTTTAGAGTTTTTATATTTTACGGGTTTTCTTTTGTATTTTTTAATGATTTTTGGAATGAAGTTAACACAACTAAAATAAGCGAATTATATATTTTTGGGAATTTTTTGAAAAGTTTTTATAATTTTTATGTATTTTCTAATGCAAACAGTAGAGAAAATGCGTGTTTTTGAATTTTTATAAATATTAAAATGCAATAATAATGCAAAACAAAAATATGCATGTACAATGCAACAGGAACTTAGGGTAATTTTTATGGATTTTTTTAGGAATTTAGAGATGCATGAAACAAATAAAAGAAATAAAAAGAAAAATCATTCTTGGCAAGTGTATTATCGTAATTAGCAAAACAACCAAGGGTCTCCTCGCAATATTTCGAGAAATATTCAACTGAATAATAAACCTTATGGACCAAAAACAAAAATTAAAACCCGCGAGGGCCTTCTAGCAAAATCCCCACGATGCACGTGTGTGAACACACGTGCCTGACATGGACAAATATCTAATTCACAAAGATCTAAGGGGATTAAATGCAACAATGCCAGAAATTTATAACTACAAATAAAAGTTCTGGGACTAAGAATAAAAATGCAAAATACCCAGGGTTGCCCTGCAAATTTGCCAAATCTAGCGCACGTGACCTGGTAGGGATCAAATTCGATATTACAAAATGCCGGGGGGCTAGATGTAAATTCTAAAAAAGTTTAAAAAGGCTGTTGAAAGCTTTTATATTAACTATTAAATACAAAAATGCCTTAGGCTATAACTGTAAAATACCCAAAGCAGGGGCTGATCGGACGGCGGGTAGACTTTTACTAACACCACGTGTCGTCCATCCGTCGACCCATACCGCTTTGCGATCGATGGCTGCGATTAAAATGTTGATGCAGATCTGATGGTGCTGGCGGCTCTCGATCCGACGGCTGCTGCGCTTCTCCAAGATCCGACCCTCATCCTACGTTGGCTGAGGTAGGATGAAGAACCGGGAAGAACTCTACTGCGGTGAAGTTCCTCCGGCCAAATCGCGTCACCTCGCCAGGTTATGATGCTAAAAAATGGCCGAATCTCCTGTTGCGGTAGTCCTCTGGCGACCACTGAGACAAAAGAGGCCGGCGACACCTGGAGTTCTCTTGTGGCTGTGAGTCGAGGAGGGCATCCCAGGGCCTCCGACGAGATACAAAATCACCACCAGGCAGGTCTATCACTCCAGCTACATGCAAAAGTCGTTAAGGAGGGTGAGGGAAAAGTGCCTCGCCCCTCCTGGGTGTGGATGGAGGCGGAAGGTGGCACAAAGGGGGCTCGTCGGAGCAAGCTCCAGTGAGGTGGTGGCGGAGATGATTGAACGGGTGTGCGTCAAAAACAAAAGTGTGGATCTACTTCTAAAACTAAGGAGAATAACAAAAACGTAAAGAAAAAAGCGAGAAAAACAAGCTCGAATGACCAATGACCTTGAACCAGTACCTCGACGGCCGTTGGCCGGAGATAAAATGGAGCCGCTCCTCGGCCACACGAGGCGCTCCCAGGTTGGTTGGAGGATGCCCTGTCACGACGTCCGGTCCAGAGCGTAAGAAGAGAGTCCAAACTAGGTCAAAGGAGAGTTCAAAACTCAATGGAAGCGAAGAGGAGTTTTTGAAGGAGTGGTCGACGTGGCTCCAAGATCGAGAGAGATTGGTCGAATCGGTGGCCCAATGGCCAAGAAATGATACTGGTGTGTAAGTACAAGGGTTAAGGAGCAAAAATAAAGAAGAGGCCGACGTGAGAAGATGCAAGTCTCGGCCTCTAAAAATGGACGAAAACCAAGAAAAACCTCGTCTGACAGAGCTACAGGAGTGGGTCAGAGAGTTGACCCGCCGATCAACTCTCCAGAACCCCTGGTTGGTCCACGTGGACCAACCAAGAAAAATCCTGGAAAAAGATTTGAAAAATCATTTAAAAATAGAAACAAATTTATTATTATTTTATTAAATAAAAAATGTTTATTATTTTTTGAATTATTTTATGATGATTTTTATTTATTTTTTCAAGGTATTAATTTACAAGTTATCTTTTATAGCTTATATAGGTATATTCTTCTATATATTTTAATATTTTTTTATTTTGTATATTTAATTTATTTATTTTTGTTTATTATTTTATCAATTTATAAAATATTCTTATACACTTAAATATATTTTTATTTTATTTTTCTGAAGTGTTTTGTACACTTAATAAAATATACGTATATTCTATGTAGGTATATTTATAGGTATTGTACCTAAGTATTTTATACATGTATTTATTTTTGTCTTTTCTTTAGTGTTTTATTCTAATTTTAATATACATATATATTATAAATAATATTTACAAAATTATAAAAATATAAAATTACGAAAATAATGAATAAATAATAAATTGAATATTTTAATCTGTATAAGTATACAATAGGGGCCCAAAACTCAACTTTCAAACCGTAGCTCCGCAAAATGCGTAACCACCTTCATTAAATAGATTATTTAAAATTATATACAATTAAAGGTGATTTTGATGCGTTTAGAGTTTTTATTTGGGAGATACATGTCTGGGAAGTTGGGATTCTGGAATTTTATTCAGACCATAACTTTTTATCTGTGCATTATTTTTTTATTGAAATTAATTTTTTATTTTTCTATATTTAATTTTCTACAACTTTCATGTACAAAGTTTCTTTATTTGAAGTATAAAAAGTGGAACTAAAAATAGGTCCCAAATGAATAAAGAATGAATTAAATAAAAGGGATTTTTTTGGATTCTGGCCCTTATCTCCCCCTACTTTATTCTTTGTCGACCTATTCATGTAGATGCCTAGGTCTCGGGGTTTCGGGTCATAAAATATTTGCAATATTTTATTCATTTCATTTTCTTTTCTTTATTCCGTAATTTTGGCTTTAAAAACTGTATTTTATATACATTTTATACAGTATTGTGATGAATCCACATTTTATCATCTTTATTCTATCATTTTGGCCTCAAAAACCCTAGCAAATGCCTGTAAATACCCTTAAATACATCATATTAGCATTCATGCATGTGCATATAAATAGTGCATAAATTATTGTAATTAAAGCCAAAATTATAGAATAAATAAAAGAAAAGAAAAAGAATAAAATATTGTAAATATTTTATCACCCAAAACCCCGAGACCTAGGCATCTTGATGAATAGGTCGACCAGGAATAAAGTAGGGGGAGATAAGGGCCAAATACAATACTTTTTAATTCATTCTTTATTCATTTTGGGATCTATTTTTGGTTCCACTTTTTATACATCAAATAAAGAAACTTTGTACATGAAAGTTGTAGATAATTTTATATAGAAAATACAAAATTGATTTCACTGAAAAATAACACACAGATAAAAAGTTATGGTCTGAATAAAAATCCAGAATCCCAACTTATCAGACACGTATCTCACAGATGAAAACTCCAAATGCAGCAAACTCACCTTTAATTGTATATAGAATAAAATAAGCTATTTAATGGCAGTGTGTTTCGCATTTGGCGGAGCTACGATTTGAAAGTTGAGTTTTGGACCCCTATTATACACTTGTACAGATTAAAATATTCCTTTTATAATTTATTCATTATTTTTGTAATTTTATAATTTTGTAAATATTATTTATAGTAATTATGTATATTAAAATCAGAATAAAAATGTAAATAAAATGCAAAATGAAAATACTTGTAAATAAAATACATAGGTTCACTACCTATATTTATACCTATACATTTTATGCTTTTATTTTATTTAATATACTAAACACATCAGAAAAATAAAATCAAAAATATATTTTTGTGTATAAAAGTATTATATGATTTTATAAAATAATAAATAAAAATAATAAAATAAAAATGCACAAAATAAAAATAAAAGTAATAAAATACATAGGTTTATGTACCTATATAGGGCTAAAAAGGCAACTTGTAAAAATATATCTCCTAAAAATAATTAAAAATAAGAATAAAATACTACATAAAATAATAAATATTTTTTATAACATAAAATTAATAAAATCATTTTCGATTTTTAATTGAATTTTTAAATCTTTTTTAGGACCTTTTTCTTGGTTGGTCCACGTGGACCAACCAGGGGGCAGTCGCAGTTGACCTCGGTCAACTGTCTGCCCTAGGTCCTTTAGGCTGTCAGAAACCTCATTTTCGCTCCGCCTTTGCAGATTTTTCGAGGTTTTGTCTTTCATCCTTTGAGGTTGATTCCTTCTGCAAATATATTCCTCGTTTATCCCTCATACTCGCCCAGATGTTTACCTAGGCTGTTGTGCATCGATTCAACCACTACACCTCGGTCTTCCCCCATGTCCGTCAACCCTACTTAAGCGAAGTTTGAATTTCGATTCAAATTCGAACCGCAAATCATCCAGTTTTGACCCCCCTTGGACTCGCTAGAGTATCTTGGAGGTGACAACTCCAAGTCTCCTTCTTCAAGGCGGCAGATTGACACGACCTGGGCTTGTTCCAACCCCACCTCCAGTGTCCTTCCCGTCGAGGTACATCAACCTCGGGTACCCCCCTTGAGGTGTTTCTTCGCTGCATTTTCGTTTTAGTTTCATACCTGGTAGTCTTAGGCTCATTTAGGTCCCCGTTTCGCGTCCAACCATCCAATGATTCGCCAAATCGATTCCCTCATCGGAGCTTGCTCCGGCCGAGCACCGACACCGCCATTCACTCCTTCTTGAGAGCCACAGGATGTCGAGGCATTTTGCTCTCGACCTTTTTAACACTTCCTGCAGGTCCAAGAGCCACATTGTGCATCTGGAGGCGATTTTGAAGGCCGACCGAGGTTCCTGGAGCCCCATTGCTCCGCCGAACTCGCGCAGCCTCTCCAAGCTTCGTCAGAGAGTTTTGCTACCCCCAGCATCTTGAGGAGGACCAAAGGATCCTGCTAGGCCATTTTGCTGTCCGAGAGAGTGCCAGAAGACGGAGAAGGAGATCGGGGAAGCTCGCGCGCGGCAAGTTCTTCCCTGTTCTTCATCACCGTCTCCTAGCCGTCACATCATCGGCCCTGCCCAGGAGCTACAACCTTCGTCGGATTAAAGCTCCTACGGCCGTTCGATCAACCTTGGACGTTCTAATCTTGGCCGTGGATGACGAACAGGTATCAGCGCACCCAGGCTTGACACATGGATAAGTGGATCCATCCGCGCCGTCCATCCGCGCCTTTGCGAGGGAATTTGGCAAGTATACCCCCCACACTTTTTTAATTTTCTTTTAATCCATAAACTTTAATTAGTAGTTTATAACTTTTGTAAAATTTACAAGTAGGCCCTCGAACTTGTTATATTTGCACGTAGGTCCTCTGCCACGTCACCTCACGTAACCTGTTCACGTGAGGTGTGGGATTTTTGCAGAGAGGCCCTCGGCCTTTTGTGGATTTCATTCCAGTCCCAAAATTTGAACGTTAAGTGTTAAACTTTTGGATTATTTGCAACTAGGACCATAGACTTTTGGATATTGCATCTAGGTCCTTCCCGGGCGCGTGCTAGTCACGCGCTCTGGTGGACATTTTGTAAGGATACCCCTACAGGTCCTCTATTTTGTAATTGGTCCAGAAACTATTTTATTCAGTATAATATTTTGTGGAAAATTTGCATGTTTGCCCCTGGATGTTTTGATATTTGCACTTATACCCCTGCCAGGCTGAATATTTTTGTGTGCTTGCTCCATTTATTTCATGCATCATCTTAACTTGAAAAATTCTACAAAAATTTGTTTAGGCTCCTGTTAACTTGCTCTTGTATGTCATATTTTTAGTTTTTTTATTGCATTTTTGCATTTATTAAAAATAAAAAACATGCATTTTAGCTACTGTCTAGCTTAGAAAATATAAAAAATATTAAAACACCTAAAAAAATTCCAAAGCAATTCCATACTTTCTATTTTATCCCACTTTACTGTCAGTCCAAAAATCACTAAAAATTGCAAAAGAAAAACCTTAAAAATTTGAAAATACCTTAAAACTCCAAAAAAATCTATAAAATCGTAGAAAAATCAGAAAAATACAAATTCAAGTCTTTAGATTCCACATTTTATTATCTTTATTTTAAAATTAGTTTGGAAAATTTTTGTTGCTGATTGATATTTTTCATTCCTATTTTACTCACAGCTAGTAGCTTATTCCCTGTTTTCCTTTATTTTGCTTTTATAAATTTCAAAAACATTCTGAAAAATACCCAAAAATCACAAAAACAGTAAAAATTTATAAAAAGACAAAAAATATTTTATTTATGAATTTTTGAGCATTTTAGTATATTTTTATAAATATTTTATCACTCCTTTTATTACATTATTTATATATTCCAATATTGAAAAAGAAAAAATATAAAATATAAAAGAAAATATAAAATCAGAAAGTTAAAAATCAAAATACAAAATTAAAAATTAAATAAAAAAATTTAAAAATTAAAAACCCACAAAAATACTTGCATTGTATAGTGTTGGCAATACTTCACTTTCACACACACACACACACACACACACACACACACCTGTTTGATCTACCCTACCTTGCTCCCTGTGTTCGAACTCTCTGCATACTTGCTCTATACACCATTTATGTAGAATTAAAATAAATTTTAACTTCGCATTTATTTCTTATTGCTTGATCTACAGTGTGGGTTAATTGTTGACTAAATCCAGATTTTGAGTGGTCAACATTTCGACTGTGTTCCTGGTAACACGCTAATTCCACGAGGGTCACTATAATATATACCTGGTGTCGCTGAGGCGACCGCTCGCAGAACAACTATGTTGATCACCAATTAACCCACAATAAAAGAATGAATAGATTAAGTCCCAAAAATGTGAATTAATATTTATTACTCTACCACAAAATGTACAGTGACTAAGTAGAGGTCGAACCACAGAGAGCAATACAAAATGCAATAGCCTATGATATGCATGTATCACAGAGTCATCCTTGTGTGAAGCCTATTTTTGTGGGTTTTTATCTTTTTATTATTTTTTTCTTTTTTTCTTCTTTTTTTAATTTTAATAATATAGTTATATAATATATATATATATTATAGACTATAAATATATAAAGGTATATATATATCCCTAGAGGATAGGTATATAGCATATAATACATACAATATATATATATGTATATAAATAATATTATTATTTCTCTCTCTCTCTCTTTTGTCTGTTTTAGAATGTCATATATTAATAGATATAGGTATATAGATATGCATTATTTATTTATTTATTTTTCCCTCTTTTTTATAGGGGAATATATATAGAAGGGGGAGATATACTAGTTATAAAAATATACAAAAATGGTCAAAAATTCAGAAATAAAGTCTTGTTGGTATTTTCAGATTTTCTACTATTTTTGTGGTTTTTGGGCATTTTTCAAAATATTTTTAGTATTTTTAAATAGCAAAATAAGGGAAAACAGTGAAATAGGTACTGGCTGTAAGTAAAATAGGAATTGAAAACAACAAACAGCCACAAAATATTTCCACACTATTTTTCAAATAAAGATAAGAAAATATAGGAGAAACTAGGAGAAACAAGAACTGAGTTTATATTTTTCTGAGTTTTCTTTGATTATATATATATTTTTTTGAAATTTTTATGTATTTTTGAATTTTTAAGGTTTTTCTTTTGAGATTTTTAAGGATTTTTGGAGTGACATCAAAATAGGTCAAAATACACACTAGGAATTGTTTTTGGGATTTTTCGAGGTCTTTTAATATTTTTTTGGTATTTTGTAAGCTAGATAGTAAATAAAATGCATGTTTTTGATTTTTAATAAATGCAAGAATGCAACCAAATTAAAAACTAAAATTATGGCTGCAAGAGCAAGCTAACAGGAGATTATATCCATTTTTGCAAAATTTTCCAAGATAATATGAGGCATCAAATAAATGGACAAAGCATACAAAAATATATGGCCTGGCAGGGGTATTTTTGCAATTAAAATATTTCTAAGGGGCATCCATGCAAAAATTACAACAGAGATAAACATTTACTTTTATTTTCAGGGCCATTTTACAATTAATAAAACCCGCCAGGGTTTAAGTGCAAAAATCACGCGCCTCACGTGGGACTGCACGTGAGGCGCGGAGGGACCAATATGCAAATCTAAAAACTCCAGGGGGCGTACTGCAAACTATACAATTTATTTACAATGTGGTATTTTATTTTTGGAAATAAACTATAAATACAAAAAAATGGGGGGATAGGTCTGAAATTTACCCCCAAAGGTGCGCGATCAACGGCGATGGGCGCGCCACTTATCCACGTGTCGAGCCCTCGAAGCCCGATACCCCTTCGACGATCTGCGGCCGAGATTGCATCTGAAGTCTGATCGCACGACCGAGGCATCTGCTACATGGACGGCCCTGATTAGATCTGGGGCCGTCCCCTTCATCCGACGGTGACTGCTCGTCACGAAGAACAGGGAAGAACAACTGGCTTCCCTGGCTTCGATCGTTGATTTCTCCGCCTCCAGACGCTCCAGGTCGCTGACGATGGGTTCCAGACGTCCGGTAAGGTGGCGCGCACCGTCCGATGTGCTCCAGAAGGTCCAGGACTCCCTAGATCGATTGAACGAGCTCGGAAGATGGAAGGGGATCCTGGAACCTCGCAGGGGGTTGAATCGAGTCCCAGGGGACTCCGTTCAGCTTCAGATCTGCACCAACAAAATGAGGGGTTCGAGGGGGTCTTCCTCGACCATGGGTTAAGGTTAAAGGGATAAGGAATGACCGGGGTTGGCGAGGTCCGGCGAAGCGGAGGAGATGGACCTTGATTCGCAGAGCTGGAGAAGCTCTGGATGATCTGATGCGTGGGTTAGACGTAGAACGCGTAGCGAAATGAAATGAGATGCAGCGGGGGGTTGGATCGTGCGTGGATCAGAGTAGAGAGGTTCGCCAGAGATGAACTCCGGCGAACTTCGATCTGGGTCTAATCGAGCATCAAAGGTCCTACTAATTACTCTAAAGGCTAGATTACAAATTAAAAACTAAAACTAAGCTACAAAATGGGACAAAACAACTCTTATACCTGGTGGTCGACCAGGGAGCAGGACCTCCGGCGAGCGATGGCTGTGGGCACTTCCTTCGACTCCTCCGACAGTCTGAGACTGCCAAGAGCACCCCCCTGTCACGAGGATTCTCCGAGGGCTGGAATTGAGGGTGGAAAGCGACCGAAGGGAGACCAAAATGGGAGAGGAGGTCGAAGGATTTATTTATAGACATGCGTATGGACCCTTATTGACCGGGGCACCACGAAAAATCGGCAGGTTAGAGGGCCGATCTGGGTTGGTGGCGGTGATGTACAATGATCGGAGATCATTTTGTCAGAAGACATCGACGGCCAATGATGGACGAGTCGAGCGGGAAAAAGGGAGGAAAACCGGGGACTTGATGGTTCTGACGGGAGTCAGAGGCGCAGTGGGGAGTTGACCAGAGGTCAACAGTCCCTGGCCTCTGATTGGCCCACGTCAGACCGATCTTGACCCGTTTATTACACGTAGCAAATGAATTAATTAGAATTTATTTATAAAGCAAAAAATGTTTATTAATTAATGTAGTATTTATTTACGATTTTTATTTATTTTTTTGAAGTGTTTTATTATGGGTTTGTTTTAATAATGTATTTATAAGTATGTTTTTATGTATTTATTTTTATTTTGTTTTTTTATTTTATTATTTTATTTTATTATTTTATAAATTTATAACTTGTTTTTATGAGTATAAATATATTTTTATTTAATTTTTATAAATTTATTTATATTTTTAAATAAATAGCTATATGTATATGTAATTATACGTATAGGTATTTTACCTATATATTATGTATACTTTATTTATTTTATTGTATTTTCTTGGTTTTTTTATTTTTGATTTGTATTTTTATTATATTATGTAATATTTACATTATTATAAGAATATAAAAGAAGAAAATAATTAAAGAATGTTTTCCCCCTTTTTTTATGTACATACTTGATCATAGGTATTTTGCCTATTAACTTGCATAGGCTTATTTTATTTTATTAATCCTTTTTAGTTTTATTCTAATTTCAGTATATACATGTATTATATACATTATTTACAGAATTCTAAAAACTATAAGTTGATAGAAATAATAAACAAGGAATATATTGAATATTTTAATCAGGCAGGCTGCACAATGGGGGTCAAAAACCTAACTTTTGCAGATGGACTCCAAAAATTATGAAACCAATTTTATTAAATAGTTCTTGTAAAGCTATATACAATTAAAGGTGAGTTTGGGTGATTGGAGTTTTTATTTGCAAGATATGGGTCTGTGAAGTTGAGATTTTGGCTTTTTATTCTGTGTATAAAATGTACACTGAGTATTATTTTTACGCAAACTCAATTTTGTGTTTTTATTTACATTATTATCTACAACTGTCATGGACAAAGTTTCTTTATTTAATGAATAAATAATTATGTACAAAATAGGTGTCAAAAATGCATAAATGAACATATGAATAAATGAGGTATTTATTGTACACTGACCCTTATCTCCCCCTACTTTATTCCTTGTCGACCAATTCCATGCTGGCGTTGGTCTCGGGGTTTTGGGTCATAAAATATCTACAATATTTTATTCCTTTTTCTTTTCTTCTCTTTATTCTATAATTTTGGCATTAAAAACCTTATTTAATGTGTAATTAATACAATGAATCATGAATACTATTATGTATACTTTGATGCTATTTACATGCATTTGCTGGGGTTTTTGAGGCCAAAATGATAGAATAAAGGTGATGAAATGGAGATTCATCACCCCCTATACTTGCCTTTGCTAGTCCCTAGCAAACACTTATGCAATAAGTACAAAAAGAAAAGAAAAAGGAGAATTAAAGAAGGATGGAGTGAATAGGGGTGCTTTCAGTGCAATGCATGTATTTATAAAATTTGAATTTGGAGCTCCTGTCAGACCTTGGGTGTAAATGTGTGTGGAACCTAGTCGGGAACCAGCTCTAAAATACAACAGCCTTCGATAGTCACAAAACTCGGTTCAACCCACCTCAATAGCCTGGTCAGAAATGGTCTACATCATACGCAAACCCTTATAACTATGAAGCTGACTTGTACGGTGTAAGTGATGGTGGCTCTCCCCAACTGAAATGACAAAGGAACTGACTTCTCCAGAATGACAACCCAATGATTCCCCAATCCAACAGCTCTTTCCTCGAGGAGCAGGGTATTCCCTTCTAAGTTCAAGTGACAACCAGCTCAAGAGGAGGAGGTGAAGAGAAGAATGGACGGTAGCCAGTGTAGCTACCTATCCTGGGATGCAAGACCAGTGTAGTCAAGTCATCCAGCTGCAGGCTCACATATTTGACTTTGGAGCTCAAGCTTGCTTATTGGCTTTACAACATATATACATACTTTGCAGGCATTTTTTTTCCAACATACTATTCACAACAGCATTTACATAAGGAGTTTTTCCTCTTGAGCCAGTAGACTATCCCTCTTTTGAAGCTTTATCGCAACCCACAATCTCCTGTCTTTAGACCTCATGGCTATTGGACCAGGTTGGGGTGCACTTCCCTCCCTAGACGAGGATGAATGTTTCCACCCGTGTGCGTCTCAGACTGGCAAATCCAACCCCCTCACCACTCCAACTGAGTTGAGCCAAGTGAAGGGTGCAAGTGTCCAAGTTAGGTCACGGCCGGCAAGAGTCGTACGTGTGTCTCGAAAAGTTCTAGTTAGTCCACTGAGGTGACTTGAACCCAGCCCTGATTTCTCAAAGAATTAAGTCTGTATAGACCTGAAGTACCTTAGACCTAGTTCCCATAAGGTTCCAGTGCAGTTAGGTGCGGTAAGGTCTAACCAAGCTCCAATTTGAGACTTTATTGGACTGATTCAATCATCAAGCTCACTCAAAAAGAATATGAATGGTATGCTTATGCTATGCACAATGAATGATGCAATTTTTCACAAAAAATTTAAAAGAATCAAAGAAATTTTTGCAAATTAACTTGATACATACAAAAAGGTACATACAATTATTTACACGGGTAGGCCGCTTTATTTACAAAATGTCTGGCTTTATAAAGACTTTACAGGTTTTAATGAAGTATTTTATTTAGGTTGTTCAGAAAGAATTTTATGTGTTTTATTTACCAGTTACAAGTATTGTAGTAATGCTTTTATTTCTCAGATCTAGTTTGAAATTAATTTTTGCAAACTGTAGTACACGATAATTTTTGCAATCATTTACACACATTTGAAAACTATTTTTGCAAAGATTTTTCACACTATATATACATTTTTCACAGTAGTTTTGACAAACATTTTTCAAAACATTTGCACATATGTTTTTCAAATCCTTTCTTTCACACAAAGAAAAATTTTTGCAAACAAAACAGTTTCACACAGGTTGAAAACATTTCACAGCAAATTTTTCAAAACTGGTCACACAATTTTTCAAATCATACTGTATAGGTATCTGATTTATTAATCAATATATACAAAAGAAGAAAAACTGTATTTGTTATACAATATGGTTTTTAAAAGTTTTTATTTGTGATTATTCCTTATTTACGAATGAGAGATTTTTGTGCAGACTCCTCAGACTTATTCGAGAATCCTTTTCAAAAGATTTTTGAGAACTCTAGTCCAAAATAATTTTGCAAACATGTACACTTATTTGAAAATGATTTTACAAAGGTTTTACACAGCATAGATAGTTTTTTCAACATAATTTTGACAATCAAATTTTTACAATCATTTGCACACTAGTTTTCACACATTTTAATTTCACTCAAAGAAAATAAATTTACACACAAAACTAATTTTCTCAAAGGTTGAATACTTGTACACACTATTTTCAAACAATTCTCACAAGGTTTTTCAAAGAAAATTTTCTTTCTCAAAACACTTTTCCTGACTTAATAATCAGTACAAGTACAAAGATCCTGAGGAGCTCACAATCATATTTTATTATTATAGGACTACTTTTTACATTATATTTTATATTGAGGTGATATTTTATTTTTCAGTATGAGTTATGGCTTATAGTATATACATGGTATATGCGACCCCCCTATACTTAGCTTGAGCTATGTCCTCATAGATCGAAAAGAAAAGAAAAGACATAACTCGTACTGAGTATAGACAGATCTAAAGAATAAATATGAATTAAATGAATGAATGAGAAGTTGACCGTCCCCCCATACTTAGGATCAAGTAATCCTAAGTATAGCAGACTGTACAAGAAGCAGGGAGGGTCAAGAGTTGGAATACACAGATCGTACTCAGATAGTCTCCCCCTATACTTAGGGTAAGATACTCCTAAGTATAGACAAGAAGAGGAGACAATGGAGAGGATCGGAATGAAATGAAAAACTCGGGGTGCACATCCCCCCTATACTTAGGACAAAGTACGTCCTAAGTATAGAAAACTGTCTACAAGGGCGGCACCTTTTAGGTACAAAAAGAAGCTGGAAAAGGAAAAGAAGAAAAGAAGAAAAGAAGAAAAGAAGAAAATCAGATAAACAGTTCTTGGAGTACATTGTCTGAATCTTCTGATGCTGGAGCGTTTGTGGAAATGTCTTCGTGTTGCACCAGCTGAATGGAGTCAACAACGGCCAAAAATGCATCTGGTTCTAGGTAAGGCTTCAGGAGTTGGCCGTTGACGACGAAGGGCTGTGCGTCAGGGGACAATTCTGATATGGCAATACTTCTGTTGTCACGCACTTCACAAACTCGAAATGGCCCTGTCCACTTACTCTTTAATTTACCCGTGAATATCCGCAACTTTGCATCAAATAACCACACCTTCTGTCCAACGTCAAAGGTCTTTCGTCTGATGTGCCGGTCATGCCAGCGTTTCACCTTCTCCTTGTACATCAATGTATTATCGTATGCATAATCTCGGAATTCCAAGAGCCTGTTCAGATCATCTTTTCTCTTCTGACCACTTTTGCGTGAGTCCAAATTACAACTGTTGATTGCCCATAAAGATTTGTGAATTATCTCCACGGGCAGATGGCATGGTTTTCCATATACAAGACGATAGGGCGACATACCCAAGGGAGACTTGTAGGCGGTTCGCTAAGCCCATAGGACCGAGTCCAAGAGTTGAGACCAATCCTTTCTGTTTGGCCTAACAAGTTTCTGCAGGATAGTCTTGACTTCTCTGTTTGATAGCTCTGCCATGCCATTGGTCTGAGGATGGTAAGGAGACGCGACATGATGATCGATGTCGTACTCCTTCGTTAACTTCTTGACCTCTTTGTTAATGAAGTGGCTACCCCCTTCTGATATAAGAATTTTTGGTATCCCGAACCATGAAATGATGTTCTTCTTCAGGAACTGGTATACTGTTCGGCTGTCGGCGGCTCGAGCAGGGATAGCTTCAACCCAATGACTCACGTAATCGACGACAAGAAGGATGTGCTCGAAACCTTGACTGTTAGGGAAAGGTCCCATGAAGTCAATGCCCCATGCATCGAAAACGTCTGCTATCTGAATGATTTTCAGGGGCATTGAATCTTTGGAAGTGAGTGTACCTTTCAATCTCTGACAGTCGATACATCTTTTGACAAACTCTGCAGCATCCTTGAATAAAGTGGGCCACCAGAAGCCACACTGAAGTACTTTGGCTGCCGTACGATCTCCAGAGTGATGTCCACCAGATTCAAGCGAGTGACAATGCTCGAGGACACTAGATTGCTCCGTCTGAGGGATGCACCTGCGCCAAATGCAATCCTCTCTTTCTCTGAATAAAAGAGGATCCTCCCATTGGTAGAAACGGATGGTCGACATGAATTTGTTCTTTTGATTTTTTGTCCGATCCGATGGTGTTACCCCAGAGGCGAGGTAATTGACTATGTCAGCATACTAAGGAAGAGAATCTACTGCTAAGATGGCTTCGTCAGGAAAGGTTTATGTAATAGGTGCATTGTTCAGAGGAGGCTCATGCTGTTCAATTCTGGAGAGATGGTCTGCTACCACATTCTGAACTCCAGGCTTGTCCTTAATTTCCAAATCGAATTCCTGGAGGAGAAGGATCCAACGAATCAGTCTTGGCTTGGCATCCTTCTTCTGCTGTAGGTACCGGATAGCAGAGTGGTCTGTAAAAATTGTGACTTTTGATCCCAACAAATAGGATCTGAACTTCTCGAGGGCGAAAACCACAGCCAGCAATTCTTTCTCTGCCACTGTATAATTTCTCTGTGCTTCATCTAATGTTCTGCTGGCATAGTGAATGTCATAGGGCGCTTTGTCTTTTCTTTACCCAAGATTAGCCCCGACCGCAAAATCTGACGCATCGGTCATTATCTCAAAAGGAAGAGTCCAGTCTGGTGGCTGTAAGATTGGAGCCTGAGTGATAAGCTCCTTCAACTGATTGAAAGAAAGGAGAACCGGTTGATCAACAATGAACTCAGTCTCCTTGCACAAAAGTTCTGTTAAAGGTCGGGCAATGCGACTGAAATCTTTGATGAATCGCCTGTAGAATCCCACATGCCCCAGGAATGACCTCACATTCTTCACTGTCTGAGGTGGCTGGAGATTTAAAATAACATCCACCTTCGCCGGGTCGACTTCCATGCCACGTTTGGAAACGACGTGACCCAGCACAATTCCTTCAGTGACCATAAAGTGGCTCTTCTCCCATGAAAGCACTAGATTGACTTCTCGGTACTTCTGAAGCACTCTGTCTAGGTGCTCAAGACAAGAATTGAAACTATCACCATAGACAGAGAAGTCATCCATGAACACCTCGAGAAAACTGCCTACCATCTCGGCGAAGACTACTAACATGCATCTTTGGAAAGTTGCAGGTGCATTACATAATCCAAAGGGCATTCTCTTGAAGGCGTAGGTGCCGAACGGGCAAGTGAAGGTAGTCTTCTCTTGATCTTCAGGCGCGATTGCCACTTGGTTGTACCCAGAGTACCCATCCAGAAAGCAGAAGAACTCCTTTCATGCTAGTCTTTCTAGAACTTGATCAATGAATGGCAAAGGGAAGTGGTCCTTCTTCATTAGCTGCATTGAGACGATGGTAGTCAACACACACCCGCCAGGATGTTGGTACCCGAGTTGAAATTTCCTCTCCTTTGTCATTTGTAACCACGGTAAGCCCTGATTTCTTGGGAACTACATGCAGCGGGCTTACCCATTTTGAGTCAGAGATGGGATAGATGAAGCCTGCATCACACCATTTCGTTATCTCCTTCATGACGACGTCCCGAAGGTTAGGGTTCAGCCTTCTTTGGAATTCGCGGGACGGCTTAGCATCTTCTTCTAGATAGATATGGTGTGAACACAAAGCTGGATTTATCCCTCGGAGATATGATACGCTCCAACCAAGTGCCTTGCGATTCTTTTCTAGAACCTCAAGAAGACGAGATTCCTGATCCGGATTCAGCCTGCTACTGATGATGGCCGGATACATTTCTTCTTCACCCGTAAGGAAAGCATACTTCAGGCCTGCCGGAAGTGGCTTGAGTTCTGGTTTTGACCTGTCCACTTTATCTGTCACTTCAGATACTATGCTGGTGGTGGGATGTGCTTCTTTGAAGCTGCTACCATCCTCATCATCTTGTTGAGATCCCAGTGATGTGCCGAACGGTTCTGCGCTAAGCTGATCATGTTCGGTCTGGAGTGACTGCTCAAGTAGATGCGCCTGCATCTGAGAATCTGTCTCCCAAGAATCGTCGGAGTATAAGCTAACTGCGCTTTCCAAGTCCTCCTCAAGAGTGAGGATTTCTCGGGTCCATGGATCGTCCAATGACAAGGATGAGTCTCTGATCTCCGCAATAAAGTCACAGTCTGCTTCACAATCTTCCTGGCTCTCATCAGTCGTGGCATTGGGTTCTTTGTTCATGTTTATCGTGATTTGCTGGGTGTTCGAGCTGAAAGTAATCTTACCCGACCCGTAATCAACCACGACACCTGAAGTACGGAGGAATGGTCTGCCAAGGATGATAGGGGTCTGGAGCAGGGGTGCAGGCGAGTCCATATCAAGGACTACAAAATCAGCTGGGAATTTCATTTCCTGCACTTTAACTACCACGTCTTCCAAAAGACCTCGGGGCCGCTTGACGGATCGGTCAGCGAACTGAAGGATCGTGCGTGTATGCTTGAGCGGACCTAGCCCGAATTCTTGCATTATGGATGAGGGCAGAAGGTTGATGGAAGACCCACTGTCAAGGAGAGTGTGTTTGAAGACCTGGTCAAAAATCTCACAACTGATCAGAGGTGCTCCTGTGTCTTGCTTTTTCTGTGGGAGGTTACTGATAGCTGCTACCGTGGCCAAGGTGAGGACATGCTTCTCAACTTGCTGGCGTCTGTTCTTTCTTGATGGACGACGCTTACTGGTACATACCTTCTTTAGTCCTTTCTTCACGGCTGGCATGTACTCCACGACCTTTCGTAAGGGAATCTCAACAATCAAATTGTCAATTAGTTCCACAACTCCTGGATCAGACAATGCACTTTTTCGTTTTGCAATTTTTTTGGATTTTTCTATTGCATGAGGAAAAGGGATATGTACATTACTGGAAGGAAAATTAGAGTTCTTATTTACATCAAAATCATCGCCCATCGAATATTGTACATCCAGACTACAAAAAGGAGTACAAGCTGTGTCTTGGCATACTGGTGCTGCGGGGCGAGCAAAAAGTGTAGCGTCTGTTGCGTCGGCTGGCGAGGGATCGACTGCTACTGGCGGCTCCTCCAATGCTGGCGTGGCTTTGCTTCGGTTGCAATCTTCTTTTTGTTATTTTTGATTTTGCTGATTTTTTTTGTGTTTTCTGCTGAGGCTGCTGGTGACACGGCACGACGGCTGGACTGGCTTCTCCTTCTTCTTCCTCCTCACCTGCCCCTAGAGCTGGCACGACTGATGCGGAAGATGACGATCCACCTGTTTCTTTATTCACCCCACTTGTGGTAGCCGGAGGAGGCAAGGCCCTATCGCTCCTGAGAGTAACAACATTAGAATCAATAGTAATATCATTATCAGACATGGACTGGACATCACATTCTACCTGCTCTTTCTTCTTGAAATTGTTGGGGTTGGCTTCGACCTGAGCCGGAATGGTAGTTCTGGTGGCAGTCAGGTCATCAAGCCGCTTGGTCATTTCCGCTAGCCGTTTGACAAGCTGGGCCAGACAATCCATGGTGAGGTTCGCAGGGGGTACTTCTGAAGGTTCAGCGTGCAGACCACGCTGTTGTTGGTTGGATGGGTGTGGAGGTTGTTGCTGGTGGTGCTGGGGTGGTGCAGGGAGTTGAAGTTGTTGATACGAGAGGGGAGGATACGGCTGGTATTGTTGAGGTGGGGCAGCCGAGTACGGATGAAGCAGCTGTGGATGGCGGTACTGCGGCTGCTGATACGGTTGGTTCTGCCTCCATTGATGTGCAAACTGGGGAGGCTGCTGGTACTGTTGGTGAGGCTGAGAGGATTGCCCAAAACGACCACCCTGAGGTTGGTGGTACTGCCGATTGGCGAATGGCTGACCCTGGGGTTGTCCTGGAGGACGGGTCGGCTGTGCATCATTAGTCCATACCCCGTTCACTTCTTGAATCAGGGGTGGTGGTGGGAAGACTGGATCAGGTAAAGAAAGGAACTCTGGCTGGTACATGACCATCTGCTGCTGCGGCGGGCCCTGGTCGGGCGCCTGCACGTAGTACACGTGCTGGACTGTCGGTGGTTGCTGGCTCGGCTGAGGCTGATGCTGCGGTTGCTGCTCGTCCTTCTCCTCAGTGGGAGTGTCCGATGGTGTAGTCGACTGAACAGAGTTGATAGTGCCGACCAACAGTTCAAGGTACTTGTTGATCTGATCTAGTTTATCCAAGTTCTGGGTCCTCTTCTCGATCACAGCGAGTTTCTCAAGGTCTTGTGATCTCTTCTCAATGATGTCAACTTTAGAGAGATGGTCCCCAATGATGCTGAGGTTGGAGTTCTCATCTCTCCCTGCCTCCTTGGATGCTGCCATGTGCACTTGTTTCTGGAGGATCTGGGGCTGCTTCTGATACGCCTTGGATGAAGAGAGGGCGGCCTCTCGTTCGGCTACTTCTTCGAAGATTTGCCAGACTACATCTTCATCCTTGTTGAAATGCGAACCCCCACAGGCAGCGTCAACAAGCCTCTGGCTCTCAATGTTCAATCCCCCAAAGAAATGCTGGACCAAGCTGGTCTTGGGAATCTCATGGTGGGGACACTTCTCCTGCAAGTCAGTGAATCACTCCCAGGCTTCGTGTACTGACTCATGGGCTCCTTGGGAGAAATTACTGATACGGGCTCGCATCTGGTTGAGCCGACCGAGAGGGTAGTATTTATGCAGGAAGGCTGACTTCAACTCCTCCCAGGTCGTCACGACCTTTCCCAAATGGTTGACCCAATAGAGGGCCTTGTCCTGTAAGCTGAATGGGAATGCCATCATCTTGACAATGTCCAAAGGGACATTCGGATAGTGAGTGGTGCGACAAATGCGAGAGAATTGCTGCAGGTGGATGTACGGCTCTTCATTGGTGTTTCCATGGAATGCAGGGAGAAGAGCAATGAATTGGGGTTTCAGCTCAAAGTGAGCGTGTACTGGTGGAATAAGGATCCACTCGGTCATCTGGCTGTCTCCCGGATTGTATGTCTCTTTCAGGGTAGGCTTGGGTCTCCCACCCTCTGGTTCGTCATCGTCTGGTGGATCATCACCTCCTCTTCCTCTTCCTCTGCCTCTCCCATCGTCACGGTTCATTATATCATTCAATATGTCCTGAAATGCAGTCTGTGTGAGGGCCTGCTCGGTCAGCTGCTGCTGGATGGCCTGGATAGAAGCCAGGAGTTGTGCATTGACTTGATTCTGGTCTGGCATCTATCCCTCTGGTTGGGGTGGCTGCTGACCCTTGCCCTTTCCTCCTGGAGCCATATCAAGGTCTGAGTCGGACGAGATGAACTTCGGAACAGCCTCCAGGGCTCGCACTGTCTTTTATCTGCAGAATGAGATAGTCCTGATCAGACCACTTGCAATAATGTTCGTCTGTCATGATGAAGCTGGAATTCAGGGCAACCCCAACATGTTGTGAATGGAAAAGGATGTGGACTTTAATCGAATTCTATTCACAACGGCGAAGGTGGGATAAAAGTGATCCCAGTTTTATTAGGTGGCCAAGGGAAAGGTAGAAAACAAGGATTCTGGAGATCGATCCACAGAGTCCAGATCGGGTTCTCGGGAATCGCCTCAAATTTATTAGCGAAGTTGAGTTCATGGAATCGATGTGGGTGTCGGCAAGGTCCCGACGGAAACCATCCATGAATCAGCTTCGCGAAGCACAAGAGAATGTCGGATGTTGGAAGAAAGATACTATGGTCAACGAGGAATAAAAGGAGTGTAAAACAGTAGAAAGGCTCGGTTGAGCGGGGTGGTCAAAAAGAAGACATGACAAAATGTGCGCAACGGCGCGGGACTTGATCTTTGAACCTTAATCTAGATCCATACAAACACAATACAAAATCGGGTTCACTAACTCATGCCATGTGAAGCCGTAAAAGCTCGGCTATTTATTATCTTTTCATTTTTAGAGTTGTGAATTCAGGCATGTCTTATAACAAGTCCTTAGTACGCTACCCTGTAGAAGAGAGTACTGCCAGAAGAGTATCCCGTACTTGTCCTCCTCCTGTGTAACCTGTAGTCTGTACTTTTTGGAGTCCTTGTAACCCTTCCTGGATACCTACTCAGTCAAAGAAATAGAGAGAGGAAGCCGATAGGCGAAACCAATACTTCGGTTCTCGCTCGCAACGGAATCACCCGTGAGCATGCGAGAACCTACTCGGACGCAGGATGATGAGACAGACACCCCCGTGAAGGCATGGCCTATGCTCAATACTTCGGACAGGGTCGATGCTCTACACAACAGAGAGTCATCATTGGTGACCAAGCCCTACTCGCCTACGTACGATAGAAGTGCCAATACTTCGGAAATCCAGGCGATACACAAGGCAGTTGCAGACTGGGTTTTTGGCTTTAATCCTTAGGGGGTCGCACTCGCTCAAGGGAGTAGGATTTTGGTCCCCCTCCAAGGTACCTGAAAACAATGAGGGCTTTATGAACCCGGTACAATGATAGTCCATTACAGATTTTAATTAAGGTCAAAGTTTAATTAGTAGTCCCCTTGTTTTAATTTTTTGGGTTTTCACTTTTTTTTGGATCTGTTTTCATACCAGCGCCTAACGTTTTTGTAAATTTTCATTTAGGTCCTAGGTGCTCAAAATCAGAGGGAGATAGCGGAAAAGCCGTGCAAGTAGTTCCATGATGGAAATCTCACCATTGAACCGAATGATGCATGCTGAGTTAGAAGACTTACAGTGCATCCCAGCTCTCTCCATGTGGTATGCAAAACAGAATTTTTAAACCTATCTACATGTCGGTATGTGATGATTGGGATTTTCCATCGGTCTCGCATTCCACACAAACGAGAACGCGGTCGCTGAGGCGACCAACAGAAGACCTCAAATCGATCAACAATTAACCCACAATAAATACATGCAATAAATACCCAAAAATGTGGAGTTAAAATTTATTATAACTCTACATGTAAATGTGTATAGGTGTAAGCACAGGTAGAGGTCGAACACTGGGAGGCGAAGGGAATGCATGTGTTGAATAATTTATTCAATCCTTTGTTCATGTCTATTTATGGTTTTTGTGGGTTTTGAATTATATATATATATTTATATTTTTGTTTTTTATAATTTTTATTTTGTTTTTATATTTTATATTTTTTTATTTTCTTTATATATTATTAGTTATATAAATATAGATATATATATATAGATATATATAAATAGATAACTATATAAGAAGAGAGGGAGAGAGGAGTAATAATATATATATACATATAGATATAAATGCTTAATATATATAGACAATATTTTTTTTAGCTTTTAATATTTTTCTAATTTTTTTGTTATTTTTCTGGAATATTTCTAATTTTATGTATTTTTAATTTCAAAAATGTCCACATTATAGGACTAATTAAGTAACCGAATATAATTTGGGTTTTAAAAATATAAAATAAACTTCAAAATTACCCAAATTAATTTTAATACACTAATAAGAATATATAGATAATTATAAAAGAGAAAAAGGTATTTTTGGCATTTTTTAAAGGTTTTTCTATTTTTTGTTGGATTTTGGAGCTTTCTGATTTTTTATTTTTCTTTTTCATATTTTTAGGATTTTTTAATTTCTCGATTCAATATATATATATAATTATACCATATATAATTTTTTCGGAATTTTTCAAAAACATTTTATAGTTTTTTGGTATTTTTTAATTTAAACAGTACAAAAGGGCTTCTTTTTAATTTTTAATAATTAGGGAAAATGCGAAAAAATGCAAAATAATATATGGCGTGAAAATACAGGGCATGAAGCATTTAACCTAATTTTCTGGATTTTTAGAAGCATCCTAGGTATTTTTAATAAATAGGTAATAGACACAAAAATAAACAGCCTGGCAGGGGCATTTTTGCAAATAAAATAAGTGACAGGGGGCACAGTGCAAATATACCAACACAAATAAACATTTATTTAAACTTTTGGGGCTATTTTTCAATTTACAAGACCCGCCAGGGTTAAAGTGCAAATCTCACGTGCCTCACGTGGGACTGCACGTGAGGTGCGGAAGGACCTAAATGCAATTCTATAAACTTCAGGGTTCTTTCAGCAAAAATTACATTTTATTTACAACGTGCTACTTATTTAACAATATTAAATACAAAAAGTGCGGGGGTTGTATATGCAATTTATCCCCAAAGGCGTGCTATCCAACGGTTGGGCGTTCTCCACTTGACACGCATCGCTTCCTGATGAGACGATGATGGTTCACGATCCACGGTGAGGATTAGATCTCCAAAGGGATCTGACGGTCTGAGCGCAGATGGATCGAATGGCTGATCTTCGACCTGGGGAGACCTCCTTCATCCAACGGCGGGGAGCACACGTGTAAGAACAGGGAAGAAAGCTCGCCGGGGCGAGCTTCTTCCACCTGGATCTCGCTCCTCCGCCGTTCATCGCTGCACATGAGGCTCCCAGAAGCTTCCTGGAGGGCTGCTCTACCTGCTGGAGTGATTGGATCGGCCGGAGGCACGCTGGAACGCCACCACGAGCTCGGAGAAGGATCGGGGCTCCAGGTACATCCACCCGCATGTAACTCGGCTCCTGGTGCTATCCAATGCACCTAACCTGCACTGGAAGAAAGCTACGCTTGAGGGCATCACCCTCGACCTGGGATTGAAGCTGTTAGCATACGAAATGGATGGGGTGGCGAAGCTTCCGGCGATGGGTGGAGTTGAAGCTTCGTTTCGCAGATCTGGAACAGATCTGGTTGGACAAAGATGGCTGGGAGGTGGAGAACACGGAGAGGAACGAAATGAAGGTGAAATGGCGTCGGAAAACGGTCGAAAACAAGGTGGCGAAGTCGCCGGAGCAGAGCTCCGGCGAACTTCGATTTACCTAATCTAAGCTATGCTAGCAATATAAATGCGAAATAAAATGCAGGAATAAAATGCGGGAATAAAAATCTACCTAAAAACATAAATGCGCAGTTCTTATACCTGAAGAGACTCCAGGGAGCAGGGCGGCTGCTGGAGCGCCGCCATGGGTGCAACCACCACCATCTCCAGCCGATTCAAGGTGCCGACGGCATCCTCCTATCACGAGGAGCACATCTGGGACTGAATGCAAGGAAGAAAATGGGGCTAGTCTTACCAACTTGGAGAGATGGCGAAGGTTCCTTATTTATAGACGAAGCAGCACCCTTATTTGATCGGCTGAAATCAACGAATCGGTGCTATGTACAAGGGATCCTAGATCTCGGCGCGAATCATGGATGATCAGAGAATAAAATCCGTGAAGAGATGGCGGTCGAAGGAGCAACCAATCGAGCGGGAAAAATGGCGAAAATCGGGGAAAAGGCCTGTCTGACGGAAGTCAGAGGCGCAGGGGGAGTTGACCGGAGGTCAACCTTCCCTGGCCTCTGATTGGCCCACATCAGCCGAATCTTGACCCATTTATTTAACCTAATAAATGAATTAATTAGATTTTACTTATAAAATAAAAAATGTTTATAAATTAATGTAGTATTTATTTATGATTTTTATTTATTTTTTTGAAGTGTTTTATTACGATTTTATTTTAATAATGTATTTATAAGTATATTTACATGTATTTTGTGTATTTTTTTATTTTGTACATTTTATTTTATTATTTTATTTTCTTATTTTATAAATTTATAACTTATTTTTGTAAGTGTAGATATATTTTTGTTTAATTTTTATGAGTTTATTTACATATTTAAATAAACAGGTGCATATATAAGTAGGTATACTTATAGGTATTTTACCTATATTATGTATATACTTTATTTATTTAATGTATTTTCTTGGTTTTTATTTTGGATTTGTATTTTAATAAGTTATATGTAATATTTACATTATTATAAAAATATAGATGAATAATGAAATCCCCTTTTATTTTATATACATATAGATAGCATAGGTATTTTGTCTATGTATTTCATAGACTTATTTTATTTTACAAATTCTTTTTGGTTTTCTTTTAATTTCAATATGTACATGTATTGTATACATTATTTACAAAATTCTAAAAAATATAAATTTATAAAAATAATGGATAATGAATAAATTGAATATTTTAATCAGGCAGACTATACAATGAGGGCCAAAAACCTCACTTTCACAGATGAACTCCAAAAATTATGAAACCATTTTTATTAAATAGTTCTTGGAAAGTTATATACAATTAAAGGTGAGTTTGGTCGATTTTGAGTTTTCATTTGCAAGATATGGGTATGTGAAGTTGAGATTCTGGCTTTTTTTTCTGTGTATAAAATACGCACTGAGTATTATTTTTGTACAAACTCAATTTTGTATTTTTATTTACATTATTATCTACAACTTTTATGAACAAAGTTTCTTTATTTGATGAATAAATAATTATGTACAAAATAAGTGTCAAAAATGCATAAATGGATGAATAAATAAATGAGGTATTTATTGTACTTAGGCCCTTATCTCCCCCTACTTTATTCCTCGTCGACCAATTCCATGCTGGCCTTGGTCTCGAGGTTAGGGTCATAAAATATTTTCAATATTTTATTCCTTTTTCTTTTCTTCTCTTTATTCTATAATTTTGGCATTAAAAACCTTATTTTATGTACAATTAATACAATGAATAATGAATGCTATTATGTACAAATTGAGGCTAATTACATGCATTTGCTGGGGTTTTTAAGGCCAAAATGATAGAATAAAGGTGATGAAATGGAGATTTATCACCCCCCTATACTTGCCTTTGCTAGTCCCTAGCAAATACTTATGCAATAAGTACAAAAAGAACAAAGAATAAGAAGAAAAGAAAAAGCAAAAATAAAGAATGTAAAGAATAAATTGAATTGATCATGATTATTAAACTTATCTGTACAAAATCAAAGTTTGGAGCTCAGGTTAGACCTTGATGTGAGAATGTGTGTGGAACCTGGTAGGGAACCAAATTTAAAGCACAACAACCTTCGAGAGTCACAGAACTTGGTTCAAATCACCTCAATAGCCATGTCAGAACTAGCATACATCATACGCAAACCCTTATGACTATGAAGCTGACTTGTACAGTGTAAGTGATAGCGGCTCTCACCAACTGAAATGACAAAGGAACTGACTTCTCCAGAATGACAACCCAATGATTCCTTAATCCAACAACTCTTTCCTCGAGGAGCGGGGTATTCCCTTCTAAGTTCAAGTGGCATCCAACTCAAGAGGAGGGGGTAGAGAAAAGAATGGACGGTAGCCAGTGTAGCTACCTATCCTGGGATGCAAGACCAGTGTAGTCAAGTCATCCAGCTGCAGGCTCACATGGTATAACTTTGATGCTCAAGCTTGCTTATTTTCTATACAACATATATACATACTCCGACATGCATTTTTATTTTTTTACAAGCCTGTCCACCTTTTTTGGAGTTTTCTTTTCTTTTTTTTCTTTATTTTCTTTTTTTTAAACCATACTATTTACAGCAGTATTTACATAAGGACTTTTTCCTCTTGAGCCAGAAGACTATCCCTCTTTTGAAGCATTATTGCAACCCACACTCTCCTGTCGTTAGACCTCATGGCTACAGGACCAGGTTGGGGTGCACTTCCCTCCCTAGACGAGGACGAATGTTTCCACCCGTGTGCGTCTCAGACTGACAAATCCAACCCCCTCACCACTCCAACTGAGTTGAGCCAAGTGAAAGGTGCAAGTGTCCAAGTTAGGTCACGGTCGACAAGAGTCATACGTGTGTCTCGAAAAGTTCTAATTAGTCCACTGAGGTGACTTTAACCTAGCCCTGATTTCTCAAAGAATTAAGTCTGAATAGACCTGAAGTACCTTAAACCTAGTTCCCGTAAGGTTCCAGTGCAGTTAGGTGCAGTAAGGTCCAACCAGGCTCCAATCTTCGACTTTATTGGACTAGTTCAATCATCAAGCTCAATGAAAGAATATAAATGCAATGTAAATGCTATTTACAATATGCAAAGAATAATGCAATTTTTCCAAGAATTTGAAAACAAAGAGAAGAATTTTTACACAAAGAATTTTTGCAAATAATTTTGGCACTCAAAATATATACAACTATTTACACGGGCGTGCTGCTTTATTTTACAAGAATTAAGAATTTACAATTTAGTTTTATTTATAGGTATATATGTACACTTATTAAAGAATTTTGTTTATTTTTATTTATAATAATAAATTTTTTTATTATTTTTTTATTTATTAGATGTATCTATTCCACAAACTTATCTTACACAAATTTTTCAAACAATTTTTGAAAACTATAGTCCAAAATAATTTTTAGAAACATTTTTACAAACATGTACACACATTTGAAGATCATTTTACAAAGGTTTTTTTCAAAACAGTATATATAAAATTTTCAAAATATTCTTGCAACCATTTTTCAAACCATTTGCAAATCATTTTACAAATATTTTATTTCACACAAAGAAAATAAATTTTTACAAACCACATATTTTTACAAAGGTTGAAAACATGTAACAAAACGTTTTCAAAATAGTTTTCAATAAATGTTCACGCAGATTTTCAAACTATTTATCAAACATTTTGCAAAAAACATTTTCACCTAATTTATTAATCAGTATATACAAAAAGAATTTGAGGAATAATCACATCTTTTTATTAAGGGTTTTTAACGAATTTAAAGAATTATTAGCCATATTATTACAAAAGTACGAGTTATGGCTATAGTATATACAGAGTATATACGACTCCCCTATACTTAGCTTGAGCTATGTCCTCATAGATCAAAAAGAAAAGAGAAGACATAACTCGTACTGAGTATAGACAAGTCTAAAGAATACGAAAAAGAGACGAAGGAAATAGAAGTTGACCGTCCCCTTATACTTAGGATCAAGTAATCCTAAATATAGCAGACTGTATACAAAGCAGGGAGGGTCAAGGGTGGGAATAAACAGATCAACGAATTATCACATCAGGGGTGCACCCCCCTATACTTAGGACAAAGTACGTCCTAAGTACAGAAAACTGACACAAAGGGGCGGCACCTTTTATTTAGATACAGAAGATAGAAAAGGAAAAGAAGAAAAGAAGAAAAGAAGAAAAGATAGATATATACAAATAGATGAAAAGATCGTGGAGAATATACGCATCACTCCCCCTATACTTAGGGCGAGATACCCCTAAGTATAGGCAACAACAGGAGTGACGAAACTGAACAACGAAAGAACAACTCGGTGTGTACCCCCCTATACTTAGGACAAGGTATGTCCTAAGTGTAGACACAAAGATATGGTGATAGATATGGGGCACACATAACATGCGGGAGAAAGAATGAACAAGGCACACATATATACAAGTGGTGAAAAACTGGTGGAGTACAGGACGGTATCTGATAAGCGACTACCGTACTCTCGTCGTCGTCTCCCCGTGAGAACGAGGACACAGTCAGAAGGTGGAAATACACCCGAATCTGCAATCAAGTGGGTGTCAGCTACCGGGGACAACATGTCGAAAGGATAGATATCAGGTCCGGTAGCATGAAGCAGTCAATCAGCTCATATGGTAAACATGAGGGACAGAACCGATACCGTAAGACTGGGAGGAAGAAAGAGCAGTACAGACTCCTCCGGTCAATCAGAGTCTCAGTAAGATACGGAAAGGTAAGGAACAAGAGACATCATGGTATTCGGTGGTCATGAGGTCGGAAGGTCACAGGAGACACACCGAATACTACAAGTCATGGCTCAGCCCTGCGAGGGTCCTCAAGGTGGGCAGAATCAGAGAATAATCAGAAGACTCGACTCCGTGCTCCAACAGAGAGGAGACACAACCAGGGAGGAGACCGAGTACACAAGTCAAAAGACCCGGCTACATGCTACACCAAATGGGAGACACCAGAAATGAAGCCGAGTACCTAGAAGATGATGTACTCTCCCGCAGATAACCCTCAGGGAGTAGTACATGCTAGTCAATGAATAATCAGAACAGAAGCTCACCCCTGCGAGGGTCGTCAAGGAGAGTGGGCTCAAAGGAGCCTGATCCATCAGACGGATCATAGAAACGGTCTCGGTAGGCGACAGATCGGCTACCAGCAGAAGAGACCGACAAATCAAGAAAGCGTGGCAGCATCCCGCAGCTAACCCTCGGGGAACGTACTGCCAACTAGTCATGGAAATAGAATATATCAGGAGCTCAACCTTGTGAGGACCGTCAAGGCAAGCAGACTCAAAGGAGTCAAAGATCTTGAGCAAACAAATGGGTCCCACGATCCGCAGATCGGATAGGCGACTCAGGATGGGACCAAAATCATATATATCAAACGACTCGGTTCCGTGCTTCGCAGATCGGAGACACAGTCAGCAGGGGGAACCGAGCGTAAAGAGAGTGTCGCATGCTCCCATAGATAGTCCTCGGGGAGTAATGCAAGCTAATCAAGGAATAATCAGAAAAATGGAGCTCTGCCTTGCGAGGACCGTCAAAGAGAGGGCTCAGATGAGTCTAGTACATTGGCCTCGTGTACTGACAGGTCAGGTACACAATCATAGGGGGAGGCCAATCAAGCATATCATCTGACTCGGTTTCAGGTCCCATCACAATGGCGACCCAAGCAGTGAATGAAGCCGCAGTCCTAGAAATTGTCACATTCTCCTGCAGATAGTCCTCGGGGAGTAATGCGAGCTAGATCAATGTAGTCATGGGAATGCTGGCAAGTCGTCTCAGGTCCTCAAAAGTAATAGATCATTCAATCATTTGGAGGGCATAAGATCATGCAAGGGAGCAAATAATCATGTCATTCACCAAACATCCCTTGGGTCAATCCAGTCAGCTGAGATGGCACGAAAAATAGTCAGGAATCCTCTAAGTGCCAGGGTGGATTAGAGAGTGAGGAGATCAAGGATGGGTCAATCAATAAGATGAGAGATCATGTAGGATCCGCACACCTTTATCAGGAAGTCTGAATTAGAATAATCAGTCAATCCTCAAAATCAAGATGGGTGGGACCCCAAGATAGATAGATTAATCAATACTCATGAAATCATCATCAAATCATCGTATTATATCACATCCTCAATCCGGTGTGTGAGAACTAAAATTCCTCAATAATGCATCACACCTATGCTCTATGCATCAGCAAGAATCCTCAAGAAGCCCATATGCATGTATCAAAGACAAATACTTCACATCAATCTCAGCATCCTCAATATCATGGGCCCGGCCTACACAAATAATCAGTATAAATAATCCTCGATGCGGGCCTCATCAATGTGCACAGCATTCCCGGGTAAAAGGAGAGGTGATACGGGGTACACGAGGAAGATGGATAAGAAGGGTAACACAATGGGGTGGAGAAGCTGATTGAGCGGGCGTGCCAATATCGTGAGTGGTAGAAGGGTGATACCGAGGGAACGAGGAGGGCGGGCGAGAAGATCGGGACATAGACAAAAGTGGGTGTTCCACACAAGGCGGGAACACCGTCAAAATTGTGGTTCAAGGAGAGTGCTCTCCCTGAACCAGAGAATGAGGATGATACGGAGAATACGAGGAAAGTGATGAAGAAGAGGGAAACAAAGGACTTGGCGAAGAATGATTGAGCTCAAGCGCCAATATCATGACTCGATGCAAAATGAAGAGATATATGTATAAGAGGGGTAGAGAGAAAAAAAATGCATGACTCACACGGACGGGACCGACTACTATAGTAATGAATGAAAAGCATAATGGACTCCAAATCACAATCAGAACACAAAGCAAACCCCCAATTCACCTACTCAACACAGTGAAGACCATTAGGTGACGGTCATTTATCTTTTCGATTTTAGAGTTAGGTGAGAACCTCAAAAATTGTACAATCACTTAGGAGGCTTGATGGGATTTGGGCTCTACTCCTTAGTGTGTACGTGAGCAATTAAAACGCATACAATGAGGGGGTTGTGCTCCCCAAGACAAGGAATCCATTACGTTTTATTTTTAGCTCCACTAGAGTTAACAGTCCTGATTTTATTATCACTTTTTTGGGTATTTTCAATGCACGTGCCTATCGAGGTTCCAATTTCCATTAAGCATCCTAGGTTGGCAAAATCAGAGGGAGAAGATCGGAAAAGCCATGCAAGTCGGAAATCGATGATGCATGCTAAGTAAGAAGACTTACAGTGCCTCCCAGCTCTCTCCATGCGGGATGCAGAATAGAATTTGAAACCTATGCTATATGCAAATGCAAGCCGAAGAAATCGCCCTAGGTTCAGAAATTGCTATTATCGTGAAGCACCACAAGTCACTCATTCATCTCTAGCCTCAAAAAGTCCGATCTTGGCTCACCCCTCCTCTGCTCAACACACTTGAGTTTAGGAGAAAGCGCTTTGCGGGGCTCGCTGTGGCACAAAGGCTAAGAGATAAATGAACGGTTGTTTAGAGTTTGATCTAGGTCCAAAGCGAACTATAGGTTCATGCAAATATATATTAGGGTGTTTGGACCTAACTCTATGAGCAAGAAACTCCTAAGATAAGGCTCATTCACACAAAATAATAAAAATAAAATAAAATTAAGAAAAGAAAAAGTGTCAAAATCATCGAAGCCCCCAAGGGAACAATCCCTCGGGCAATGGACCTCGGGAATCGAAGTGTACCTGTGAGAGTCCTGTTTTATTACAATCCAAGTGTCACTCTCTCACATGAATATACAAAATAAAATAAAATAAAATACATAAAAATGAAGACTGTCTTCAAAAATTCTCCTTCATCTCCCTTTGATGCTCTCTCCTATTGGCTTGGCATAGAAAAGCCAACTCCACCTTGCTGGGGTGCATAGGTCCTCCTAGGAGGTTCTCCTTCGCTTGGCGGTCCTTCGCATCAAAGACAAATAAAAGAGATGGTAAGAGCAGTCAATCAAATAATATCAAATAAAAATCACACAAATAAATAAATATATGGTCATGAGCAAAGAATTAAATAAATTAACAAATAATCATACAAAATCATACAAAATCCGTTGCCTCCCCGGCAACGGCGCCATTTGATGACTGGGATTTTCCATCGGTCTCGCATTCCACACAAACGGGAACACGGTCGTTGATGCGACCAATAGAGGACCTCAAATCGATCAACAATTAACCCACAATAAATATATGCAATAAATATCCAAAAATGTAGAGTTAAAATTTATTATAACTCTACATGTAAATGTGTATAGGTGTAAGCATAGGTAGAGGTCGAACACTGGGAGGCGAAGGGAATGCATGTGTTGAATAATTTATTCAATCCTTTGTTCATGTCCATTTATGGTTTTTGTGGGTTTTTAAATTTATATATATTTTATTTTTTTATATTTTTTTTATAATTTTTATTTTTTTTATATTTTATATTGTTTTATTTTCTTTTTATATTATTAGTTATATAAATATAGATATATATATAGATATATATAAATAGATAACTATATAAGAAGAGAGGGAGAGAGGAGTAATATAATATATATATATACATATTGATATAAATGCTTAATATATATATAGACAATATTTTTTTAGCTTTTAATATTTTTCTAATTTTTTTGTTATTTTTCTGGAATATTTCTAATTTTTATGTATTTTTAATTTCAAAAATGTCCACATTATAGGACTAATTAAGTAGCCGAATATAATTTGGGTTTTAAAAATATAAAATAAACTTCAAAGTTACCCAAATTAATTTTAATACACTAATAAGAATATATAGATAATTATAAAAGAGAAAAAGGTGTTTTTGGCATTTTTTAAAGGTTTTTCTATTTTTTTGTTGGATTTTGGAGCTTTCTGATTTTTTTATTTTTCTTTTTCATATTTTTAAGGTTTTTCAATTTCTGGATTCAATATATATATATATACCATATATAATTTTTTTTGGAATTTTTCAAAAACATTTTATAATTTTTTTGTATTTTTTTATTTAAACAGTACAAAAGGGCTTCTTTTTAATTTTTAATAATTAGGAAAAATGCGAAAAAATGCAAAATAATATATGGCGTGAAAATACAGGGCATGAAGCATTTAACCTAATTTTTCTGGATTTTTAGAAGCATCCTAGGTATTTTTAATAAATAGGTAATAGACACAAAAATAAACAGCCTGGCAGGAGCATTTTTGCAAATAAAATAAGTGACAGGGGGCACAGTGCAAATATACCAACACAAATAAACATTTATTTAAACTTTTGGGGCTATTTTTCAATTTACAAGACCCGCCAGGGGTTAAAGTGCAAATCTCACGCGCCTCACGTGGGACTGCACGTGAGGTGCGGAAGGACCTAAATGCAATTCTATAAACTTCAGGGTCCTTTCAGCAAAAATTACATTTTATTTACAACGTGCTACTTATTTAACAATATTAAATACAAAAAGTGCGGGGGTTGTATATGCAATTTATCCCCAAAGGCGTGCTATCCAACGGTTGGGCGTTCTCCACTTGACACGCATCGCTTTCTGATGAGACGATGACGGTTCGCGATCCACAACGAGGATTAGATCTCCAAAGGGATCCGACGGTCTGAGTGCAGATGGACCGAATGGATGATCTTCGACCTGGGGAGACCTCCTTCATCCAACGACGGGGAGCACACGTGCAAGAACATGGAAGAAAGCTCGCCGGGGCGAGCTTCTTCCACCTGGATCTCGCTCCTCCGCCGTTCATCGCTGCACCTGAGGCTCCCAGAAGCTTCTTGGGAGGGCTGCTCTACATGCTTGGATCGGCCGAAGGTACGCTGGAACGCCGCCACGAGCTCGGAGAAGGATCGGGGCTCCAGGTACCTCCGCCCGCATGTAACTCGGCTCCTGGTGCTATCCAATGCACCTAACCTGCACAGGAAGAAAGCTAGGCTCGAGGGCATCACCCTCGACCTGGGATTGAAGCTGTTAGCATACAAAATGGATGGGGTGGCGAAGCTTCCGGCGATGGGTGGAGTTGAAGCTTTGTTTCGCAGATCTGGAACAGATCTGGTTGGACAAAGGTGGCTATGAGGTGGAGAACACGGAGAGGAATGAAATGAAGGCGAAATGGCGTCGGAAAATGGTCGAAAACAAGGTGGCGAAGTCGCCGGAGCAGAGCTCCGGCGAACTTCGATTTACCTAATCTAAGCTATGCTAGCAATCTAAATGCGAAATAAAATGCAGGAATAAAATGCGGGAATAAAAATCTACCTAAAAACATAAATGCGCAGCTCTTATACCTGAAGAGACTCCAGGGAGCAGGGCGGCTGCCGGGAGCGCCGCCGTGGGTGCAACCACCACCATCTCCAGCCGATTCAAGGTGCCGACGACATCCTCCTGTCACGAGGAGCACATCTGGGACTGAATGCAAGGAAGAAAATGGGTTAGGCTGACCAAACTTGGAGAGATGGCGAAGGTTCCTTATTTATAGATGAAGCAACACCCTTATTTGATCGGCTGAAATCAACGAATCGGTGCTATGTACAAGGGATCCTAGATCTCGGCGCGAATCATGGATGATCTGAGAATAAAATCCGTGAAGAGATGGCGGTCGAAGGAGCAACCAATCGAGCGGGAAAAATGGCGAAAATCGGGGAAAAGACATGTCTGACGGAAGTCAGAGGTGCAGGGGGGAGTTGACCGGAGGTCAACCTTCCCTGGCCTCTGATTGGCCCACATCAGCCGAATCTTGACCCATTTATTTAACCTAATAAATGAATTAATTGGATTTTACTTATAAAATAAAAAATGTTTATAAATTAATATAGTATTTATTTATGATTTTTATTTATTTTTTTGAAGTGTTTTATTACGATTTTATTTTAATAATGTATTTTTAAGTATATTTACATGTATGTTGTGTATTTTATTTTTATTTTGTACATTTTATTTTATTATTTTATTTTCTTATTTTATAAATTTATAACTTTTTTTGTGAGTGTAGATATATTTTTGTTTAATTTTTTTGAGTTTATTTACATATTTAAATAAATAGGTGTATATATAAGTAGGTATACTTATAGGTATTTTACCTTTATAATGTATATACTCTATTTATTTAATCTATTTTCTTGGTTTTTATTTTGGATTCTGTGTATAAAATGCACACTGAGTATTATTTTTCTACAAACTCAATTTTGTATTTTTATTTACATTATTATCTACAACTTTCATGAACAAAGTTTCTTTATTTGATGAATAAATAATTATGTACAAAATAGGTGTCAAAAATGCATAAATGGATGAATAAATAAATGAGGTATTTATTGTCCTTAGGCCCTTATCTCCCCCTACTTTATTCCTTGTCGACCAATTCCATGCTGGCCTTGGTCTCGGGGTTAGGGTCATAAAATATTTTCAATATTTTATTCCTTTTTCTTTTCTTCTCTTTATTCTATAATTTTGGCATTAAAAACCTTATTTTATGTGCAATTAATACAATGAATAGTGAATGCTATTATGTACAAATTGAGGCTAATTACATGCATTTGCTGGGGTTTTTAAGGCCAAAATGATAGAATAAAGGTGATGAAATGGAGATTCATCAGTATGCAAGGCACAAAATCGTCCTAAACATTAGCTGCTATTAGCGTGAAGAACCATAAGTCGCTCATTCATCCCTAGCCCAAGAGGGTCCGGTCTTGGCTCACCCCTCCTCTGCTCAACACACTTGAGTTTAGGAGAAAGCGCTTTGTGGGGCTCGCTGTGGCACAAAGGGCCAAGAGACAAATGAACGGCTTGTTTAAGTTCGACTAGATCCAAGCGAAGTAGACTATAGGAACATGCATTCTTATTAATGTTTGGACGTAGCTACCGAGTCAAGCATCCTATGTCTAGGGGCTCCAAGCACACAAAACAAAATAAAATAAAGGCGGAAAGCTCAAAACTTCAGAAAACAAAGAAAATAAAGCGATGGAAATCTCCAAAAGCCGCGATGAGACCCCCAGGTGAACAATCACCCGGGCACTGGACCTCATTGTGAAGAGTAAAGTCCTGTTTAATTACATGCCAAAATTGTCTCTCTCTCACCATAAATTACAAAAATAATCCTAAGTGCTCTAGACCTATCTAATCCCCATCTCCTTGCTTCCTTGATGCTCTCTCCAGATGGTCATGAGATGAAGACCACCCTCCTCCAAGCTCGGCTTCCTTGGCTCCCTAAGAAGCCATCCTTGCGTGGCGGGCCCTCGCATCAAAGTCACAAAAAGATTACATTAGTATAGCTCAACCAATCAAATAGAGCAGATATAAATTAATCACAATAAATAAATCAATGAATAAGCATGGTGATTAATTACAATAAAAACAGCTGCTCACAAAATAACATCAATAATGAATCAATTTTTTTTATACAAGAATGATAAAAATAAAGTAGGCTATGCTCATTGCTCCCCGGCAATGGCGCCATCTGGTAACACGCTAATTCCGCGAGGGTCACTATAATATATACATGGTGTCGCTGAGGCGACTGCTCGTAGAACAACCATGTTGATCAGCAATTAACCCACAATAAAAGAATGAATAGATTAAGTCCCAAAAATGTAAAGTAATATTTATTACTCTACCACAAAATGTACAGTGACTAAGTATGTAGAGGTGAAACCACAGAGAGCAATACAAAATGCAATAGCCTATGATATGCATGTATCACAGAGTCATCCTTGTGTGAAGCCTATTTTTGTGGGTTTTTATATTTTTATTATTATTTTCTTTTTTTTCTTCTTTTTTTATTTTAATAATATAGTTATATAATACATACATATATATATATATTATAGACTATAAATATATAAAGGTATATATATCCCTAGAGGGTAGGTATATAGCATATAATACATACAATATATATATGTATATAAATAATATTATTATTTCTCTCTCTCTCTCTCTTTAGTCTGTTTTAGAGTGTCATAGATTAATAGATATAGGTATATAGATATGCATTTTTTATTTATTTAATTTTTTTCTCTTTTTTTCTTGGGGAATATATATAGAAGGGGGAGATATACTAGTTATAAAAATATACAAAAATGGTCAAAAATTCATAAATAAAGTCTTTTTGGTATTTTCATGATTTTTACTGTTTTTGTGGTTTTTGGGAATTTTTCAAAATATTTTTAGTATTTTGAAATAGCAAAATAAGGGAAAACAGTGAAATAGGTACTGGCTGTAAGTAAAATAGGAATTGAAAATAGCAAACAGCTACAAAATTTTTCCACACTATTTTTCAAATAAAGATAATAAAATATAGGAGAAACAGAAACTGAGTTTATATTTTTCTGAGTTTTCTTTGATTTTATATGTTTTTTTGAAATTTTTACGTATTTTTGAATTTTTAAGGTTTTCTTTTTAGATTTTTAAGGATTTTTGGACTGACACTAAAATAGGTCAAAATACACACTAGGAAATTTTTTTGGGATTTTTTGAGGTATTTTAATATTTTTTGGTATTTTGTAAGCTAGACAGTAAATAAAATGCATGTTTTTGATTTTTAATAAATGCAAGAATGCAACAAAATTAAAAACTAAAATTATGGCGTGCAAGAGCAAGCTAACAGGAGCTTATATCCATTTTTGCAAAATTTTCCAAGTTAATATGAGGCATCAAATAAATGGACAAAGCATACAAAAATATATGGCATGGTAGGGGCATTTTTGCAATTAAAATATTTCTCAGGGGCATCCATGCAAAAATTACAATGGAGATAAACATTTACTTTTATTTTCAGGGCCATTTTACAATTAATAAAACCCGCCAGGGTTTAAGTGCAAAAATCACGCGCCTCACGTGGGACTGCACGTGAGGCGCGGAGGGACCAATATGCAAATCTAAAAACTCCTGGGGGCGTACTACAAATTATACAATTTATTTACAACGTGGTATTTTATTTTTCGAATTAAACTATAATTACAAAAAAACAGGGGGTTAGGTCTGAAATTTACCCCCAAAGGCGCGCGATCCAACGATGATGGGCGCGCCACTTATCCACGTGTCGAGCCCTCGAAGCCCGATACCCCTTCGACGATCTGCAGCCGAGATTGCATCTGAAGTCTGATCGCACGGCCGAGGCATCTACTATAAGGACGACCCTGATTAGATCTGGGGCCGTCCCCTTCATCCGACGGTGACTGCTCGTCACGAAGAACAGGGAAGAACATATGGCTTCCCTGGCTTCGATCGTTGATTTCTCCGCCTCCAGACGCTCCAGGTCGCTGACAATGGGTTCCAGACGTCCGGCGAGGTGGCGTGCACCGTCCGAGGTGCTCCAGAAGGTCCAGGATCCCCTAGATCGGTTGAACGAGCTCGGAGAAGGGAAGGGGTCCTGGAACCTCGCAGGGGGTTGAATCGAGTCCCAGGGGGCTCCGTTCAGCTTCAGATCTGCACCAACAAAATGAGGGGCTCGAGGGGGTCTTCCTCGACCAGGGGTTAAGGTTAAAGGGATAAGGAATGACCGGGGGTGGCGAGGTCCGGCGAAGCGGAGGAGATGGACCTCGATTCGCAGTGCTAGAGAAGATCTGGATGATATGATGCATGGGTTAGACGTAGAACGCGCAGGGAAATGAAATGAGGTGCAGCGGGGGGTTGGATCGTGCGTGGATCAGAGTAGAGAGGTTCGCCGGAGATGAACTCCGGCGAACTTCGATCTGGGTCTAATCGAGCACCTAAAGTCCTACTAATTACTCTAAAGGCTAGATTACAAATTTAAAACTAAAACTAAGCTACAAATGGGATAAAACAGCTCTTATACCTGGTGGTCGACCAGGGAGCAGGACCTCCGGCGAGCGGCGGCCGTGGGCACTTCCTTCGACTCCTCCGACCGTCTAAGACTGCCAAGAGCACCCCCCTGTCACGAGGATTCTCCGAGGGCTGGAATTGAGGGTGGAAAGCGACCGAAGGGAGACCAAAATGGGAGAGGCGGTCGAAGGATTTATTTATAGACATGGGTATGGACCCTTATTGACCGGGGAACCACGAAAAATCGACAGGTTAGAGGGCCGATCTGGGTTGGTGGCGGTGATGTACAATGATCGGAGATCATTTTGTCAGAAGACATCGACGGCCAACGATGGACGAGTCGAGCGGGAAAAAGGGAGGAAAACAGGGGATTTGATGGTTCTGACGGGAGTCAGAGGCACGGGGGGAGTTGACCAGAGGTCAACAGTCCCTGGCCTCTGATTGGCCCACGTCAGACCGAACTTGACCCATTTATTACACGCAGCAAATGCATTAATTAGAATTTATTTATAAAACAAAAAATGTTTATTAATTAATGTAGTATTTATTTACGATATTTATTTATTTTTTTTGAAGTGTTTTATTACGGGTTTATTTTAATAATATATTTATAAGTATGTTTTTATGTATTTATTTTTATTTTGTTTTTTTTATTTTATTATTTTATTTTATTATTTTATAAATTTATAACTTGTTATTATGAGTATAAATATATTTTTATTTATTTTTTATAAATTTATTTATATTTTTAAATAAATAGGTATATGTATATGTAGTTATACGCATAGGTATTTTACCTATATATTATGTATACTTTATTTATTTCAATGGATTTTCTTGGTTTTTTTATTTTGGATTTGTATTTTTAATATATTATATAATATTTACATTATTATAAGAATATAAAAGAAGAAAATAATTAAAGAATGTTTTGCCCCCTTTTTTATGTATATACTTGATCATAGGTATTTTGCCTACTAACTTGCATAGGCTTATTTTATTTTATTAATCCTTTTTAGTTTTATTCTAATTTCAGTATATACATGTATTATATACATTATTTACAGAATTCTAAAAAATATAAGTTGATAAAAATAATAAACAAGGAATATATTGAATATTTTAATCAGGCAGGCTGCACAATGGGGGTCAAAAACCTAACTTTTGCATATGGACTCTAAAAATTATGAAACCAATTTTATTAAATAGTTCTTGGAAAGCTATATACAATTAAAGGTGAGTTTGGGTGATTTGGAGTTTTTATTTGCAAGATATGGGTCTGTGAAGTTGAAATTTTGGCTTTTTATTCTGTGTATAAAATGTACACTGAGTATTATTTTTACACAAACTCAATTTTGTATTTTTATTTACATTATTATCTACAACTGTCATGTACAAAGTTTCTTTATTTAATGAATAAATAATTATGTACAAAATAGGTGTCAAAAATGCATAAATGAACATACGAATAAATGAGGTATTTATTGTACACTGACCCTTATCTCCCCCTACTTTATTCCTTGTCGACCAATTCCATGCTGGCGTTGGTCTCAGGGTTTGGGTCATAAAATATCTGCAATATTTTATTCCTTTTTCTTTTCTTCAATTTTTTTCTATAATTTTGGCATTAAAAACCTTATTTAATGTGTAATTAATACAATGAATCATGAATACTATTATGTATACTTTGATGCTATTTACATGCACTTGCTGGGGTTTTTGAGGCCAAAATGATAGAATAAAGGTGATGAAATGGAGATTCATCAGTTCCCGCCTTGTGTGTGATGAACGTAAAATTCTCCTCAATAAAATAATGATGAATAATGATGTAGTACAGGAGGCGAATTTTGTTCAGCAAAAACCACAGTCTTTGAATGCTGTGGAATATTTTTGCTTGGTAAGTGTACCAAGGTCGAACACAGGGATACGACAGCCTAATTTGAGTATTGAATTTTGATTCATGAAGTTCAATATGAATTAATTCCAATTTCAGGGTCAGATGCAATGTACAAGGCAATGCAAAGTGATGCTATGATGCATGCATTTTTATCGGTTTTTATGCAAATTAAAGTGATGCATGGGCAAATAATGCAAAGGAACATGCATGATGAATAAAATGCCAGAATTATACCCTAAAATGTGAGCAACACAATATAGAATGAAGTTAGAGTCATTTTGAACACATCATTAAAAATCGGTCATTAAATCAAGCAAAACAAGTATAGCATGGTCCCATTTATCACATAAAAAATCACTTAAATTTAAACAGTGTCAAATGGAACAAATAAGTATGCTAGAATGTAGAGGACAAAATAAGGATCAAAACGACAATAAAATCATGCAATTTGGACCTACGATGCTCAAGTTATGCTAAAAACAGTGCAAGGTCATAAATGTAATAAAAATGCAAGAAAAAAAAGGATAAATATTGCATTTAGGTCCCTGGAAGGACCTAAATGCAATTAATGAAAACCGCCTGGGCCCAAGTGAAATTTTCCCATTGCGCGCAGGGACCTATTTGTAATTTCCAAAAGGTTGCGGGGCTTCCCTGTAAAATACCCCAGATGCGCACGTGGAGCACGCACTTGGAGGACCAAATTGTAATTTTCATTTCTTCCAGGGTCATTTCTGCAAAATACCCAGCACCTCACGTGTGAGGGCTAGGCTCGGGTCACACCCGCTGCTTCGGGACACGTGGCATCTTCTGGAGGTCTGTCTAGTGGTTCTGAGGACCCGAGCCTGTAGGTCGGAGATGAGGCTCGGGTCCGCACGTGTCTTCATCGTGACCGTCCGATCCTGATGATCGGACGGTGCCTGCTCCTCGTGCTCCTCTGCAGGTCGCCGGAGGAGGCGGGGCTCCGGCGACATGCCAATTGCTCCTCCGCCATGTCTTCGAGCTTCTGAAGGTCGGTGAAGACAGCTGGGTGGCTGGCGAAGATCCGGGAAGTGCTGCAGGGCTCCGAAGCGGGTCAGAGGAGAGGAACGGGGGAGCCTCGCCGGCGGAGAGGAGCTTGAAGTTGCGTCGACGCATACTCCGGTCATTGAGATCCTGCATGGTTAGTTTAGCCGAAGCGTGCGTGCGGATGGTGCGTGAGTGTGTGTGAGGCGAGTGGTGGCCTGAGGGTGATCGGAGGTGGAGGCCAAGGCTCCTCCTCCGGCGAGATGGAGGAGGAGGTGAGTCGGAGCGGTTGGGGGTCTGGAGAAGGAGAAGGGGGTCGGCGAGGGTCGGGGTGATTGGGCGAAGCTGATGAACTGGTCTGATGGAGGTGAGGATGTTTGCAGGCGGAAGGATAAATAGACAAAAATGCAAGAAAAAGAGAAAGAGGGAGGACCTCGACGTAGAGGGGAATCCCGGCGGAGGAGGTTTGTCTAGGCTGAGCATCGGGGGCGCTCAGGTAATGGCTCGACCTGGACGACCGGTCCAGGGAGCTTAGCTACCACCGGAGAGGTGGAGCTTTCATGGCGGAGGTGCCATGGATCTCACCGGGGCTTCGGCCGTTATCGCCCCCTTGCAAGGGCCTCTCCGCTGTCACCGGAGGGCCAAGGGCTGGGCCGAAGCCCCAAATTGGTGGATGGAGGCTTCTTGTGGTGGGGGAGGGGTTTAAATAGGTGAAGAAGGTTGGACGTTACAGAGGTACGGGGCTACTTTGAACGGTGTGTTAATGGAGAGGGGGGTTACGGCGAGGGAAGTGGATGGTGGCGCGAGGAAGACGGAGGGAAGGGCTTCGAGGGAGAGGCGTTATGAGAGGGAGAGGTAGCTGGAGATGGCAGCCAAAAAGGAAGGGGGAGCGGGGGTTAGGTGAGTGGTAACGGCTGGGAACGAAGCTTTCGGAGGAAGGAGACGAGCTGTGGGCCGTTGGATCATGTGATCCAACGGCCAGCGTTCGAGCACAGGCAGATGGCTGTGATCAAATCCTTAGGATCTGATCGGACGGTTGGCGTTGAGGCGGTGATGAAGGGCTTAGATGAAGGCGGGATTGAGGTGATCCAACGGCCCAGGAGGCCGCTGGGTGGTGCGAGGAGGAGCGGGCCACGTGGGCGGCCCAGAGGGTGCCACGTGGCCCAATCAGATTAATTCACAAAATAAATACAAGGAAAATAAGAAAAGAAATAGTTAGAGGCCGAATTTGGAAAAAGTCAAAATATGAAAGTTGCTCGTCTCGACGAGATCTACAACTTTCTTGTTGGTCAAAAAGCCAAAAGAGGTCATTTATACAAAACGTATTTTTGGGGGTATTTTTAAGGGAATAAAAATACCAAGTTTGCGGTTTTGAGATCTTTTTGTATTTTTTATCTTTTTAAGGGTCAGTGATTTATAGACAAGTTATCTATCTAATTTTTAGGGGTTTTTAGGCTAAAATAATTATAAGAAAAATAAGGGAAATTAAATACAAATAATTAAGGGTTAATTATACACAATATAATACATGATAAAATCAAAGAATTAGAGGTGATTTTTATTGGTTTGTTTAAGCAGGGATTTTAATAAGTGTCTTTTAGCATGATGAATACGAGATTCATCATACCCCTATACTTAAACTATGCTCGTCCTGGAGCATCTAAAGAATGAAGGAGTCGGATTAATTCCTGACAGTGCGCGTGAAATTTACAAGGCTTGATCTTTCAAAGACTCTTGACCTAAGTAATCCTAAAATTCCAGGTTTATCCAAGCCTTAGTAAGAAGGAATCCAACTTCTCTGAGTATCAGACTCTCTTTTTGTACATATAATATAAGGATATGACATTTAGTGTACTGCATTTCATGAGAGCCGAGTCGATGCATCACCCAAAGTTCCAGTCCCAAAGATTCTCCTTTAGACCTAATCCTCAATACTAGGGATGAAGTCTACTCTTGCTTCAGTCAACCATCTCATTAGTTTGTCAGACTTGAAAGTGTAGATGGACGGCCAGATAATGGAGGGACATGGGATTGTGTCTATTTTTCTCACCCTCACATTGGAACAAGGGGCCTCTCGAGTGCCTTTTACTCAACACATGTATATTATTAATTTGTTGATCAATGTGTCCGTCAAGAGAGTTGGAGTCGTCTGCACTTGTTTTTCTGGGAGTACACCGGGGTGTGTCTTTTCTGAGTATCTAAGATACCTTCGACACCCAGACTTGTATCGCTTACGATGCAGGGCCCTTTTTGTGGTGTCATCCCGACTCCTTAGTCCTAATTAGCGCTTGGTCCAAGTGGACACTTGAAAATGTTTGGGAGCGCTCGCTATTGGTGGAAGCTCATTTGGAATTTTTGACTTTGGATTTAGAGCTTTTCTTTGACATTTCATTTCTTTTGTTGGCTAGCTCCACTGCTTTTACCAAGAGATTGGCGCACACTGATCAACAAGTTCCTTTAAGTTTCATCACACCCTGGCACTTTTAGGTAAATATCAAAGAGATAACATATGAATCTTGTTCACATACTGGCTAGGGTTTTGCTGACACTCAGGTTTTCTGAAGCCTTCATTAACTTTATCCCATCCTCGAATATCATTAGATCGGGTCTAAACTCAATTCTCTGGTCCTAGTTCCTCAAGTGATATCTCATCTCAGCTCATTAATCATGCAGTTGTGGAAGTGACTGTGCTGATCATATTTTCTTGAAAGTAGAGATTAAGAGTGCAATATAGCACTCAAATCTTTCAAACCAGAGGAGTGTGGATATTTAAGTCATGAAAACCCTAATGACTAAGGCATGTTAACTCAGACTCTCAAGATCCCAGAGATCCAGTGTCCTCAAAATCCTCAAGCCTTGCGTGAGTGTGAATGTGTCAGGAATACACCAACTCCATAGGTTAGTGAATTTTTGTGTGATTTTTATCTTTTGTAATTTTTATGGTTTTAATTTTTTTTTGTTTCCTCGGAGAGACAATGACTGGCCTAGGCTCAAATATAAGTATACACTTTCAGCCAGTATGGGTGTAAGTACGGGCCGAGGCCCGTGTTACTTGAGGACGGGGTCGTATGCGATGTCCTCTAAACCACCCACTCTGCTAAGGGAGACCGAGGTTCCCTCACTGAAAATGCCTACTAAACCTAGTAGTCAGAGTCAACCTCCAAGAAAGATTTTCAGTTTTTCATCATTTTTTTACAGGAATATTTACAAAAATTAAACCCTCAATTTTTAATTTTTACAGGTTTTTACTCAGTTCACTAGTTTACCAAATCCCAGCCCGAAAAATAAAATTTTAAAAAGTTTTAAAAATGCGAGCTAAGGCTAAAGTAATATACAATAATATACGGTATACCCCCCTATACTTAAAATTTGCTATGTCCCCATAGTACAAGTGCCATAAAGCCAAGGCTTAGTTCAAGTACAGGGTGATACAACGAAACTGAGGAGGAGAGTCCCCCTATACTTATGCCGAAATTGGCCTAAGTACAAGAAGACGGGACGAGGGATGGAAGAGCAGGCAAGTCCCCCCTATACTTAGGCTACAAATAGCCTAAAGGTGCAGGAGTGGTGAGGCTTGCTTGACCCCAGTAAGGTCTGCATTAGGGGGGGCTCTATGATACAAGGGTGAGGGGGAGGGGGTTCATGAAGAATAGATATACACAGAGAGAGAGATAGAGAGAGAGAGAAATATACAGGGGGCGGGTGAGGGTGAGTATGTGCGGTGTAAGTGTGTGTGTGAAGGGGGGATTTTTTTTGTGTACAATATGCAATACTAAAAATAAATATGCAGATGCAGTTTTTTTATTATTTTTCTTTTTTCTTTTCTTTTTTTTACAACATGCAATGCAAGTTGACTGATAACAATCCTAGAGTTCCTTCACAGCTTCTCTTGCGGCCTCTTCAGCGAAAAGCTCCCGACTTCACGCCTCCATGACGATCAGGCGTCCCCGATTTTCATGGGCCCTGCCACAAAAGAAAAGAAGTTAGAAACTCAAAGAAATTAAATCAGCAAGAAATGATGCATGAAATGAGGACCTAAAAAAATTTTGAAATAAATAAAAAAAATCAAAATCCAAAAATTAAGCTAAGCCGTATCCCCGGCAACGGCGCCATTTGATGAACGTAAAATTCTCCTCAATAATAATGATGAATAATGCTGTAGTACAGGAGGCGAATTTTGTTCAGCAAAAACCACAGTCTTTGAATGCTGTGGAATATTTTTGCTTGGTAAGTGTACCAAGGTCGAACACAGGGATACGGCAACCTAACCTGAGTATTGAATTTTGATTCATGAAGTTCAATATGAATTAATTCCAATTTCAGGGTCAGATGCAATGTACAAGGCAATGCAAAGTAATGCTATGATGCATGCATTTTTATCGGTTTTTATGCAAATTAAAGTGATGCATGGGAAAATAATGCAAAGGAACATGCATGATGAATAAAATGCCAGAATTATACCCTAAAATGTGAGCAACACAATATAGAATGAAGTTAGAGTCATTTTGAACACGTCATTAAAAATCGGTCATTAAATCAAGCAAAACAAGTATAGCATGGTCCCATTTATCATATAAAAAATCACTTAAATTTAAACAGTGTCAAATGGAACAAATAAGTATGCTAGAATGTAGAGGACAAAATAAGGATCAAAACGACACTAAAATCATGCAATTTGGACATACGATGCTCAAATTATGCTAAAAACAGTGCAAGGGCATAAATGTAATAAAAATGCAAGAAAAATAAAGGATAAATATTGCATTTAGGTCCCTGGAAGGACCTAAATGCAATTAATGAAAACTGCTTGGGCCCAAGTGAAATTTTCCCATTGCGCGCAGGGACCTAATTGTAATTTCCAAAAGGTTGCGGGCCTTCCCTGTAAAATACCCCAGATGCGCCCGCGGAGCACGCGCCTGGAGGACCAAATTGTAATTTTCATTTCTTCCAGGGTCATTTCTGCAAAATACCCAGCACCTCACGTGCGCTGCACGTGAGGGCTAGGCTCGGGTCACACCCGCTGCTTCAGGACACGTGGCATCTTTTGGAGGTCTGTCTAGTGGTTCTGAGGACCCGAGCCTGTAGGTCGGAGATGAGGCTCGGGTCCGCACGTGTCTTCATCGTGACCGTCCGATCCTGATGATCGGACGGTGCCTGCTCCTCGTGCTCCTCTGCAGGTTGCCGGAGGAGGCGGGGCTCCGGCGACATGCCAATTGCTCCTCCGCCATGTCTTCGAGCTTCTGAAGGTCGGCGAAGACAGCTGAGTGGCTGGCGAAGATCCGGGAAGTGCTACGGGGCTCCGAAGCGGGTCAGAGGAGAGGAACGGGGGAGCCTCGCCGGCGGAGAGGAGCTTGAAGTTGCGCTGACGCATACTCCGGTCATTGAGATCCTGCATGGTTAGTTTAGCCGAAGCGTGCGTGCGGAAGGTGCGTGAGTGTGTGTGAGGCGAGTGGTGGCTGAGGGTGATCGGAGGTGGAGGCCAAGGCTCCTCCTCCGGCGAGATGGAGGAGGAGGTGAGTCGGAGCGGCTGGGGGTCTGGAGAAGGAGAAGGGGGTCGGCAAGGGTCGGGGTGATTGGGCGAAGCTGATGAACTGGTCAGATGGAGGTGAGGATGTTTGCAGGAGGAAGGATAAATAGACAAAAATGCAAGAAAAAGAGAAAGAGGGAGGACCTCGACGGAGAGGGGAATCCCGGCGGAGGAGGTGGTCTAGGCTGAGCACCGGGGGCGCTCGGGTCATGGCTCGACCTGGACGACCGGTCCAGGGAGCTTAGCTACCACCGGAGAGGTGGAGCTTTCATGGCGGAGGTGCCATGGATCTCACCGGGGCTTCGGCCGTTATCGCCCCCTTGCAAGGGCCTCTCCGTTGTCACCGGAGGGCCAAGGGCTGGGCCGAAGCCCCAAATTGGTGGATGGAGGCTTCTTGTGGCGGGGGAGGGGTTTAAATAGGTGAAGAAGGTCGGACGTTACAGAGGTGCGGGGCTACTTTGAACGGTGTGTTAATGGAGAGGGGGTTACAGCGAGGGAAGTGGATGGTGGCGCGAGGAAGACGGAGGGAAGGGCTTCGAGGGAGAGGCGTTATGAGAGGGAGAGGTAGCTGGAGATGGCGACCAAAAAGGAAGGGGGAGCGGGGGTTAGGTGAGTGGTAACGGCTCGGAACGAAGCTTTCGGAGGAAGGAGACGAGCTGTGGGCCGTTGGAACATGTGATCCAACGGCCAGCGTTCGAGCGCAGGCAGATGGCTGTGATCAGATCCTTAGGATCTGATCGGACGGTTGGCGTTGAGGCAGTGATGAAGGGCTCAGATGAAGGCGGGATTGAGGTGATCCAATGGCCTAGGAGGCCGCCGGGTGGTGCGAGGAGGAGCGGGCCACGTGGGCGGCCCAGAGGGTGCCACGTGGCCCAATCAGATTAATTCACAAAATAAATACAAGGAAAATAAGAAAAGAAATAGTTAGAGGCCGAATTTGGAAAAAGTCAAAATATGAAAGTTGCTCGTCTCGACGAGATCTACAACTTTCATGTTGGTCAAAAAGCGAAAAGAGGTCATTTATACAAAACGTATTTTTGGGGGTATTTTTAAGGGAATAAACATACCAAGTTTGCGGTTTTGAGATCTTTTTGTATTTTTTTATCTTTTTAAGGGTCAGTGATTTATTGACAAGTTATCTATCTAATTTTTAGGGGTATTTGAGGCTAAAATAATTATAAGGAAAATAAGGGAAATTAAATACAAATAATTAAGGGTTAATTATACACAATATAGTACATGATAAAATCAAAGAATTAGAGGTGATTTTTATTGGTTTGTTTAAGCAGGGATTTTAATAAGTGTCTTTTAGCATGATGAATACGAGATTCATCAGTGTGGAATACAAGACCGCTTGACTTTTGGGTTTATCAAATGGTGCTGTTGCCGGGGAGCAACAGCGAGTAGATCATCATTTTTGTTTGAGTGTGTTTGTTTGTCTGCCATTGTTTCATTTTATCTCTCTTCTATTTTTGATATATATTGTGGAGCTTTCTTACCACTCTTTTCTTGTCTTCTTGCGAGGGATCGCGCAACGAGGCGGATCGCCTAGGAGATCCGAAGCAACCACGTGAAGCGGAGCCGGCTTTTCTTAATTCAAGCCGGCAGGAGAGAGCGGGAGACTTGTGAGAGAGTGATTAGATTAGCTGTTCTTTTATTTGGTGAGAGAGAGATTCTTATTAATTTGTAATAATACAGGACTTGGACACTTGAACTTCCGGGACTAATTTCCAGGTGTTTGTTCACTCGGAGGCTCACCGTGGATTTCATCGTGTTTTCCGCAGTCATTTTCCAGTTCTGGTTTTCATTTTACATTTCTTTTGTGGATTGAGCCCTTAGTTCTAGGAATTGCTTGATCGATTAGATTAGGTCCAAACACCTTAATAACCTTTGCATGTTCCTATAGATCGTATTTGGACTTAGTCTAATTAAATAGTTAGCCATTAGTCTTCGATCTGCATGCTGCGAGCTCATCCTGCCAAGCGCTTCTCCTGAACTCGATGTGTCGAGAGGAGGGGTGAGCCTAGACCGGACCTTAGGATTGGAGATTAGTGGTCGACTTGTGGTTCTTCACGTAGCAATTCCCTACTTAGGACGCTTTCCGCCTACATATCGCCATATAGATTAGGTTTATAAATTTCTAATTTGCATCCCGCATGGAGAGAGCTGGAGGCACTGTAGGTCTTCTTACTTAGCATCCATCATTTAGGCACAAAGGTGAGATTTCCACCTTGGTATCGACTTGCACAACTTTTACGACTCTTTTCTCCCTATGTTTTTGGACAAAGTAGGATCAAAGAAAATACAAAATCATTAGGCACTTGTTTGAATTTACTCAAAAGAAGAGATAACACAAAAAAAATAAAAAAGGGACTGCTAAGAAAACTTTGACCTAAATAAAATTGGTAATTGGATTCATTGACTGGGGAGAGCAACACCCTCACTTGTTTTCAGGTTGCATGGGAAGGTCTCCTTCCAAGTGAGTTGAGTGCTTCGTAAGGATTAGAGCCAAAAACCCAACTTGTGGCTGCCTTGTGTATCGCCTGGATTTCCGAAGTATTGGCGCTACTATCGTACGTAGGCGAGTAGGGCTTGGTCGCCTTTGGTGACTCACTATTATGTGAGCATCGACCCTATCCGAAGTACCGAGCATAGGCCACACCTTCACGTGTGTGTCTGTCTCACCGTCTGCGTCCGAGTAGGATCTTGTACGCTCACGGGTGATTCCATTGCGAGCGAGGTCCGAAGTATCGGTTTCACCTATCGGCTTCCTCCCTCTTATTCTTTGGCTGAGTAGGGATCCAGGAAGGGTTACAAGGACCTTAAAAAGCGCAAGTTACAGGTTACACAGGAGGAGGACAAGTACGGGAATACTTTTCCGGTAGTACTCTCTCTCCTTTAGGCGTAGCACTCTAAGGACTCGTGACAAGATAAATCCCTGATTTCAAGCTAAAATTGACAAGATAAAAGCCGAACCTTCACGGCTTCATGTGTTCAGTTGGTGAACTCACCCCTATTTTGTGTTTGATTGCTAGTCGATTTTAGGTCAAAGATAAAAAATACAGCACAATTGTGCGCAATTTTGCTTCTCCTTTCTTCCGTATTCTTCTACATTTACCTTGCTCTTTTCAATAATCAAGATGATGGGACGGAGATCTCTTAGGCCGACTCTGTCGGCACCGCTATCCAGCACTCCTCCTCATTCATCTAGGACGACCTCGGAGAGTCCGCTCTCCGAGCCTGAGTTCACTTCCACCCTGTTCCCCCTCGACCACCCTTCGCATTCCCCTTCCCTCAGTCCAAGAGTCTCAGAATTTAGTGCATCGCAGAGCTCAGAACATATGACAGCACCTGAGATGGATTCTTTTGCTTTTTCAGAGAATCTCGAGATGGTTGACAGAGGAGAGCATGATCACCCGCCATTCTTCATTGATCAAGCCGCTATCAACAATTTCTTGCTAGCATCCCTGGAGACAATGCAGAGACAGATCCGTGACCAGGGAGTCTTTATGGGTGACCTCATGCGAGAGATAACACAGATGAGAGATAACCGACCTGGGGGTGGTGGCGGTGGAGGTGGAGGAGATATTCCTGTAGTACAGAACCAGGGAGGAGAACCAAATCAGGAGAGGCCGTTGCAGACCATAATGCGAGAATTACATAATCCAGCAGCTTCCCTTACCCATCGGTGGATCAGACTCTCTGATATCCTTGGAGATTTCGAGCTTCGGCCCCACACTATTCAGCTTCTACCCAAATTCCATGGGATGCCGACCGAAGAGCCGCACCTCCACCTCCAAGAATTTGAAATGATTTGCAGCACAATCCATGATCGGTTGGTGACCGAGGACACGATTAAGATGACCGCCTTCCTATTTTCTTTGGTTGACAGAGCCGCTTACTGGCTCAAACACTTGGGGCGATTCGTCGACACATGGGCAGAGCTCCGAACCGCTTACTTGAATAAGTATTATCCTCTTGGCCGGATGAATGCAGCCAGAGCCATGATCAACAACATTGTCATGATCCCTAATGAACAATTCCATGAAGCCTGGGATCGATTTAGAGAGCTCATCGACCGGTGTCCACACCATGACATATCAAAGCCCAATCTGGTGCAGAGTTTCTTTTGTGGGTTGACACCGGAGCTGCAGGGGCTTGTCAATGCCTCTTGCGGTGGGTCCTACTTTTTGAAGGGTGAAGATGACGTTTGGGTCATCTACGAAGGCATGGCAGAGAACTCAACCGTCATGGCCGAAGCCCGTGTTTACACACAGCAAAAGCCCTCGCAAGGAGTGGGATCATTCCAGAGGATCGCCCGCATCGATGCCGGTCCTCACACTTCGTCGGCGGCCGCAGCCCAAGCCGAATCAGCCACAACCGATATGGGTATCATCAGTGAGAAACTGGACCGTCTCGAGATCCTCGAGAAGAAACAGATGTAAGGCATGGCCCAGATGGACCAAATTGCCAAGAGGATGAGTGATTTGAAGACGCAGATCCTTTGCATCCAGGAGGCACAGACTTCTTCCCAGTAGCCTTCCAGATCACGAGCTGACTCCACCATTAGCAGCTCCAACCAGCCCTCTGCCTCGTACCGCCAGGTCAACCACATCCAGGCAGAGCCGATCCCACTGCTACAGTACTACCCAGCGCAGCTGCCATCTCAGGACACTCAGATGGTGGTATACCAGCCGGAGCAGCCACTGGTAGTTCTTCCCCCACCCTCCTTCGAGCAGGAACAATTGATGGAAGTCAATAAGATTTGGTACGACCGGTACCCTCAGCCTGGGATTCGTCGCGATCAACCCGGATTCTGTTGGGGCAACGGTGGCTCCTCATCTCAGCAACAACCTCCAGCTCAAGGACAACAGAACAGCCATCAGCCACAGCAGCAGCAACAACCCCAATATGCCCACCAGCCGCAATACTAGAGTGGTCCTTGTCCCGCCTGTCAGGGACATCAGTGGAGGCAGCGACAGCAGCCTCATCAGTCTTATCCCCATCCTCCCCAGTACCAACAACAGCATCAGCCTCACTTCCTGCAAGGGAACCCGTTCGGTTCTCAGGCACCCGCTTTTGAGAACCTAGCATTAGATGACCTCGCCCGATTGCTCTCTGAACATCGAGAATCCTAGCGGTGAGACATGGATGAGCTTCGGCAGGAGGTGAGGAATTTGATTAAGGGTAAGGCCGCCATACCAGCTCAGGTTGAACCGAATCCGAACAATCTAAAAAGGAAGTCTGAGCAGGTAGAGTTTACAGAGGACACCTCTCCTAGTGACTATTTGAGTAATAGGTCTTATTCTTTGTATTATGCTGATTTTGTGACTACTAGGAGCGGTAGGATGCCAGCCGGCGGCGCCTCTTCTGAGCGACAACCACGTGCAAGATTAGGAGCGCTAGATGAGCAGAGTAGCGGTGTTGATGCCGCTAATGATTCTGTTGAAGACGGTGGTGCTGATGCTACCAATGATAGAGTTGCAGACGACGGTACTGAGGCTGTCGTGATACCAGATGCAGACGGTGGTGATGATGCCATCATTTTGGATGCAGAGCCTGAGCACGGTGTTGATGCCGCGAAGACAGGTGCCAGTGGTGGTACCGAGACTACCACGTCTACTTTTGTTGAGCTTCCCTCTGTGGTGTTACCACCCTGTGTATCTATGGACTATGGTAACAAGAAAAACAAAAATATGAATAAAGGAAAGGTTTCTGTTCACATTGCGAATCCATATGTAATGAATGATGATGATTGTATGGATTCTATTCCTTCACAGGTACAGGGACCCATTCCTAGTCCTCCATCTGAGGAGGTCCCCACCATCCCCTTCCCTGAGGCACTCCGCCGGGCGCAGGGGAGTAAAAAAGAAAATCAAAAAAAGAACTAGCAGGTAGAGTTCGATAACCAAATGATTGACAGATTCCACATTCAGCTGACTCTACGGGAGGCATTTGAGCATATCCCCTTCTTCAAAAAGAATTTGAAAAAGACAACTACTGTCTACAAGAAGAAGAGTTACAGAGATGAAATCCATATGCTCACCCATGACACTTGCTGCACCGTTCATAACACATTGCCAGCCAAAAGACCTGATATAGGAGCTTCCTATGTCAGATGTGAGATTCAGGAGCAGCGGTTCGATCGTACTCTATTAGACAGCAGCTCTTCTATCAACCTCCTTCTGGCAACCTTACTCAACCGATTCGAGTTTGGTCCTCTTCTTCGGAGCAGGACAGTCCTTCAGTTTGCTGATAGGTCGATTAAGGGGCTGAAGGGGTTGTTGAAAGACGTGGTTGTTACCATTCAGAGCCTGAAATTCCCTGTGGACTTTGTTGTATTGGACATGGAGATCCCTGAATCGGTAACCGATGCCCCCATCATACTTGGATGCCCATTCTTGGCCACTGCCAAGGTGGTATCCGACCATGATAGTGGGACGGTGTGTTTTCGCGTAGAGGGCGAGAGCATACAAATAGAAACGATCGAAAAGACCAGAGCCAGAGAATTGGCATGCTCGGAACAGTCCATCGAAGCCGAGTAGATGACAGAAGAAGAGATAGACATCCACCAAGAGTGTGACTTTGTGATGACTGATGATGAATCCATTTGGATAGATCCCGTAGCACATACCCTTGCCCTGCCTTCAGATTCACTATATCTAAAGCTTATGGCAGTCGAGAGCCTGGAGAGCACACCCTTGGATGAGGATACACTTGAGGCCGACAGTGTTGGGACGAGTGGTGCCGATGATTTTCAATCATGTTCATCTACTTCAGATCCCTCGGATTCAGACATTGATTGGGATGATTTTAAAGAATATTTGGCTTGTCTGATTCCTTCTGAGCCAACATCCATGATAGAGTGCGAGCCAGTGCAGTTTATTGATGATTCAACAGGCTTCCCTCCGTCAGAGATTCATGCAGAGCGAGAGTTCACCCATGCAGACCTGGTCGGCTTCACACAGACATATCAGAAGCCAGATCTGCCACCTCCCAGTTGTCCAGAACTGAAGCCTCTGCCGCAGTCGCTGAAGTATACATTCCTTGCGGGTGAGCCAGACATGCACCCAGTCATTATCTCAGCAGGTTTAACTGGAGAACAAGAATCTCGCCTGATGGAGGTTCTTGAAAGAAACCGCAAGGCAATAGGATGGAGTATAGCTGATCTCCAGGGGCTTATCCCGAATCTGTGCTCCCACCACATCTATCTTGAGGACAATGCTCAGCCGTCGCGTGAGTTCCAATGACAGCTGAACCCAAATCTTCGAGATGTGGTCATGAAAGAAATATCGAGGTGATGGAGCGCCGATTTTATATATCCCATCTCCGACTCCAAGTGGGTTAGTCCATTACATGTGGTACCCAAGAAGACGGGTATCACTACAGTTGTGAATGAGTTTGGACAGGAGATCGCTACCCGAGTACCCACTTCTTGGCGGGTCTGTGTGGACTACAGACGATTGAATGAGACCACCAAGAAGAATCATTTCCTGCTGCCATTCATTGATCAGATTATCGAGCGGCTAGCTGGGAAGAGTCATTACTGTTTCCTTGACGGGTACTCTGGATACAATCAAGTGGCCATTGCGCCCGAAGACCAGGAGAAAATGGCATTCACCTGTCCATTTGGGACTTATGCATTCAGACAGATTCCCTTTGGTCTATGTAACGCTCCGGCAACATTCCAAAGGTGCATGTTGTCCATTTTCTCAGACATGGTGGGTGACTGTTTAGAGGTCTTCATGGATGACTTCTCGGTCTATGGCGACGGGTTCGATGCTTGTCTTGACTGCCTAGACCGCGTGCTTCAGTGCTGCATAGAGGTCAACCTTGTTTTGTCTTGGGAGAAGAGACACTTCATGGTGACTCAAGGGATGGTCCTTGGTCATATCGTCTCCAACAAGGGCATGGAGGTCGATCCGGCTAAGGTGGATATCATTAGAAAACTCAATCCACCGTCCAATTTGTGTCAATTACGGTCTTTTCTGGGGCATGTCGGTTTCTACCGATGGTTCATTCAGGACTTCAGTCAGATTGCCCGACTGCTTACTGACTTGTTGACAAAAGACACCGAGTTCATTATCGATGATAAGTGTCTTGCATCTTTTGAGACTCTCAAAGGTATGGTTGTTTCAGCCCCTGTCCTTCAGCCACCCGATTGGTCTCTTCCATTCGAGATCATGATGGACGCTTCAGATTTTACCGTTGGGGTTGTGCTTGGACAGAGGAGGGATGGATTACAATTTGCCATTCACTATGCTGGCCGGACTTTGGATGTCGCTCAGCGGAATTATACTGTGACTGAGAAAGAGATGCTGGCCATAGCCTCTGCATTGGATAAGTATCGATCTTATATTCTCAGATCTAGAGTGACTATCTACATAGATCACACCACCATCCGGTATTTAATGGCCAAGAAGGATGCCAAAGCACGTCTTACTAGATGGATCCTTCTGCTCCAGGAGTTTGATATTGAGATTAAGGATAAGCCTGGAGTCAAGAATGTGGTGGTGGATGATCTCTCCAGATTGGAGAATCTTGAGGAATCTGAGCCCAACGCACCTATCACAGAGACATTTCCAGATGAGGCGATCTTGGCTATCACCTCGCTCCTGTGGTATGCCGACATTGTGAACTATCTTGTTGCCAAGACAGTCCCACAAGGTTAGCCCAGGCAGAAACTCGAGACCTTCCTGGCGAAGGCTAAGTTTTACCATTGGGAGGATCCCGTCCTTTATCATGAAGGAGGGGACAACATCTGGAGAAGGTGCCTTCCTCAAGAAGAGCATCATAGCGTCCTCACATACTGCCACAAGCTTGAGGCAGGAGGACATCATTCTGGAAAAAGGACAACACAGAAGGTGCTTCAATCCGACCTATGGTGGCCTACTCTCTTTAAGGATTCTGACGAGTTCGTGAAGAGATGTACTGACTATCAGAAAATGGGAACCTGTGGACAGAGAGACATGATGCCCATGCAACCCATTCACTTTTGTAAGGTTTTTGATGCATGGGGGATTGATTTCATGGGTCCATTTCCTAAAAGTCAGAGATTCGAACATATTTTACTCGCTGTAGATTATGTCAGCCGATGGGTTGAGGCTATCCTCGCCCGAGCTGCAGATGCTAAAACTGTATGCAAATTTTTGAGGAAAAATAGCATTTCACGGTTCGGGGTACCGAGAGTCTTGATTTCAGATGGGGGTCTCATTTCATCAATGATAAGGTTAGGGCCCTTGCAGACGAGTTCGGCATTGACCATCGGGTTGCCACACCGTACCACCCTCAGACTAATGGTCTTGCCGAAGTATCGAACCGGGAGATAAAAACTATCTTACAGAAGGTCGTCCGCCCAGACCTAAAGGATTGGTCACAACTTTTGGACTCGGTCTTGTGGGCTTATCGGACTTCTTTCAAGAATCCATTGGGGACATCTCCCTTTCGACTCGTCTATGGCAAGCCGTGCCATCTTCATGTGGAGATAAAGCATAAGTCACTCTGGGCAGTAACTGAACTATTATTGGATCCCGAGAGTATAGGAGGTCAGCGGAGAGCAGAGTTCGCAGCCCTAGAGGAACTAAGAGATACAACCTTTTCTAGCAGCCTACAATACAAGGAGAAAGTGAAAACATGGCACGATTCCCACATCAGCCATAAACAGTTTGAGCCAGATCAGAGAGTATGGTTGTTTGATTCCAGGCTGAAATTATTTCTAGGGAAATCACAGAGCAAGTGGAAAGGTCTGTATGTGGTCAGGAAGGTACATGACAATGGCAACATTGATATATCAGAACCGTCATCTTCCTCTACCTTCCATGTCAATGGTCAACGCCTGAAGCTATATCTAGATCATGATCCGCCGACCATTGACGTTGCCCCCATGCTTCTGGTATGAGATGTGTTCTTTGACTCATATCATCTGCATCTCGTACATGGTGATCACTTCCATCTTCCGGTGTATAGATCCATCTGTCTATATCACTCTTTCATCTGTTGATTTATTTTCTTCTTTTCTTCTTTTCTTCTTTTCCTTTTCTATTTTCTTTATCTATCAAAAAGGTGCCGCCCCTTGTTGTTAGTTTTCTGTACTTTGGACGTACTTTGTCCTAAGTATAGGGGGGGGGGGGGGGTTCGCACCCCGAGTTCTTTCATTTTCTTTGATCCTCTCCATTGTCTCCTCTTCTTATCTATACTTAGGGATATCTTACCCTAAGTATAGGGGGAGACAATCTGAGTACGATCTGTTCATTCCCACCCTTGACCCTCCCTGCGTTGTGTACAGTCTGCTATGCTTAGGATTATTTGATCCCAAGTATAGGGGGGACGCTCAACTTCTTATTGGTTCATTCGTTTATTCTTTAGACTTGTCTATACTTAGTACGAGTTATGTCTTCTCTTTTATCTCCGATCTATGAGGACATAGCTCAGGCTACGTATAGGGGGGTCGTATATACTGTGTATATACTTTAGCCATAACTCGTACTTTCGTATTTTCTTAAATAATATGGCTAATTATTCTTTAAAATTCATAAAAACCTTAATAAAAAGATGTGGTTATTCCTCAAATTCCTTTTGTATTTACTGATTACTATATCAGGTGAAAATGTTTTTTTGCAAAATGTTTGAAAAATAGTTTGAAAATCTTTGTGAACATTTATTGAAAACTATTTTGTAAATATTTTGTTACATGTTTTCAACCTTTATAAAATTGTGTGGTTTGTAAAATTTATTTTCTCCGTGTGAAATAAAAATGTTTCAAAAATGATTTGCAAATGGTTTGAAAAATGGTTGCAAAAATGTTTTGAAAAACCTATATATACTGTTTTGAAAGCCTTTGCAAAATGATTTTCAAATGTGTACACATGTTTGTCAAATGTTTGTAAAAATTATTTTGGACTAGAGTTTTCAAAAATTGTGTGGAACGCTTGTGTGTCAAATAAGTTTGAGGAATACATACATCTCACCAAAATCCGTTATATTGTATATATTTATAAAATTGAGCACTTACCCTTGAAAATTCTTAAAATCCACTTCTTGTATATATAAGAAGCACTCCTGTGTTCATAATTTCACCTAGTTTTTAGCCAAAACTTTTTTGTTTTCAAAATTCCCAAAACTATTTGCAAAATTAAAATCCAAAAACATTTGAAAACACTTTTTGAAAAAGACAAAAAAATTGCATATGCATCATCATCATCTTTTCAAAAATCCATAAAAAGTTCAAAATCTTTGAAAATTGCATCACAAAAATATTTTCTGCATAGCATTGCATAGCATGAGCATTTTTCGGTTTGAGTTTGATAGTTGAACAAGTCTAAGTAAGATACAGAGATTGGAGCTTGATTGGACCTTAAAATCTACCTAATAACAGGAACCTTATAGGAACTGGGTTTGAGGTACTTCAGGTCTAGTTGACTTAATTCTTTGAGGATCACGGGACTTGGTTCAATGGATTCTTGACTGCCTAAGTAGAGTATTTCAGAAAACACGCACGACTCTTGTTGATAATGACCTAACTTGGACACCTGCACCTTTCACATGGCTCAACTCAGTTGGAGTGGTGAGGGGATTGGATTTGCCGGTATGAGACGCGCACAAGTAAAAACATTTGTCCTCCTCTAGGGAGGGAAGTGCACCCCAACCTGTCTAGTGATAAGGAAGTCTAAAGACAGGAGGCTGTGGGTTGCAATAAAGCTTCAAAAAAGGGATATTCTACTGGCTCAAAGAGGAAAAACTCCTTATGTAAATGCTGTTGTATATAGTATTTCTAAAAAAAGTGTTCAGCCATGTACAAAAATAAAAAGCCTGCAAAGTATGTACAAATGTGTAAAGTCAATAAGCAAGCTTGAGTTCCAAAGTCAAATATGTGAGCCTGCAGCTGGATGACTTGACTACACTGGTCTTGCATCCCAGGATAGGTAGCTACACTGGCTACCGTCCATTCTTCTCTTCAACCCCTCCTCTTGAGCTGGTTGCCACTTGAACTTAGAAGGGAATACCCCGCTCCTCGAGGATGAAGTTATTGGATTGGGGAATCATTGGGTTGTCGTACTGGAGAAGTCAGTCTCTTTGTCATTCTAGTTGGGAAGAGCCACCATCACTTACATTGTACGAGTCAGACTCATAGTCGTAAGAGTTTGCATATGACTTGAGATATTTCTGACCTGGTTATTGAGGAGAATTGAGCCGAGTTTTGGGATTCTCAAGGACTGTTGGATTTCAAATTCGGTTCTCGTTAAGGTTTCGCCCGCACTAAAATTCCAAAGGTCCGACTTAAGCTCCAAACTTTGATTTTGTGAAGACAAGTTTGATGATCAAATAAAATCCAAGTTCTTCTTTTTTCTTTTCTTTCTTTTTCTTTTTACACTTATTGCATAAGTGTTTGCTAGGGACTAGCAAAGGAAAGTATAGGGGGATGATGAATCCACATTTCATCATCTTTATTCTATCATTTTGGCCTCGAAAACCCTAGCAAATGCATGTAAATACCCTTAAATACATCATATTAGCATTCATGTATGTGCATATAAATAGTGCATAAATTACTGTAATTAAAGCCAAAATTATAGAATAAATAAAAGAAAAGAAAAAGAATAAAATATTGTAAATATTTTATGACCCAAAACCCCGAGACCTAGGCATCTTGATGAATAGGTCGACCAGGAATAAAGTAGGGGGAGATAAGGGCCAAATACAATACTTTTTAATTCATTCTTTATTCATTTTGGGATCTATTTTTGGTTCCACTTTTTATACATCAAATAAAGAGACTTTGTACATGAAAGTTGTAGATAATTTTATATAGAAAAATACAAAATTGATTTCACTAAAAAATAATACACAGATAAAAAGTTATGGTCTGAATAAAAATCCAGAATCCCAACTTCCCAGACCCGTATCTCACAGATGAAAACTCCAAATGCAGCAAAATCACCACTAATTGTATATAGAATGAAATAAGCTATTTAATGGCGGTGGTTTCGCATTTGGCGAAGCTACAGTTTGAAAGTTGAGTTTCGGACCCCTATTGTACACTTGTACAGATTAAAATATTCCTTATATTATTTATTCATTATTTTTGTATTTTTATATTTTTATAATTTTGTAAATATTATTTATAGTAATTATGTATATTAAAATCAGAATAAAAATGTAAATAAAATGCAAAATAAAAATACTTGTAAATAAAATACATAGGTACACTATCTTTATTTATACCTATACATTTTATGCTTTTATTTTATTTAATATACTAAACACATTAGAAAAATAAATCAAAAATATATTTGTGTGTATAAAAGTATTATATAATTTTATAAAATAATAAATAAAAATAATAAAATTAAAATGCACAAAATAAAAATAAAGTAATAAAATACATAGGTATTTGTACCTATATAGGGCTAAAAAGGCAACTTGTAAAAATATATCTCCTAAAAATAATTAAAAATCAGAATAAAATACTACATAAAATAATAAATATTTTTTATTTTATAACCTAAAATTAATAAAATCATTTTCTATTTTTAATTGAATTTTTAAATCTTTTTTAGGACCTTTTTCCTGGTTGGTCCACGTCGACCAACCAGGGGGCAGTCGCAGTTGACCTCGGTCAACTGTCTGCCCTAGGTCCTTTAGGCTGTCAGAAACCTCGTTTTTGCTCCGCCTTTGCGGATTTTTCGAGGTTTTGTCTTTCATCCTTTGAGGTTGATTCCTTCTGCAAATATGTTCCCCGTTCATCCCTTATACTCGCCCAGATGTTTACCTAGGCTGTCGTGCATCGATTCAACCACTACACCCCAGTCTTCCCCCATGTCCGTCAACCCTACTTAAGCGAAGTTTGAATTTCGATTCGAATTCGAACTGCAAATCATCCAGTTCTGACCTCCTTGGACTCGCTAGAGCATCTTAGAGGTGACAGTTCCGTCTCCTTCTTCAAGGCGGCGGATCGACATGACCTGGGCGTGTTCCAACCCCACCTCCGGTGACCTTCCCGTCGAGGTACATCAACCTTGGGTACCCCCCTTGAGGTGTTTCTTCGCTCCATTTTCATTTTAGTTTCATTCCTGGTAGTCTTAGGCTCATTTAGGTCCCCGTTTCGCGTCCAACCATCCATCGATTCGCCAAATCGATTCCCTCACCGGAGCTTGCTCCGGCCGAGCACCGACACCGTCGTTCACCCCTTCTTGAGAGCCACAGGAGGTCGACGCATTTTGCCCTCGACCTCTTTAACACTTCCTGCAGGTCCAAGAGCCACAATGTGCATCTGGAGGCGATTTTGAAGGCCGGCTGAGGTTCCTGGAACCCCATTGCTCTGTCGACCTCGCGCCGCCTCTCCAAGCTTCGCCGGAGAGTTTTGCTGCCCCCAGCATCTTGAGGAGGACCAGAGGATCCTGCTGGGCCATTTTGCAGTCCGAGAGAGTGCCAGAAGATGGAGAAGGAGATCGGGGAAGCTCGCGTGCGGTGAGTTCTTCCCTGTTCCTCATCACCGTATCCTAGCCGTCAAATCATCGGCCCAGCCCAGGAGCTACAACCTTCGTCGGATTAAAGCGCCTACAGCCGTTCAATCAACCTTGGACGTTCTAATCTTGGCCGTGGATGACAAAGAGGTATCAGCGCACCCAAGCTTGACACGTGGATAAGTGGATCCATCTGCATCGTCCATCAACGCCTTTGCGAGTGAATTTTGCAAGTATAACCCCCCCCCCCCCCCCGCACTTTTGTAATTTTCTTTTAGTCCATAAACTTTAATTAGTAGTTTAAAACTTTTGTAAAATTTAGAAGTAGGCCCTCGAACTTGTTATATTTGCACGTAGGTCCTCTGCCACGTCACCTCACGTGACCTGTTCAAGTGAGGTGTGTGCTTTTTGCAGAGAGGCCCTCGGCCTTTTGTGGATTTTGTTCCAGTCCCAAAATTTGAACGTTAAGTGTTAAACTTTTGGATTATTTGCAAATAGGACCACAGACTTTTGGATATTGCATCTAGGTCCTTCCCTGTCGCGTGCTAGTCACGCGCTCTAGTAGACATTTTGTAAGGATACCCCTACGGGTCCTCTATTTTGTAATTGGTCCAGAAACAATTTTATTCAGTATAATATTTTGTGGAAATTTTGCATGTTTGCCCCCTGGATGTTTTGATATTTGCACTTATACCCTTGCAAGGCTGAATATTTTTGTGTGCTTGCTCCATTTATTTAATGCATCATCTTAACTTGAAAAATTCTACAAAAATTTGTTTAGGCTCCTATTAACTTGCTCTTGTACGCCATGTTTTTAGTTTTTATTTTTATTGCATTTTTGTATTTATTAAAAAATCAAAAACATGCATTTTAGCTACTATCTAGCTTAGAAAATACCAAAAAAAATATTAAAACACCTAAAAAAATTCCAAAAAAAATTCCCTACTGTTTATTTTATCCTATTTTAGTGTCAGTCCAAAAATCACTAAAAATTGCAAAAGAAAAACCTTAAAAATTTGAAAATACCTTAAAACTCCAAAAAAATTTATAAAATCGTAGAAAAATCAGAAAAATAAAATTCAAGTCCGGTAGATTTCCCATTTTATTATCTTTATTTTAAAATTAGTTTCAAAAATTTTTGTGGCTGGTTGATATTTTTCATTCCTATTTTACTCACAGCAAGTAGCTTATTCCTTGTTTTCCTTTATTTTGCTTTTAAAAATTTCAAAAACATTCTGAAAAATACTCAAAAATCACAAAATGGTAAAAATTTATAAAAAGACCAAAAATATTTTATTTCTGAATTTTTGAGCATTTTAGTATATTTTTATAAATATTTTATCACCCCTTTTATTACATTGTTTATATATTCCAATATTGAAAAAGAAAAAAATTATAAAATATAAAAGAAAATATGAAATCATAAAATTAAAAATCAAAATACAAAATTAAAAGTTAAATAAAAAAATAAAAATTAAAAACCCACAAAAATACTTGCATTGCATAGTGTAGGCAATACTTCACTTTCACACACACACACACACACACACACACACACACACACACCTGTTTGATCTACCCTGCCTTGTCCCTGTGTTCGAACTCTCTGCATACTTGCTCTATACACCATTTATGTAGAGTTAAAAATAAATTTTAACTTCACATTTATTTCTTGTTGCTTGATCTATAGTGTAAATTAATTGTTGATTAAATCCAGATTTTGAGTGGTCAACACTTCGACTGTGTTCCTGCCTTGTGTGGAATACAAGACCGCTTGACTTTTGGGTTTATCATATTGCATGCATGCTAAAATGCCAAAATTAACGCTATTTACACACATTTACTAGAGTTTTTAAGGCCAAAATGATAGAATAAATATGATGAAATGCAGATTCATCATCCCTCTATACTTACCTCTGCTAGTCCCTAGCAAACACTTATGCAATAAGTGTAGAAAAGAAAAACAAAGAAAAGAAAAAGAAAGATGGATTAAGTTTAATTATCAAACTTGTCTTCACAAAATCAAAGTTTGGAGCTTAAGTCGGACCTTTGGAATTTTATTGCGGGCAGAACCTTAACTAGAACCGGATTTGAAATCCAACAGCCTTTGAGAATCCCAAAACTCACCTCAAGTCTCCTCAATAGCCAGGTCAGAAATATCTCAACTCATATGCAAACCCTTACGACTATGAAGCTGACTCGTACAATGTAAGTGATAGTGGCTCTCCCCAACTGAAATGACAAAGAGACTGACTTCTCCAGTATGACAACCCAATGATTCCCCAATCCAATAACTCTTTCCTCGAGGAGCGGGGTATTCCCTTCTTAGTTCAAGTGGCAACCAGCTCAAGAGGAGAAGGTGAAGAGAGGAATGGATGATAGTTAGTGTAGCTACCTATCCGAGGATGCTAAACCAGTGTAGTCAAGTCATCTAGCTGCAGGCTCACATGATTTGACTTTGATGCTCAAGCTTGCTTATTGGCTATACAACATATTCACATACTTTGGCAGACATCTTATTTTTGTACAAGCCTGTCTTTTCTTTTCTTTTCTCTTTTTTTGAATACTATATACAACAACATTTACATAGGGAGTTTTTCCTCTTGAGCCAGTAGACTATCCCTCTTTTGAAGCTTTATTGCAACCCACACTCTCCTGTCTTTAGAATTCCTCATCACTGGACGGGTTGGGGTGCACTTCCCTCCCTAGAGGAGGACAAGTGTTTCCACTTGTGTGCATCTCATACCGGCAAATCCAATCCCCTCACCACTCTAACCGAGTTGAGCCATGTGAAATGTGCAGGTGTCCAAGTTAGGTCATTATCAACAAGAGTCGTGTGTGTGCTCCGAAATACTCTACTTAGGCAGTCAAGAATCCATTGAACCAAGTCTCGTGATCCTCAAAGAATTAAGTCAACCAGACCTGAAGTACCTCAATTCCAGCTCCTATAAGGTTACTGTTATTAGGTAGATTTTAAGGTCCAATCAAGCACAATCTCCGGACTTTACTTATACTTGTTCAACTATAAAACTCAATCCGAAAAATGCAAATGCTATGCAAATGCGATGCAGAAAATATTTTTGTGATGCAATTTGCAAGGGTTTTGAACTTTTTTATGGATTTTTGAAAATATGATGCATATGCATTTTTTTCAAAAAGATTTTTCAGATGTTTTTGGTATTTTAATTTTGCAAATGTTTTGGGATTTTTGAAAACAAAGATTTTGGCTAAAAGCTAGGTACAAATATTTACACGGGAGTGCTTCTTATATTTACAAGAAGTGGATTTTAAGAATTTACAGGGTAAGTGATCAGTTTTATAGGTATATATAGTGAATTTTAGGTGTGATGTATATATTACTCAAACTTACTTGAAAATCATTTTAGAAACCATTTTGCAAAACTATAGTCCAAAATAATTTTTACAAATATTTTTGCAAACATGTACACACATTTGAAAATCATTTTGCAAAGGTTTTCCAAACAGTATCTATAGATTTTTTAAAATATTTTTGCAACCATTTTTCAAACCATTTGCAAATCATTTTTCAAACATTTTTATTTCACACAAAGAAAATAAATTTTCAAAACAAACATTTTTACAAAGGTTGAAAACATGTAACAAAACGTTTTCCAAATAGTTTCCAAAAGATTTTCACAAAGATTTTCAAACTATTTTTCAAACATTTTGCAAAAACTATTTTCACCTGATTTATTAATCAGTAAATACAAATAGAATTTGAGGAATGATCAACATATTTTTATTAGGGTTTTTAATGAATTAATAAAAATACAAAAGTACGAGTTATGGCTAAAGTATATACGCAGTATATTCGACCCCCTATACTTAGCTTGAGCTATGTCCTCATAGATCGGAGAGAAAAGAGAAGACATAACTCGTACTGAGTATAGACAAGTCTAATGAATAAATAAATGAATGAATGAGAAGTCGACCATCCCCCCAATACTTACGATCAAATAATCCTAAGTATAGCAGACTGTACACAAAGCAGGGAGGGTCAAGGGTGAGAATGAACAGATCGTACTCAGATTATCTCCCTCTATACTTAGGGTAAGATATACCTAAGTATAGACAAGAAGAGGAGACAATGGAGAGGATCGAAAAGAATGAAAACTCAGGGTGCACACCCCCTATACTTAGGACAAAGTACGTCCTAAGTAAAGAAGACCGTCTACAAGGGGCGACACCTTTTTGATAAATAAGGAAGATAGAAAAGGAAAAGAAGAAAAGAAGAAAAGAAGAAAAGAGATGAAAGTCGAAGAAGAGATCGTGAAGATGTACATACCACTCCCCCTATACTTAGGGTAAAAGAAGCCCTAAGTATAGGCGACAATAGGAGTAATGAAACGGAACGATGAACACTCGGCTCATCCACCCCCCTATACTTAGGACAAAGTACGTCCTAAGAAAGGCAAACATGAGAATGGGTGGATGAGCAATACATGAGAGGGATGAAGATGAACAGAAGCGGATGTACAACAGAGATGGATATACACATGATCAAGAAGGTAGAAAGTGAACCTTCTTGCAAGACTGCTGAGGGATGGATCTGGTGTGGTGCAGGTCGACATCGAGGTCCACAGTGGATGGAAATCGATCAAGATTGAAAGAGTGTATGTCCTCATTGGTCCTATGGTATGAAGGCGCAGATGTGTGAGTGAAAGTAGTGCTGCTAGGTCTGGCCTTGGGAGTCTTGCTAATATCAAAGTGGAATGGGATGAACTCATCATCATCGGAAGAAGTATAAACGGAGTCGTCCTATGAGATCTCATCCAGGTCAAAACCAAAAGGAACGAACTCATCAGTGGAAGTAGTCAAACTCTGTTCATCCTCTATAATCTCAATCGGATCATCTTTCTCATCAAAAGGCCCGAATTCTCGAATAAAAGCTATCAAAATCAAATTCAGCCTTTGTCTTATTAGAATCTGAGTGAACAAGCACGGACTCATCGGTGAAAGTAGTCGAATCATGTCTGTCATGTCTGGTATCTAAATCTGCCCTCCGCTCAATGGTATCGATCGTGTAAATCCCATGGATATCATCAACACATCGCTAATCACCGGAAGCAGAAACTCCAAGGTCTATACTTTCCGAGCGTTTCTCCTTGGAGAGGAATTCTCGGGTCTCATCATCGGTCATAAAGAAAGTCTCTCTAATATCCTCATAAAGGTCGTAGGCCTCAGAGTCAGCCAGAACAGGTGGGGTCGCATCAGGTGCAGGTCTCTGATCAACGGTGGGTGCGGTCATCAACACTTCGCTCTCGTCAACAGTACGGAAGTGAATCTCTCCTGATCCATAATCAATAACGACCCTCGTACATGCGAGGAATGGTCGTCCCAGGATGATTAGAGAGTGCTCCCCTGTGGAGGTCTCCATGGGCAATACGATAAAATCAACACGGTAGCTCGTGCCCTGAATCGATATGATGACGTTTTCAAGGATACCCTTCGGCCTCTTGATAGATCCATCAGCAAACTGTACGATCATCCTGGTCTTCTTAAGAGGCCCTAAGTGAAGAGACTGTACCAACGAGAAGGATATGATACTAATCGAAGCACCACCGTCGAGGAGAGTGTGCTCACATGTGAAGTCAGAGATGGTGCAACTAATGAAAGGTGTGGCAGTGTTCCTCTTCCGAGGAATGTAACGATGTGTGATGGCATGGGCAGTGGCCATGGTCAAGATATGACGCTCAGATCTGCTCCTCTGCTTTCTCTTCTTGGGAAGAGGAGTAAATAAATTGGTCATGGCCTACTGAAGTGGGGCACGGGTGATCTCAAGAATAGTGGCCACCACTTCAGGTTCAGTCAATATTTTTTGAGTTTTTGGACCTCCTCTATACAAGGAAGTCGGAATCATCATCTTCACGAGGAATGCCAAGAGCAGTCTGTACAGCAGCATCCTCAGGGTCAAAGGTGGGACATGTGTGAATGGATGTGTGGTCAAGGGGTCTGGTAAGTGGGCGCTCTCCTCACAATCCGAATCAACCAAGTGTCTCCTGAACTCTTTTTGTATTTTTAAAATTTTCTCATTTTTTTTGTATTTTGGGCGATTGCAAGCTCTCATGGAAATCCTCAAATGATTCCAAATCATCAGATCGTGAAGCATAAATGTGGCTCTTATTCATGCAGGCGAGGTTGTCAATCCTCGAATTCATTTGCTCCATGAACTGGGTCAAGGTCTCAAGTGTGGACATCGTGAGAGCAGACTCCAACAGGTCAGTCTCGGGTGGATGTGAAGGTGGAAAATACGGGGGTGGCAGTGGATGTCGATAGAAATCTGAGGTCTGATACTGTGGCTGAGGTGGGTATGTACAAAAATCAGAAAAAATAGGAGGAGGATCCTCCTGATAAAAGGGAGGTGGACTGGTTGTAGTGAGCGAGGGATCCGTAAGGTCCAGATAAAATACGCTCCAGGGGTCCATCTTGAAAACAAAAAGAAATGATTCGGGAGAGCACGAAGGTCAAGTCAAGAGAGTGAAGAAGGTGCAAATGCACAGGGATGATCTAGTTTACACACAAGCAATCACATACAAATTCACACAAGACAAACCCCTCAATTGACCTTACTCAACTCGGTGAAGATCGCAAATGCGGTCCTTTTATCTTGTCTGTTTTAGAGTTAGCTGAGAAGTCAAAATATTGTGCAAACACTTAGGGGCTGAATGGGATTTGGGCACTAACCTTAGTGTGTGCGCGAGCAATGTAAAGTGAAGACAATGAGGGGATTACTCGCCCCAAGATAATGTTTTTCTTTTTAGTTGATTTTAGGGTCGAGTAGTATTAACAGTCCCAATTTTATTTGATTATTACTTTTTTTGGATCTTTAATAACAAATGCACGTGCCTAACGAGAAGTCAATTCCTTTAAGCACCTAAGTGATCAAATCAGAGGGAAAGGCAGAAAAGCAGTGCAAGCAGCAAATGATGATGAATGGTAAAGCGTCAATGCTCACCTTGCCTCCAGCTCTCTACATGCAAGGATGCTCAGCAGAATTGAAACCTATCTATATGCAAATGCAAGTTGATGAAATCACCCTAGGATGAGAAGCTGCTATTTGCGTGAAGAACAGTTTTCAAAATTTGACTAAGTCCAAACGTCACTATAGGCATGGACAAATATATTAAGTGTTTGGACCTAATGCTATCGAAAAGCAACTCCTACAACTAAGGGTTCAATCACACAATAGAAAGAAAACAAAATCGAAAAACAAATAAAAAATGCGAAGAAAACCACGAGCAAACCATGGTGAGATTCCAAGTGTACAAACACTTGAAAATTAGGCTCAAAAGTCCAAAGTTCAGTACATGTATTATTACAATAAATAGAGTCTCTCTCTCTTACTTAAATTACAAAAATAAATACAAAAAATAAAAAGGAGCTCGATCTTCAAAATTTCCTCTAAGTCTCTTTCAGTGCCAGGCAAGCTAGAGCCGGCTTCATGTGGGTGCCTAGGCGCTTAGGGTAGAGCGCCTCCCTCGATCCACGGTTCATCGCATGAAATCAAAAAAAGAGGAGGTTAGACATCTCAGCATATATATCAAAAATAAGGAAAATAAATTAAGCAAAAATAAAACTGCGAAAATAGACAAACAATCAAAAGCACAACAAGAACCGAACTAAGCGTTGTTGCTCCCCGGCAATGGCGCCATTTGTTTAAGCTGAAAATCGAGAGGTCGTGTCGATTCACAAGGCGAATAAACAGTCGCAGAGTTGACCTCGCGCGAAATCTGAAATTCAAGCAACAATTAACCCACAACAGAAATCAAGCAGTGAAAAGCTGTACGGAGTTAAAATTTATTATAACTCTACAAAGGATGTGTATAGTGTGCAAGCAGTGTAGAGGTCGAACACAGGGAGCAGACAGGTAGAGCGGGGCAAAATGCTCAAAACCGTGAATGTGATAATTTGTCTATTTATGATATTTTTGTGGGTTTTTAATTTTCTATTTTTTTATTTCTTTTAATTTTATATTTTTATTTTTTAATTTTTTAATTTCTGATTCTATATTTTCTTTTTATATTTTTTATATTTTTATATTTTCTTTTTCTTTAAGTAGAATATATATACAATATAGGAGAGGAGATGAATAAGTAATTTATAAAAGTAGGTAAAAATAAGTAAAATTCAAGGAATAAAATATTTTTGATCTTTTTATAATTTTCTAGTGTTTCTGTGATTTTTCTAGTTTTTTCTTAACTTTTTGGTATTTTTTAAGTAAAAATACTGAAAACAGTGAATAAAATAAGAGTCTGAAATCGAAATGGAGAAATAAAATATAAATCGGTAACAAAAATTCTCCAAATTAATTTTAAATAAAAGATAATGAAATAAGACACTTAAGAAACAGAAATTGTAATTTTAGGATTTTTTATGATTTTTTAATATGTTTATGAAGATTTTTAGAGTTTTATATTTTTATGGGTTTTCTTTTGTATTTTTTAATGATATTTGGACTGAAGTTAAAACACACTAAAATAAGCAAAATATATTTTTTTGGGAATTTTTCGAGAAGTTTTTATAATTTTTATGTATTTTCTAATGCAAACAGTAGAGAAAATGCGTGTTTTTGAATTTTTATCTATATTAGAATGCAATAAAAATGCAAAACAAAAATTTGGCGTGAAACTACAATGCAACATGAACTATGTGTGGATTTTTTAGGAATTTAGAGATGCATGAAACAAATAAAAGAAATAAAAAGAAAAATCATTCCTAGCAAGGGTATTATCGTAATTAGCAAAAAATCCAGGGGTCTCCTCACAATATTTCCAGAAATATGCAACTGAATAACAACCTTACAGACCAAAAACAAAAATCAAAACCCGCGAGGGCATTCTAGCAAAATCCACAGGATGCACGTGCGTGAATACGCGCGCCTGATAGGGACAAATATGTAATTCACAAAGATCTAAGGGGCTTAAATGCAAAAATGCCAGAAATTTATAACTACAAATAAAAGTTCTGGGACTAAGAATAAATATGCAAAATCCCGGGGTTGCCCTACAAAATTGCTAAGTCACGTGCGTAGCACATGTGACCATACAGGGACCAAATTCCGATATTACAAAATGCCGAGGGGGCTAGATGTAAATTCTACAAAAGTTTAAAAAGGTCGTTGAAAGCTTTAATATTAACTATCAAATACAAAAATGCCTTGGGCTATAACTGCAAAATACCCAAAGCAGGGGCTGATTAGACGACGGGTAGACTTTTGCTAACGCCACGTGTCGACCATCCGTCGGCCCGTACCGCTTCACGATCGATGGCTGCGATTAAAACGTGGATGTAGATCTAACGGTGATGGCGGCCCTTGATCCGACAGTTGTTGTGCTTCTCCAAGATCCGGCCCTCATCCAACGTCGCCCGATGCAGGATGAAGAACCGGGAAGAACTCCGCTGCATCGAAGTTCCTCCGGCCAAATCGTATCGCCTCACCAGGCTATGATGCTAAAAAATGGCCGAATCTCCTCCCATGGTAGTCCTCTAGCGATCGGTGAGGCCAAAAGAGGCCGGCGACAACTGGAGTTCTCCTACGGCTGTAAGTCGAGGAGGGCGCTCCCAAGGCCTCCAGCGAGATACAAAATGCGGGTCTATCACTCCAGTTACCTGCAAAAGTCGTTAAGGAGGGCGAGGGCAAAGTGCCTCGCCCCTCCTGGGTGTGGATGGAGGCGGAAGATGGAACAAAGGGGGCTCACCAGAGCAAGCTCCGGCGAGGTGGTGGCGGAGGCGATCGAACGGGTGTGGGTCGAAAACAAAAGTGTGGATCTACTTCTAAAACTAAGGAGAATAACAAAAACATAAAGAAAAAAAGCGAGAAAAACAAGCTCGAACGGCCAATGACCGTGAACCAGTACCTCGACGACCGCTTGGCCGGAGATGAAATGGAGCCGCTCCTCAGCCACGTGAGGTGCTCCTAGGTTGGCTGGTGGATGCCCTGTCACGACGTCCGATCCAGAGCGCAAGAAGGGAGTCCAAACTAGGTCAAAGGAGGGTTCAAAACTCAATGGAAGAGAAGATGAGTTTTTGAAGGAGTGGTTGACGTGGCTCCAAGATCGAGAGAGATCGGCCGAATCGGTGGCCCAATGGCCAAGAAATGATACCAGCGTGTAAGTACAAGGGTCGAGGAGCAAAAGTGTAGAAGAGGCCGACGCGAGAAGATGTAAGGCTTGGCCTCCAAAAATGGACGAAAACCAAGAAAAACCTCGTCTGACAGAGCTACAGGAGTGGGTCAGAGAGTTGACCCATCAGTCAACTCTCCAGACCCCCTGGTTGGTCCACGTGGACCAACCTGGAAAAATCCTGGAAAAAGATTTGAAAAATCATTTAAAAATAGAAACAAAATTATTAATTTTTTATTATTAAATAAAAAAACATTTATTATTTATGAATTATTTTATGATGATTTTTATTTATTTATTGGAGGTATTAATTTACAAGTTACCTTTTATAGCCTATATAGGTATATTCTTCTATATATTTTAATATTTTTTATTTTGTATATTTAATTTATTTATTTTCTTTATTATTTTATCAATTTATAAAATATTCTTATACATTTAAATATATTTTTATTTTATTTTTCTGAAGTGTTTTGTACACCTAATAAAATATAAGTATATTCTATGTAGGTATATTTATAGGTATTTTACCTATGTATTTTATACATATATTTATTTTTGTCTTTTCTTTAGTGTTTTATTCTGATTTTAATATACATATATATTATAAATAATATTTACAAAATCATAAAAATATAAAATTGTGAAAATAATGAATAAATAATAAAATGAATATTTTAATCTGTACAAGTATACAATAAGGGTCCAAAACTCAACTTTCAAACTATAGCTCCGCAAAAAAATTAGATAAATATTATATATATATATATTTATCTTGGCTTTAAAAAGAAATAAAAAATACAAAAAATCACAAACAAACCAAAATAATGTTTTTTTACCTATTATAAATACTACCAAAAATTGTGCTTTGTACAAATGACCTCTTTTGACTTTTTCTTCAACATGAAACTTGTAGATCTTATCGAGATCTACAACTTTCAAAATTTGACTTTTTGTTATTTCAATCTCCTCCTAAATTTTTTATTTTTATTTATTTTTCTATTTTCTAATAATTTCATTGGGACATGTGGTGCTCTCTGGAGCCATCACACGATCCTTTGTCCTTGCGCCACACGCAACCCACCTCAGCCCTTAGATCACCCCCTGATGGATCTGAGCCACTCACTTCCGTCTCAACCATTATCGTTGGATGGCTTAGCATCCAGTGGCCAATCTGCCTCCATGTTACCTAAACCATCTCCACCGTTGATGCAACCTACAACTCCATCCCCACCATTCGCTGGCATCTGCATCTCAGCCGCTGGATCATATCTTCTGATATGATCTATGCCCTTCACCAGCTCCCCTATCAGAAGCCGTTGGATCACATGATCCAACTGTGGAGACCTCATCTCCTACCTCCACCTCCTCCCTTCGTCGACCGTTTTGCCTCGCTGCGCAGCCATCCCCTTCCATTTTCGGTCGCCACTCCACGTCACATCTCCATGACCTAAAACCTCTTCTACGTATCCCTAGGATCCATCTCCCTTACGGACCCATCAATGCCATTAATCCTATCCTTCATTCCTCTCCTCAACCATTACAAGTCGTTGCCACCACCACTGTAACTGCCATCCATCACCCTATAAAACCTTCTCCTCCGCCTCCATTCTCCCTCGTCCATCGCTATAGTGCCTAAGCCCTATCCCCTCTCCACCTCCCTATGATAAAAAGAGGTCAAACGAGGGGCCATAAAGGCGTCTTCAGGCTAGTGTCAACCTATGGTGATCTCTGTCTTGTCGCAGTGCCTTCGGCAACTGCTAAGCTCGCTGGAGTAGCTGCCCCAGCATGTGCATGACCCAAGGTTCCAATGGAACCTCAACCCAAGCTCCGATCCACCCCTTTTTCCTCCTCGAATCCTCTAGGTACATGTTTATGCTTTTTCTCTTGTTTTCTCCTAATTTTCCGGCCACACACGATGCGCTCCACTATCGCCTGACCATCCTCCTAGCTTCGCAACACCACCACTACCTTTATCGACCCCTCTCCCCTTCTTTTCCAATTTACCAAAGACGAAGCCCAAGTCCCCCTCTCATCTACTTCTGTTGGACCTTCATTCATCACACAAGCACTCGTCATCAAGATTCTAACACATGCAATCATTCCTTCAATGGTAGGAGTTCACACCCCCGCTCCGATCTCGAGATGAAGCTCCGATAACGCTTCATTGCCTCACGCCATCATCCACTGTCGGAGCTTCGTCTCGCCTCCGACTCCTTCGCGAGGCCCTCCACCATCTTCTTCGATCTTCAAGCATGCGAATGGAGCACAAAGGAGCATCTGATTGGTCATCGGTGCCCCATCTTCTCCGCCTTGTGCACGGAGGATGACATCGGTGCAACCGCGTACTAGTGTCGTACGATCTTCAGATCGAATGACCCAGATGATTCTTCAGTCCCTGATCCAGACCACACGTCCCGATGGTACCGAGCCTACTCTGAAGTGAAGATGCCATGTCATGTGGCCCGAGCCTCCACCCGCCCCCCAGCTAGACCACATGCGTGCAGGCTGGGTTATTTGCGTATAGGTCCTCTAGAGTCTTCACATTTGTAAAAAGGTCCCTCCTAAACATGTGCTTCTCACATGTGCGCCTAGGCATTTTGTAGAGAAGTCCAACTAGTTTATGATAATTACAAATATTCCCCCGTATGTAAATGGAAAATTACAGGGAGGACCTTCTGACTTTTGAAAATTACAAATAAGCCCCTCAGTGGTATATTTGTAATTATTTATCATTTATTTTAGTTTTTCACTGCATTTATGACCTTACACTATTTGTGTCATATCTTGAGCGTTTGGACTTCGATTTAGTTGATTTTGGTCTCATTTTGTTGCTAGTTTTATGATCTATCTAATGGCATAGCTAATTTCTCATTTTTGGCCCTTAGTTAAATATGCCAATTTTTCGATGATATACAGTATATTTTGCTCTCTAATTATTTTCCATTAATAGGTGCACTGTTTCATTTTTAATGCTCAATTTGTCACTAAAATCACCCCTTATTTTATTGCTCAATGATTCAGTTGATTGGGGCATATTCATGCATAGTTAATCGCTTGCATTGCATAACATTATCTTGCATATTCCATTACAATTTAACTACACTAAAACCAATAAATATTGCATGCATCATATTATCTTGTCTCTTCATCATTTTGTTTGCATGATATATCTACATATCATTATGTGTCTTGTATTGTAATTGCATATGAAGACCTAGGCTTATGAATATAATCCCTCATTATTTAGTAAACGAGGAGGCTCGTGTCTATGTGTTCGACCTTGGTACACTTACCAAGTGGAATAATTGCAACATATTCAAAGGTATGGTCTTTGCTTGGATCGTTTTCATCGTATGTACTACAACAACTATAGATTATCAAAGTGGTGAGAACATGGTTCATTAAGAGGCCAAAGGGGCTCTCATCCTCTTCTCTTTTCATTTGCAAAAAAATTGATAAAAACACACTACAAGACAAAATAGATGATGGCAGTATTTGAAAAAAACAAAAACAAAAAATAGGGTGCAGACTTAGCGATGACGTTAATCCCCATCTCCTTCCTCCATAACAACCCATCAAAGAACCGCCGCCCACTGCCTCACCTTCAGCTCCCGCGTGCAACCACCGTGCACCTCCTCTCCTCTCTGCCTTGCCAACTATCGTCGCCCCTTGTCCTTCTTCCAACTACCGTCAACCTTTATAAGAGGAACGAGGGAGCGAGCCATGAAAAAAAGAACCCATTCCCTCCCACTATGTGCCATCTCCATCATCCCTCACCGTTGTCCTCCGTCACTTCTTCGTTACCTCTGCCGCCCCTCTCACTGTCACTCGAGCGGCAGCAGCACCGCAACACGGCCGCGCACGGTCCTACCTCTACCACCACCATTCCAAGCAGAAGAAGGGTACCACTTCTTAATTTCAATTTTCTTTTAAGTTTTTTTGGACCTAATTGTAATTTCAAAAAAAATTTATTTATTTTATGTAATTTTTCCAGCTCGGTATTTTTATATTCTGAGATATTTGTATTTTTTTATTCCAGTTTCTCTTAATTACTTTTCAGCAATTTCCTCAAAGTTTATTTTTTATCACAATTTACCCATTAAGTTTTTTAATTGGTAAAATTTTCACTTCTATCTCGATCATTTTGTTTACTTGAAATCACACCCTTAACTTCTTATTTATTTACATCCAAGTCCCTAGATTCTTAGACATATACAAAAATACCATTGGTAATTCTAAAATTCACCAAAAATAACAAAAAATATGAAATTTTCTCAAAAAATTATGTACGATCCTTATGATGTCTAGAACCTAATGACAGTTTAACATATTTTACGGCTCTATAAATAAAAAGAAAAATAGTATTTAATTTGATTCAATAACATCAACAATGCCTTTGTAGATAGAATAAAAAATTCATGTAAAAATATTTGAGTCATTGTGAATCGATCCTCTACATACTCTATGCATATTTTAATATATATTGGCTTGTAGTTATATAAATTTTGTCTGGATATCTCGATTTTCATGTGTGCACACAACTATGCATAAAAATAGACTTTTAGTGTACAAAAAATCACACTTCATTTTGGCACCATTATCGGAGAGTCGATGACTTTACATAATTTATTTTAGCATTTTGATCTTTTATTTTATTTTTGTAAAAGAATGTGTTTTTGTTTGAGGTAAAAAATACAAAAATAGTGGATCCCTGATGAATACCCATTCATCACTCTTTATTCTTCTATTTTAGCTACAAAAACCTTTGCAAATACATGTAGATATGTGTAAATACAAATAAATACCAAAAGCATGCATTGTGTAAAAACCTATAATTAGCATGTTTTTGTGCACAAAATAAAAGAATAAAGAGCAAAAAGAAAAAGAGGGAAATATTTAGAATAAATATTGAGCAACCTAACCCAAGGGAGGGCTCAGCATGGGCCTGACCGCATAAAAGCCAAAGTAGAGGGAGATAGGAGCTCATTTGTATATATTTGTAAATACATAAAACTATATATTTTCCTCAACCAAAAATATGCTTGAACATATTGTGTATATTTTATTAAAAACAAAATAAAAAGATAAAAATCAAAAATTCCAAAAATACCCTTCCTTCACCTTGTGTATAAACCACATCATTGTATTTATTTAACCCTATAAATAAATTCAATTATTTTCCAAAATTTTTGTAAATATTCTTTGTTACATGTTGTAAATAAAATAAATAACAAGAAACAAAACAAAAATCAAATAAAAATCACAAAATGAAAAATACAAAAATTCATTGTATAAATACCATGTATATAAATGTATTCATTTATTTATTTCACCCTTGTATATATGTGATAAAAATAAAATAAAAATATTCTTTTATTCCATATTTTATCTTGTAAAATACAAAATGAGCATAAAAACACAAAAAAATAACAAATAAAAAATCAAAAATAAAAATCCATGCAGTGTACATATACCTATATATAGAGCTAACCTATTTTTATTCCCAAAAATTAATTAAAAATCACCAAAAAATAGAAAAAAATAAAAGAAAAATATTTCATGTTTTAAGTTTTCTCTAATTCAGCCTATTTCTACCCTAAAAAAATAAAACAAAAATTAACAACACGTGGCAGAGTCTGGTTGGTCCACGGGGGAATGTTGACCCCGGTCAACTCCCCCGCGACCCCTTTCCTATTCTGGACCATGCGCGCCGCGCCTCCTTCGCCGATTTATGCACGCGCATCCAGGCTGTCTTCCACTCAACCCCCGCGCCCAAATTCTTCGCCGCACATCCCTCTCCCTCGCCGGATCTTCAGCCATCAAATCTACACCTTCCTTTGCTGTCCTCACGCAACCCTAATCGCCCGGTCACACTATATATCCTTCACCTCCGCCGCCTTCGCGCGCCATCTTTGGCCCTTCTCTTCCTTCCCCGTGACCTCCATTGGCTCCGCCTGAGTGACAGCGAGCGTTAGCCCGTGTTGCAGTGAGGCGAGGGAGCGAAACCATCGATCCGGCGGAACCTCGCCGTACTTGCTCCGCCGCCGGCGTTGAGCACCGAGCTTCAGGCCTTGACGCCCTTCGAAGCTACGACCAGGAGATAGCCCATCTCCACCACAGTCTCCAGCATCCATCAGGTAGCCGTAGTTTCCTTTAGTTTAGAGCAATTTTCGATTACGCCCAAATCCCATCTCCGACGCACTTCTTCGATTCCGATCACTCCGCTTATCATCTCGACCTTCCGACTATTCCATCACCTTCACCGTGTCCCCACGCACCTTCTTCACCCATTCGCACAACCCAGATCGCATAGGATCTGGGAGTCGAGCTCCACCGCCGTCGCTTCGCCGGAGCTCTTCCGCCACACCGCACCTCCCACCTTCACCCCGCCTTCTTGGGTCGAGGCATTTTGCCCTCGACCCGCGAAGCTTCTTGCCTACTTTGCAGGTCGAAACGAGGGCGTCTGAGGCCCTTCGCCATTCAGCCAGGAGCTTCGAGCCGCCAGGTCTCGCCGGAGCCCCTCAGGGCTCGGTTGAGCTCTTGGCCACCACCAGCAGCTGCGGGATCGTTCAGCGGAGCTTCTCCGACCTTCAGGCGCAGCTGAGGAGGGCGGATACACCTTCACGAGGCCGGCGAAGTTCGCCGGCCACCAGTTCTTCGAGGACCCTCCAGAGCCGTCCGATGCACCCTCTGCTCCAGATCTGATCGTGACCGTTCATCTGTGGAGGAGCAGCGACCGTTGATCCATTTGAGGATCGCATCTGGACCATCGATAGCAGAGGAGAGAGGTGCCAGCGTTTCATACGTCCGATCATACACGTGGACCTCTCCCCACCGTTGATCAGAGCCGAAGAGGAGAAGAGAGAAGAGGCGCCGCCATCCAGACCGTTCGATCAACCACGTGGCGCCTATCCGACCGTCGGCTATTAATAAAGGGGTAAATATCATAGGGCCCCCTCTGTTTGTTGTATTTCATTTTAGTCCTGTAATTTTTAATTCACGTTGTTTATTTTGTGGGTTATTTGCATTAAGGACCTCGGACTTAATTTTATTTGCGATTATACCCCTGCCAGTAGAGACCCACGTGCCTTAGCACGTGTTTTGTTGGGTTATTTGCATAGAACCCCTTGTCGTTCTGGATGTTATTCAATGAATAAAATGTTTTGTGAAATTGCATTTATACCCCTGTGAGCATTGATTTTGAACATGTGCGAATTATTTTTGGGTAAATTGCATATAAGCCCCTGGACTTTTGATACGAGTTATCAATAGGTCCTTGGAACTTATTTTTATTACATTTAGGTCCCTGTGTGCCCCAGGCACGTGCTTGACACGTGACTTCTTGGGTATTTTGCACCAGGACCCCAGAACTTTTGGGTATTTGCACTTAGGTCCCTGTGCACAGTGCCCCACCTTTATTTTTGAATAAAATATCAAACGACCTCCAAATCCAATGAAATTTTGACACATGGCTCCTGCCATGGTGTAGGAATTTCTATGATTTTTGGGGACATTTTTGATTTCATTTATTATTTTTAAAAATTCAAAAACCCGTATTTTTGCCACTGTTTGACTTTAAAAATACCAAAAAAATATAAAAACTCCACTAAAAATTCTAAAAAATTTAGATATTGTTGTTTACTGGTTGTTTGATTTTCTAGCCAAGTTTGGCTATTTGTCATCACTTAAAAACCCTAAAAATTGAAAAACCCCTAAAAACCCATAAAAATTGTAATAAATAAACTAAAAATCCAAAAACAATAATTAGGGTACCTAAATTTTCCTTGTTCTTCATAGTTTAAAGGAAAATTACCTCTAGGCTTTTTGAGATCCAAAATTATTTTATTTTTGGGTCTTAAGCCTTGCTGGACAGTCCCCTTTGTTTTTCGCATTGTTTGATTTTTAATAAATAATTTACCCATTAGAAAATTTCCAAAAATTCACCAAAAACAGTAAAAAACTTGAAAAACTTAAAAACCAATTTTCTTGAATTTTTGCATCATTTTTGTGTGTTGTATAAATTGTGGAAGTTGCATTGTTTTCCCTTTCCTCTTATTTTCTTATCTTTTAAAATAAAAAAAAAAAAAGATTCTAAAAAACAAATAAAAACCATAAAACAGTACTCTCTTGGACTCTGACTACATCGTAGGCTTCTTAAGCCAATCTGTGCTCCTTGAGTTCGACCCTGGGAGCTATACCAGGTTAAATCCTCTAGCTATACCGCTCTTCTTTGTTTTGATTGATTTGATATTTTCTGAGTGGTTATTTTTCTTGATTGACGCATTCGAGTGACTGAGGTCGCAACGACCTCATTTAATACCTTTACCTCAGTCGCATCGGTTTTTGTGTGATCAATCCCTCTCACTCTCTCATTCTCTCTGAACTCTAATTCTAGATCCAACAAGCCACACATTGTAAGATCTTTCCTATCCTTAGACATTTTTATGTGCTTGCATTTGTGTGTGTATATAAAATTACTTGAAACATAAAATCAAGTTCTCATTTTGTATTCATCTATGCGGATCTCTCTCCCTATGCTTACCAATTAAATAAGATCATAATAGAGTCGCTCTTTTAATCAGATAAGTTCTATAAAGTCATCATATGGCTTGGACGAAAGCGATTTGAAGTGCTTGAAGTGTTGCACATTGTACACAATTGCACATGTACAAATTGAATCCTGAGTACATAGTAAAAAATCTTACGTAGATTTTGACTATTAATTTAAAATATTAGCCACGTCTTAGTGAGAGAACCCTTAGCAGAGTAGATGATTAAAGGACATCACATTTGACATCGTCCTCAAGAAAATACGAGTAGATGTTTCACAGTCTATATACTTTCACCAATAATGGCAAGAAGTGGATGCAACTAAGAGTTGGAATTCCGGACAGTCCTTAAATCTACAAATAGATTTTATGTCAATATTTTTGTGTGCTCATGTTTTTGTAAACAATAAATTAAAATTTTGAGAAGATAACCTCTTCTGCGGTAACTCGTGTCTGCTGGTGAATCGATCTTGTTTTTTGTGTTTGTTTGTACTTGAAAATCCTTAATAATGGAAAGAATTCAAGTTATCCTCAATGTTTTGCATAAGAAAATGAAGTAAAATCGGGCTATTGCACTGAGTCATACGGAGGATAGCAAATAATTTCCTCCCCCATTCAACCCTCCTATCCTATTGTCAATTGAAAATGAAATTGATGAAGTCATGGATTTAGTACACTAATATCAAGAGAATGAGGAACATAAAAGGAGAGAGTCCTCGGATCGAAGGCTAAAATCAACTGATCCTCTGATATACCTTCTATCTCTTGTTAGATACGATCATTCCTGTCCGGTGACTCTCTTAGTGATGAATTTTTACCTTTCATTAAATCCAGCTATCCCTTACCTCCTTCCACATCACCTGGTTTTTTGGAACCTTCCTGTGATGAGCAGTGTCATTTTGAGGATTTTGGCCAATCACATCCCATTTGACACCACCATAATCTTCCCAAGGAACTCAAACTCCACTTTCAAACCGTAACTTGACTTGTGACATAATCACTCTTGATTAATATGATCTGAATTCGAAAACCATAGTCCTTGAGGATACCAAGATTATATTTTTGGATAATTTTGAGAATAAGCATGAGGGATTTTTTAAGGAAGGTGTAATTGAGAGAAAAGCAAATGACTGTGAATCTAGTCTCCCAAACTCAAAGGACAAAACTGTATTTGGATAAGTTATATTTCAGTATTATTGAGGAAGAATTTCTTGAAGAGACATTGTTGATTCCTCAAAATCTCCAATTGATCAACTTTGTTAATATTTTCAATTATTGTCATTCATAATTAGAGAATGTTATTAACGAAATTCCCATTGATTTAGAAGTTCAATTATCTTGACTCAAACAAAACCACGATGTCTTTTGGGAATTTGATTTTGGAGACGAACTTGTGATTGGATTCAATTTTGAAAAAAATGAAAGGGAAATGATTTTGGTTCTTGACTAAAAAATCAAAATGAACTTTATGAGTCAACTGATATTGATTCTGAGCATGAGATAAAAGATGAATTTCTAAGAAAATTCAGAAATGATTTGAGAAGAAAAGAAATGATGGAATATGATTTTATGGTTGATCCAAATTTCAATGCAGATATGATAATAAATCTATGCCTGATAAAATTTTTTCGAATGGATTGAAAAGAGAGACTGATAGAGCACTTGATGAAGCCCTCTTTCCAACAACCCCTGACCATGTGTCAAAAGTCTTTCTTGATGACTCTCTCGAGGATGAGATTGTTGTGTCTACTTCCATTTCCTTTTCAACATGGGAAGAAGAGCTACATAACTCGGTGTATGATCCTCAATACACATTCTCTATCATCGAATCAGTTTCAAATCAAGATGACCTCATGACCCCTGATCCTTTCTAGAGTGAAATCGAAGAATACCTCCAAGAACTTGAGGATGACCGACTTACCAATTCAGAGGTCAACCTTTGTTGGATTCATGGTATGTGGTCACACCCTCATTAGTAGCTAATATAGAGGAAGATCATACTGATTATATACATACTTTCTCTTAGTTCTCCCACCCTCACATACTTCAAATAATCGAACATGTTGAGGTTGAATCCCGATGGCCTGACCTTAGTTTTGATTTGAAATCTAAAAATGATGCCATCCAATATAACTATAGTGATATCATGAACGAAGCTGATTATGAATCACAGATGGTATTTGAGGATTTATACTTAACTCACTCAACTTTCCAACTCCATCTATCATCTTTCCAGACACTACCATCCCTAGCCACTTACCTAACCGTAATGTTTCAAACATGAATGTTGATCATATTTGAAACACGGGTTATTCCTAACCCATGAGCCCAATTAGGGTGTTAAACTAGCACACATTGTAGAATTCCTCCATAGTTATCTTTCATGTATTTCTCTTGTATTTTCCTCTCATTTTTTGTAGTTTAATTTATGCATGGGCAAAACCCTACAAAAAATTAATTGAAAAATAATGAAAAAACATATTTCATCACTTGCATATGAACTCTGTTTAATCATGTTTTCCCATATTTTCCCACTCTTTTATCACAATGTGGGCATGTCTCCTGCTAAGCATGTCGGGTGCATCACATTTCATGCATTTCCATCTCTATTTTATCACATTTTTTTCAATGCACCTCATGCATTACCTTTTTTTAAATCTTTTTAAAAACCCAAATTTTTACTTATTTTTATTGTTTTTTTTAAAACACATAATCTTTTAAAATCTTCAAAACTTTTCTTTTTTGCATGTTTTACAAAAAATACCAAAATATTTGCATATATCCAAAATCCCATAAAAATTTGCAAAGATTCCCCAAAAAATTATTTCAAAAAATTCTAGTAAATTTTTCAGAAATATAAGAATATTTTCCCAATTTACTCCTAACGTTTTGAGATTTTTAGTCCGATTTTTACAAGTTTCGGCATAGACTAAGAAGACCTTAATCCATTTAATTTTAGAGAATTTCTTTAGGCTTGAGTATTCTGTTCTTCAAATCTATTGTAGACTTTATTCCTCGAGTTCAAGTAATTATATGCGGTGACCAAAATATGTGTCTAAATAGATCATCTTCACGACTGTAGAACTATTTTATTCCTGATTGATTTTTGAACAAATTACAACTCACACCTTAGTTCAACTTAGTTTGTGTGTATAAGGGATTGTTTTAATCTTTATAAGGAAAGGAGTGACTATGAATCTCAGAAAAGAAAAAATTTAATGATCTAAGTTCAGGAACTACTTATTTTTTATAAGTTTGGGTCTGTCAGTAAACTTTCCTTGTATATGTATCAGAAAGTCATATTTTATACATATACACTCTTAAATACCAATACCACCAAATCCTATCAAAAAGAAGGCACGATAAGGGATGCATGTTCCAAAAATACAAATGCAAAGCATATATCTATAAAATAAAAATATACTCAAATAACCTAGCTCTACCAAATAAGTCAAGTAGCAAACCAATGTTGCTACCAATTTAAAGGAGGCCAAAGAGGCCGAGGGTTATGCTCTACAAAAATAAGAAAAAAAGAGCAACTGACCAATGCGGTCTATGGAAAACCTCAGGAAATACAAGTTATCTACAATTTTGCACCTATTTTCTTTTGCTGACAAATTCATATGAAATGAGAATAATCTAGACTTAGAGATAATAGAGTCTTTAGATTTTGTGAATTTCCTAGTATCATGCTTAAGGGTTGTACGGTATACTTGTCTCGCAAGTTGGGAAGAGCTGTAACTTTCACACACACAGTTCAAATTCAACTCAAGGTTAAAAGAATATTTATTTATCAGAATGATCTAACTTGACCTAAGGATGGAACTAACTAGAATTGATAAAACTTGAGGACTGTTAAATCAAATACTCGAGTCTAATTGGAGCCCTAACACATTGTTAATCTAAAGGTCGACTCAATCTTTGTTTGTTATTTGTTCAAACTTGGCTTAAAATCTCAAAACTTTGTGTGTGTCTGTTGTAAGTACTTTGTGTACCTTCTTTAGATAGTCCTCTGTTTCTTGTGCATATCATTATTTGCTCGAGACTAGCAAAAGTAAAGTATGGGTTATGATGAATCGGGTGATTGATCATGTTTTTATACCTTTTATTGGGCAAAAATCATGTGTAATTTGTTGCATTTTTCTTGGTTTAACGCATAATTTCTATTTCATGTTTCTCATGTTCATTGCATTCAAATTCATCCAAAAGTTTGCATAATATTCATTGCAAAAGAAATTTAAAAAATAAAAACTCCATTATCATTATTATTTTTAAAAAACATGGGATCCAAACCCATGTTAAAGTATGTAAAAATTTTTATTATTTTTTAAGTCTGTCTTAAGAGAGGCCAAAAGGGATCTCATTCTCTCCCCTTTTCATTTGCAAAAAAAATGATAGAAAAATACTACATGATAAAATAACTGATGTCAGCATTTAAAAAAAATAAAAATAAAAAATGGGGTGCTGACTCAATGATGACGTTAGCCCCCATCTCCTTTCTCCAGAACAACCATCGAAGAACCGTCGCTTGCCTCCTCACCTTCAGCTATCACGTGCAACGCACACCTCCACTCCTCCCTACCTCGCCAACGACCGTCACCCCTTGGCCTCCTTCCAACCACTGTCGACCTCTATAAGAGGACATGATGGTTTATCCACAAAAAAGAACCCATTCCTCCCGCCCTCGCCACCATCTTTGTCATCCCTCACCGTCATCCTTCGTCGCCTCTTCTCCGACCTCCACCGCCCCTTGCACTGCTGCTCGAGCGGTTGAACCACTGCAATACAATCATGTGCGATTGTGCCTCCACCGCCACCAATCTAGGAAGAAGACAGGGTCCAGGGACTCCTTCATAATTTTAAATTCCTTTTAAGTTTTTTGCACCTAATTGTAATTTCAGAAAAGTTTCATTTATTTTATGCAATTTTTCCAATTTTGCATATTTATATTATGTGATATTTTGCATTTTTATTCCTATTTCTCTTAATTACTTTTTAGTCCCTTAGGGACCATTTTGCAATTTCCTCAAAATTTATTTTTCCACAATTTACCCATTAAGTTTTTTTAATTGGTCAAATTTTCACTTCTGTCTAGATAGTTTTATTTAGTTGGAATCACGCCCTTAGATTTATATTTATGTACATTCAAGTCTTTAGGCTCTTAGATAATTACAAAAATACCCATGATAATTTCAAAATTCACCAAAAATAGCAGAAAAAACAAAAACATTCTCAAAAAATTTCGGTGTGATTCTTATGATGTCTAGAACTGACACATTTTAAGGCTTTAGAAATAAAAAGAAAATAGGATTTAATTTGGTTCAATAACATAAAAAATGCCTTTGTAAATAAATTAAAAAATTCGTGTAAAAATGTCCGAGTCCTTGTGGATCGATCCTCTACTTGTCCTATGCATATTTTAATATCTGTTGTCTTGTACTTGTATACATTTTATTTGAATATTTCGGTTTTCATGTGTGCACACAACGACATATAAAAACACACTTTTAGTGCATCGAAAATCACATCTTCAGTGGGAACAACAATCCTTGGATCAAAAACCATCATCATGTAGAGCACTAGCCAGGCTTTTTTCACATTAATTAAAAATTACCATCCGTTCATACATAGTGGTCATGCAAACATGAGGTATTTGTCAATAGGGATGCAAATGGAGGGATACTAATACCGATATATGCACTACAATATCCTTATCCATTTAAATACGAATATGTATATTGATCGATCTTAAACCTATGTTACCATATCCTTAAAAAATATATATGGATGTAAAACATATACTGATTGCATTCGTATTAGAAATACTCTATATATTGAATTAAATATACATGAATTGGATGGGAAAACATGATATATATACTAAATGTGCTTATATAATAAAAGTTATAGAAATATGACAAAATAATGTATGTAATTATGCCATATATGGTTAAAAATAAATATACTTCACCACTCTGAAATTTACGACAAGGGAAGTAGAGATGGTTGGGGCAGCTACAATGCTTCAAATACTGTCAATGGAACACCATAATAGAAGGTGCAATCGAACAAGATATGTTCCCGACATTCCAGAGAGCTCCAACAAAGAGCAGGAGGTTGGCACACAAACCCCATGCTTTGCGAGACGATCAGTGGTAGACAACCTATTCAATGTCACATAGTAAAGTACATAAGAGTGCTTTGGGACTGCCTCTTTGTGCCAAACCATTATATCCCACTAACTCGATACCACGAGGATGAACAACGTTGCATGCTTCCCCGAAGGCGAAACCCTTGGTGGAAGGGGTACACACCAAGTAAGGTTGGGAGCTTGAGATTGTGCCACGTAGGGTGTCACAGTAAGCCAACATCTTCTTCCAAATCAAGGAATCATATTTAGACTGATACACCTCCTAGAAGGAGAGGGCCTTATGGTATTTCTCATACATGTAAAGGACCCAGGTAAAAGAATCCTAAGTGAGGAGTCACCAAGACCAAGCCACAATCATTGCACCACAGATGGTGTCTAGAGATCTCATCCCAAGTCCAACTATTCTTTAGGGATCCAGATAGTGCTCCAAGCAATATCACGACAACCATAAACCCACAAGAAGTCGACTCAAAGCATGACAATATGCTTGATGAGGCACGAGGGATCAAGATATCGCTGCCCAATAGATAAGCACACCAACAATGATAGTATTTAGAAGTTGCATTCGACCGACCACGGGAAGCGCCTTTGCTTTCCAACCTCAAATCAAAGACCTAACTCTATCCTCCAAATGGTGAACCACTTTATTACTCCTGCAGGAGGAAGCAATCAGAAGGCCCAAGTGGGTCATATTGATAGCCACCAAAGAGGTGGAAGAGCCTCTGTAGAATAAGAGCATGCTATTTGTATAGATAAGATGAGTAGTAGCAACCCTCTGGCCTCTCCTAATTGGCTTGAGGCGATCCCCATCAATCAAGTCCTCAACAAGGCATGAGAGAGATTCCATGCCTACTTTGAAGAGAAAGTGACTAAGCGAGTCCCCTTGCCGAAGCCCACAGGTACCATGAAAGAACCTAAAAAGGGAACCATTAATAAAGAAAGAGAAGGAGGTGGTAGAAATGAAACATTTGATCCAACCAATCTAAGTAGGGTCAAACCCCATCAGCTCCAAGTTCCTCGAGATGAAGGCATGATCAATTGTATTAAAACCCTCAGAAAGGTCAATTTTGAGAGCAAGTATTACAATCAAAACACCTAGAAATCACGTGAGACAGACGAAGTCTATCTCCATTGGATTGTCTCTTGATGAAAGCAAGCTAATTAGGTGATTTGAGGTGTGGAAGAACAAGGGCAAGGCATGAAGTGATGACCTTGGCGATGATCTTGTAAGAAACATTGCAACAAGAGATTGGCCTGAAGTCTCACAGGTCCATGGTGCATGAAACTTTAGGCACAAGAGACAAAATGTGTTATTAGCCTTAACACCATGTTGTTGCCTTGATGAAGGAAAGTTAAAGCTGCACACACATCTGCCTTGATCGACGATCAATCCGTCTTGAAGAAGCATGCATTTAGGCCATCAAGCCCAAAGGGCTTGGATGACGATGGTGTTGAGGGCGGTCTAGATCTCATCCTCCCTAATGGACTAATCAACTATTCACAAGCACAGGCAGAAAGACACAGTTTAGGAGGAGGGTCATCCCTCAAGACAGATGCATCTTAGGTCCTACGAGACCGCTTATGAAATCAACAGGAGCCAAGGTGACATCTGACGACTTGCCCACCAGCTGGCCTTGTCTATCCAATAAGGAGGGGATGTTGTTGTGGTTGTGTGCAACATGACCTTTGGAAGAGAGGTGAAAGAAATGCGTGTTGCGATCCCCTAGCTTGAGTCAATCAATACAACTCCTTTGCTTTCACACTGATTCAAGGTCCGAGTCAAGGCTGACGAAGTGGCCTTTGGCGCCAGCCTCTAGTTGGGCCAGGAAAGGGTCAAGATGTTCAACGAGAGAGCTACATTAATGTGGGATATCACACCCTCCATGGCTTTGATCTCTTTGAATATATTGGCCTCCTTACTTGTCCATGCCTTGAGGGAAGTTTAACATTCTTGAGATTTCTCTGTAGGCAAAACAACGGGTTTCCCCCACCTACATGGCCTAGGATTGGAGACAACATCAAGGTAGCCCGACTGTGAGACGATATCACTATCCTTTTCTTTGTTGTGTTGTCACCAATCTTTAATCGATCTTGCCATTAAGTTTATTTCTGATTTATATGTAATGCTACCAAAACCATTTTTATTATACATAAAAACTGTAGCGTCCCGGGATTAGGTCCCCAGTTTGTTATTGAGGAAAACTGGCCATGACAACTTGTTGGGTACGGACCCAGATAGACCCGTGACAACCACCCAAAATGCTTAAGCCCAAGTTGTCAAGTAGTAATCCCCATCACTTATAAACCACACACACAATTTGTGAGTTTTAGATTTGGTATTATGTTTGGGGGTATGGGTGTTACACACACATACATATAATTTGATATTAAGGATTTCCTCATATAAGAAATAATAAAGAAATGTGATGGAAAATATGGTCAGATTGGGAATCAAAACTGCTTGAGACTGGGAATATGTAAATAAAATTCCGTTAGACTGGGAATCAAATCTTCTTGAATATGATCGGGAAGAGGCTAATGTGGAGGGTCTGAGGGGTAGGCAGGAAGTCATAGATGGAGAGGTTTTTTCTGTCTGAAAACAAAGAGGGAGTAATGGTCTCAAGAAGTGGGGAAGATCAGAAGGAGGTGGCTTGTCCCAAGGAAGAGGGGAGAGGATGTGGTGCAGAAACAATAACGCTTGACGGGCGATAAGGAGGGGGATATAACATTTAAGATGATGATTGCTCAAACTATTAGGGTGAAAATGGCGGGGATTACCTCTTTGGTCTCAAAATGAGACTCCTCTCATGGAATGTATAGGGCCTAGGCCAATCAGAGAAGAGGTTGGCGATTGGGTCCATGTTGAATAAGTGGAAAATTGATATTGTTTGCCTTCAGGAAACAAAGATCGTGGCTTGGGACGTGGTGAGATAAGAATCCACATCAGGTCCCTACCCCAAAAAATTTTGAGCGGTCTTGGTGAATGGGAGTTCAGGAGGAATTGTGGTTGCATGGAATGGCGACTTATTTGAAGTGATTGAGGAGGTGGTAACGATCCATTCGATTTCGGTGGTTCTGATGAGCAAACTTGATCGGTCTCGCTTTGGGATCACATCGGTTTACGGTATTGCAGGGGCATCCCCAAATACAGGGTTCTGGGATGAGATGAGGTGGCTAGAGCCCGTTTCCTAGAAATGGCATGGATTGTGTGCAGTTATTTAAACGTTACACTATATGCTGGGGATCGATCCAGGTTTGAGGTGCCCAAGACCCCGGATCCATCTTGTTTGGGGAGGTGGTTGAGGAGCTTGCTCTAGAGGTTATGGATGCTGCAAACACTAGATACACGTGGAGAAACTCCTCATCTCGGTTCCGCATAGATAGGTTCCTTTTTTCTGTGGAGACTTTGGAGATGTTCAACCTGGCGTCACTCACTTCTTTGCCTAGATCGAGTTTAGATCATACTCCCTTGTGATTTGATTCTTGTAATGGCAGAGGGTCCTCATCTTACTTCAGGTTTGAGCGGTGTTGGCTATTGGAGGAGGGTTACATGGTCAAAACTTTTTGGTCGGAGTTGTCGGTCGAGGGCTCAGCCACGGTGAGATTTGCAATGAAGTTAACAACTTTGTGTCATAGGTTGTTGGAATTCAAAAGGGAAACCAGATCAGTTTGTGAATTGAGAAGAAATCAGGCACAAAAAGAGCTCCTTAGGCTGGATATCTTGGAGGATGTTAGGGAGCTAGATGACGAGGAATTGCTTAGTTGAGGGGTGATTAACAAGATTCTAGAGAAGGAGGACCGAAAGCGTGAGGTGGAGTGGAGACAGAGATCACGACAGACATGGTTGATGGAGGGAGATGCTAATACCAAATTTTTCCATAATGTTGCTAATGGCAGGAGGCGGAGAAACATGATTTATTCACTAGAGGTGGGGAGTCAAAGGTTTGATGGGGAGGGAGAGGTAGCAAGGGTGGTCACCGATCACTTCAGGGATATGAGCAAGCGTCCCCCATTTTGTGGATCATGCTGGTTGGGTTTGGGGGTAACCTCGGTGTCGGGGCCTGATGCGGAGATGCTGACGAGGCGGGTGGAGGAGTCTGTGGTTTGAGCAGCAGTGTTTGGATTGACTTCAGATGGATGCTCGGGATGAGATGGTTTCCCCATCCTCTTTTACAGGGAATTTTGGTATTTGATTGGTGAGGAGATTCATGGACTGTGGCTGAATTTGAGGAGGGAAACTTTGATTTCGACAAACTCAACCGCTCCTTTATTTTCCTCTTGCCAAAGAAGGAGACAACGAAGAGAATTGAGGACTACAGGCCCATTGCGTTGTCTAACGCGATCTACCTTATTATAGCCAAGGTGTTAGCTAACAGGCTGAAAGGGGTATTGAATAAGACCATCTGTTCGGTTCAGAGTGCATTTTTACCTGGTAGACAGCTTATGGATAGTGTTTTTGTTGCATCTGAGATCGTGGCAGATTGGCGGAGGAAGAAAGCCAAAGGGGTGTTATGGAAAGTAGACTTTTCGAAGGTGTATGATTGCGTGAATTGGCGATTTATTTAGGCCTCTCTACATAGGAGAGGTTTCCTGGAGAGGTGGATTTTGTGGATGAAAAGATGCATCATGACAACCTCTAGTGCAGTACTTGTTAATGGGCCGCCAAAGGGAGGCTTCTTTCAGCCTTAGAGGGGTGTTCGGCAAGATTGTCCGTTGGCACCTCTATTTTTTGTTCTTGTGACTTATGCTTTGACAATCATGGTGGATAGAGCAATTTCGGGGGGACTTTGTAGTGGATATTCAAGAGATGATATTTCTATACCCATGCTATACAATTCTTTTATGGAAGATGGGGCAGTCAGTTGCAGAGTCTTCTCTAAGGTATTGGACCTTTTTGGAGATGTCTCTGGCTTGAGACTGAATAGGGATAAATCTGAATTTGTCTCTTTTGGGTTGATGGAAGGAGAGACTGAGGCTTGTGCGATGTGGCTGAGATCTCCGTGTAGGGAGCTTCCACTTTGTTACCTTGGTGTGCCACTTGTGGTGGGGTGGGTGCACGCTAGGGATTGGTTACTAGTGATCGAAAGAATGGAATGAAAGCTATTTGGGTGGAAGTCTATCTGCTTATCTAAGGGGGCAGGCTGATTCCGTTGCATTCGGTCCTTTCGGCGATCCCCATCTTTTTTTATCCTCTCACTTGGTACCTACGGGTATTAGGAGGAGACTTGAATCCATCATGAGGCGATTTTTCTGGTCGTCTTGTGGACGGTTGGGTGGTCATGCATTGGTGGACTGGAAAATGGTGATGTGTTCAAAGGAGGATGGGGGCCTTGGTGTGCGGAGTCTAGAGGAGGTGAACAAGGCGCTATTATCCAAATGGGTGATACGTATTTGGGGGCCATGCAGGAGTTTAGTTTGCAGACTTATTCGGAGAATCTATGAGCTTGGGTTCTCTTTTCCTTCTTCGATGGGTCTTGGCACCACTCCATCTTTTTTTAGGGGTATCTTCACTGTAGCTCAGGAGATACATCCTTTTTTGACACTGATTGTTGGTGATGGGATGAGATTTAGATTATGGAAAGATGACTGTAGTGAGGAAGGAATCCTCGCAGGGAGATTTCCACGCTTGATGGCACTGGTGGAAAATCCTGATTGCTCGGTGGCTGAAGCCTGGAATGAACAATTATTTTCCCCACATTTTAAATCTAGACTCTCAGATCAAAGGCTGGAGGAACTCACAGCTCTGCGACGAGCTCTTGAGGAGGTGCGGGGGCCCAGTGACGGGTGTGACTGTTGGGCTTGGTGGGATGGTTCTTTCTCAGTTGGGAAGGCGTATAGGGCGATAAGGGGACCAATGGGATTTGATCCTGATGGTTGTGAGGCAGATTGCAAGCATATTTGGAAATGTGAGGCACCGACCCGCGTGAAAATCTTCTTGTGGATCCTCAGGAGAGGTAGGTTGATGACGAGGGAGAGGTTGGCACGGTTCAACCAAGGTGTGATCCAATATGCCCAAGGTGCTTGGAAGGTACGGAGGATATCAACCACCTCTTCTTTTTGTGTGATAGTTCAATTGAGGTTTGAAATCGCTTCGACAATCAGGCATATCGTATAGACAATGCATCTAGCTTTTGGGGATTTGTGGTGGTGGATTGGAGCGGCACAAAAAAGGAGAGGTCGAATTACTTGGCGGTCGTTTGGGTGATTTGGCTGGCACGAAATGGTGTTATCTTCCGACATGGTAGGTTCCACGTGGAGAGTTTTGTACTGCATGCCAATATGATGGCTGAGAGTTGGGCTTTGTAAATGATACTTCCATCTCCGATGTATTAGATGTGTAATAATTTCTTTTCGTGATAAATGGTGAAGTTTTTGGACACTCACCTACACGGTTTAGGCCCTTTTTTCTTTCAAAAAAATATGGTTAGATTTTATTGGAAGGCGAAATTTGTAAAGTGTCTACTTCTCATACATAATAATAATAGTAGAAAGAGTGGCTAACAATATCATCAATGACAAGTACTATATAAAGCTTATTTTACCATCATAAGGTTGAAGGAACCCTAGTGAACACCACAAACCTAGCTTCAAATCTTCAAATCCTCGGATGCGATCTCCACCCTCCGCCGCTCTTATTCATCCTGCCACATTGTCTTCAAAAGTAGCTATACTTGCTACTAGTTTTGGTGAGATACTCATCGATTTTCACAAGGGTCTCCTTGTTCTTTTCTGCAAAGACCTCCACCGGCGGTGTCTCTTCACTTACCTTCTCGTATACGGCACTCCACTTCGCAACACAACCATCACCATTCGTGGAGAATTGGACTGTCACGATGAATACCTTGTAGAACTTGAGCACGTCGCCATCGATGATAGAATATGCGAACGTCTTGCTAGCTTCATCTAGGAGCTCGAGTCTCTCGGTGATGGTGATATTATAAGGGTCTCCTGCAAGAGCATGCGACCAATCATCTTAATATCAAGAGAGCCAATAAATCTACGTAATAGTCCGGTGGTTGCACAGTGTGATTTACCAAACTTCAAACTTACATGCTATCATTTCCCACGAAGAAAAGACCGATAGATACCTTCGGCAAAGACGAACTTTCTAACAGAGCCAACACTCTTGCCGTCACCTTCGATCAACTCGATGCTCTTGAACTCTCCCGGGAAGATCTTGGGTAAGAGTTCGGTCGAGTTCATGTAACCTTCCCATAACTTTTCGGCGGAGTTAGCGAGCTCGACCTCGAAGGCGTAGGTAGCGCTCAAAGCTGCCATTTCCACCTTAAAGAAGAAGAAGAAGCGAAGAAGAAAGATAAACATGGAAGAGAAATGGAGCTCTTGTGGCTTTTGCTGTGCGAAGAATCGAGGTGCAATTTCAGGGATATTTATAGTATTTTTCTAACTTTGAAAAGTATATCGAATGTAATTCCCATTTTATTTATTATAATTACGAGGAATTAGTATGACCTCATGTGATCAAATTGTGGGTTAGCTATATGCTACCGATTATTATGTTATTTAGTTTCGTCCGACGAAATATATATAGGTGGATTAATATATTACACACATATAAATGCGAAATAATCATTTGTACGTACAGGAAAGTCATCTGATTTCGTATTAATTTAAGTTGTGTTTTGCGTAAAAATAAATCTTTATAAAGTTGTAAGGTAATAAATATTTCGCTCCTTGAAAATTCCAACATCGCATGATCTTTCTTTGATTAGAATGGGACTTTTCAAAGATGCGTGCTTGTCCACAAGTCAATAGTTGCACAATTAATAGTTGTTGTAGAAGGGGGCTTTAGGGGTAACTATGGACTACGTGGCAAAATAATTGAAAAATCAAACTATTGGATTTTATATCTAGATGTACCCACGCATACACAACTCCCTAATCATCGAGGAAAATTAAATATTTAACCGTCATCCCTTTCATTTTACATTTGAAAATGGTCTATCTAGTGATGATAATCCATGCTGCATGCATACGATATTTAATCATGTACAACGAAATGGAAGTATAACAACGGATAATTTAAAGATTTGCTGGTGAATTTTGATGTTAGATTTATAACAAGGAATATTATTCATTTCATTTTTTATAACAAGGAGTATTATTTATTTCTAAAAAGAATCTTGGAAAGTTGTATTTTTATCTTTTTTTATGGACAACGAGTGTTCATGGTTATATCATAGACATTGAATATAAAATGATGAAATTGGTTCCTTTTTTTTAAAAAAAAGCGCTCAATCGTTGATAGGTTAAAAATGATTGATATAAATGTTGATGAAAAAGACAATAGATAGTCGTTCTTACATGTACAGTACGTAGCAGAGACTATTCCCATATGACATTGGTTGTAAATTCCAAGAATCAAATATAAATTTACAACAAATTATATATCTACTGTTAATACAAGTTTAACATCAAAGATAAAACAACAATTCATAAATTAATCATTGTTATAGCTCCATTTTGTTATATATGATGGTTAGATGCTTCAGTAGTCTAAATCTAGTGGTATCTGTAAGTGTAAAGTTATGATGTCTATAGGTGTTCTAGCGATGTAAATCTTAAGTGTATTTGTGTGTTTCCAATCTAGGTTTTGTATCTTTTGTGGTTTTTATACGTATAGTATTACGGATTTTTATATTTTTGTATTTTATATTTTGTGTACTGTTATTTCATATATTCAATTTTATATTGTAATTGCTTGAAGTTTTTTAAAATGAATTTTATTTTTTATGTGTTTTTAGGGTTTTTATTTTTAAAGTAAGATAAAATATAGGTATATGGTATGGAAATTAATTATATAATTTTAAATATTTCAAGTATTTCGTAATATTTAATTTTATACAAATTTTATTTGATTTTATAAAAAATATATAAAGAACAAAAACATCACTTCAGAAAACCTCGCATGCTTCGTTGGCTTGTGTTGCTATCTTGATTTTGATGAAAGCAATCACTTGCTCGTGTTTGCCCTTTGAGCTTGCCTAAGTAAAATAAGCATAATATACATTGAACTTAATTCATATAATTTCGTGCAGTTTTGATCTGCCATTTTTCAGACGTGTGCTACAATCAATTTTTTTTATTTGAGCATGAAACACACCAATCAAAGTTTGGTCAAAATTATCATAGGTGTTTCAAGAGGGCCAATGGATAGCGTTGGAAAACTTCAATCGACCTAAGGAAATAGTCAATGTTGACTGTCCTCTACGTCAATTGCAAGAGATGGCCGCGACTGTCTCCCTGTTTATCTTTCCACTAACATGAGAGAATCGGCACGATGATTGTCTCTTCAACAACAATAAAGGGGTGGCCATCCTTGCGCACAACGTATCCGGTGCACTAGATGGACATGAAAATCTGTCCATACCTAATTGTCACCGGAAGGGGACGGTTTTCTCCATGACTATCCCCTCCGCCTTCTTTAGTTGGTTGTCGTTGAATAAGCAAATACATATGATACATATATTTGTATGTATTTTGCGTGTATAAACACAATATGCTAGGACGGGCATGTTGTGATTCCTATTTCACAATTTTGAGTGTATTTGCTATTATATTTGCATGTATTTTGCATGTGGACATGTTGGCTCCTTGGATCGGGCACGCAACCACGCATATGCTGATTTCTACCCAACATTTGACGAGGAGCTCTCCCAAGGTGACCGCGAGATCGATCGTGCCCCAGGCACGCAAGTAGGAGAAGGGAGAAGATGCTAGCCTTTTTACGCCTTCTTGGCCATTTACATATTCAATCCCTAATGTCTAATATAATCTCGTGAAACAAGTGTTTTTTTACAAGCGTCCAATTCACGATCATATATCTTTACTGCAACAGTCGATTTTAGATATGATTCCTAGCTGCTCGTATGCATGGACTGCATTAATCACTTCATTCATAGTCTCCACTCTCCTCTCACTCGCTATCCTTCGGGGCCTCTCTCGGAGACACTTTAATGTGTAGAATTAATCAGATCTATCACACAGAAGTTCGCCGTACGATGAAGAAGATGATACAAATAGGCTTTCATGTTGCCTACCAGAGCGATAAGGATCGAGGGTCTCACAGAGATAATGAGGTGGGTCATACAGAAGGAGAAATTAGGAAGAAGTATCAGCAAGCGGTCGGTCCGACCGACATGTATCACGTCGAGAGACATAGCTTGCATCTCGTCTTTTTCCCAGGAGCCACTAGCTCGAAATACAAGATTAAATGCTCTTCGCTAACTCCAGGCTTCAATCATCCCGGAGTGAAAAAATTTTAAATGATTTTGAAATCTAAATCATATAGATAGATTCTTATTTTACATAAAAAACCAACAATTCACATAAACTTCACTCAGTTTTTTAGATATATACAACGATTTATTCTTCTATATATATTCCATAACTGCATATATACTGGACCCGTCTTTTTCCACTAGAATGCGGGAATAAATCATGAATTTGTCGAACATCCCTTGTACCGATATCACGATCATCGATCCGCAATCGATCGATTAAATTCATTTCTAATTTACATGCAGTGCTGCCAAAGCAATTCTCAATGCATATATCTGGAATTGTGTGATGGAAAATACGATGAGACTTTACTGGAAGATTTAGCTATTTGCATCACTGATCGATTTTCCTTAGCATAGGGTGATTTTGGTGACATAAATCTCTTCTCGAGCCTCGACGTTCTCCCTAACTTTATATAAGACGACATCTGTTTTATGTACATATAATCATCTGAAGCCATGCCCTCAGCAGTAAAATGCCATCGAATTTAGCGGATCATAACCTATTTGACCAATTATGTATATCCAATTATCCGAAGCCATGTCTGTTGGCATGCAGCTCACAGTTAAGTCCAGCCTATGTTGGACATGGATGCAAAAACGTCCACAAAGGACATGAGAGTAATTTGCTCAGGTAAATTTCAGGATTTGGCCTACATAATCTTTCGTGATTTGACAACTCTTTTTCTCCTGTGAGGGTTGCTGTCGCTGCGGCTACGTTGGAGGAGAAACCAGACACTATCTTGCCTTTTTTCTGTTCTCCCTTAGATCGAGCTATCTTTGTTGCTGGAGATCTTAGTCTCGAGACGCCAAATAATTGTTTTAGTGGAGCAAGTTTGGGCAGTCATATTTAGGTGATTTTTCTCCATTTTGTCTCTTTTTATTTGTAAAATTGGTATGGTTCATTGTTAATAATTTTGGGAAGAAGTTTTTGGCTTTCTATAACCTACCATTTTTAGTAGAGAATTTTGATTGGGTCGAGTAGGTACTGTGGTTTTCCTCCCTTTCATTTTGAAGGTTTCAACGTTAAAATCTCCAGTATTTGCGGTTATATTTGTGATTGATTTTTGTACTTGATTGCCCGTTGTTCTTGTGCCGTTTGATTTACTTGTTAATCCGTCAAGTAGTTGTTCGATACTCTTCCACAATATCTTTAGGATTGTTCGTTCCCAACATAGTGGTATCAGAGCGTATTCCATGACGGATTTATAAGAAATAGTTTGGTTCGACTTGCATGATTAGTCTGAATGGACTAACTATAGTTTGTAGAAAAAAATAAGATTAAATATCTTTTATATGTTAAGATCATGTACCTTTTGATCTTTTCCATGTAGAAGCTCGAAGCCAAAACATACGAGGAATGAGAATTTGAACACAAGCAGGTTTGTGATTTGATCAGACAATTTGTTAATAAGAATGTTTATAATCACAAACAAGATGCAAGACATGTTAGAAGCATGTAGTTGAAGTTAAAAAATCTTTACGCCCCAAAACGGGAAGTAACAAATTATTTCTTCTCAAGAGATTGGTGAAGTTGATGTTCAAGAAGGGCAACTCTGTGCTAGATTTTCTAAATGATTTCCAAGGAACTACAAGTTAGTTAACGAGCATGGGCATCAAGTTTGAGGATGAGGTGGTTGGTTTGTTGTTGCTTGCTACTCTACCAGATTCTTGAGGGACTTTAATAGGCTCACTTACTAACTTGGCAATTAATGGGGTTGTTTCTTTAAAGACTATCAAGTCTGGCATATTCTTAACGAGGAGATATAGAGAAAAACACAGGAAACTCTTCACATTCAAAGGTTCTTATAACAGAGAACATATGGAAGAGAAGGACCAAGAATAATAAGGACATGAATAACAGCATGAGCAAGTCCAAGTCCAGATATAAGAACATGGAGAGCCACTACTACAAGAAGAAAGGGCACATCAAGAATTATTGCTTCCAATTCAAGAGAGATAACAAGAATGGTGGTAACAAGCAAGAAAAGAAGAATGACAACGTTTCTGCACTTGTACAACATTGAGCTCTTCATTGTCTATAATGAGGAGATGGTGAATGTCGCATAATGTGGTACTTCTTAACCTGTTGATAGCGGTTCTACTTTACATGTTACATATCAGAGAGGGTTTTTCTCTTCATACACATCTAGTGATTTTGAGACATTGGAGATGGAGAATGATTCTTTGTCCCTTATTGTTGGCATTGACAATGTTGTATTAAAGAATGTCAATAGAGAGGTGTTGATGCTCAAAGATATGAGGCATGCACCAGACATGCATTTAAATCTCACTTCTGCAGGCAAGCTTGATGATAAAGGATATCTCAACACTTTTGGTGACGGGCAGTGGAACCTTATCCGGGGATCCTCGATTGTTGCTCATGGCAAGAATTATAGCAACAATCTTTACATCATGAATGCATTTATTTCCCATGATGTTGCACATTTGACTGGAGATGTAAAATCCATTGAGTTGTGGCATTGAAGATTGGAGCACACGAGCAAGAAGGGGTTGCGGTGCTTAGTGAGAAAGAATATGCTAATAGATGTCAAGAAATAGAGGCTGAAGAGATGCACACACTTAGTTGTGAAAGCAGATGAAAGTCTCCTTCAATAGTCATCTACCCTATAGGAAGATGCAACCGTTGGAGCTTGTTCACACAAATATTTGTTGTTTGTTGAAAGTAAGTTCTATTGGTGGTGCATTTTATTTTGTTGCAATCATTGATGATTTTTATACGAAAGTATGGGTCTATACCTTGAAGAGAAAGGACCAAGTCCTTGATGCTTTCAAGGATTTTCATGCGCGCTAGTGGAGCACCAATATGGAAAGAATCTTAAGTGCATCCACATTGACAATGGTGGTGAGTACATTGAGCCGTTCGATAAGTATTGCATGTCGATATTAGGCACTAGGAAACTCCACCCAAGATGCCTCAACTAAATGGTGTTGCAGAGAGAATGAACATGACCTTGATGTAGATAGTCATAGGTCTCCTTTCAGAGTCTAAGTTGCCCAACTCCTTTTAGTGTGAATCACTTTACACTGATTTTCATGCTAATAATCTCTCAACACATGTACCCTTGGATGGTGATGTTCTTGACATGGTTTGGCATGGAAAGGATATCTCATACAATCAGTTACAGGTCTTTGAGTGCCGCACATTTGTGCATGTTTCCAAGGATGAAAGGTCAAAGTTGGATGGAAAGACAAAACAATGCATTTTCTTGGGATATGACCAAGATGATCTTGTCAATAGGTTGTATGATCCAGTTGAGAAGAAGCTAGCGATGAGAAAATATGTAGTCTTCTCTAAAGATAAAACCATTGAGGACATACAAAAGGCTACTAAGGACTCTCCCTCAAGAAACTATGAGCTAGATGATGTGGAACCGGCTCTATTGCAGAGTGCTCTACATGTGGCGCCAGATGATGCTGAAGAGCAGTTGCCAGATGGAGGAGTTGAAGAGGGTGTGTTATCCACTCATGTTGTTATTTTTGTTGTTGTTGATGATGATGATGTAGAAGATGGTGATGATGATGGTGGGTAGGATGATGAGAGTTCTTCTTCTTCCTAGGCTCTCCCACTGCATAGATCTGTGAGGAAGAGTCGACCCTCAACCAGATATTCTGCACGAGATTATATTTTATTAACAGACAGTGGTGAGCCTGAATGCAATGAAGAAGACTCGCAAGATGCAAACAAGAGAAAAGAGCATAAGCTATGAAAGAAGAGAGAGCTTGTGAAGTCACTTAAAGGCAAGCAGACATTGAGAAACAAGCAGGTTTATAGAGTGAAATATGATAAATACTATACAAACCTAAGGTACAAGGTTAGATTGATTGTGAAAACTTTTAACGAAATAAATTGAATTGAATTTGATGAGATCTTTTCTCATGTGGTGAAGATGTCTTCTATCAGGGTGATTCTCAGCTTGACAGCTAGCCTTGATTTGGAGGTTGAACAAATGGATGCGAAGACAACTTTCCTCCATGGTGATCTTGAGGAGAAAATCTAGATGTTGCAACCAGAGGATTTTGCAGTCAAAGGCAAAGAAGACAATGTTTACAGACTAAAGAAAAGCCTATATGGCTTAAAGCAGGTGCCGAGGTAATGGTACAAGAAATTTGAATCATTCATAGAGGATCATGGCTATTCCAAGACTACTTCAGACTATTGTAATTTCATGAAGAAATTCTTAGGTGATGACTTCACCATTTTGTTGCTTTAGTTGATGATATGTTGATTATCGACCACAACAGTGAGATAATTTCTTGCTTGAAGAAGGAGTTGAGCAAGTCCTTTTATATGAAGGACTTGAGACATGCAAGCCGAATTTTAAAAATAAAGATCACAAGAGATCAAAAGGCAAGGAGGTTGTGTCTTTCCAAAGAGGATTGCATTGAGAAGGTACCTCATATATTTTATATGGAGAAGGAAAAGCCATCTAGCATCCATCTTGGAGCGCATTTCAAGTTAAGCTCGAAAGATATTCCCAAAGAACAATGAAAGAAGAAAGATATGGAAAGAATTCTCTATGCATCAACCACATGTAGTCTCATGTATGCCATGGTCTGTGCGAGGCTGAATATTGCTCATGCAGTTGAAGTTAGTAGGTTCATTTCAAATCCAAGGAAAAAGTATTGGGAAGCAATCAAGTGGATCTTGAGATATCTTCGAGGTACTAACAGTTACTCTCTTTTCTTTGGAGTAGAGATCCTATTTTTATTAGATACACATATTCATACATGGTAGGTAACATTGATGGGAGAAGGTTCATATCATGTTACTTGATGTCAATGGCAGGTGGTGCAATTTCTTGGCAGTCTCATCTCTAGAAGTGTATTTGCTTTATCTGTTACACTGAATTCAATGCAGTTACAGAGGCATGAAAAAAGTTGCTATGGATGAAAAAGTTCATGTAGGAACTTGATTTTCATCAGGACAAGCACGTGTTTTACTATGACAGTCAAAGTACCATTCACCTTGGCAAGAAATCTACATTTCATGCAAGGTCAAAGCACATTGATCGGAGGTATCATTGGATACGAAATTTCTTAAAAGATAAGCAACTTGTTCTTGACAAGATCTACACAAATGACAAGGTATTGATACGATGACCGAGTCATTGCCTTTGGAAAAGTTTGAAGATTGCCACTCTTTTATGGATTGGAGTGGACTCTTGCATGCAAATGATGGGTGTTTGGACGGTGAGTTTCATTACATGTGGGAACTCAACCATTATGTTGGACCTCATGAGTCCATCTTCTTTGCATGGAGAGTGTTGTTTGGTAATCTCCTTCTCATGGGCTAGAGGGGAATTTTGTTGGGATGTAGCTCACAACTAATTCCAGCCCATGTTGGGCATGGATGTAAAGATATCCATAAAGGACACGTGGGTAATTTGCCCAGATGAATTTCAGGATTTGGTGGACAGAACCCATCGTGATTTGATGACTCTTTTTTTCCTATGAGGACTGCCGTCACTGCGGCTATGTTGGGGGATAAACCACGGCACCATCTTGCCTTCTTATCTTCTCATTCTATTGGGGATAAACCACGGCACCATCTTGCCTTCTTCTCTTCTCATTCTTTCTTGGATCGAGTCGTCTTTGCCGCTAGAGATCTTAACGTGGAAACTCCAAATAGTTGCTACTATGGAGCAAGTTTGGGCAGTCAATCTTTGGATGACAAATCTTCATATTCTTTTCTGTATTTGTATTAGTGTGGTTCATTGTTGATACACTTTAGGAAGAAGTTTTGACTTTGTACAGCTTATAGGGAATAACTTTTTTCTCACCCTTTCTAGTAGAAAAGTTTGATTGGATCGAGTAAGCTTCGTTGTTTTTCCCCCTCTTATTTTGAGGACTTAAACTTTAAAATCCCTAGTGTTTGTGGTTGTTTTTGTGATTGATTTTCGTACTTGATTGCTCGTATTTCTTGTGCCATTTAATTTACTAGTTAATCTACCAAGTGATTGTTTCGATACACTTCCTCAATATCAATTGGATTGTTCGTTCCCAACAATGTACTCAGAAATAAAATGCCATCATATTTAGAGGATTATAACATGTATCAAATACTGAGGTAGAAGTTAGGGACACAACGGAGGGCGGCGAGGAGGGAGACGAGACTATGGCGGCAATTGCGGAGGCTGGAGAGGTGTTGGTAGAGGAGAACGACAGAGAGAGAGAGAGAGAGAGAGAGAGAGAGCGAGGTCGGGACTCGCGGAAGGGTCCCCGATCAAAGGATTCTTTGGTAAGGAGGTCGACCCCAGCAAGAGGAGGGCGGAGGTGGCAGAAGAGCGACCAAGACAATGATAAGATCGAGCGGGGCCGTGGGAGACATCGAGGGAAAGGGATTGGGAGGGGACATTGTTGAGGGAGGGGATGGTGCCGCGCTATGAAGGGGAGGGCAGATGGAAGGTGAGGTGGAGAGGGAGAGTAGGTATTAGGGAGTGGAATTTTTTGGCAAAAATTTTAAATGAATATCGGTGGAAAGCTTTTCTATTACTTATGTTATGGATATGTACTAGTAGGTATGCCTCATGCTTTGCATGGAAAATCATGTTATAGAACTTGATATAAGCATTTGTTAATACAAGTTACGTATTTATGTAAGCTGAAAAAAAGAATGCAATTTAAGTATTTGTTTATAAACTTGATAAGAGCAGTATCACTAATTTTCTTTTCATGACATGGTTACTACTTAAAAATTAGGAATGAAATAACGCGAGATAGAAGGAGGCTGAGGACAATATCATCCTTAATTAGCGGTTTCGTTGAGTTGGAAATAACTACACCAATTTAATACATTCTAATTACTCGTCCTGCAATGTATGAGTAATTTTAACTTATTTTAATGTGTTATAACATTACAATAATGACATATATCGTTGTACGAAGGTAACACAATTCACCCTAACTTTTAAGGGGGGTGTAAGGAGTTGTCTTTGTCGGATGAGGAGTAGAATGTCATCTACTTCATCACAAACATAAGATAACTATGGATGTTAATGATAAGGAATACATACCCAAGCACTATCACCATCCTATTAAGATTCGACTTTCTCAATCTTCTAGTTTTTATAAGATCCACACTTATGTGATGGAAAATATGATCGCAACTATTGGAAACATGCCTACATCTTACACTCAATAATACCAAAAGAGCGGCCAATAATATTATTGGTAACTAGTTGTGTAATATTTCAGGTATGATATCTATTTTATTGATGCTAAACATAGTTCCAGGATGTCGATGGTCGGACGCCGAATACATTATTACGATATTTATTCTAGAATGTGCATATAAATATGGAATGATTGTTGCAGATAAGACTTGAGAGGTCAGGTATACCTAGCTAATAAGAGAACATATTGGGTAATTATTTACATGGTAGATACTGTTATTGACAGATGGACTTGAGTAACGTTCTACAAGACTCATTCAAAAAAATGATAAATAATCACATGTCAAAATTAATATAGAAGATATAGTAGTGTAAGAAATATTGATATATACAAATTTTCCATTTCGGTGGTAACACTATTATAAACTAAGTTTAATGAGTTGGTTAATTAAATATTATCAATCTAAAGTTATTATCATATAAAGGAGGTAGTTTGTAATAAACGAAATTTAGTGAGTTTTGAATAAAGGAGGGTAGATATGAAAAGTTCAAAATGTAATTATATATTCAGAAACGTTGCATGCTTTCCTAATTCGGGAGAGGATATGTTGAGGGTCCCTTACACGTGTAAGATAATGGAAATGAAAGGAAATATTCTAGATGGTATAATGATAAGGATGAATAGGTTGTAGAGAGTGCGAGGGCGGTTACCAGCTTTGGCCGACCTACTATTTTCGACAAACAGAGAAAGAGAGGATCGGGGGAGAGCTACGCTATCTAGAATTTCAACCACCTGCAGGTGAGATTCTTTTCATCTCTTTGATTGTTTTTCTACATTCAGCACCAACGGATATCTGTAGTATATAGCAATTTATATCGGATACGAAATCAGTGAAAGAAATATAAAATCTATAGAGCATAGCGAATGCACAAGGAGTCTTTCAGTAAAAGAAAGAGGTTTATATACAATTCCACATCAATACTTTCTTCTGTAGGGAATCTATCAAAGTTACAGCTCTGTAAAGCACATAATATTGGTATTCTATTATCACTTTCAACAATAGAATTTGTATTGTATAGGTGGGATGTCCTTTCCTTAGACAATTTCTTGTTTAAATTATAAGAGAACATTCAAAATCCACTTTCTCTTGATCGTAGAGAAATTATATTGCCCCTCGTTTATTTTATGCCAAAGCTTAATGGAAGATGCTCAAGTTATAGTGCTATTAGAAATTCTGGTTAATAAGCTGCTTCCAACGTATGTTTTTTTTCTCTAAATAAAAAAATAAATAAATAAATGAGTATCATAACCATTATGGAAAAAACCATTGTTATATTATTCGAATTATTTTTACCATCCACTGTCCCAAACACCCTTTGACAAGTGATGAATACCCATTCATCACTCTTTATTCTTATATTTTAGCTACAAAAACCTATGCAAATGCATGTAGATATGTGTAAATAGGACAAGTTAGCAAAAGCATGCATGTTTGTAAAAATAGATAATTAGCATGTTTTTGTGCAAAAATAAAAGAATAAAGATGAAAAAGAAAAAGAGGGAAATATTTAGAATAAATATTGAGCAACCTAACCCAAGGGAGGGCTCAGCATGGGCCTGACCGCATAAAAGCAAAGTAGAGGGAGATAGGGGCTCACATGTATATATTTTTGTAAATAAATAAAATAATATTTTCCTCAACCAAAAATATGCTGGTGTATATGTTGTATATATTTATAAGTCATTAAAAACAAAATAAAAATTCAAAAATTAAAAAGACCAAAAAGAACCCTTCACCTTGTACATAGACCATCTTCTTTATTTATTTCACCTTGTAAATAACCTAATTTATTTTCAAACCTTTTTGTAAATATCCCTTTTTATGTTTTGTAAATAAAACAAATAAAAAGAAACAAAACAAAAATCAAATAAAAATTACAAAATTAAAAAAAAAACAAACAAAAATATAGTGTACATATACCATGTATATAGTGGTACATAAATAATTATTTAACCTATGTATATAAATAATAAAAATAAAATAAAAATAGCCTTTTATTCCTCATTTTATCCTATAAATAAATAAAATATAAAATAGGAATAAAAATGTATAAAAATAACTAATTAAAAATCAAAAATCAAAAATCAATATAGTGTATATATACCTATGTATAGCTACTATGTATATACCTTATTTTTATTTCCAAAAATTAATTAAAAATCACAAAAAAATAGAAAAAATTAAAACAAAAATATTTTGTGTTTTAAGTTTTTGAAAATTCGGCCATTTAAGGCCCCAAAAAAATCAAATAAGAAGTCCAGCCTTGGCGAGCTCTGATTGGTCCACGGGGGATTGTTGACCCCCGGTCAACACCTCCCCCTGGACCACAGAGTCGCGGACCTGTTCGCGGACCCGATTTCGCCCAATTATTCCCACCAAACCCGATCACCACTTCGCCTAATCCCAGATCCTAATTGTTCCCCAGGTATCCGGGAATCTCGCCCGACATTCCTCCTTGGGATCCGCGCTTCATCTCGCCCTACCCGATCGAGTCTTCCCGGACCTGCACCCATATAAAACTCGAGCTCAACCGCCTCCCCATTCCATCTTTGGCTCGCCACCTTCATTCCAGTGACCTCCATTGTACCCACCGAGGTGACAGCTCGCGTTGGCCCTTGTTGCAGAGAGGAAAGGGTGCCCGACCATCGATCCGGCTGCTTCTTGCCGCCGTGCTCCGACGTCCGACCGGGGCTCGAGCCTCAGGCCTTGACGCCCTTCGAGGCGAAGACCAGGAGCTAGCTAAGCTCCAGCATAGTCTCCCGCGTCACCCAGGTATCTTCTTAGCTTAGCTATTTAGCCTAATTTTTCATTTCCCCCAAATCGCATCTTCGCCGTGTTCCTCTGATTCCGGTCACATCGAGTACCATTTCGATCATCGGGACACACCATCATCTTCGCCATCCACCCACGCACGTTCTTCGCCCAGTCATTCAACCCAGCTCGCCCCGGAGCTGGGAGTCGAGCTCTCCCATTCTCCGCTCGCCGGAGCTCATCCGTCCCGACGCCCCGTTCACCCTCACGCCGCTTCCTTGGGTCGAGGCACTTTGCCCTCGACCCGCGGAGCTTCTGGTTTACTTTGCAGGGACCGAGGAGGCCATCTGAGGCTTCCAAACTTCAAGCCAGGAGCTCGCTCGCCGCTGACCTCGTCGGAGCCCCTCCAGGGCTCGGCTGGATCATCGGTTACCACCCACAGCTGCGGAACGTCTTGGCGGACCTGCTCCGATCATCAGAGGCAGCTGAGGAGGCCCCTAGCTCGTGCACGAGGCCGGCGAACCTCGCCGGCCACCTGTTCTTCGAGGAGTCTCCAGCACCGTCCGATGTCCCCTCCGCTCCAGACTTGATCTCAGCCGTCCATTCTTCGAGGAGCCGCAGCCGTTGATCGATCCGAGGGGCTCATCTGGACCGTTAGCAGCAGAGGAGAGAGGCACCTGAGCCCCCACCCGTTCGATCTCCCACGTGTCCTCGCCTCCACCGTCGATTTGGCCCAAGGGCTGAAGAAGGAGAGCGCCCGCGCACCAGGACCGCCAGATCTTCCACGTGGCGCGCATCTGGCCGTCGACGAATAAAGGGGTAATTTACTTAGGGCCCCCTCTTAGTTTGTCTTTTTCGTCTTAGTCCTGTAAATATTTTTAGAACTTTTATTTACGTAGGGTAATTTGCATTGTGGACCCTGTGCTTAGTTTTATTTGCATGTATGCCCCTGTTTGTATGAGACCACGTGCTTCGTCACGTGTGTAGTTGGGCTTTTTACATCTTTTATCCTGTAGTCTGTTGGGTTATTGAATGAAGAAATACTTTTTGGTATTTGCAGTTATGCCCCTGTGAGTGTTTTATTTGTGCATGTGCGGATTTTAGTGGGTAAATTGCAACCGAGTCCCTGGGCTTTTGATACGAGTTATCAAAAGGCCCTGGAACTTGGTTTTTATTACCAAGAGGCCCCTGAGTGCCCCAGGCACGCGCCACGCGCGTGCTTAGCTGGGAATTTTGCACCTTGGCCCCCAGACTTTCGGGTATTTGCACATACGTCCCTGTGCACAGTGCCCCCTCTTTGATTTTTGAATAAATATCAAACCACCTCCAAATTCGATGAAAATTTGACACATGGCTCCTGCCATGTTGTAGGATTTTTGAGAATTTTTGAGGACATTTTTGATTTTATTTAGTATTTTTAAAAATTCAAAAACCTCCTTTTCAGCTACCGTCTAGATATAAAAATACCAAAAAAATATAAAGTCACCCCCAAAAATTCTAAAAAAATTAGTTACTGGTGTTTGTGTGTTGTTTGACTTTCTAGCCAATTTTGGCTATTTTTCATCGCTTAAAAACCCTAAAAATTGAAAAACCCTTAAAAACTTATAAAAATTACTATAATTAATTTAAAAATCCAAAAACAATAATTAGGGTGCCTAAATTTTCCTTATCTTTTCTAGATTACAGGAAAATTACCTCTAAGGCCTGTTGAGACTCTTAAATATTTTATTTTTGAGTTTAGGCCTTGCTGGACAGTACCTAGGATTTTTAGCATTGTTTGATTTTTAGAAAATAAAATATACGTTAGAAAATTATCAAAAATTCACCAAAAACACTTAAAAACCTAAAAAACATAAAAACAATTTTTCCTTAATTTTTGATTTATTTTTGGTGTGTTAAATAATTTGCCCAAGTTTGTTGATATTTGTTTTCTTTTGTTTTCTTTATCTTTTAAAAATCCTAAAAAATATAAAAATTCATAAAAACCACTAAAAATCCTTGTTTTTCATTTTATTTTGTTTTTACTACTTCGTAGGCCCTAGGCCAATCCGTACTTCTTGTGTTCGACCCTGGGAGCTATACCAGGTTAATCCATAGCAGGACCGCATTTCGTGTTTTGATTTCTGATTTGTCTCGCGGTTCGAGATTTTTCTTGATATACTTAGTTCGATTGACTGAGGTCGCGACGACCATTTCTTTACCTTTAACCCTTAGTCATTCGGACGGTTATCAGAATGGCGCCGTTGCCGGGGAGCACGGCTTAGTAGTTATTTTTGAGTTGTTTTTGATTTTATTTTCGTTTTTGTTTTCGCGGTTTTTCGCGGCTCTTCGGAGCTCGCGGCTTTTCGCGGCTTTTGTATTTAGTTTTATTTTGTTCTATTTTGTTTTATTTTGATTTTCTCTTATTTTTATTTTTGTTTTATTTTGTGTGATTATTTTGTTTCCATTTTTGCACATATACCCTTGTTCTTATTTTCATTTATTATTTGATTATTTTATTGGTCTGACCACCCTCTTCTGTCTTTCTTGCGAGGGCCCAAGGACCGCGGAGGCGACTTTCGAGGAGCCAGTGCAGCCGCGGAGTTCGGAGGCGGCTTCTTTCTCTACGAAGCCGCAGGAGAGAGCGAGAGAGAGAGAGTGAGTGGGAGAGGATAGCTTAGTTTACATTCATTCATTTATTATTATTGTAATAATACAGGGACTTGAACTGTGAGACTGTTTAGACACTTAGATCGTAGAGGGTCTGTTTCGCCGAGCACCGGCGTGCTCGGGGGACCCATTAGGACCCCTCGGTTTTTCGCGGCTTTTTACGCGGCTTTTATTTTCTCTTTCTTTCTGTCATTTTCCGGATTTTTCGCGGTTTTTGCTCGAGCCCCTAGACATAGGATTTTTGTTGGTTGTGACGTAAGATTTCTAAGGCCCAACACTTAATAGAATATCTGTTCCTATAGAACGTAATTGGACCTTACTAAAATTCACTGAAAAAGTTAGTTTAATTGGATTTGAGACCACGTGCCGTGAGGAGTCACATACAGCGCTGGCAGGACCCGTTGTGGCGGGCACCGAGTGACTCCCAAGACCGGACTCCGGACTCGATTCGGTTAACTAACTATTGTTCTTCACGATCAATAGAAGTGCTCGTTTAGGACTCGGCTTTTTACCGTTGCATCATATAGCTTAGTTTACTTTTCTGTCTTTAATTTATGCGCGGATCACTCTGCATGTAGAGAGCTGGAGGCAGGTACGCTTTTCTGACTTTGCATGCATCATTGATTTCTCGTGCATCGGCTTTTTCGACTTCTCCCCCCGTTTTTGGACTTAATAACCAGGAGAACCGAAAAATTCGTTAGGCGATTTTGTTTGATTTGAAAAATACCTAAAAAAGAGTAACCATAAAATTGGGACTGTTTAAAATTATCGACCTTAAAACTCGCTCACCCTAAAAATTCTGTCTTGGGGAGAGCAACCCCCTCATTGATTTGTTTGCTTGTGCGAGAGAGTGACCCGAACACTAGGTAGAGCCCCCCGTTGCTATACTTGACTGACTACCGACTCTTCCGTGCGGGCCAGTCGGTTGGGTTAGCAGCGGACATCCCAACAGGTCACGTAATCGCTCTGCTATCTTGATTGTTCACCAAATAAAATAGACAAGATAATTTGACCGAACTTTCACGGTCTTCAGCTCGTGTTGTGTTGGTGAACCGGGGGTTTGTTTTCAGATCGTAATTTTTCCAGATCTCATCCGCCCTACTCGCTAGATCAAGATGATGGGTAGACGATCTCTTAGGCAGCCTTTGGTTGCACCGCTTTCGGGCGCGTCTACCACATCATCTAGGTTGGCTCGCGAGAGCTCAGACCCGCTCTCCGAGCCCGAGTACGACTCCACCCTGTTCCCCCTCGACCCCCTTTCTGATCTACCCGAGAGACATGAGCCCGAGGAGAGATTGATTCATTTGACAGCACCTGAGTTGGGCTCCTTCGATTTTGCAGACGTCGCGATGGCCGGCAGTTCTGATGATCACTCCCGCAGACCCGAGCACTTCGTACTGGACCAGGGAGCGATCAACTCCACCCTGATCGCACAGTTAGAGACAGTCCAGCAGCAGCTCCGCGATCAGGGAGCTTTTATGATAGAGATGAGGCGTGAGATGGAGAGGCTCAGAGCAGAGAGAGATGAGCAGAGCGAGCCCGAGGATCCCAATGAGGCACAGGCACAGGCACGAGCCGCAGCAGCAGCAGCAGCCGCGGCCGCCGCCGTAGCGGCAGCAGCCGCAGGAGGAGCAGGACCACCGAGACCGATGCGGGAGTTGCACAACCCCGGATCTACCTTGATGCACCATTGGGTTGTGGTTCCAGCCATCGTGGGGGACTTCAAGTTCCCCCCGAACACCTTGCAGATGCTTCCGCGGTTCCATGGACTGGCTACAGAGGAGCCCCATCTCCACCTACAGGAGTTTCTCATGATTTGCAGTACTGTCCACGACAGACATGTGGACCAGGATACCATACGGATGATTGCCTTCCCCTTCTCACTGGCAGATAGAGCAGCCACCTGGCTGAAACATTTGGGGAGATTCGTATACACTTGGGAGCAGCTCCGCACCGAGTACTTGAACAAGTACTATCCACTCGGGCGGACGAACGCAGCGAGGGCCCTGATCAGCAACTTCTCCATGTTGCCCAACGAGCAGTTCCATGAGGCTTGGGAGAGGTTTAGAGAGCTTTTGGACAGATGCCCACACCACGATATCACGAAGCCGAACCTAGTTCAGAGCTTCTTCAGTGGGTTGTCACCAGAGCTTCAGGGCCTGGTGAACGCTTCTTGTGGCGGGTCCTACTTCGCCAAGGACCACGACCAGGTCTGGGCTATTTTCGAGGAGATGGCAGAGAACTACATGGTTATGTCCCAGACCCGTCTCTACACCCAGAAGACTCAGCCACATCAGCCAGGACCCGTGCAGTACCAGAGGATAGCACGGGTCGATGCAGGTCCTTCCAGTGCGTCCGCAGCCACAGCAGCAGCACAGTTAGAGTCGTCAGCTGCGGACATGGGCATCATCAGCGAGAAGCTGGACCGCATGGAGCTGATCGAGAAGAAGCAGTGCCAGAGCATAGCACAGATGGATCAGATGGCACAGGTCTTGAGCGACCTGAAGACACAGCTCATGTGTCTCCAGGAGACACAGACGGCTTCTCAGCCCCGTCTTCAGTCGCGAGGCGACGCCGGCAGCAGCAGCAGCTCGTCCCAGCGCTCCAGCACCCCAGTGCAGCCTAGACAGGTTCACCTTGTACAGGCGGAGCCGTACCAGCAGCCGCAGCCCACCTACCAGTCACCACCATCTCCAGAGATGCAGATGGTGGTCTACCAGCCGGATCAGCCGTTGGCAGTACTCCCGCCAGCCCCCTTGGATGTAGAGCCGTTGATGGATGTCAACGGGATCTGGTACGACCGTCCCCAGCCTGGGATCCGACGAGATCATCCCGGATTCAGGTGGGGGAGTGGTGGTGCCCAGCCCCAGCAGCAGCCGTCAGCACAGGGAGGGCAGTACTCCCAGCCGAGAGACCATCACCAGCCGCAGCAGCAGCCCCCAGTCTACCAGCAGCAGTCGTCCTACGTTCCTCGTCCCTATCAGCAGCAGGGACAACCTTGGAGACGTGAGAAGCAGGCTCACCAGGGATACCAGCACCAGCAGCACCCTCCATCCTACCCCTCTTACCCACCACAGCAGTTCCAGCAGCCTCACCCACAGAGAGGCCACCCGTCGGGCTCCCACGAGAGCCCTGCTTTGGATGACATCGCCCGCCTCCTCACGGACCAGCAGGAGACATTTCGACGGGAGATGGACGAGTTCCGCCAGGAGTTGCGGGACTTGGTGAGAGGGAAGGCCGCCATACCCGCCCAGATAGAGCCGAACCCGAACAATCTCAAGCGGAAGTCTGAGCAGGTAGTACATACTGAGTTAGCCACTCCTAGCGATCCATTTGATGATACTTCTTCAGATCTTTTTGATGTTGATTTTTCCACGCTTAGGAGCGGTAGGACCCCAGCCGGCGGCGGCGCCTCAGCTGAGCACCATCCCGAGGCGCCACAGGAGGAGGAGGAGAGCGGTACTGAGGCCGCTCCAGATGATGACGGTGGTACTGAGGCCACCAAGGATGCTGATCCCATCGGCGGTACTGAGGCCGCCGCTTCACCAGATCGAGGAGGTGGTACTGATGCCACCCATGCAGCCAAGCCAGCACGCGGTACTGATGCCGCGAGACGTCTACCTTCAGCAGCAGCAGCAGAGCAGCCAGCCCACGGTGGTACTGAGGCCACCGGTGTTTGTAGAGAGAGTTCTGATGTTTTTCCTCGTGGTCATGTATCTCAGAATTCTGATATTAATAAAGGAAAAGGTTTACTTTCTTTTGGTCCCACTGTGGTGCCTGATGTATGTGTGGATCCGGTCCTTGAACCGCGTAGATCTTTTCCTAGTCCTTCATCTGAGAAGGACCCAGTGATCCCCTTCCCTAGAGCCCTTCAGATGGGGAAGGGGAAGAAAAATGATTCAAAAAAGAGAGAGCTTGAGGAGTTCAGCCAGAGCATGATCGATCGATTTCACATTCAGCTGACCCTCCAGGAGGCTTTGCAGCACATCCCCCTTCTCCAGAGATCTTTGAGAGAGAGGACTACAGTTAGGAGGAGGAGGAGGAACCACACTTCAGAGATACATGTGCTGACCAAAGCCACGTGCTTTGCGATCCAGAACCGACTGCCAGCCAAGAGGCCAGACGCAGGGGCCCCGTATGTCAGATGCCAGATTAGTGAGCAGTGGTTCGACCGTACTCTTCTAGATAGCGGATCGTCGATTAACCTTCTTCCGGCAGCCCTTCTCGACCGCTTCGAGTTGGGCATTCTTCGACAGAGCAGGACAGTCCTTTAGTTCGCTGATCGATCTGTCAAGAGGCCGAAGGGGTTATTACGAGACGTTATCGTCACGATTCAGGGTCTGCAATTCCCCGTGGACTTCGTAGTGTTGGACATGGAGATCCCTGAGTCGGTGACCGATACCCCCATCATCCTTGGTCGTCCGTTCTTGGCCACAGCCAAGGCGGTGACTGATCATGATAGCGGGAAGGTGTACTTTCGCGTCCAGGGCGAGAGTATACAAATAGAGACGGTCGAGGACTATAGAGCCAGATTCAGATCCCGCTCAGATGCGAGCACCGATTCAGAACAGCTGACAGACGCAGAGCCAGACATCCACCAGGACTGTGATTTTGTGATCACAGATGATGAGGCAGCTTGGGCAGACCTTGAGACACAGACCACCCTCTCACTTTCAGACACAGCTGATGCAGAGATGATAGCAGAGGAGAGTCTGGAGAGCACAGACCTGGTCCAGGATACCATTGCGGCAGCAGAGCCGGTCCTTGATCGCAGCACGATGAGTTGTGATGGTGGTGCTGATGCCACCTTGTTTTCTGGTGGTACTGATGCCACCAATTCTGATATAGATCCCTCGGATTCAGAGTCAGATTGGGTCGATTGCTATGATCAGATGCCAGACTCGAGTCCAGTTGAGCCTATTGATGAGGAGGAGGTAGATGCAGAGCAGAGCAGAGATAGTGCAGTTGAGCAGCCTTCCCCCGATCCAGTTTGCGAGAGTATGCTTTCACTTTCCCAGGCAGATTTGGCCGACCTTGCAGCGTTCACTCAGTTTCTTCCACAGCCAGATTTGCCGGCACCCAGCATTCCAGAGCTGAAGCCGCTCCCTACTTCGCTGAAGTATAGATTCCTTGCGGGCGATCCAGAGATGTACCCAGTCATCATCTCCGCCGAGTTGACTGGAGAGCAGGAATCCCGTTTGATGGGGGTTCTTGAAAAGAACCGCAAGGCTATTGGATGGAGCGTAGCAGATCTCCATGGGATTAGTCCATCAGTGTGCTCCCGCCACATCTATCTCGAGGATGGGGCGAAGCCGTCGCGTGAGTTCCAGCGGCGTCTGAACCCCAACCTGAGAGAGGTTGTCATGAAGGAAATATCGAAGTGGTGGGGTGCAGGTTTTATTTATCCCATTTCCGACTCCAAGTGGGTCAGCCCCTTGCATGTGGTGCCCAAGAAGACGGGCATCACGACTGTGATCAGTGAGTCGGGAGAGGAGATTGCTACACGAGTACCCACCTCTTGGAGGGTTTGTGTTGACTACAGGAGACTCAACCAAGCCACCAAGAAGGACCATTTCCCCCTGCCTTTTATTGACCAGATCATTGAGAGACTGGCAGGGAAGAGCCATTATTGCTTCCTGGATGGGTACTCGGGCTACAACCAAGTGGCCATCGCTCCTGAGGATCAGGAGAAGACCACCTTTACCTGTCCCTTCGGCACATATGCTTTTCGACGCATGCCATTTGGGCTATGCAATGCCCCTGCGACTTTTCAGAGGTGCATGCTGTCGATCTTTTCGGACATGGTAGGGGAGTGCCTTGAGGTCTTCATGGATGATTTCTCGATCTACGGCGACGGGTTTGATTCTTGTCTTGACTGCCTAGATCGAGTCCTTCAGCGATGTATTGAGTATCACTTGGTGCTATCTTGGGAGAAGAGTCACTTCATGGTGACTCAAGGGACGGTGCTTGGCCACATCATCTCCAACAGGGGCATGGAGGTTGATCCGGCCAAGGTCGATGTCATTAGGAAACTCACACCGCCGTCCAATCTGAGGCAGTTACGGTCATTCCTGGGGCACGTTGGATTTTACAGGAGATTCATTCATGATTTTAGCAGGATTGCCCGACCGTTGACCGACCTCTTGACGAAAGACACCGAGTTCCTTGTCGATGACAAGTGTCTTTCGTCGTTTGCTACTCTCCAGCAGTGCGTGATTGAGGCTCCTGTCCTCCAGCCACCTGATTGGTCTCTCCCATTCGAGATCATGACGGACGCCTCCGATTTTGCCGTAGGGGCAGTGCTGGGACAGAGGAGGGATGGAGTACCATTTGCTATACACTATGCTAGCCGCACATTGGATTCCGCCCAGCGGAATTATACAGTCACAGAGAAGGAAATGCTAGCCGTAGTGTTTGCCCTGGATAAGTTCAGATCATATATCATTGGATCCAGAGTGACTTTGTTTACAGATCACACCGCCATCAGGTACCTCATGGCAAAGAAGGATGCCAAGGCCAGACTGACCAGATGGATCCTTCTACTCCAGGAGTTCGACATTGAGATTAAGGATAAGCCTGGAGTCAAGAATGTGGTGGCGGATCACCTATCCCGTTTAGAGCAGCCTGAGGAGACTGAGCAGATTGATCCTATCCGAGATACCTTCCCAGATGAGGCGATCCTTGCTATCGCCTCACTCCCATGGTACGCCGATATTGTGAACTTTCTCGTTGCTGGGAAAGTCCCACAAGATTGGCCCAGGCAGAGGCTTGAGACCTTCCTAGCGAAGGCCAAGTCTTACCACTGGGAGGATCCCATCCTTTACCACGAAGGAGGGGATAGCGTCTGGCGTCGGTGTATTCCTCAGGAGGAACACCATAGCGTCCTCACTTACTGCCACAAGCTTGAGGCAGGAGGACATCATTCTGGGAGGAGAACGGCACAGAAAGTGCTCCAATCCGGCTTGTGGTGGCCTACCCTCTTCAAGGACTCAGATGAGTTCGTGAAGAGGTGTACTGACTGTCAGAGGATGGGCACTTGTGGACAGCGTGATATGATGCCGATGCAGCCCATTCACTTCTGTGAGGTTTTTGACGCATGGGGCATCGATTTCATGGGTCCATTCCCTAAGAGTCAGGGATTCGAGTACATTCTGTTGGCCGTAGACTATGTGAGTCGTTGGGTGGAGGCTATCCCCGCCCGAGCCGCTGATGCAAGGACAGTTTGCAGATTTCTGAGGAAGCATATCATCACGCGGTTCGGGGTTCCACGAGTTCTTATTTCTGATGGGGGATCTCACTTCATCAACGACCAGGTGAAGGCACTTGCTAGCGAGTTCGGCATAGACCATCGCGTTGCTACACCGTACCATCCACAGACGAATGGTCTAGCCGAAGTGTCGAATAGGGAGATCAAAACTATTCTGCAGAAAGTCGTCCGCCCTGACCGAAAGGATTGGTCACAGCTATTGGACTCGGTCTTGTGGGCATATAGGACGTCTTTCAAGACACCTTTGGGCACATCTCCCTTTCGCCTCGTATATGGCAAGCCCTGTCACCTACCAGTTGAGCGGAGGCACAAGTCACTTTGGGCAGTCACAGATATTCTGATGGATCCAGATGGTATAGGAGACCAGAGGAGGGCAGAGTTAGCTGCCCTGGAGGAGCTTAGAGATGCAGCTTTCTCAAGCAGCCTACACTATAAGGAGAGAGTCAAGGAGTGGCATGATTCTCATATCAGCCACAAACATTTTGAGATTGGACAGAGAGTATGGCTGTTTGATGCGAGGCTTAGATTATTTCCAGGGAAGCTACAGAGCAAATGGAAAGGACCTTATCTGGTTCGGAAGGTACACGACAACGGTAGCATCGACATATCTGAGTTGTCTTCTGAGAGTACCTTCCGAGTGAACGACCAGCGGCTCAAGCCATTTCTAGATCATGAGCCGCGAGTCGTTGATCTTGCCCCTATTCATTTTGCGTGAGATGTAGTCTTTGACTCACATCTAATGCATCTCACGCCTGAGCTTTACTGATCCTCCGCTGTACATAGATCCAGATGTCCATATCAGCACATTCTTTAGTCCCACATCCCCTTCTCCATCTTATGATTATGCTATAATTAGGGTGCACTTTACCCTAAGTATAGGGGGGATGTGAGACATTTTGGGTTTTTCTTTTGTTTCTGTTTACCCCTGTTTTGCTGCCTATACTTAGGGATATCTTACCCTAAGTATAGGGGGGGTAGACCCTGTACATTCTCCACTCGGTTTTCCCTTCGTGTACAGCCTGCTATACTTAGGATTACTTGATCCTAAGTATAGGGGGAAGACCCGAGATCCTCTTGACTTTTCATCTCCTTTTGTATAGCCTTTCTTTTCACTTCCCTATACATAGCACGAGTTATGTATTCTTCATCGCTCTTGACTCCGAGGACATCGTTCGAGCTAAGTATAGGGGGGTGTGTATATATTTCATATATACTTTAGCCATAACTCGTACTTTGTGTGAGTGTGTTAATAAATAAAAATGGCTAAAAACCACAAAAATTAAAAAAAAATTTCATGTACATAATCTTCTTTTATTTGCACATACATAGCTAGTGTACAAATTATTTTTGTAAAAATGATTTCAAAAATCTTTTGTGTGTGAAGCTTGTGTAAATATTTTTTGTATCAAAATTATGTATATAGTACAAAATTTTTCCAAAATGTTTTGAAAATCAAAAGTTTGCAAAAATATTGTGTAAATGTGTGTGTAAATACCTTTTTGCAAAACTTGCACTTCATGCATCATCATTCATGATTTCAAAATATTTTTCAAAAATTTTGCATGATTGTAAAATAGTGTGTAAATATGCATCTTTTTGTACATTTGTATATAGTGTTTCTGGATGATAGTTGACATTTAAACTAGCCTGGAATCAAATTGAGAAATGGAGCTTGATTAAGATCTTAATCCACCTAATTTCTAAGAGGAACCTTATAGGGCTTAGGTTTAAGGCTTTTCAGGTCCATGGTGACTTAATTCTTTGAGTCCACTAGGCTATGATCACATGTCATCTCAATGAGCCTAAGTAGAGCACTTAACAACAACACATGACTCGTATAGATTATGGCTTTACTTGGACAACCGCACTATGCACCGAGCTCTCTACGGATGAGGTGGTGAGGAGGCAGTCTTCCTTGGCTTGGGGTAGCATATGAGGGTAGTACTTCTAGGCGGAACCTCTCTTCTTCATTTAGTGAAGGAAGTGCGTCTCAACTTGGTCTGGTTGCCATGAAGTCTAACGACGGGAGTTGTGGGTTGCAATAAAGCTTCAAAAGAGGGATAGTCTACTGGCTCAAGAGGAAAAACTCCTTGTATATATGCTGCACATGTACATGTTGTATAGATGCACTCGAAAAAAAAATGCAAAAAGAAAAGAACTCCAAAAAAGTGGTGGGTCTGAGAGAAAATGATAATCCCACCGGAGTCTGTATATAAGTGCAATAAGCAAAGCTTGGTTTCATGATCCACCTTTTGTAGCTTGCAGCAGGGAGACTTGGCTACACTGGTCAAGCTCCCAAGGGTACTTGGCTACACTGGCCTTGACCCCTTCTCTTCTTCCCCCTCTTCTTGAGCCGGTTGTACTTGAACTTAGAAGGGAATACCCCGCTCCTCGAGGAAAGAGTGGCCAGATTGAGGTCATAGAGTTACCTTGTTGGGGAGGGTTGTCAAGTTGCCATTTCTGAGGTGGAGAGCTTAGACCTCACTTTCACAGGACAGGAAAAGATTCATGGTCTTCAGGGTTTGTAGTTGATGACTTGTTCTGATCTGGAGCATTGAGGAGTCTTGGTTATAGATTAGTGGAACTTAGAGGCTGTTAGGTTTTAAGCTTAAGTCTAAATAAGGTTCCGACACATTAATAATCCAAAGATCTGATTGAGCTCCATACCTCAATTTAATGAAGGCAAGTTTAATAATCAACCTTGATCCATGTACATTCTCTGTTTCTTTTTCTTTTTCTTTCTTTTTCACTTCTTTTTCAAATAAGTGTTTGCTAAGGGACTAGCAAAGTATAGTATAGGGGGGTGATGAATACCCATTCATCACTCTTTATTCTTATATTTTAGCTACAAAAACCTATGCAAATGCATGTAGAAATGTGTAAATAGGACAAGTTAGCAAAAGCATGCATGCTTGTAAAAATAGATAATTAGCATGTTTTTGTGCAAAAATAAAAGAATAAAGATGAAAAAGAAAAAGAGGGAAATATTTAGAATAAATATTGAGCAACCTAACCCAAGGGAGGGCTCAGCATGGGCCTGACCGCATAAAAGCAAAGTAGAGGGAGATAGGGGCTCACATGTATATATTTTTGTAAATAAATAAAATAATATTTTCCTCAACCAAAAATATGCTGGTGTATATGTTGTATATATTTATAAGTCATTAAAAACAAAATAAAAATTCAAAAATTAAAAAGACCAAAAAGAACCCTTCACCTTGTACATAGACCATCTTCTTTATTTATTTCACCTTGTAAATAACCTAATTTATTTTCAAACCTTTTTGTAAATATCCCTTTTTATGTTTTGTAAATAAAACAAATAAAAAGAAACAAAACAAAAATCAAATAAAAATTACAAAATTAAAAAAAAAACAAACAAAAATATAGTGTACATATACCATGTATATAGTGGTACATAAATAATTATTTAACCTATGTATATAAATAATAAAAATAAAATAAAAATAGCCTTTTATTCCTCATTTTATCCTATAAATAAATAAAATATAAAATAGGAATAAAAATGTATAAAAATAACTAATTAAAAATCAAAAATCAAAAATCAATATAGTGTATATATACCTATGTATAGCTACTATGTATATACCTTATTTTTATTTCCAAAAATTAATTAAAAATCACAAAAAAATAGAAAAAATTAAAACAAAAATATTTTGTGTTTTAAGTTTTTGAAAATTCGGCCATTTAAGGCCCCAAAAAAATCAAATAAGAATTCCAGCCTTGGCGAGCTCTGATTGGTCTACGGGGGATTGTTGACCCCCGGTCAACACCTCCCCTGGACCACAGAGTTGCGGACCTGTTCGCGGACCCGATTTCGCCCAATTATTCCCACCAAACCCGATCACCACTTCGCCTAATCCCAGATCCTAATTGTTCCCCAGGTATCCGGGAATCTCGCCCGACATTCCTCCTTGGGATCCGCGCTTCATCTCGCCCTACCCGATCGAGTCTTCCCGGACCTGCTCCCATATAAAACTCGAGCTCAGCCGCCTCCCCATTCCATCTTTGGCTCGCCACCTTCATTCCAGTGACCTCCATTGTACCCACCGAGGTGACAGCTCGCGTTGGCCCTTGTTGCAGAGAGGAAAGGGTGCCCGACCATCGATCCGGCTGCTTCTTGCCGCCGTGCTCCGACGTCCGACCGGAGCTCGAGCCTCAGGCCTTGACGCCCTTCGAGGCGAAGACCAGGAGCTAGCTAAGCTCCAGCATAGTCTCCCGCGTCACCTAGGTATCTTCTTAGCTTAGCTATTTAGCCTAATTTTTCATTTCCCCCAAATCGCATCTTCGCCGTGTTCCTCTGATTCCGGTCACATCGAGTACCATTTCGATCATCGGGACACACCATCATCTTCGCCATCCACCCACGCACGTTCTTCGCCCAGTCATTCAACCCAGCTCGCCCCGAAGCTGGGAGTCGAGCTCTCCCATCCTCCGCTCGCCGGAGCTCATCCGTCCCGACGCCCCGTTCACCCTCACGCCGCTTCCTTGGGTCGAGGCACTTTGCCCTCGACCCGCGGAGCTTCTGGTTTACTTTGCAGGGACCGAGGAGGCCATCTGAGGCTTCCAAACTTCAAGCCAGGAGCTCGCTCGCCGCTGACCTCGCCGGAGCCCCTCCAGGGCTCGGTTGGATCATCGGTTACCACCCACAGCTGCGGAACGTCTTGGCGGACCTGCTCCGATCATCAGAGGCAGCTGAGGAGGCCCCTAGCTCGTGCACGAGGCCGGCGAACCTCGCCGGCCACCTGTTCTTCGAGGAGTCTCCAGCACCGTCCGATGTCCCCTCCGCTCCAAACTTGATCTCAGCCGTCCATTCTTCGAGGAGCCGCAGCCGTTGATCGATCCGAGGGGCTCATCTGGACCGTTAGCAGCAGAGGAGAGAGGCACCTGAGCCCCCACCCGTTCGATCTCCCACGTGTCCTCGCCTCCACCGTCGATTTGGCCCAAGGGCTGAAGAAGGAGAGCGCCCGCGCACCAGGACCGCCAGATCTTCCACGTGGCGCGCATCTGGCCGTCGACGAATAAAGGGGTAATTTACTTAGGGCCCCCTCTTAGTTTGTCTTTTTCGTCTTAGTCCTGTAAATATTTTTAGAACTTTTATTTACGTAGGGTAATTTGCATTGTGGACCCTGTGCTTAGTTTTATTTGCATGTATGCCCCTGTTTGTATGAGACCACGTGCTTCGTCACGTGTGTAGTTGGGCTTTTTACATCTTTTATCCTGTAGTCTGTTGGGTTATTGAATGAAGAAATACTTTTTGGTATTTGCAGTTATACCCCTGTGAGTGTTTTATTTGTGCATGTGCGGATTTTAGTGGGTAAATTGCAACCGAGTCCCTGGGCTTTTGATACGAGTTATCAAAAGGCCCTGGAACTTGGTTTTTATTACCAAGAGGCCCCTGAGTGCCCCAGGCATGCGCCACGCGCGTGCTTAGCTGGGAATTTTGCACCTTGGCCCCCAGACTTTCGGGTATTTGCACATACGTCCCTGTGCACAGTGCCCCCTCTTTGATTTTTGAATAAATATCAAACCACCTCCAAATTCGATGAAAATTTGACACATGGCTCCTGCCATGTTGTAGGATTTTTGAGAATTTTTGAGGACATTTTTGATTTTATTTAGTATTTTTAAAAATTCAAAAACCTCCTTTTCAGCTACTGTCTAGATATAAAAATACCAAAAAAATATAAAGTCACCCCCAAAAATTCTAAAAAAATTAGTTACTGGTGTTTGTGTGTTGTTTGACTTTCTAGCCAATTTTGGCTATTTTTCATCACTTAAAAACCCTAAAAATTGAAAAACCCTTAAAAACTCATAAAAATTACAATAATTAATTTAAAAATCCAAAAACAATAATTAGGGTGCCTAAATTTTCCTTATCTTTTCTAGATTACAGGAAAATTACCTCTAAGGCCTGTTGAGACTCTTAAATATTTTATTTTTGAGTTTTAGGCCTTGCTGGACAGTACCTAGGATTTTTAGCATTGTTTGATTTTTAGAAAATAAAATATACGTTAGAAAATTATCAAAAATTCACCAAAAACACTTAAAAACCTAAAAAACATAAAAACAATTTTTCCTTAATTTTTGCTTTATTTTTGGTGTGTTAAATAATTTGCCCAAGTTTGTTGATATTTGTTTTCTTTTGTTTTCTTTATCTTTTAAAAATCCTAAAAAATATAAAAATTCATAAAAACCACTAAAAATCCTTGTTTTTCATTTTATTTTGTTTTTACTACTTCGCAGGCCCTAGGCCAATCCGTGCTCCTTGTGTTCGACCCTGGGAGCTATACCAGGTTAATCCATAGCAGGACCGCATTTCGTGTTTTGATTTCTGATTTGTCTCGCGGTTCGAGATTTTTCTTGATATACTTAGTTCGATTGACTGAGGTCGCGACGACCATTTCTTTACCTTTAACCCTTAGTCATTCGGATGGTTATCAGAATGGCGCCGTTGCCGGGGAGCACGGCTTAGTAGTTGTTTTGTCTTATTTTTCGTTTTTATTTTTTGCGGTTTTTCGCGGCTCTTCGGAGCTCGCGGCTTTTCGCGGCTTTTGTATTTAGTTCTTTTTTGATTTATTTTGTTTTATTTTGATTTTCTTTTCTTTTTATTTTTGTTTTATTTTGTGTGACTATTTTATTTCCATTTTTGCACATATACCCTTGTTTTTATTTTCATTTATTATTTGATTATTTTATTGGTCTGACCACTCTTTTCTCTGTTTCTTGCGAGGGCCCGAGGACCGCGGAGGCGACTTTCGAGGAGCCGGTGCAGCCGCGGAGTTCGGAGGCGGCTTCCTTCTCTACGAAGCCGCAAGAGAGAGCAAGAGAGAGAGAGAGAGTTGAGTGGGTGAGGCAGTAGGATAGTTTTTATTTCATTTATTCATTCTTAATTGTAATAATACAGGGACAGGCCTTTCTGAGACTCTTAGCCACTTAGATCGTAGCGGGTCTGTTTCGCCGAGCACCGGCGTGCTCGGGGGACCCATTAGGACCCCTCGATTTTTCGCGGCTTTTTACGCGGCTTTTCTTTTTCTTTTCTTACTGTCATTTTCCGGATTTTTCGCGGTTTTTGCTCGAGCCCCTAGATTTAGGACTTTGTGGTGATTGTGCCGTAGCTGAGTAGGATCCAAACACCTAAGGCTTATCTGTTCCTATAGAACGTAATTGGACCTACTTAAAATAAATAATAAAAATAACCGACTCGCTAGCCTCCGTAGCCTACGCGCCGAGAGCCCTTCCTGTAAAGCGCACTCCTACCCCCGATTTGTCGGGCAGGGGAGGGAAGGGCCAAGACCGGACCTTTTGGCTTGGAGGTCGGTGACCGGTTAGACGGTTCATCGCTAGAAAGTGCTCGTTTAGGACTCGGCTTTTTACCGTTGCATCATATAGCTTAGTTTACTTTTCTGTCTTTATTTTATGCGCGGATCACTCTGCATGTAGAGAGCTGGAGGCAGGTACGCTGTTCAGACTTTGCATGCATCATTGATTTCTCGTGCATCGGCTTTTTCGTCTTCTCCCCCCGATTTTGGACTTAATAACCAGGAGAACCGAAAAATTCGTTAGGCGTTTTTGTTTGCATTGAAAAATACCTAAAAAGAGAAATCATAAAATTGGGACTGTTAAAAATTATTGATCTTAAAACACGCTCACCCTAAAATTTTATCTTGGGGAGAGCAACCCCCTCATTGCTTGGTTTGCTTGTGCGAGAGAGTGACCCCGAACACTAGGTAGAGCCCCCTGTTGCTATACTTGACTGACTACCGACTCTTCCGTGCGGGCCAGTCGGTTGGGTTAGCAGCGGATATCCCAACAGGTCACGTAATCGCTCTGATATTTGTGTGTTCACCAAATAAAATAGACAAGATAATTTGACCGAACTTTCACGGTCTTCAGCTCGTGTTGTGTTGGTGAACCGGGGGTTTGTTTTCAGATCGTAATTTCTCCAGATCTCATCCGCCCTACTCGCTAGATCAAGATGATGGGTAGACGATCTCTTAGGCAGCCTTTGGTTGCACCGCTTTCGGGCGCGTCTACCACATCATCTAGGTTGGCTCGCGAGGGCTCAGACCCGCTCTCCGAGCCCGAGTATGACTCCACCCTGTTCCCCCTCGACCCCCTTTCTGATCTACCCGAGAGACATGAGCCCGAGGAGAGATTGATTCATTTGACAGCACCTGAGTTGGGCTCCTTCGATTTTGCAGACGTCGCGATGGCCGGCAGTTCTGACGATCACTCCCGCAGACCCGAGCACTTTGTACTGGACCAGGGAGCGATCAACTCCACCCTGATCGCACAGTTAGAGACAGTCCAGCAGCAGCTCCGCGATCAGGGAGCTTTTATGATAGAGATGAGGCGTGAGATGGAGAGGCTCAGAGCAGAGAGAGATGAGCAGAGCGAGCCCGAGGATCCCGATGAGGCACAGGCACAGGCACGAGCCGCAGCAACAGCAGCAGCCGCGGCTGCCGCCGCAGCGGCAGCAGCCGCAGGAGGAGCAGGACCACCGAGACCGATGCGGGAGTTGCACAACCCCGGATCTACTTTGATGCACCATTGGGTTGTGGTTCCAGCTATCGTGGGGGACTTCAAGTTCCCCCCGAACACCTTGCAGATGCTCCCGCGGTTCCACGGACTAGCTACAGAGGAGCCCCATCTCCACCTACAGGAGTTTCTCATGATTTGCAGTACTGTCCACGACAGGCATGTGGACCAGGATACCATACGGATGATTGCTTTCCCCTTCTCACTGGCAGATAGAGCAGCCACTTGGCTGAAGCATTTGGGGAGATTCGTATACACTTGGGAGCAGCTCCGCACCGAGTACTTGAACAAGTACTATCCACTCGGGCGGACGAACGCAGCGAGGGCCCTGATCAGCAACTTCTCCATGTTCCCCAACGAGCAGTTCCACGAGGCTTGGGAGAGGTTCAGAGAGCTTTTGGACAGATGCCCACACCACGATATCACGAAGCCGAACCTAGTTCAGAGCTTCTTCAGTGGGTTGTCACCAGAGCTACAGGGCCTGGTGAACGCTTCTTATGGCGGGTCCTACTTCGCCAAGGATCACGACCAGGTCTGGGCTATTTTCGAGGAGATGGCAGAGAACTACATGGTCATGTCTCAGACCCGTCTCTACACCCAGAAGACCCAGCCACATCAGCCAGGACCCGTGCAGTACCAGAGGATAGCACGGGTCGATGCAGGTCCTTCCAGTTCGTCTGCAGCAGCAGCAGCACAGGCAGAGTCGTCAGCTGCAGACATGGGCATCATCAGCGAGAAGCTGGACCGCATGGAGCTGATAGAGAAGAAGCAGTGCCAGAGCATAGCACAGATGGATCAGATGGCACAGGTCTTGAGCGACCTGAAGACACAGCTCATGTGTCTCCAGGAGACACAGACGGCTTCTCCGCCCCGTCTTCAGTCGCGAGGCGACGCCGGCAGCAGCAGCAGCTCGTCCCAGCGCTCCAGCACCCCAGTGCAGCCTAGACAGGTTCACCTTGTACAGGCGGAGCCGTACCAGCAGCCGCAGCCCACCTACCAGTCACCACCATCTCCAGAGATGCAGATGGTGGTCTACCAGCCGGATTAGCCGTTGGCAGTACTCCCGCCAGCCCCCTTGGATGCAGAGCCGTTGATGGATGTCAACGGGATCTGGTACGACCGTCCCCAGCCTGGGATCCGACGAGATCATCCCGGATTCAGGTGGGGGAGTGGTGGTGCCCAACCCCAGCAGCAGCCGTCAGCACAGGGAGGGCAGTACTCCCAGCCGAGAGACCATCACCAGCCGCAGCAGCAGCCCCCAGTCTACCAGCAGCAGTCGTCCTACGTTCCTCGTCCCTATCAGCAGCAGGGACAGCCTTGGAGACGTGAGCAGCAGGCTCACCAGGGATACCAGCACCAGCAGCACCCTCCATCCTACCCCTCTTACCCACCACAGCAGTTCCAGCAGCCTCACCCACAGAGAGGCCACCCGTCGGGCTCCCACGAGATCCCTGCTTTGGATGACATCGCCCGCCTCCTCACGGACCAGCAGGCGACATTTCGACGGGAGATGGACGAGTTCCGCCAGGAGTTGCGGGACTTGGTGAGAGGGAAGGCCGCCATACCCGCCCAGATAGAGCCGAACCCGAACAATCTCAAGCGGAAGTCTGAGCAGGTAGTACATACTGAGTTAGCCACTCCTAGCGATCCATTTGATGATACTTCTTCAGATCTTTTTGATGTTGATTTTGCCACGCTTAGGAGCGGTAGGACCCCAGCCGACGGCGGCGCCTCAGCTGAGCACCATCCCGAGGCGCCACAGGAGGAGGAGGAGAGCGGTACTGAGGCCGCTCCAGATGATGACAGTGGTACTGAGGCCACCAAGGATGCTGATCCCACCGGCGGTACTGAGGCCGCCGCTTCACCATATCGAGGAGGTGGTACTGATGCCACCCATGCAGCCAAGCCAGCACGCGGTACTGATGCCGCGAGACGTCTACCTTCAGCAGCAGCAGCAGAGCAGCCAGCCCACGGTAGTACTGAGGCCACCGGTGTTTGTAGAGAGAGTTCTGATGTTTTTCCTCGTGGTCATGTATCTCAGAATTCTGATATTAATAAAGGAAAAGGTTTACTTTCTTTTGGTCCCACTGTGGTGCCTGATGTATGTGTGGATCCGGTCCTTGAACCGCGTAGATCTTTTCCTAGTCCTTCATCTGAGAAGGACCCAGTGATCCCCTTCCCTAGAGCCCTTCAGATGGGGAAGGGGAAGAAAAATGATTCAAAAAAGAGAGAGCTTGAGGAGTTCAGCCAGAGCATGATCGATCGATTTCACATTCAGCTGACCCTCCAGGAGGCTTTGTAGCACATCCCCCTTCTCCAGAGATCTTTGAGAGAGAGGACTACAGTTAGGAGGAGGAGGAGGAACCACACTTCAGAGATACATGTGCTGACCAAAGCCACGTGCTTTGCGATCCAGAACCGACTGCCAGCCAAGAGGCCAGACGCAGGGGCCCCGTATGTCAGATGCCAGATTAGTGAGCAGTGGTTCGACCGTACTCTTCTAGATAGCGGATCGTCGATTAACCTTCTTCCGGCAGCCCTTCTCGACCGCTTCGAGTTGGGCATTCTTCGACAGAGCAGGACAGTCCTTCAGTTCGCTGATCGATCTGTCAAGAGGCCGAAGGGGTTATTACGAGACGTTATCGTCACGATTCAGGGTCTGCAATTCCCCGTGGACTTCGTAGTGTTGGACATGGAGATCCCTGAGTCGGTGACCGATACCCCCATCATCCTTGGTCGTCCGTTCTTGGCCACAGCCAAGGCGGTGACTGATCATGATAGCGGGAAGGTGTACTTTCGCGTCCAGGGCGAGAGTATACAAATAGAGACGGTCGAGGACTATAGAGCCAGATTCAGATCCCGCTCAGATGCGAGCACCGATTCAGAACAGCTGACAGACGCAGAGCCAGACATCCACCAGGACTGTGATTTTGTGATCACAGATGATGAGGCAGCTTGGGCAGACCTTGAGACACAGACCACCCTCTCACTTTCAGACACAGCTGATGCAGAGATGATAGCAGAGGAGAGTCTGGAGAGCACAGACCTGGTCCAGGATACCATTGCGGCAGCAGAGCCGGTCCTTGATCGCAGCACGATGAGTTGTGATGGTGGTGCTGATGCCACCTTGTTTTCTGGTGGTACTGATGCCACCAATTCTGATATAGATCCCTCGAATTCAGAGTCAGATTGGGCCGATTGCAATGATCAGATGCCAGACTCGAGTCCAGTTGAGCCTATTGATGAGGAGGAGGTAGATGCAGAGCAGAGCAGAGATAGTGCAGTTGAGCAGCCTTCCCCCGATCCAGTTTGCGAGAGTATGCTTTCACTTTCCCAGGCAGATTTGGCCGACCTTGCAGCGTTCACTCAGTTTCTTCCACAGCCAGATTTGCCGGCACCCAGCATTCCAGAGCTGAAGCCGCTCCCTACTTCGCTGAAGTATAGATTCCTTGCGGGCGATCCAGAGATGTACCCAGTCATCATCTCCGCCGAGTTGACTGGAGAGCAGGAATCCCGTTTGATGGGGGTTCTTGAAAAGAACCGCAAGGCTATCGGATGGAGCGTAGCAGATCTCCATGGGATTAGTCCATCAGTGTGCTCCCACCACATCTATCTCGAGGATGGGGCGAAGCCGTCGCGTGAGTTCCAGCGGCGTCTGAACCCCAACCTGAGAGAGGTTGTCATGAAGGAAATATCGAAGTGGTGGGGTGCAGGTTTTATTTATCCCATTTCCGACTCCAAGTGGGTCAGCCCCTTGCATGTGGTGCCCAAGAAAACGGGCATCACGACTGTGATCAGTGAGTCGGGAGAGGAGATTGCTACACGAGTACCCACCTCTTGGAGGGTTTTGTGTTGACTACAGGAGACTCAACCAAGCCACCAAGAAGGACCATTTCCCCCTGCCTTTTATTGACCAGATCATTGAGAGACTGGCAGGGAAGAGCCATTATTGCTTCCTGGATGGGTACTCGGGCTACAACCAAGTGGCCATCGCTCCTGAGGATCAGGAGAAGACCACCTTTACCTGTCCCTTCGGTACATATGCTTTTCGACGCATGCCATTTGGGCTATGCAATGCCCCTGCGACTTTTCAGAGGTGCATGCTGTCGATCTTTTCGGACATGGTAGGGGAGTGCCTTGAGGTCTTCATGGATGATTTCTCGATCCTACGGCGACGGGTTTGATTCTTGTCTTGACTGCCTAGATCAAGTCCTTCAGCGATGTATTGAGTATCACTTGGTGCTATCTTGGGAGAAGAGTCACTTCATGGTGACTCAAGGGACGGTGCTTGGCCACATCATCTCCAACAGGGGCATGGAGGTTGATCCGGCCAAGGTCGATGTCATTAGGAAACTCACACCACCGTCCAATCTGAGGCAGTTACGGTCATTCCTGGGGCACGTTGGATTTTACAGGAGATTCATTCATGATTTTAGCAGGATTGCCCGACCGTTGACCGACCTCTTGACGAAAGACACCGAGTTCCTTGTCGATGACAAGTGTCTTTCGTCGTTTGCTACTCTCTAGCAGTGCGTGATTGAGGCTCCTGTCCTCCAGCCACCTGATTGGTCTCTCCCATTCGAGATCATGACGGACGCCTCCGATTTTGCCGTAGGGGCAGTGCTGGGACAGAGGAGGGATGGAGTACCATTTGCTATACACTATGCTAGCCGCATATTGGATTCCGCCCAGCGGAATTATACAGTCACAGAGAAGGAAATGCTAGCCGTAGTGTTTGCCCTGGATAAGTTCAGATCATATATCATTGGATCCAGAGTGACTTTGTTTACAGATCACACCGCCATCAGGTACCTCATGGCAAAGAAGGATGCCGAGGCCAGACTGACCAGATGGATCCTTCTACTCCAGGAGTTCGACATTGAGATTAAGGATAAGCCTGGAGTCAAGAATGTGGTGGCGGATCACCTATCCCGTTTAGAGCAGCCTGAGGAGACTGAGCAGATTGATCCTATCCGAGATACCTTCCCAGATGAGGCGATCCTTGCTATCGCCTCACTCCCATGGTACGCCGATATTGTGAACTTTCTCGTTGCTGGGAAAGTCCCACAAGATTGGCCCAGGCAGAGGCTTGAGACCTTCCTAGCGAAGGCCAAGTCTTACCATTGGGAGGATCCCATCCTTTACCACGAAGGAGGGGATAGCGTCTGGCGTCGGTGTATTCCTCAGGAGGAACACCATAGCGTCCTCACTTACTGCCACAAGCTTGAGGCAGGAGGACATCATTCTGGGAGGAGAATGGCACAGAAAGTGCTCCAATCCGGCTTGTGGTGGCCTACCCTCTTCAAGGACTCAGATGAGTTCGTGAAGAGGTGTACTGACTGTCAGAGGATGGGCACTTGTGGACAGCGTGATATGATGCCGATGCAGCCCATTCACTTCTGTGAGGTTTTTGACGCATGGGGCATCGATTTCATGGGTCCATTCCCTAAGAGTCAGGGATTCGAGTACATTCTGTTGGCCGTAGACTATATGAGTCGTTGGGTGGAGGCTATCCCCGCCCGAGCCGCTGATGCGAGGACAGTTTGCAGATTTCTGAGGAAGCATATCATCACGCGGTTCAGGGTTCCACGAGTTCTTATTTCTGATGGGGGATCTCACTTCATCAACGACCAGGTGAAGGCACTTGCTAGCGAGTTCGGCATAGACCATCGCGTTGCTACACCGTACCATCCACAGACGAATGGTCTAGCCGAAGTGTCGAATAGGGAGATCAAAACTATTCTGCAGAAAGTCGTCCGCCCTGACCGAAAGGATTGGTCACAGCTATTGGACTCGGTCTTGTGGGCATATAGGACGTCTTTCAAGACACCTTTGGGCACATCTCCCTTTCGCCTCGTATATGGCAAGCCCTGTCACCTACCAGTTGAGCTGAGGCACAAGTCACTTTGGGCAGTCACAGATATTCTGATGGATCCAGATGGTATAGGAGACCAGAGGAGGGCAGAGTTAGCTGCCCTGGAGGAGCTTAGAGATGCAGCTTTCTCAAGCAGCCTACACTATAAGGAGAGAGTCAAGGAGTGGCATGATTCTCATATCAGCCACAAACATTTTGAGATTGGACAGAGAGTATGGCTGTTTGATGCGAGGCTTAGATTATTTCCAGGGAAGCTACAGAGCAAATGGAAAGGACCTTATCTGGTTCGGAAGGTACACGACAATGGTAGCATCGACATATCTGAGTTATCTTCTGAGAGTACCTTCCGAGTGAACGGCCAGCGGCTCAAGCCCATTTCTAGATCATGAGCCGCGAGTCGTTGATCTTGCCCCTATTCATTTTGCGTGAGATGTAGTCTTTGACTCACATCTAATGCATCTCACGCCTGAGCTTTACTGATCCTCCGCTGTACATAGATCCAGATGTCCATATCAGCACATTCTTTAGTCCCACATCCCCTTCTCCATCTTATGATTATGCTATAATTAGGGTGCACTTTACCCTAAGTATAGGGGGGATGTGAGACATTTTGGGTTTTTCTTTTGTTTCTGTTTACCCCTGTTTTGCTGCCTATACTTAGGAATATCTTACCCTAAGTATAGGGGGGGTAGACCCTGTACATTCTCCACTCGGTTTTCCCTTCGTGTACAGCCTGCTATACTTAGGATTACTTGATCCTAAGTACAGGGGGAAGACCCGAGATCCTCTTGACTTTTCATCTCCTTTGTATAGCCTTTCTTTTCACTTCCCTATACATAGCACGAGTTATGTCTTCTTCATCGCTCTTGACTCCGAGGACATCGTTCGAGCTAAGTATAGGGGGGTGTGTATATATTTCATATATACTTTAGCCATAACTCGTACTTTGTGTGAGTGTGTTAATAAATAAAAATGGCTAAAAACCACAAAAATTAAAAAAAAATTTCATGTACATAATCTTCTTTTATTTGCACATACATAGCTAGTGTACAAATTATTTTTGTAAAAATGATTTCAAAAATCTTTTGTGTGTGAAGCTTGTGTAAATATTTTTTGTATCAAAATTATGTATATAGTACAAAATTTTTCCAAAATGTTTTGAAAATCAAAAGTTTGCAAAAATCTTGTGTAAATGTGTGTAAATACCTTTTTGCAAAACTTGCACTTCATGCATCATCATTCATGATTTCAAAACATTTTTCAAAAATTTTGCATGATTGTAAAATAGTGTGCAAATATGCATCTTTTTGTACATTTGTATATAGTGTTTCTGGATGATAGTTGACATTTAAACTAGCCTGGAATCAAATTGAGAAATGGAGCTTGATTAAGATCTTAATCCACCTAATTTCTAAGAGGAACCTTATAGGGCTTAGGTTTAAGGCTTTTCAGGTCCATGGTGACTTAATTCTTTGAGTCCACTAGGCTATGATCACATGTCATCTCAATGAGCCTAAGTAGAGCACTTAACAACAACACATGACTCGTATAGATTATGGCTTTACTTGGACAACCGCACTATGCACCGAGCTCTCTACGGATGAGGTGGTGAGGAGGCAGTCTTCCTTGGCTTGGGGTAGCATATGAGGGTAGTACTTCTAGGCGGAACCTCTCTTCTTCATTTAGTGAAGGAAGTGCGTCTCAACTTGGTCTGGTTGCCATGAAGTCTAACGACGGGAGTTGTGGGTTGCAATAAAGCTTCAAAAGAGGGATAGTCTACTGGCTCAAGAGGAAAAACTCCTTGTATATATGCTGCACATGTACATGTTGTATAGATGCACTCGAAAAAAAATGCAAAAAGAAAAGAACTCCAAAAAAGTGGTGGGTCTGAGAGAAAATGATAATCCCACCGGAGTATGTATATAAGTGCAATAAGCAAAGCTTGGTTTCATGATCCACCTTTTGTAGCTTGCAGCAGGGAGACTTGGCTACACTGGTCAAGCTCCCAAGGGTACTTGGCTACACTGGCCTTGACCCCTTCTCTTCTTCCCCCTCTTCTTGAGCCGGTTGTACTTGAACTTAGAAGGGAATACCCCGCTCCTCGAGGAAAGAGTGGCCAGATTGAGGTCATAGAGTTACCTTGTTGGGGAGGGTTGTCAAGTTGCCATTTCTGAGGTGGAGAGCTTAGACCTCACTTTCACAGGACAGGAAAAGATTCATGGTCTTCAGGGTTTGTAGTTGATGACTTGTTCTGATCTGGAGCATTGAGGAGTCTTGGTTATAGATTAGTGGAACTTAGAGGCTGTTAGGTTTTAAGCTTAAGTCTAAATAAGGTTCCGACACATTAATAATCCAAAGATCTGATTGAGCTCCATACCTCAATTTAATGAAGGCAAGTTTAATAATCAACCTTGATCCATGTACATTCTCTGTTTCTTTTTCTTTTTCTTTCTTTTTCACTTCTTTTTCAAATAAGTGTTTGCTAAGGGACTAGCAAAGTATAGTATAGGGGGGTGATGAATACCCATTCATCACTCTTTATTCTTATATTTTAGCTACAAAAACCTATGCAAATGCATGTAGATATGTGTAAATAGGACAAGTTAGCAAAAGCATGCATGTTTGTAAAAATAGATAATTAGCATGTTTTTGTGCAAAAATAAAAGAATAAAGATGAAAAAGAAAAAGAGGGAAATATTTAGAATAAATATTGAGCAACCTAACCCAAGGGAGGGCTCAGCATGGGCCTGACCGCATAAAAGCAAAGTAGAGGGAGATAGGGACTCACATGTATATATTTTTGTAAATAAATAAAATAATATTTTCCTCAACCAAAAATATGCTGGTGTATATGTTGTATATATTTATAAGTCATTAAAAACAAAATAAAAATTCAAAAATTAAAAAGACCAAAAAGAACCCTTCACCTTGTACATAGACCATCTTCTTTATTTATTTCACCTTGTAAATAACCTAATTTATTTTCAAACCTTTTTGTAAATATCCCTTTTTATGTTTTGTAAATAAAACAAATAAAAAGAAACAAAACAAAAATCAAATAAAAATTACAAAATTAAAAAAAAAACAAACAAAAATATAGTGTACATATACCATGTATATAGTGGTACATAAATAATTATTTAACCTATGTATATAAATAATAAAAATAAAATAAAAATAGCCTTTTATTCCTCATTTTATCCTATAAATAAATAAAATATAAAATAGGAATAAAAATGTGTAAAAATAACTAATTAAAAATCAAAAATCAAAAATCAATATAGTGTATATATACCTATGTATAGCTACTATGTATATACCTTATTTTTATTTCCAAAAATTAATTAAAAATCACAAAAAAATAGAAAAAATTAAAACAAAAATATTTTGTGTTTTAAGTTTTTGAAAATTCGGCCATTTAAGGCCCCAAAAAAATCAAATAAGAATTCCAGCCTTGGCGAGCTCTGATTGGTCCACGGGGGATTGTTGACCCCCGGTCAACACCTCCCCCTGGACCACAGAGTCGCGGACCTGTTCGCGGACCCGATTTCGCCCAATTATTCCCACCAAACCCGATCACCACTTCACCTAATCCCAGATCCTAATTGTTCCCCAGGTATCCGGGAATCTCGCCCGACATTCCTCCTTGGGATCCGCGCTTCATCTCGCCCTACCCGATCGAGTCTTCCCGGACCTGCACCCATATAAAACTCGAGCTCAGCCGCCTCCCCATTCCATCTTTGGCTCGCCACCTTCATTCCAGTGACCTCCATTGTACCCACCGAGGTGACAGCTCGCGTTGGCCCTTGTTGCAGAGAGGAAAGGGTGCCCGACCATCGATCCGGCTGCTTCTTGCCGCCGTGCTCCGACGTCCGACCGGAGCTCGAGCCTCAGGCCTTGACGCCCTTCGAGGCGAAGACCAGGAGCTAGCTAAGCTCCAGCATAGTCTCCCGCGTCACCCAGGTATCTTCTTAGCTTAGCTATTTAGCCTAATTTTTCATTTCCCCCAAATCGCATCTTCGCCGTGTTCCTCTGATTCCGGTCACATCGAGTACCATTTCGATCATCGGGACACACCATCATCTTCGCCATCCACCCACGCACGTTCTTCGCCCAGTCATTCAACCCAGCTCGCCCCGAAGCTGGGAGTCGAGCTCTCCCATCCTCCGCTCGCCGGAGCTCATCCATCCCGACGCCCCGTTCACCCTCACGCCGCTTCCTTGGGTCGAGGCACTTTGCCCTCGACCCGCGGAGCTTCTGGTTTACTTTGCAGGGACCGAGGAGGCCATCTGAGGCTTCCAAACTTCAAGCCAGGAGCTTGCTCGCCGCTGACCTCGCCGGAGCCCCTCCAGGGCTCGGCTGGATCACCGGTTACCACCCACAGCTGCGGAACGTCTTGGCGGACCTGCTCCGATCATCAGAGGCAGCTGAGGAGGCCCCTAGCTCGTGCACGAGGCCGGCGAACCTCGCCGGCCACCTGTTCTTCGAGGAGTCTCCAGCACCGTCTGATGTCCCCTCCGCTCCAGACTTGATCTCAGCCGTCCATTCTTCGAGGAGCCGCAGCCGTTGATCGATCCGAGGGGCTCATCTGGACCGTTAGCAGCAGAGGAGAGAGGCACCTGAGCCCCCACCCGTTTGATCTCCCACGTGTCCTCGCCTCCACCGTCGATTTGGCCCAAGGGCTGAAGAAGGAGAGCGCCCGCGCACCAGGACCGCCAGATCTTCCACGTGGCGCGCATCTGGCCGTCGACGAATAAAGGGGTAATTTACTTAGGGCCCCCTCTTAGTTTGTCTTTTTCATCTTAGTCCTGTAAATATTTTTAGAACTTTTATTTACGTAGGGTAATTTGCATTGTGGACCCTGTGCTTAGTTTTATTTGCATGTATGCCCCTGTTTGTATGAGACCACGTGCTTCGTCACGTGTGTAGTTGGGCTTTTTACATCTTTTATCCTGTAGTCTGTTGGGTTATTGAATGAAGAAATACTTTTTGGTATTTGCAGTTATGCCCCTGTGAGTGTTTTATTTGTGCATGTGCGGATTTTAGTGGGTAAATTGCAACCGAGTCCCTGGGCTTTTGATACGAGTTATCAAAAGGCCCTGGAACTTGGTTTTTATTACCAAGAGGCCCCTGAGTGCCCCAGGCACGCACCACGCGCGTGCTTAGCTGGGAATTTTGCACCTTGGCCCCCAGACTTTCGGGTATTTGCACATACGTCCCTGTGCACAGTGCCCCCTCTTTGATTTTTGAATAAATATCAAACCACCTCCAAATTCGATGAAAATTTGACACATGGCTCCTGCCATGTTGTAGGATTTTTGAGAATTTTTGAGGACATTTTTGATTTTATTTAGTATTTTTAAAAATTCAAAAACCTCCTTTTCAGCTACTGTCTAGATATAAAAATACCAAAAAATATAAAGTCACCCCCAAAAATTCTAAAAAAATTAGTTACTGGTGTTTGTGTGTTGTTTGACTTTCTAGCCAATTTTGGCTATTTTTCATCACTTAAAAACCCTAAAAATTGAAAAACCCTTAAAAACTCATAAAAATTACAATAATTAATTTAAAAATCCAAAAACAATAATTAGGGTGCCTAAATTTTCCTTATCTTTTCTAGATTACAGGAAAATTACCTCTAAGGCCTGTTGAGACTCTTAAATATTTTATTTTTGAGTTTTAGGCCTTGCTGGACAGTACCTAGGATTTTTAGCATTGTTTGATTTTTAGAAAATAAAATATACGTTAGAAAATTATCAAAAATTCACCAAAAACACTTAAAAACCTAAAAAACATAAAAACATTTTTTCCTTAATTTTTGCTTTATTTTTGGTGTGTTAAATAATTTGCCCAAGTTTGTTGATATTTGTTTTCTTTTGTTTTCTTTATCTTTTAAAAATCCTAAAAAATATAAAAATTCATAAAAACCACTAAAAATCCTTGTTTTTCATTTTATTTTGTTTTTACTACTTCGTAGGCCCTAGGCCAATCCGTGCTCCTTGTGTTCGACCCTGGGAGCTATACCAGGTTAATCCATAGCAGGACCGCATTTCATGTTTTGATTTCTGATTTGTCTCGCGGTTCGAGATTTTTCTTGATATACTTAGTTCGATTGACTGAGGTTGCGACGACCATTTCTTTACCTTTAACCCTTAGTCATTCGGACGGTTATCAACAAGTAGGTTTAGGAACTTATGATATCACGGACATTGCTTGTATCACTGACATACAATGAGACTGATACACCATATTTAGAGAACACATTGAACTACTTAAACAACAGAAAATGCCTCTATAAAACATTCTTAAGGCACCGAGGTATATAATTCTTTTTCCAATAATTGTAGGAAAATTTTAAGCCCAAGTAGTTACAAGAAGAGGTCTCAGCGGACTTTATTCAAACTCCAAAGGTAGGTGAGTGGTCTCAAGCCTATTTTAAGATATAATTCATATTTTCACAAGTACATTGTAATATGGTAGTTTTGATGCTTTTTGATGGAATAGTTATGTATGTACCTAGCTTGATAATCGGATAAGTTTTAGTTTCATCTAAGATGATGGCAATTTTAAAGTTGATATTGCATGCAAGCTTAATGTATGGTAGAAAAGCTTAGTTTTTTTGTGTTTCAATATTTAATTATGTTGTGTTGATACTATAGAAGTTTTCAGATAAATACAGACAAGTGCAATCCAATGATATGATTCAGATATCAGAATTTTCCAACTTACAGTTATATTTCTATGGATCAGAAAATATGTCAGAAATAATGACCACCACAGTAGCTCTCAGACATGGTCATGAACTAGCCATCAGATATGGTGACGTCATCAGATATGACCCTGAAACACGCCATCAGATATGTCAATCATCAGATATGATTCAGAGGACTTTGGGTCCGTATTTTGTATACACACATGCTTTGGGCTGTATGCAGGATGTTCTTTGGCCTTTGGGGTTGTCTACGCGTATGACTCAGTTCGTTTCAGTGTTCATGTACGTAGTACATTAGCCACAGTGGTGTTGTTATGACAGCTGAAAAACAGAAAATTTCATTTTCTGCCAAATTTTTCCTAGGCAATTAGTAAATTAATTTCAGTTAGCATTTTGAGATTTCTATTTCTGTACAATAGTATTATTTTGCAAAGTTTTATTTTTATGAACTTGCCCTATTATAGCATTACATTTTATTTCGACTAGACAACAAAGCTATTTTCTAATTAGCCAATATATTCTCTTACCAAAGTGCTTGAGACCCACTCATTCGGTCTAAGCTCATTTTGAGTTTAGACTCAACCCTCTATTATTAAATACTATTTACAGATAAACCTGAGGAGTCGTAAAGGATGCGAGGGAAGGAATTTAGTTTTTGCTGATAGTTGATTTCTCCACTCCATTTTTGTGATAGTGCGATAATCTCAGGTAAGCTGTTAGCCTCTAGGAAAGACTTGTCTTTCTAAAGTATAAAAGAGTTGTATATGGACTCTGACAGTAGATGATGGTTGTACATAAGAGACAACGTAAATATGTTTAGTGATATGAATGTGGTTTGTGACTTGGATGGTTGTGATGTGGAATTGATAGAAGAAATTTTATGCAAAAGTTTTATATGAATTGTTACAGGTACAGGGTAGCGTTTGGGAGTCCGTAAAATAGAGGAATTGCTGTCGGATTTTCATAGAAAGGCTAAATTATGGTTAAGATGATTAGACAGTTTAAATTTACATGTTACGCTCGTCCCTGCTAGCGGGGTGGGTCGTGACATTCTGGTGGTATCAGAGCAATGGTTTATGAAATTTGATCAAAACTTGATATTCGAGGTTGATATATGAATACATTGGTGGTTATGATTTATGTATTGGATTTCGATATAAAGTGAAAATGATATTGGAAATAATGATATTCTTGCTATTGAGGATTTATAAATTTGGAAGAGCTAATTAAGAAATTTTATTTATGTAGGGCACAATGGCAGCTGAGCAACCTTCTCATACCCCACAAGGACCAAGTGATGGACATAATGGGAGTAATAATAACAATATGCAGGAGACTTTGGCATTAATAGCACTGACCTTGGGAAGCATGGCTGCTCGATCGATGAGACCGCCTGAATTTGAAAATCAATTGCCATTTGAGCACGTTCGGAAGTTAGGTGCAAAAGATTTTATAGGCACGACGGATCCGAAGGTCGCAAGAGACTAGTTTGAACATATGGAGAAGATATTTGAACTAATGCAGTGTACTGAAGTACAAAAGTTGAGATATGCAATATTTCTGTTAAAAGAAAATGCTGATGACTGATGGAAATCAGTGAAGATGAAATACACCGATCCATCCGAGATTACTTGGCAGATATTTGAAAAAGAATTCAATGAGAGTATATCAAGAAGATCGATGCAAAGAATTCGTATTTCTTACTCAGGGGAGTTTTTCTGTTGATGAATATGAGAAGCGCTTTACGGAATTATTAAAGTTTGTAGCCTCTTTAGTGAAAACTGAAGAAGATAAATGTCGACGTTTCGAAGATGGACTTCATATAGATATTAAGTCAATGATCTCAGCCAATGGATTTACCGAGTATGGTAAATTAGTGGAAGCTGCACGTAGAGCTGAGCGTGTGATGCGGGAAAGGCAAAGGTGTAATGATCACAACAGGAAAAGATTTGGGGATAGATTGCCATGGAGAGGACCCGAGAACAAAGTTAGAAGAAATTTTGAAAATTCAAGGCAATACAACTTATCTGCTCAAAGATAAAGGGGAAATCAAATGGGTGGATTTGCTCGGGAGAATTCTAAAAATATAGGATTTTCTTATTCTCAATGTACCATCTGTGGGAATCGTCACCTGGGAGAATGTCGCAGTGGATCGTCCGGTTGCTATAATTGTGGACAGACAGGCCATGTACATCGAAACTGCCCAAATCTTATATCAAACTGGGGAAATGCAAGGAGACCGACTCAACAAAATATCCATGCTAATGCCCTACCTCAAGAACCCAGAACTAAGAAAGAAGAAAAGAGAAATGATATTCCAAGGAAAGGAACTAAACAAAATCAGGGAAACGTTTTTGCAATGACACTACAAGAAGCCATCTCTGCTGAGGATGTGGTGTCAGGTACCACTGTTATTTTTGGCAAAAATTCCCATACTCTTATTGATTCTGGTTCCAGTCATTCATTTATTTCCCAAAGATTTTCTGTATTTGCGGATAAAGAAATGGGTACACTTGATCATGCCTTATCGATCTCTTTTCCTAAGGGAGAGCCGAAAATTGTTTGGAATGTTTTTAGAGACTGTTTAATAGAGATAGGAGGAGGTAGAGTTATTGTGAATCTGATCCCTATGGAAATTAAAGAATTTGATGTCATTATAGGGATGGACTGTTTGACATCATATCATGCTTTACTAGATTGCTTTCAGAAGAAAGTTATTTTTCGGATGCCAAGCAAGATAGAGTTTACATTTTATGGAGAAAGGAGTGTATACCCAACCTGTGTCATTTCTAGTATAGTGGCACATAAATTACTCAGGAAGGGATATTCGTCTTTTGTTGCCCTTGTATACAATATAAAAGCAGAATCCATATGCTTAGAAAATATCCCAATAGTGAAAGAATTTCCTGAAGCATTTCCTGATGAACTACCGGGACTTCCTCCAGACAGAGAAATTGAATTCAATATTGACTTAATACCTGGTACTACCTCGATTGCTTTGACTCCTTATCGAATGGCTCCGGCTGAACTTAGGGAACTGAAGATCCAATTGCAAGAGTTAACGGATAAGGGATTTATCCAGTCTAGTATTTCTCCATCGGGGGCTCATGCTCTTTTTGTTAAAAAGAAAGATGGTTCTTTGAGACTTTGTATCGATTATCGAAGATTGAATCAAGTGACAGTACATAATAATTATCCTCTTCCTCGAATAGATGATTTGTTTGATCAAATTCAAGGGGCTTCTATATTCTCGAAGATAGATTTGAGATCAGGTTATCATCAAGTGAAGATTAAAGCCGAAGATGTCCCTAAAACAGCTTTTCGGACTCGTTATGGACATTATGAATTCTTAGTAATGCCTTTTGGATTGACGAACACCCCTGCTGCTTTTATGGACCTGATGAATCGAGTATTCCGTCCCTTCTTGGACAAATTTGTGATTGTGTTTATTGATGACATTTTAGTATAATCAAAATCAGAGGAAGAGCATAAAGATCATTTAAGGATTGTATTACAAACCCTGAAGGACCATAAGTTATTCGCAAAATTGGATAAATGTGAGTTTTGGTTGAAGAAGATTGCATTTTTGGGACACATTATCTTAGGAGAAGGCATATCGGTAGATCCAAGTAAAATAGAGGCAGTTATGAACTGGAAGCAACCAACAAGCGTATCCGAGATTAGAAGTTTTCTTGGCTTAGTAGGATACTATAGAAGATTTGTGGAGAATTTTTCAAGAATTGCAGCGCCATTAACAAAATTGACTCGGAAAGAGGTAAAATTTATCTGGGATGATGAATGCGAAGAGAGTTTTCAGGAACTTAAGAATCGTTTGACCTCAGCTCCCATTCTTAGCCTTCCTTCTGGGAATGGCGGATTTACAATTTATAGCAATGCATCACGTCAAGGTTTGGGATGCGTTTTAATGCAGAATGGGAAGGTGATTTCCTATGCTTCCAGACAGCTTAAGCCGCATGAGCTGAATTATCCTACACATGATTTGGAATTAGCTGCAGTAGTATTTGCTTTGAAAATTTGGAGGCACTATTTATATGGTGAGACATGTCAAATTTTTACTGATCATAAGAGCTTGAAATATATATTCTCTCAAAAAGAATTGAATCTTAGACAAAGAAGATGGTTAGAATTGATAAAAGATTACGACTGTACTATTGAGTACCATCCCGGAAAAGCGAATGTAGTAGCAGATGCTCTTAGTCGAAAGTCTAATGGTGGATTGTCATATATAAAGATTTGTTGGCACCCATTATTGGTACAATTAAGGGGACTGCGTGCAAACCTGGCAGTACATGATTCTGGAGTTTTGTTAGCTACCCTGCAAGTTAGGCCTATATTATATGATAAAATACGAGATGCTCAAGGATCTGATCAAGAAATTAAAAGAATACAAGGGAAAGTTGAGAAGGGAGAATTGCCGGATTTCACGGTAAATGAGCATGGAGTGTTACTTTTCAAACAAAGACTTTGTGTTCCTAAATCTGAAGAACTCAAACTGAAAATTCTTGAAGAAGCACATAACTCTATGTACGCAATGCACCCAGGAAGCACAAAGATGAATACAACATTGAAACCATGTTATTGGTGGTCGGGAATGAAATGAGAGATTGCAGAATATGTATCTAGATGCTTGATTTGCCAACAAACTAAACCAGGACACATGCGACCAGCTGGTGCATTACAACCTCTCCTGATACCAGAGTGGAAGTGGGAACATATTACCATGGATTTCGTTACTGGATTGCCCATGACTCATCGAGGTCATGATACGATCTGGGTAGTTGTTGATAGATTGAGCAAATCTTCTCATTTCTTAGCAATTAATATGACATATACATTGGATCGTCTGGGCAAGATTTTCGTGGATGAAATAGTAACCTTGCATGGAGCGCCTGTATCAATTGTGTCTGATAGAGATCCCTGTTTTACCTCTAGATTTTGGCTTAGTTTACATAAAGCGATGGGTACAAAATTAGCATTTAGTACTACTTTTCATCCACAAACTGATGGACAGTCTGAGCGGACTATTCAAACTTTGGAAGATATGCTTAGAGCTTGTGCATTAAGTTTTAAAGATAGTTGGGATAAACATTTATCTCTTATCGAATTTGCTTATAATAATAGCTATCAGATGAGCATTAGGATGGCACCATTTGAAGCCCTTTATGGCCGAGCATGCTGAACTCCGATTTGTAGGAATGAGGTAGGAGAGCGTAAGCTGATACAACCTGAATTAGTACAAAACACAGTGGAGAAAATTGAAGAAATCAAGAGAAACTTAAAGGCTGCACAAGATAGGAAGAAAAGTTATGCGGATAAGAGAAGAAGAGATTTAGACTTTCAAGTAGGTGATCAGGTATTTTTACGAGTATCCCCTTGGAAGGGTATAATTAGATTCGGAAAGAAGGGAAAACTAAGCCCACGATACATTGGTCCGTATGAAGTTACAGAAAGAATTGGCAATGTAGCATATCGCCTTCGACTTCCGTCAGAGTTAGCCAGGATATATGATGTTTTTCATGTTTCCACCCTTCGAAAATATATTCCAGACCCATCTCATGTCGTAGAGCCACAAGAAATACAGTTAGGGAGGATCTTTCCTACATAGAAATTCATGTACAAATTATAGACTATAAAGTTCAACAACTACGAACGAAGAAGATACCTCTGGTAAAAGTCCTTTGGAGGAGTCATACAATAGAAGAAGCCACATGGGAAAGAGAAGAGGAAATGCGATCGTAATATCCACAGTTATTCTCACGTTGATTGAGGTATGTAAATTTCGAGGACGAAATTTATTTTAAGGTGGGAAGAATTGTAATATTTCAGGAATGATATCTATTTTAATGATGCTAAACATAGTTCCAGGATGTCGATGGTCGGACGCCGAATACATTATTACGATATTTATTCTAGAATGTGCATATAAATATAGAATGATTGTTGCAGATAAGACTTGAGAGGTCAGGTATATCTAGCTAATAAGAGAACATATTGGGTAATTGTTATTGATAGATGGACTTGAGTAACGTTCTACAAGACTCATTCAAAAAAATGATAAATAGTCACATGTCAAAATTAATATAGAAGATATAGTAGTGTAAGAAATATAGATATATACACATTTTCCATTTCGGTGGTATCACTATTATAAACTAAGTTTAATGAGTTGGTTCATTAAATATTATCAATCTAAAGTTATTATCATATAAAGGAGGTGGTTTGTAATAAACGAAATTTAGTGAGTTTTGAATAAAGGAGGGTAGATATGAAAAGTTCAAAATGTAATTATATATTCACAAACGTTGCATGCTTTCCTAATTCGGGAGAGGATATGTTGAGGGTCTCTTACACGTGTAAGATAATGGAAATGAAAGGAAAGATTCTAGATGGTATAATGATAAGGATAAATAGGTTGTAGAGAGTGCGAGGGTGGTTACCAGCTTTGGCCGACCTACTATTTTCGGCAAATAGAGAAAGAGAGGATCGAGGGAGAGCCACACTATCTAGAATTTCAACCACCTACAGGTGAGATTCTTTTCATCTCTTTGATTTTTTTCTACATTCAGCACCAACGGATATCTGTAGTATATAGCAATTTATATCGGATACGAAATCATTGAAAGAAATATAAAATCTGTAGAGCATAGCGAACGCACAAGGAGTCTTTCAGTAAAAGAATGAGGTTTATATACAATTCCACATCAATACTTTCTTCTGTAGGGATTCTATCTAAGTTACAGCTCTGTAAAGCACATAATATTGGTATTCTATTTTCACTTTCAACATTAAAATTTGTATTGTATAGGTGGGATATCCTTTCCTTGGACAATTTCTTGTTTAAATTATAAGAGAACATTCAAAATCCACTTTCTCTTGATCGTAGAGAAATTATATTGCCCCTCGTTTTTTTATGCCAAAGCTTAATGGAAGATGCTCAAGTTATAGTGCTATTAGAAATTCTGGTTAATAGGTTGCTTCCAACGTATGTTTTTTTTCTCTAAATAAAAAAATAAATAAATAAATGAGTATCATAACCATTTTGGAAAAAAAACATTGTTATATTATTCGAATTATTTTTACCATCCACTGTCCCAAACACCCTTTGACAAGTAGGTTTAGGAACTTATGATATCACGGACATTGCTTGTATCACTGACATACAATGAAACTGATAGACCATATTTAGAGAACACGTTGAACTACTTAAACAACAGAAAATGCCTCTACAAAACATTCTTAAGGCACCGAGGTATATAATTCTTTTTCCAATAATTGTAGGAAAATTTTAAGTCCAAGTAGTTACAAGAAGAGGTCTCAACGGACTTTAGTCAAACTCTAAAGGCAGGTGAGTGGTCTCAAGCCTATTTTAAGATTTAATTCATATTTTCACAAGTACATTGAATATGGTAGTTTTGATGCTTTTTGATGGAATAGTTATGTATGTACCTAGCTTGATAATCGGATAAGTTTTAGTTTCATCTAAGATGATGGCAATTTTAAAGTTGATATTGCATGCAAGCTTAATGTATGGCAGAAAAGCTTAGTTTTTTTGTTTTTCAATATTTAATTATGTTGTGTTAATACTATAGAAGTTTTCAGATAAATACAGACAAGTGCAATCCAATGATATGATTCAGATATCAGAATTTTCCAGCTTACAGTTATATTTCTATGGATCAGAAAATATGTCAGAAATAATGACCACCACAGTAGCTCTCAGACATGGTCATGAACTAGCCATCAGATATGGTGTCGTCATCAAATATGACCCTGAAACACGCCATCAGATATGGCAATCATCAGATATGATTCAGAGGACTTTGAGTTCGCATTTTGTATACACACATGCTTTGGGTTGTATGCAGGATGTTCTTTGGCCTCTGGGCTGTCTACGCGTATGACTCAGTTCGTTTCAGTGTTCATATATGTAGTACATTAGCCACAGTGGTGTTGTAATGACAGATAAAAACAGAAAATTTCATTTTCTGCCAAATTTTTCCTAGCCAATTAGTAAATTAATTTCAGTTAGCATGTTGAGATTTCTATTTATGTACAATAGTATTATTTTGCAAAGTTTCATTTTTATGAACTTGCCTTATTATTGCATTTTACATTTTATTTCAACTAGACAGCAAAGCTATTTTCTAATTAGCCAATATATTCTCTTACCAAAGTGCTTGAGACCCACTCACTAGGTCTAAGCTCATTTTGAGTTTAGACTCAACCCTCTATTATTAAATACTATTTACAGATACACCTGAGGAGCCGTAAAGGATGCGAGGGAAGGAATTTAGTTTTTGCTGATAGTTGATTTCTCCACTCCATTTTTGTGATAGTGCGATAATCTCAGGTAAGCTGTTAGCCTCTAGGAAAGACTTCTGTTTTTGTAAAGTATAAAAGAGTTGTATATGGACTCTGACACTAGATGATGGTTGTACATAAGAGACAATGTAAATGTGTTTAGTGATATGAATGTGGTTTGTGACTTGGATGGTTGTGATGTGGAATTGATAGAAGAAATTTTATGCAAAAGTTTTATATGAATTGTTTCAGGTACAGGGTAGCGTTTGGGAGTCCGTAAAATAGAGGAATTGCTGTCGGATTTTCATACAAAGGCTAATTTATGGTTAAGATGATCAGACAGTTTAAATTTACATGTCGCGCTCGTCCCTGCTAGCGGGGCAGTTCGTGACAAGTTGCCCATAAGCTCGCTTCACTAACATAGATAAAAATCCTACGATTTTAGTAAACATCACAAACCTAGATTCAACTTCTTCATTGATACGATCTCTTCCCTTCATTGCTTTTATTCGTTCGTTATGTAGTCGTCCATAAACCTAGCCAATGGGCTGAAGGTCCGCCCGCCCACCCCCCCTAGCCCGCTCATGGGATGGGCTTGAGCTTGAAGATTTAAGCATGGACCGGCTCGTCCCGCAAAAAATAAAAAAATATAAATATATGTCAAATAATACATGTATTAATATGAGGCGCTTTAAGTTTTTCATCTGTTACACTAGTTTTAAATAAAATTCAATAGTTTACATGTCAAGTAACATGTAAACTACGTATAATAGTTATATAAACCATAGCTGGTATTAATAAAATCATTTATACATATTAAATTCCATTAAAAAAATCAATGGAAAAAGAATGAAATGGGCCATGGGCGGGCTTTGGACAGAGGTTTTTTCACCTCGGCCCGTTCGGCCCGGCCCATGGGCCGGCCCGGTCCGTATTTTGGCCAGGTCTAGTCATCCACAACAACCATGATTAATTTTGGCATAGACATTTATCGAGTTCCAGGAGGCTCACCTTGTAATTCTCACCGAAGACATCTATAGGTAGTGAGTCTTCGCTCTCCTTCTCATACACGACACTCCACTTTGCCGTGCAACCTTCTCCCTTCAGAAACAATTGGAGCGTTGATTTAGCCAAAATTCACAAGGTCTAAATAGTGTCTCACACAAGGCGGAGACAACCGTCGATGTGGCGACTCTCAATGAATCTCAGCTAAGATCAACAATTAACCCACACTCGATCAATCAAACAATGACAAGCAGATGTGAAGTTAAAATTTATTTTTAACTCTACATAAATGATGTATAGATGCAAGTACGTAGAGAGTTCAAACACAGGGAGCAAGGCATGATAGATCCACAAGTGTGTGTGTGTGTGCAAAAGTGATGTGTTGTCTACACTGTGCAATGCAAATATTTTTGTGGTTTTTTAATTTTTAGTTTTTAATTTATTTAATTTTTAATTTTGTATTTTGATTTTTAATATTCTGATTTTTTTATTTTCTTTTTTCAATATTGGAATATATAGACTATATAATAAAAGAGGTCCTAGAATATTTATAAAAATATGTAAAAATGCTCAAAAATTTAAAAATAAATTATTTTTGGTCTTTTTATGAATTTTTACTATTTTTTTGATTTTTGGGTATTTTTCAGAATATTTTTGAATTTTTTAAAAGTCAAAATAAAGGACATCAGGGAATAACTCACTGGCCGAATTTAAAATGGGAAGGAAAAATATCAAATAATATCAAAATTTTCCGAAATTAGTTTCAAAATAAAGAGAATAAAATATAGAACCTACAGGACCTGAGTTTGTATTTTTCTGATTTTTCTAAGATTTTATAGAATTTTTTGAGGTTTTAAGATGTTTTCTAATTTTTAAGGTTTTTCTTTTGAATTTTTTAGTGATTTTTGGACTGACACTAAAATAGGCTAAAATAGACAGTAGGTGATTTTTTTTGGAATTTTTTTAGGGATTTTAATATTTTTTTGGTATTTTCTAAGCTAGATTGTAGCTAAAATGCATGTTTTTTATTTTTAATAATTGTAATAATAAAATAAAAATAAAATGCAAAAATATGGCGTGGAAGTGCAAGTTAACAGGAGCCTACATGAATTTTTTTGGTAATTTTTGGAGTTAATATGATGTGTGAAATAAATGAGGCAAGCAAGCAAAAATGTGGCCTGTCAGGGATATATACGCAAATACACAAACAGTCAAGGGCACAGTAGCAATTTTCACACAAAAGTTACAACTAAAAATGCAATTTAATGGACCTTGTATATATATCCAGACCCGGGAGGGTGCGCCTGCAAAATGTCCACCAGGGTGCGTGACTAGCACGCACCTGGGAAGGTTTGGTTTCTAATTTCGAAAACCACGGGGGCTAAGATACAAATGTCCCAAATATTTTATACTGAAGTTAAAAATTCTAGTACTAAAACAAAATACACAATCGGCCGAGGGCCTCGCTGCAAAAAGCCCCGCACCTCACGTGAACGGGTCACGTGAGGTGACGTGGCCGATGACCTAAAAGTAATAATGGAAAAGTACGGGGGCCTTAATGTAAATATTACAAAAATATAACACGCAGATGAAAGCTTAAATCCTTAATAAACTAATACAAAAATGGCCGGGGTGAGATTGCAAAATACCCACGGCGGGCGTTGATCCAACGCTGCAGATCTGTCACTTGAACCACGTGTCAGAGCTTCAACGCATGATGCCGCTTCGCGCCTACGGCTGTGATTAGATGAATGATGGAGATCAGAAGGCCGACGACGAGCACGATCCTACGGTCATTGCTGTCCTGGAAGATCAAGGGTTGATCGGACAGCAGGTAGAGGTCGACGAGGAACAGGGAAGAACTCGCCTCGAGGCGAGTTTTCTACGCCCAGATCTCCCTCCTCCGCCGTGAGTTGTCGCTCAAAATTTCCCAGGAGGCTTCCTGGAAGGTCTCTGGTTCGACTGGGGGCTTCAAAAAGGTCGGAGGAGCTCCGGTGTTCATCAGTGAGGTTGGAGAAGCAGAGGTCCTCTAGTGACCTCGGCCGGCCTTCAAAATCACCCTCAGATGCATGCTGTAGTTCTTGGCCCTGCAAAAACGTGTGAAGGAGTCGGGGGCAAACTGCCCCGACCCCGCAAGGGTATGAAAAGGGTGGTGAACAGTTATATCGATGCTCGCCGGAGCTAGCTCCGGCGAGGGGAGTCGATTGAGCGAATCGACGGGTTAAAATCGAGGATTCAGATGCCTACGTGAAGCTACGGCTACCGTGGATGAAAAGGGAACGAGAAATAAGAGGGATAAACATACCTCAAGGGACCAGGCCTGAGGTTGGAGAACCTTGACGGCGGGGTATCGCCGGAGGTGATGGAACGCCCAGATCTACGTTAGATCTCCGCCTTGGATGGCTCAAATCGGAGCTGTCACCTCCGATTATCTCTGGAGCACGGAAGGGGAGGAAACGGATCAAAGAATCGGGTTCAAAATTTGAATGGAAGTCAAGGCTTCCCTTTTATTGGGTTGACATACAGGGCCCATAGATCGATGCGCACAAGGCGCAGAAGCTATCCACAGCCCGAGAATAACATAGGGCAGCATCCTCGATCCAAGAGGATGAAAAGTCAAGAAGAGCGCGACATGAAAGGATGAAAGGTTCGAGCTCCAAAAATCGGGCGAATCAAGGGAAAAACCACGGCTGACAGACCCATATGGGGCGGGTCAGAGAGTTGACCCGCCAGTCAACTCTCGGACCCTCCTGATTGGTCCACGTGGACCAACCAGGAAAAACCCTGGAAAATGTTTTGTAAAATTATTTAAAAAAAGAAAATGAATTATTTAATTTTAGGTTATTAAATAAAAAATATTTATTATTTTATGTAGTATTTTATTCTGATTTTTAATTATTTTTATGAGGTATATTTTTACAAGTTTACTTTTATGCCCTTTATAGGTATAATATCTATATATTTTATTCTTTATTTTGTTTTGTGTATTTCATTTTATTATTTTCATTTATTATTTTCTATAATTAGAAAATACTTTTATACACTTATTTTTATTTTTATTTTAATTTTCTGATGTATTTGGTATATTTAATAAAATATAAGTACAATTTATACAGGTATAAGTATAGGTAGTATACCTATGTATCATATATACATGTATTTTATTTTATGTTTTATTTAGATTTTTAGTCTGCTTTTGATGTATATAATTATTACAATTAATACTTACAAAATTATAAAAATGTAAAAATCTAAAAATAATGAATAAATAATAAATTGAATATTTTAATCTGTACAAGTATACAATGAGGGTCCAAAACTCAACTTTCAAACCGTAGCTCTGCCAAATGAAAAACCACTGCCATTAAAAAGCTTATTTTGAACTATATACAATTAAAGGTGAGTTTGCTGCATTTGGAGTTTTCATCTGTGAGATACAGGTCTGGGAAGTTGGGATTCTGGATTTTTATTCAGACCATAACTTTTTATCTGTATATGATTTTTGAATGAAATCAATTTTGTATTTTTCTTTATAAATCTATCTACAACTTTCATGTACAAAGTTTCTTTATTTGATGTATAAAAAGTGGAGTCAAAAATAGGTCCCAAAATGAATAAAGAATGAAGGATTATTCATTGTATTTGGCCCTTATCTCCCCCTACTTTATTCCTGGTCGACCTATTCATCAAGATGCCTAGGTCTCGGGGTTTCGGGTCATAAAATATTTACAATATTTTATTCCTTTTCTTTTCTTTTATTTATTCTATAATTTTGGCTTTAATTACAGTATTTTATACACTATTTGGATGCACATGCATGAATGCTAAGATGCTGGATTTAATGCTATTTACACGTATTTACTAGGGTTTTGAGGCCAAAATGATAGAATAAAGATGATGAAATGTGGATTCATCAAGCGTCATAGTGAATTCCTTGTAGAACTTGAGCAATTCACCACGATGACAGAGTATGTCACCGTATTGGTAGCCTCATCTAGGACATGGATCTTCTCGATGATACCGGTTAGATGAGGGACTCCTGCAAGATCGTACACTCAATTAATCATCACTCAAAGCGAAAGAGGTCAATAAATCTACTTAACGAGCTCATGGTTGAAGAGTGCAAGTACCAGACTCCACGACTTTCAAGTTACCATTTCCTATCCATAGATACCTTTTCCCATGTTGATCTTCGTAACACAATCAACACTCCTACCGTCACCTTTGACATGCTTGATGCTCTTATTGTCTTTCGAGAAGATCTTGGGTAAGAGTTCGATCGAGGTGACATGGACTTCCCACATCCTTTTAGCAGAGTTAGTGAACTCAAACTTGAACACGCCCATCCATCTCAAGGGCACCATTTCTACATACCTTAAAGAAGAAGGGGTGAAGAAGAAAGATATGGAGGAGGAATGGAACTCTTGTAGCTTTTTCTATGTGAAGGACTGACGCGCAATTATCACTTGTTTTGAGTGGATTCAATACAAGTGCCTAACATTTTTGTAGATTTTCTTTTTACCTAGGTTGTCAAAATCAGAGGGAGAAGGTAGGAATGCAATGCAAGTTGAAAAATGATGTTGAATGCTCAGTTAGAAGAGTCATGGTAATTCCCATCTCTCTCCTTGCGGGATGCAAGGCAGAAATTTTTAAACCTAGTCTATATGCAAATGCAACTATGAATAGAATATGCTATTAACATGAAGAACTAGATGATAGCTACTCAGAAAATGAGAGCAAAAGTCAGGTCCTCGATGCACTCCATGCCCACCACAGTGGGTCCTGCAATCGTTGTATGCAACCTCTCTCGATACACAGTCTCAAGTCCAAATAATTACCTATTAAATTTGACTATGTCCAAGAATGAATCTATAGGTACATGCAATGTAGTTAGGGCTCTATCGAGAAAGCAAATCTTAGAACTAGGGTTTCATTCACAAAAAAATAAAGAAAATCAAGCCATAAAACTCAAAACACGAGAAATAAAGAAAATAAAGCAACAGAAGCCACGAAAAACATGGTGAACCCCCAAGTGAAAAATCACTTGGAGATTGGGGTCGAGTATCCAATGTCCAAAGTACATGTATTATTACAATTTAATTAAGAAAAAATAAATCACTCTCTCTCACAAAAGTCAAAACAAAGGTCCTATACTAATGCTCCTCCCCTCTCCCTCTTTCTCTCCCCTCTTGGTCTGGAAGTAGAAGGACCAAGTCTCCTCGACTCAGGTGCTCCAACCACTTAGGTAGTCGGCGTCAGCTCGAAGTCCCTCATAAGAAAAATCAAAGAAAATGTATTAGCACAAGTAAGCAAGTATATCAAATAAGACAAAAAATAAATGAATAAGAATAATGAAAATAAAGTGACCCAAAAATATATCCTAAGTGTTGCTCTCCGGCAACAACACCATTTGATGACTCATGTTTTGTAAGGATCTAAAATAATATCCTCATAGAAGCGAAGATATATTGTCGCTGAGGCGATCACTAACAAAGCATGAGGTCAATCAACAATCAACCCACACAACGAATAAATGAAGCAAACCAAGCAAATGTGAATCAAAATTTATTATACTCTACAAATAGATGTATAGTTACAAGTAAAGTAGAGGTCGAACACATGAAACAATTGAGGATAGACAATCAGAAATTGGCCAAAAATGACAATACATGATTTTGGGTATTTTGGATTTTTAGATTTTTGTGGGTTTTTAATTTTATATTTTTTATGGATTTTGTTTTTATATTTAAATTATTTTTAATTTTTTAATTTTTTATTTTCTTTTTGTATTTTCTGATTTTTAATTTTTTTTATTTTAAAATAAAAAATATAAGAATATATAAGGCATATATACAATATAGAGTAATATATTATAAATACGACTAAAATAACCAAAATACATGAAAGAAAATATTTTTGGGTTTTTAATATTTTTGTAGTTTTTGTGATTTTTTAGATAATTTTGCTAAATTTTATGTTTTTAAAGTAAAAAATATCTCAAAAAGAGATTAAATAAATATGTCGAACTAATTTGAAGATTAAAAATAGTAAATACTATAAAAATTCTTCAAATAAATTTCACTAAATAATAGTTATATCAAAAAATTCAAGACAATAATTGTTTTGGATTTTTGGGGATTTTTTTATTTTGGTGCTTTTTAATTTTTACTCTTTTTCTTTTTCTATTTTTAGAGATTTTTTGTCTATTGTTGTAAAATACATAATAAATCAAATATATTTTTTTAGGAAATTTTCAAGACATTTTTATATTTTTTGGTATTTTATAATTCAAACAAGGCCAAAAATACACTCTTTTGATTTTTAATAAATATTTAAATGTATAAAATAAAAATGCAAAAATATGACATGAGTGTCTACATTAGTAGTCCCTTAACCCTATTTTTTGAGAATTTTTTGATCATGGATGATGATTTCAATAAATAGAAAACATACATAAAAATTAATGAATAAAAATAAAGTATGGAATAAAGTGCAATTTACCCAAAAATATTCCACTAGTATTTAAAGTTCCTTAACTGAGATGAAACACAAAAACCCACGAGGGGTTCTCTACAAAATCGCCACCTCATGTGGGACTGCACATGAGGCGACGTGCACTGGATCAGTATGCGATGTGAATAAACAACAAGTGCTCCAGTCCAAATTTTCCAAAATATAAAAAGTTTAATATAACTTAGAGGACTAAAAATAAATAAACAAAAATAGGGGATAAGTCTGCAAATTCCCCCCACTAGCATGCGACCCACGGGAGAGAGCCACCTACTTATCCACGTGGCAGTGATCATGCGACCAGTACCCCTTAGATGATGGAGCACTGAGAAGATCCCAGCATTGATCGGACAATGCTGAAATGGGATGAGTCGATGGTGGATGCTACGTCTGAAGTCGAGGCATGATCGGACGACTGAGAGATGATCAGGAAAAAACAACTCAAAAACAGCAAGAGGCGAACTTGAATCCATTCTCTCGGGCGGCTCCAATAATCTTCTTTGCTCCTGAGACATTCGATAGACTCCAAGAGGTATTCTGCTTTAGATGAGCTCCTAAAAAAGGCCAGGATCCTCGCGGAGAGGTTCGACGAAGGGCCTGGACCTGGAGCGAGTGCATCTGCATTGAAAGCTGCTAAGAAGGGGATTTACTCTTCATTACCTGTTGGCAAGGATTTGCAGCAAAAAAATGAAGCCAAGGATGTCTTCGATGATCAAAACGGGCGCTAGGTGTGTTGGAACGAAGGTCTTCGATGAGGCGTCAGAGGAGAAGACCTAAATGCTCGATCCTTGCAGGCTCGAGATGGATGGAGTTTATTGGGATGATCAGAGGTGACAGGGGAACAAGATGAGGGCGAAAGGTGAGGCAGAGAACAATCGGGTACGACATAACGAGGTGGTAGAGCTGGACCTCCGTCGAGCGGAATGTTTGGAAAATACGACAAGCATGGCAAAATAAAGTAAAATAAAAGGTAGCACTAATCTACTGCTAACCTAAGGAATAAGAAAAATGGAGAAGATAGAAGCTTACCAGAGTCGACACACCTAGAACGAAGCTCCGGTGAAGGACGACGGTGAGCAGTGAATGCCTTCGATTCTACGCCAAAACAAGCCCCCAAGTAGCCAACCATGCTCCTACTATCACCAGGAACACAACTCGAGGCCCGGATTTTAGGGTTTGAGTGTAATAAGGATCAAATCCGAATGGATGCTCGAGGCGATACTATGTAGGAGGCGACCATTGACCAAGAACATCTCTCGAATCCGTGGCCAAGGAATCAAGTGCGTCTGTAAGTTCAAGGAACGAGGAGCAAAAGTCTAGAAGACATCGAGCTCAAAAAATGTACGATTAGGTAAGAATCAAGGCGCAAAATCAAGGAGGATAGAGACCCGACACAGAAGTCCTTGGGGGGTAAGGAGTTGACCAAGGTGAGCTCTGACTCGCACCCCATTGGTCCACGAGTGTGCACTAGCAGACAAAATAGGATAAAAAATATAAATAACTAAAATATAAAACATCAAATGATTTTATCAATTTTTAGTTAACATATAAAACTATTTATTATTTTATGTAGTATTTTAATCTGATTTTTATTTATTTATAGGGATTGATCTATTACAAATTGCTTTTTACAAATGTGTTTATAGGTGTATTTATCTATAATATTGAGTATTTATTTTTCTTTTGTATTTTTGATTTTATTATCTTATTTACATACTTTATAAAATTATAAATTATTCTAGATACATAAATATATTTTTATTATATTTTTCTGATATAACGTGTAAAATTAAATGAATAGATTTATTAATTATATAGGTATAAGTATATGTAATTCATCTATATATTTGTACATACTAATTTATTTTTGTGTTTTATTTATGATTTTATTCTATTCTAGATATGTACACATATTATAAATAATATTTATAAAATTCAAAAAAATATAAATTTATAAAAATAATAAAGAATAAATAAAAAGAATATTTTATTCAGGTATATTGTACAATATGGGTCTGAAACATGACTTTTGCATCTTAACTCCAAGTTGAATGAAACAACCTTCATTAAATAGCTTATTAAAAGTTATATATAATTAAATGCAATTTTGGTACATTTTGAGTCCATACGGAGAAGATATGAGCCTGGGAAGTTTAGGTTTTGGCTTTTTATTCAGAGTATAAAATGTGCAATGTATTTTATTTTTGTATAAACCAGATTTGTATTTTTATTTGTATTTTTATCTGCAACTTTCATGTACAAAGTTTCTTTATTTGAGGTATAAATAACAGAAAATAAAATAGGTTCTAAAAAAATTTATTGATGAATAAATGAATTTTAATTTATTGGATTTTTGGCCTTTATCTCTCCTTACTTTATTACTTGTCAACCTAGTCATCAAGATGCCAAGGTCTCTGGGTTTAGGGTCATAAAATACTTTTGGAATTTTATTTTTTTCTTTTCTTTACTCTTTCATTTTGTCTTTAAAAAATGTACTATATATAGTAATTAATGAATTTTATTTTTTGCAAAATAATGCTATTTACATTTATTTATCTAGGTTTTGAAGGCCAAAATGAAAGAATAAATGTGATGAAATGGAGATTCTTCAACAACAATTTTAAATCAATCATTTTTATATATCATAATGTAAGATTCAATCATTTGTAATCGAAAAGAAAAATCATTAAGAGATTTTCAAATCAGTTAATACTTTTTTACTTTCTAATTCTGAAGGTTCTTGATAAACATCAAGATACAGATTTTTATAATTAGTATTTTCTTAGAGATGATTAATTTTGAAATTCAATAATTAATCATGCAACTTGTTACCAATCCGTTGTATATATAGGAACCATTTCAAACAAGATGGATTCGCAACACTTTTGTGGCTCTTTTAATTTGAAAGTTTTCATTAATTCCATTATTATTTTATTTCTAAAATTGATCTTAGAAAATTCAATTTAATGTAATAAAAAGAAATATAAAAATTATAAAATTAAAAACAAAAAATATATAAAAAACCCAAAAAAATTTAAATAATAAAAAAACCACACAAAAATTCAATGAAAAGAGACTAAAAGGACTTTTTTGGAACTAATTTTCCTGATCTATCTTGTGTGCTCCCTATGTTCGACTTTTACAATACATGCACCTATACACATATTTTGTAGAGATATAATAAATTTTAACTCCACATTTTTGCTTCATGTTGCTTGATTTATCCTGTGGGTTAATTGTTGTTTGAATTCAGGGAACATGAGCAGTCGCCTCAACGATAATTTATTCTCGCACTTTGTGAGGAATTTTAGATCCTTGCAAAACCCATGTTTAACATGTACATATGCCTTTTCCTTCTACAATTAAACAAAAAATAGTAAAAAAGGTTGAAAAATATTTTATCTGAACCGGGCATCATCGAAATATTACAAAACATTGTGCTTGAAATGCCTCTTCTAATGCCTTGGAGTACATGCCCAGTGTGACGAAAGGACTCAAAGAAGCATGTACAACAAAGCATAAGCCCCATAAAATCAGACGTAAAAAAATCTACGAAGCATATCCTCATCATGGCTATAGTAAATGCCATTAGCAATCTCCTGCACAAGAAGGAAAACAAAGGAGCACCACTTATCAGAAGCCAAACTTTCAATCAAGAGTTTGAGCAAACCTTGCTCGATAGTGGGTCCTCTATAAATCTTTTTCCATTGTCACTACTCAAAGAATTTGGATTAGGACCGCTCAAGCCAATTAAGATGACTCTGCAGTTTGTGGATCGATCCGTCAAGCGGCCTCGGGGCATGTTGGAGGATGTGATCGTCATCATTCAAGGGATGCAATTCCTTGTTTATTTCATTATCCTGGACATGGACACCTCCACACCTCTACTCCATAGCCCGATTATCCTTGGACACCCGTTCTTTTGAACAACCGTAGCAGTAGTTGACTACATCACTAGAGAGATCACATTTCACTCAAGCAATGATAAGATATAGATAGAGATTGTGCTTGGGCAAAAACTAGAAGAAGCCATATATGAGATGAGCGTGCTTGTACCTCGATGTCTTAAGGACCGTGACATTTTAACAAGATCATAGATACCAATCTATATTTGGATGACAAAGAAACCATGGAATTCCTCTTTACGAAGGAAGTACAGGAAAGTATAATCCAATAAATAAAGGTGTTCAATGATGAGATTTTTGTTGATGTGCAAATGGAAAGGTTTGAACATTCACCCTCGTCTGAGCATGAGGATTTCATTGCCAATCTCGGTGATGTGTTGAATGAAGAAGCTGAATTGACAGAGGTGGACAACTAACAAATGAAAGAGCTAACACCTGCAGTTGTTGCTGAAGTCTCCATAGAGCCGACTCCAACCCCAACGAAGCTTAAACAGTTGCCTTCCAATATGAAGTATGCCTTCCTTACTAGTGAGCTAAATATGCATCCGGTCATCATCAATGCTCATTTGTCCGAAGACCAAGAATCCCATCTGATGGAGGTTCTTGAATGAAGTCCCAAGGCGATAGGTTAGAAGATATCAGATCTCCTTGGGATCAATCTATCATTGTGCTTGCGTCACATTTACCTAGAAGAAGACAACAAACCTTCCTACGAATTCAAGCATAAACTAAACCCAAAGCTCTGAGAGGTTGTGATGAAGGAAATTCAGAAATTATGTAATACAAGATTCATATATCCCATCTCTGACTTCAAATGGGTGAGTCCCCTACACGAAGTGTCCAAGAAATATGGGATCACCATTATAACTAATGACCAGAGTACTAGCATCTTGGCATGATTGTATGGACTACAGTTGCCTTAATCTTTATACCAAGAAGGACCACTTCCCATTGCATTTCATCAACCAGATCCTTGAGAGTTTGGCTGCACAGGAATATTTCTACTTCTTGGACTGTTACTCTGGGTATAACCAAGTTGCAATTTCTCTAAAAATCAATAGAAGAACACATTCACCAGTCCATTTGGGACGTACGGCTTTCGACGGGTGTCGTTCGGGCTGGGTAACACCCTGACTACATTTTAGAGATGTATGCTGGCCGTATTTGCAGACATGGTGGGTAGTTTCCATGAGGTTTTCATGGATGATTTTTTGGTCTTCAGAGACTACTTGACCAATGTTTGGTTTATTTAGACCGAGTTCTGAGGAGGTGTTGTGAAGTTAACCTTGTGCTCTCATGTGAGAAGAGTCACTTTATGGTGACTAAAGGGAACATCCTGGATCACATGGTATTAAAACGTGTCATGGAGGTGGACCCGACCAAGGTTGAAGTGATTTTGAAACTCGAGCCACCTACAAATCCAGAACAAGTCCGATCATTTTTGAGGCATGTCGATTTCTACTGAAGATTCATAAAAGATTTAAGCAAACTTGCCCGACCGTTGACAGAACTTCTTGGTAAGGAGACAAATTTTGTTGTGTATGTATGTGTTCTCCAAGCCTTCAACCAATTGAAAGATTGATCACACGTGCTCTTACTCTACAGCCACCTGATTGGTCTCTACCCCTTGAGATCATGATGGATGCCTCAGATTACACAATTGATGCTGTGTTAGGACAAATACGAGATGGGCTATCATTTATGATTCATTACGCTAGCATAACACTTTATGAAGCCCAAAAAAATTATACAGTGATAGAGAAAGAGCTGCTAGATGTAGTGTTTGCATTAGATAAGTTCAGATCACATCTCCTCGAATCAAGGGTTATCACTGACCACTCTGCCAACCAGTATTTACAAAGCAATAAAGACGTCAAGCCTCATCTAATTCATTGAATCCTTCTACTCTAAGGATTCGACTTGAAAATTCATGACAAACCAGACGTCGAGAATGTGGTGACAGATCACCTTTCTAGAATTGTTGAAGTCGAGCCTCCTTAGCAGAACTCCATTTCTATCACTAAGACTTTTCCAAATGAGGCAGTCTTCTGTAGATCATCTTTCTCTTGGTATACCGACATCATGAATTATCTTGTCTCTAAGAAGACTCCATTAGACTGGACAAAGATTAAAGTTGGTAAATTCTTGGCTGACATTCACTTCTACCAGTGGGAGGATCTACATCTATTCAGAGAGGGTGCAATATGCATATGGAAAATATGAGCACCTCAGGAGGAGGTTGGATGTCCTAGATCACTATCATAAGCTTGAAGCTAGCGGACACCATTCTAGAAAGAGGACGACAACAAAAGTGCTTTAATATGGCCTTTGGTGGCCAACTTTATTTAGGGATGCAGACGATTATGTGAAGAAATGTACTTATTGTCAGATAATGGCCGGAAACAATAATATGTGAGATACAATGCCTCTCAAATACATTTAGATATCTGTCATCTTCGACGCATGAGACGTTGACTTCATTTTCCCATTCCCTAACAGCCAGGGATTTGAATACATCCTACTCGTCGTCGACTATTTCAACAGATGGGTGGAGGCAATCCCTGCCCGAACTGTAGACATCAGCGTAGTTTGTCGCTTCCTAAAGGAAAACAACAATTGACAGTTTAGGATTCCCAAAATTCTCATTTCTGATGGGGGGATCCACTTCATTAACAAGGAGGTCAATAAGTTGACCAAAGAATACGACATAGAATATCGTGTAGCAGTGTTGTACCACCCTCAATCCAATGGGTTGGCTCAATGTTCTAACAGGGAGATCAAAACCATATTGTAGAAGCTTGTACATCCGGATTGTAAGAATTGATCACAACAACTTGATTCAGTTCTTTGGGCATATAGAACAATGTATAAGTCTCTTAGCATGTCTCTCTACCGTCCCGTCTATGAAGAGCCATGCCACCTGCCATGGAATTAATTCACAAATCCTTACGGGCATTGAACATGTGCAACCTAAATTTCGAGATAGAAGGAAAGAATCGCAAAGTTGATCTAAACAAATTACTTGAATTCTGAGATTACACGTATGATAACAACCATAAGAAATTGCATGATAAGCACATTCGATGAAAGACTTTCGAACCTGAATAGAAGGTGTGTCTATTTGATGAAGTTGAAGATTTTTCCAGGAAAGGTGAAGAGCAAGTGGACTGAGTCATTCATTGTGAAAACTATGCGTGACAAAAGAAACATTCTCATATCAAAATTGTCACCTAAAACACATCCCTTTGTAGTCAAAGGACATTTGCTGAAGCCGTACTTACACCAAGGCATATTCCTGACCGTTGTCGATTCAATTGAAGTTATGTTTCAAGATGAGCTCCTAGAGTCCAAAGGATTAGACACATAAGTAACAAAATCACAAAAATATTTTCTATTTTCTTCTTTCCTTATCATTTTTCTAATTCTTTCGAAAAGGTGTTCACCCCTTTCATCACTTCTATACTAAGGATGTACTTTATCCTAAGTATATGGGAGAGAGCACCCTGAGTTATTCATTTCTGTAATCCCTCACCGGTACCCTCAGCTCTTGATATTCTGTTTATACTTAGGGATATTTTACCCTAAGTAAAGGGGGACAAGTCGAGCCAATGAGTTCCTTTATTCTCGCCCTTGACCCTCCCTGCCTTGTGTATAGTCTCCTATATTTAGGATTATTTCCTCCTAAGTATAGGGGCAATGGTCAACTTCTCATTCGTTGATTCTTTCATCATTGTAGCATATACTTTTCTATACTTAGTATGAGTTATATCTTCCTTTTTTCTCTATGATCTATTTGTATATACTTTAGCCATAACTCGTACTTTCATATTTTCAGTAATATAGCAAGTTAATAAAATACACCAAAATTCCTTGTAATAAATTGAGTTAAAAAATATTTTACAAAATGATTTGAAAATGGTTTGATAATGTTTTGAAAAATATTTTGAAAATAGTTTGGAAAACGTTTTTAAAATATTTTCAAATCTTTGAAAAATTCCTTTGTTTATAGAAATTTCTTTTATTTATGTAGATAAATTTTTTTGAAAATATATTTGCAAATAATTTAAAAATTGGTTGCGAAAATACTTTGAAAATCCATATATTCTGTTTGGAAAATATTTGCAAAATGATTTTCAAGGTTTATAAATGTTTATAATAATGTTGTCAACATTATTTACAAAAATAAGTTTTCATAATATTTGCAAAAATATTTTCAAATGTTTTGAGAACCTTGTGCAAATAATAGCTCAAATAAAATCATTACAAACTGTATAAAAGTTGTACATACAAATCTTGTAAATAATCACCACTCTCAATCTGTGTATAAAATACACCATCACCCATATAAATATAACAACACTTCTGTGTAAATAACTGTACAAATTCCTTTCATTAACACTTATTCAAAAATCCCTAAAAATTCGCAAAATTTAAAAGATAAAAACATTTACAAAATCTTTTAAAAAAACATGCATCAAAATTTACAAAACTTTTTCCAAAAATCCATAAAAAGTGCAAAATAGGAAATTGCATCTCAAAAATATTTTCTCTTGCATTGTACATAACATTTGCATTTTTAGGAATGACCAAGATAATTGAACAAGTCTGAATTAAAGGATGAAGATTGGTTCTTGGTATAGACCTTAATGCACTTAGTTTCAAAGGAACACACTAAGGACTGGATATGGGATACCTCAGGTCGCCTTGACTTAATTATTTAGGTTCTATGAGACTATGTTCATGAGTTGATTCATTGTGTCCAACTAGAATCCTTCATATCATCCGTAAGACTCTTGAGACAGTGGCTTGACTAGACACCTTGCACTTAACACTTACCTCTACTTAGATGGGCTATTGAAAGATCTTGGAATCAAATTCAGGACGACGCTAGGCCAATTCGTCAAGGGTGGCTTAGGAACCACTCTTGGGGATTGCTGAAACCGATTTTGTAACCAACCTACTCTAGTAGATATGGTATCTAACGACCAGAGATGGATTAGGATAATGCTTCAGATGGGGAACGGTCTGAAGGCACAACTTTATTACAAGACCCCTAAAAAATGATGGACTAAAAAGATGATATATCCATCGGGGCACAAGTAAGAATGCAGGGCAATCAATGTCAAAGAAAAATTCAAAGAAGACTACACCAAAAATTCCACCAAAAATATGAGCTTCAGAAAATACCTGCTTCTTGGTGAAGACTCGGTTACATTGATCGAGCTTCACATGGGAATGAATACTACAATAGTCCATTTCCTGTTCTTTTCCCCTTCTTCTAGATTCTCTCCCCACTCAGTTATAAAGAATAGTGGTACCTGACCTTAGAAGGAAATATCTGTCTCCATGAAGACGATCAACTAGGAGAATATACTCTTTATAAATCAACAATTTTGTCTAGGAAGGGCTAAAAATTCACACACATGGATCTGTCGTTTCAAAGTAGCAAGAGTATACAATGTAGAGGATGCATTTGACTGGACCATGAAGAGAACTGGATGATAGTATTATGGAGCCTAAGGGCTATTGTGTCACATTTCCTAACTATAGTGCGGTTCCGAGCACTAATCCAAAGGTCATCTATGAGCATCAAACTTTGATTTTAATAAGGCGAGTTTAAAAGTCAAAAGCCATGCCAAGTTCTTTCTTTTTCTTTTCTTTATTTTTTCTACACTAATTATAAGCATAAGTGTTTGCTAGGGACTAGCAAAGTCAGGTATAGGGGGCGATGAATCTCCATTTCATCGCCATTGTTGCCTTTTAAACCCTAGATAAATGTATTTATATAGCACTATATTGCATAAAACAACCTCTATTACTTACTGTGTAAATATTGTATAAAATAACCTATTTAAAGTCAAAATAAAAGAATAAAGAAAAGAAAATAAAAAATGAAATATCATAGGTATTGAATGACCCTAGACCTTAAAATCTAGGCATCATGATGACTAAATCGATAAGGAATAAAGTAGGGAGAGGTAAGGGCTAAAAATACAATAAAACCTTCATTTTCCATTCCACAATAAGTCTATTTTGGGACCTATTTTATTATTTTTAGTTATACATCAAATCAATAAAATTTATACTTAAAAGTTATAGACAAAAATACATAGAAAAATACAAATTTTAATTCATGTAAAATTAATGCACAATGTGCTTGAGCGTCAAAAAAAATGCACAATGTGCTTTATACACTCAGAATAAAAAAATCCAAAATCCAAACTTCACATACTTGTATCTCCTAAATACTATATCAAAATTAATCAAAATTACCTATAATTGTATATATAACTTTCAATAAGCTATTTAATGAAGGTGATTTCATTCAATTTGGAGTTAAGATGCAAAAGTAGGGTTTTGGACCCTTATTGTACATTATACCTGAATAAAACAACCATTTCATTTATTCTTTATATTTTTAATACTTTATATTTTGTAATTATTATTATATTATTATTACATAATTTGAAGCAAGAAAATCAATAGAATACAATAAAATAAATAAGCATACAAAATTACGTAGTTGAAATACACATACATTTATACCTATATAATAAATATATATTTAATTAAGTGTACATATAACCTCAGAAAAATAACAAAAATATATTTATAGGTATTTAACTAAGTTAAAAATATATAAATTATGTATATAAAATAACAAAATATAAATGGAAAATAAAAATAAAATACTCAAAATATAGGTCAATATACCTATAAACGTATATATACATATTAGTACATAATAAAACAGCTTGTAAAAATAAAAAAATCGCAGTAAAATACTACATTAAATAATAACATTTTTTATGTTTTAACAAAAAATTAATAAATCATTTAATATTTTTATTAAAATTAATAAGGGATTTTAATCAATTGTTATCGTGTAGTGTGTGTATGTGGACCAATGGGAGGCTAGTGTTGGTTGGCTTGCCAGTCAACTTTCTAGCCCTTAGGCATGTGTATGTCAGCGGATCCCATCCCATCTTCCTCGAAGTTTCCACACCGACCCTTGTACCAAATGGGATCGACTCCTTCTTCGATTTTGTGCCTCGATCAAAACTCTTTCACGCTGGCATAATTTCTCGATCTAAGGATCAAGGCATCGAGTTGAATCCCATGTCAAAGGTCCTCATGTATAAAACCTCCTTCATCACCCCCATTTGGATTTAGTCCTCTTCTACACATCAAAACCTAACCCTAATAGCGTTTGTGGTCCCTTGTGATAGCAGGCGTCTCTCCAAGGGTTCAGCGAGTCAAATCAGGCCAGAATCGTGTCAATCTAGCTCTGTCGGCCCGCTCCACTCCCGATTTTCCCAGGTCCATTGAGCTCCTTTTTCTTGTAATTTTCTATTCCTAGGATTAGCAACAACTTAGACTAATCGATAGTTTCTTTCAATATCACATTTTATTTAAAAAATCTTAATATTTCGTACTTCATCGGAGCTCTACTCCACTGCATGTCACCACTATTTCCGACTGTCTTATCGTGCCTGACATCCCCACTTTTCTCCTCTCCACTTTTGCATCGCCCCACACACATTTGATCCCTTTTATCTGCCCCAGATTGAGTGAGCAGGGTCTCAGCTTCGCTGCTCATCGGAGACCCATCACCCCAAGCCATCTCCACCCCATTTCACTCAAATAAACCCTAGGGACCTTCGTTTTTGTATCACAAGGCTAACCTGCAGGTTTTGGAGGCTAAAAGACCCTTTACAGGTCGATTTTGATCCGATCAAAGGACCTAGAGCTCCAAACCTTAATCGACCTCCAGGACCTACTCAAATTTCCATGAATCTCCTCTGAAGCACCCAGTAGATGCGGATCTCCATCAACAACGTTTCGGGCTACTTGGGAGCATCCCAGGTTGCCGGAGATGACTTAGAAAGTATATTGAAGTTCGCAAGAGCCGAGTTCTTCGATTATTCTTCCATGTCTCACCTCTACCATCGGATTAGGAACACAGTGCTACGACAAGCAGCTACACTTGGATGCGAGCCACGTCAGCCCTCAGATCGAGCATTGGTATCTAATCTCAACCGTCAAAGCGAACCGTCATTGCGCAATGAGGAGCGACCACATGTCCAAGTGAAGAATCAGCTGTCGGATCGCCTTGGTGGGCGTAATTTTTCCTTATACCCCACTCTTTGTGTAGTTTCCTTTTAGTACGAAAACTTTTAGCTACATCACAACATTTTGTGTAAAATTTGTATTAAAATCTCCAAACTTCTATTATTTGCATTTTAGTCCCTCGCCATGTCACCTCGTGTGCCTGTGTGCATGAGGGGCATGTATTTTGCAGAGGGACCCTTGGGTTTCTTGTATTTCATTTTAGTCCTGACAAATCAAATTACAATGTAATACTTTTTTGGACATTTTGTAAGGACCTGCCACTTTTTACTAATTACAAAAATACACATGCCAGTGTTATTAATTGGATATATTTAGAGCATTTTATATGTTTGGCCCCCATACTTTGTTAAAAGGTTCTGAAACAGAGAAAAATTTTTGTGTAATTGTGTTTAAGTCCCTGCAGTATACTTGTTTTCATTTCTTTTATTTTGTTTATTGAAAATATCATCTGGCCTCCAAAAACTCTAAGAAAATTTGTTTAAGTCCTTAAGCATGTTATAAATCACATATATTTTTCTTGAGCTATTGAAAAGATTTTATATTTTAAAAAATTCAAAAACCTTACATTTTCTTCTTATTTGCATTTAAAAGTACAAAAAATTATAAAAACATTTAAAATTCCAAAAAATACATAGTGTTTATTATTGTATTTTATAGCTGCAGACAAAAAATCCTTATAAATAACAAAATAAAATCACTAAAAAATAAAATCTCCAAAATCCTTATAAAATTATTAAAAATTCCGTAAAATAAAAAACTATTTACTTTTATTTCTAATTTTTTATAATATCTATTATATATTAAAAATAGTTTTGGAGATTTTTGAGCTTTTTAGCTATTTTTAAAATCCAAAACAATCTGACCTCATAAAAGAAGTCACTATTTCCGATTTTTATTCATTTAAAAATACAAAATGCAAAAATTCTATGAAAAATATCGAAAGCAGTACAAAATATAAAAAAGATAAATTATTTTATTTGTGTATTTTGAGTATTATAGGTATATACACACACACACACTATCCTATATTGTATATTTCTACCTATATTTACTTATATTATAATTACTAAAAATATTAAAAAAAATATTTCAATATCTAAAAAATAAAAGGGACATTAGCTAGGGTATTTTTCTGATTTTTCTCTATTATATATATATATATATTATATTTTATCTACTATATTATCTCTATATATTCATATATATATCATTATTACCTCTATTTATTAAAAAGAAAATTAAAATAAAAAATTATAAAGAATTTTTTTAAAAATAGAAAACTTAAAACAAAAATATATAAATTAAAATTCAAAAAACTTAAGTAAAATTTCAAAACCCACTAAAACTTATAAATTTCTTTAAAAACACAAAAATACATTGATTGTCTTTTTTTATCAATTGTGTGATCTATTGCCCTTGCTACATGTGTTCGACCTCTGCATACTTGCACTATTTACACATTTTGTAGAGTTATAATAAATTTTAACTCTACATCTATAATTTGCATTGCTTTATCTTTTAGTGGGTTAGTTGTTGATTGACATCTAGGTTTTGTGAGCAGTCGCCTCAGCGATAGTGTAGGTCTCTCCTTGTGTAGACCACATTAGGCCCTCGCAGAAGCAGTATCATCACCGGTTCGATTGTAGAGTACTCCACATGTGGTGCCAGATGATGCTGATGAACATGTGTCAGATTGGAAGGGATGAGGAGGATGTGTCATAGATCTCTACTCCTAATGATGATGATGATGTAGATGATGGTGATGATGATGGTAGGCAGCATGATGAGATCTCTTCTTTTTCTTAGGCTCTCCCACCGTAGAGACATGTGAGGAAGAGGCGACCCTCAACCAGATATTCTACACGAGATTACATTTTATTAAAGACAATGGTAAGCCTGAATGCTATGAGGAAGCATTGCAAGATGCAAACAAGGAGAAATGTGCAGAAGCTATGAAAGAAGAGATGGAGTATGCTCATGATAGTGTAGGTTGAGAAGTCGACCAAAGGCAAGTGGGCAATAAGAAACAAGTGTATCTATAGAGTGAAATTTGATGAATACTCTATAAATCAAGGTACACAGCTAGGTTGGTTGTGAAAGGTTTTGATCAAAGTAAGTGAGTTAACTTTGAGGAGATCTTTTCTCCTATGGTGAAGATGTCTTCTATCATGGTGATTCTCAGCTTGGCAGCTAGCCTTGCTTTGGAGGTTAAACAAATGGATGTGAAGACAACTTTTTTCCATGGCTGAGGAGGAAATTTACATGTCGAAACAAGAGGATTTTGTTTTTAAAGTCAAAAAAGACCACATTTACAGGCTAAAGAAAAGCCTATATAGCTTAACGCAGGCGCCAAGGTAATGGTACAAGAAAGTTTGAGTCATTCATGGGGGATCATGGTTATTCCACAACTACTTCATACCATTGTAATTTCATGAAGAAATTCTCAAGAGATGACTTCATCATTTTATTGCTTTATGTTGTTGATATGTTAATTGTTGGCAGCAATAGTGGGAGAATTTCTTGCTTGAATAAGGAGTTGAGCAAGTCCTTTTCTACGATGGACTTAGGTCATGCAAGTTAAATTTTGGAAATAAAGATCACAAGGGATCAAATGGTATGGAGGTTGTGGCTTTCCTAAGAGAAGTACATTGAGAAGGTTCTTCAGAGAGTTTATATGGAGAAGGCAAAGCCAACTAGCACCCCTCTTGGAACGCATTTCAAGTTAAGCTCCAAAGATAGCCCAAAGAATAATGAAGAGAAAAAAGATATGGAAAGAGTTTTATATGCATCAACCACATGTTGTCTCATGTATGTCATGGTCTGTACGAGACCGGATATTGCTCATGCAGTTGGAGTTGTTAGTATGTTCATCTCAAATTAAGGGAAACAACATTGGGAAGTAGTCAAGTGGATCTTGAGATATCTTCAAGGTTCCCACAGCTACTCTCTTTGCTTTGGAGCAGAGAAATCTATTCTTGTTGGATACACAGATTCAGACATGACAAGTGACATTGATGGGAGAAGGTTCATATCGGGTTACTTGATTTCATTGGTAGGCGGTACAGTTTATTGTCAGTCTCATCTCCAGAAGTGTGTTTGCTTTATCCACTACAGAGGCCGAATTCATTGCTGTTATAGAGGCATGCAAGAAGTTGCTATGGATGAAGAAGTTCCCGCAGGAACTTGATTTTCATTAGGATAAGCATGTGATTTATTGTGATGGTCAAAGTGCCATTCACCTTGAAAAAACTCTACATTTCATGCAAGGTCGAAGCACTTTGACGTGAGGTATCATTGGATACGAAATGTCATAGAAGATAAGCAGCTTGTTCTTGACAAAATCCATACAAATGACAATGGTGCTGATATGATGACCAAGCTAGTGCCTTTGGGAGAGTTTGAATATTGACATTCCCTTGCTGGATTGGAGGGAACTCCTCCTTGCAGATGATGGGCGTTTGGATTGTGAGTTTCATTCCATGTGGAAACTCAACCATCATGTTGGACCTCAGGAGTTCTTCTTTACATGTAGAGTGTTGTTTGTGATCTTCTTTGTTGGGTTGTAGCCCACAACTAATTCCAACCTATGTTGGGCATGGATGTAAAATGCTCAAAAAGGGTATGGGGGCAATTTGCCCAAGTAAATTTCAGGGTTTGACGGATAGAACCCATCGTGATTTGATGACTCTTTTTCTCCTATGATGGATGCCGCCGTTACCGTTGTGTTGGGGGATAAACTAGGGCACCATCTTGCTTTCTTTCTCTTCTCCTTTTCCCTTGGATCGAGCCATCTTTGCCGCTGGAGATCTTGATGTGGAGATTTCATGGTTGTTTTGATTTACTAGAAAAATACCATCACATTTATAAGAGTATAACATGTATCGAATACTGAGGTAGAAGTTGGGGACACGACGGAGGGTGGTGAGGCGGGAAAGGAGAGAGTGGCAGCACTTGGGGAGGGCGGAGAGGTGGTGGTAGAGAAGGACGGTGGAGAGGGAGTGAGGCCGAGACTCATGGAAGGGTCCCCAATAGGAGGATTCTTTGCGGGAGGGGTCGACCCTAGCAAGAGGAGGTCGGTGGCGGCGGAAGAGCGGTCGAGACAGATGATAAGATCGAGCGGGGTCTCCACGTCGAGCACATCGAGGGAAAGGGATTGGGTGGGGACATGGCTGAGGGAGGGGACGGTGCCGCGCTATGAAGGGGAGGGCGGAGGGAAGGCATGGTGGAGAGGGCGAGTAGGTATTAGGGGCAAAAGTGGAATTTTCTGAAAAAAATTAATTGAATGTCCGTTGGATGCTCCTCTGTTACTTATGTTATGGTTGTATATGTACTAGTAGGTATTCCCCGTGCTTTGCATGGAAAATCATGTTATAAAACTTGATATAAACATTTGTTAATCTAAGTTACATATTTATGGTATTTGTTTAGAAATGTCATAAGAGCATCGCTAAGTTTCTTATCATGGCATGGTTAGTACCCGCAAATTATAAAAAAAAAACGCGAGCAAGAGGAGGCCGAGGACAATATCATTGTTAATTAGTGGCGGCTTCGATGAGTTGTAAATAATTACATCAATTTAATTCATTCTAATTACTTGTTCATGTAATGTATGAGTAATTTTAAACTTATTTAAATGCGTTATAACATTACGATAATGACAACCATCATCTAGATTCGGTAAGGAGAATACAACACCAACACACGAATCATAGATCGTTGTCCGAAGGTAACACAATTCTCAGGGATGTTAATGATAAGGAATATATACCCAAGCACTATCACCATCCTATTAAGATTCGACTTTCTCCGTCTTCTTGTGTTTGGTAAGATCCGCACTTATGTGATGGAAAACATGATCGCAATTATTGGAAAACATGGCTGCATCTTACACACAATAATACCAAAAGAGTGGCCAATAATATTATTGGTAACTAGTTGCCCATAAGTTCACTTCACCAACATAAGATAAAAGTCCCACGATTTTAGTGAACATCACAAACCTAGCTTCAATTTCTTCACTGATACGGTCTCCGCCCTTCATCGCTCTTATTCGTACGTTATGTAGTCTTCCACAGCAGCAACTAGCTTAAGATATACCATCACTAATTTTGGCGCATACGTTTATCGAGTTTCAGGTTGCTTGCCTTGTAAACCTCGCCAAAGACCTCTATAGGCAGTGAGTCTTTGCTCACCTTCTCATACACGACACTCCACTTCGCCGTGCAACCGTCTCCCTTCGGAAACAGTTGGAGCGTCGCGGTGAATTTCTTGTAGAACTTGAGCAATTCACCGTCGATGACCGAGTATGTCACCGTCTTGGTAGCCTCGTCTAGGACATGGAACTTCTGGGTCACGCTGGTTAGATGCGGGACTCCTGCAAGAGCGTACACTCAATCAATCATCACTCAAAGCGAAAGAGGTCGATATACCTACTTAACGAGCTCATGGTTGAAGAGTGCGAGTACCAGACTCCACAACTTACAAGTTACCATTCCCTCTCCATAGATACCTTTGCTCAAGTTGAACTTCGTAACACAACCAGCACTCTTGCCGTCGCCTTTGATGTGCTCGATGCTCTTATAGTCTTCCGGGAAGATTTTGGGTAAGAGTTCGGTTTTGGTGACAAGGACTTCCCACATCTTTTCAACAGAGTTAGTGAACTCAAACTCGAACACGCCCGTCCCGCTCAAAGGCACCATTTCTACGTACCTTAGAGAAGGAGCGAAGAAGAAAGATATGGAGGAATGGAGCTCTTGTGGCCTTTTCTGTGTGAGGGACCGAGGTGCAATTCCGGGGGTATTTATAGTCTCACCTCTCTTCTCTGATCCTATTAGCACATATAATAAATTTTATATGAAAATGGTAAATTGCAAGCTAAGCCGTTGGCGTATTTCAAAAAGGAATCTAATAATCTAACGCTAACTAAATATTTAGTGGAGCGAAGACGCAGATATTTAGTGGGGGTATTTAAATAAATTCTGCATACGGGAAAATAGTTAAAAATAGTGTGATGCTCTAGAAAAAGGGTACGCAATAGAACACAAACGTATAGTTGTTCCGGTAAGAGTCCTTATGGTCTACGATAATATTTTTTTTATCGCAGGTGAAGTGTAATGTTTTGGGTTTAGATTCTCGGTTCCTTAATGGAGAAATCTGGTTCTTGCAACTTGTAGAATTCGAGCCCATTGGATCTACTGACAACTACCCAAAATAGTTAAGTCCAAGTTGTTAAGTAGTAATTCCCACCACTTTCAATCAACACCCCAAATTTTGTGAGTTAGATGTTGGACTATGTTTGGGGTTGGGGAGTTACAATTTATAATGAACCCGGTCGTCCGAAAGTGATGCGGAAGCGAGAACTCAGCGGACATATCGGGATCGTTACACATAACTTCAAATATAATATAAAAGAGCAATAAATAACCGACTTAAAAAAACTTTTCCAGAATGATACTAAGGGCAAAAGTTCAAGAATTTCCTTAATTAATACAATGATAAATAAACTAGATGAAATCATATCCATGATTCCTTATTCAAGTGAGGATAAAGATGTCCTTACTAACTAATCCAACAGTAGTTCCATACCAGTTCCTCTTCTCAAAGATGATGAAATCTCCTTTAATCGTGAATAACTTAATCCTCATGTTCTCCTGAAAAATAACAACACATGTTATTAGCGTAATGCTCAGTATGTGCCGAGTTGGGGGTCAAGCCGACTAACATAGAAATCAATTCACAGCTAACTATTTTATCTATAACATAAGGATAATTCTTCCCACAATAAAACTTATTATTTTTATTTTTCAGCCATATCCTATTATATAAAATATTTGACTTGTCCCATGCAATATCACCATACATATCATTATGAACTTATATATGCATACTAAGGGTATTCTTTTCATATCCATGCATCACATATTGTACTTTTCTATATGCCCTTTCGGTTAGCCATATTTGCACATGTGCCCATAACATTAACATAATTGTGCTTATGCATATAACATTAACATAATTGTACATTTGCACATTGATGAATCCATGATTCATCTACTCTAATTGAAGTCTTTAGTAAAATTTCCTCAACAAATCATTAAGCTAGATGCCTAAAAATGTCTAAATAACATTCACTAATAAGTGCAAGAAATATGGGTTAAATATATGTAAATAGATAATCATGATTTTATTTAACTTGAATCAATTATTTTATGTAAAAATACTAACTCTTCTTCTATTACATTCTTTCACTCATTAGTAAACTTGGCATAAAGGATCAAATACCGAAAAAAGCATAAAATCTGAAGAAAACACAAAGATCCATCCTTAAGTATTTTGTACATCATTTATATTTATTGATTTTCACATTTTCTTAACCTAAAAAATCATAAAAATTAGATTAATTATGCATATATTGTGTATATATATATATATATATATTAATTCACTAATCAAAACCTAAATAAAAATAAAAAAGATACAAAACCTTAAAATATAGGGGTTAATTAGAAATTAATACCTATATCGAAATTTTGTTTTGTACAAATGATTTTATTTGCTTTTTGATCCTTCACGAAAGTTGTAGATCTCATTGAGATCAACATTTTCATGTTGACCACTTTTGATTTGATACTTCATTTATTTCTTTTCTTATTTTTTTTCTTTTTTCTCTTTGTTCAACCACTTGGTCAACAATTCACACCCACGTGGATGGCACCTACTAGTCCACCTTACTCCTAATCAGCCATACACATTGACCAGGTCTCCTTTGTTTGTTCTCTAGAGCTCACATCCTGGGCCATTGGATCGAACTCAATCCAATGGTCATGATCAGACCTTGCATCTTCCCACCTCACTTACGTGGACCTCGCGAGCCTCCCTCTACCAACCTCAGTCATTGGATCAATCTCGATCTGGCAACACATGTACGTCACCCCCTACGTCCATCTGGCGCCTTCTCCTCTCCTAACATCCATTCTCCACCCTCGATGTGCTACAACTGCAACATCCCCTTGCCTCTCTGATCATCTTCTAGCATCCCCCCGTTACTGATACACAACTGAAACACTAAATGCCTCATATCTCTCTGTTGATACCACCAATGCCTCCTCAAATCAATTATTCCAACCATTCCATCTTACACACGTAACCCTCATCTTCAACTCCAATATGTGATGCATTCAAGCCATTACCTCCCCCTATTGAAACCCCCCATCTCCGACGTTACATCCTCCTCTATAAAGTCGATCCTCCTTCTCCAGTACCGATCATATGCAATTTCCACAACTTCCAACTCTAGCTTCAGAGGTTCCACGGAGGTGACAACTCCAAGAAGGCTCCACCGAGCGACAAAGAGCTTCAGGTTTTGGCACGATCCAGGTTGCTTCTCGTATATTGTTACAACACCTACAATAGCTACTTTTCTTATGCTTCCTCCGATAGAGCCTTCGAGCAAAGACTAGAGTAGTCCCATCTCCCAAGTTGATGAATCTTCGTTTCATCACCTTCATTCTATCATTTTGACCCTAAAAACCCTAGCTAATGCAAGAAAATAACATCAATTTGTACAAAATAGCATTCACCATTTATTTGCATTTATTATGTAAATAATATGATTTTTAATGCCAAAATTATAGAATAAAGAGAAGAAAATAAAAGGGAATAAAATATCAAAGAAATTTTATGAACGTAAACCTTGAGACCAAGTCAAGAATTGAATTGGTCGAAAGTAGGGATAGATAAGAGCCAAAAATACAATAAAACCCAATTCTTTTATTCATTATTTATTCATTTTTGATGTCTATTTTATTCTTTATTACTTAATACATAAAATGAATAAATTTTGTATACGAAATTTGGAGATAATAATGTAAATAAAAATACAAAATTGAGTTTGTACAAAAATAATACACACTATTCATTTTATACACTAAATAAAAAAGCCAAAATCCCAATTTCATAGACTCATATATTTCAAATAAAAACTCAAAATATATCAAAATCACTCTAATTGTATATAACTTTTCATATGCTATTTAATGGAGGTGGTTTCATATTTTTTAGAGTTACGGTGTGAAAGCTAGATTTTTTACCCTCATCGTACATTGTATCCAAATAATAAATTCAATTCATTCATCCCTTATTATTTTTACAAATTCACATTTTTATAATTTTGTAATACTATTTGTATCTTATGTACGTATTAAAAATCAAAATAAAAAAAATAAGATGTAAAACAAAATAAGTTTGTGTAAAAACATAGGCAAAATATCTATGTTATTACATGTATATAAATAAAAGTGAATTTCATTCTTTTATTATTCATTCTTTTATATTTTTATAATCTTATAAATACTATATATTCTATTAAAATATAAATCCAAAATAAAAATTCAATAAAATACACTAAAATAAAATGATGTATATAATACATAGATGAAATACTTACAAGTATACCTACATATTATCTATCCCTATTTATATAAGTGTACAAATAATACATTAAAAATATAATAAAAATATATTTATGTATATAAAATAAGTTGTAAATATATAAAATAAAAGAATAAAAGAATAAAATATACAAAATAAAAATAAAATAACCAAAATATAGATAAATATACCTATAAATACACCATTAAGAATTAACTACTAATAAATAACACCAAAAAATAAATAAAAATCATAGTAAAATACTAAATAAAATAATAAACAATTTTCATTGTATATTAAAAAATTAATAAAATCAAATACTATTTTAAAATAATTATTTTTTTATTTAATTTAACTTTTGTCGTTTAGCGGATCTACTTGGACCAATAAGAGGTCAGGGATCGTTGACCTCTGGTCAACTCTTCCTGTGTCTCTGACTTTTGTTAGAACCATCAACTTCGGTCAACTCTCCTTACGCCTCTGACTTTTGTTAGAACAACTAACTCCAAGTTTTTCCTCTCTTCTTCATGGTTGATCCATCGATCAAACGTCCCTGATCCCTTCACGGGATTTGCTCCTCGATCATTATGGATTCACGTTAGCCTTGTAGATATTGTGTACATAGCTCCGATCTCTCCCATTTAGCTGGTCTGATAAGGGTGCTACCTTGTTCTATAAATAATGAACCTCCTCCTCCCTTCCAGGTTTGGTCATTTCCCTAGTCCTAAAAATCCCTCAACTCCGACCTAGCGTGCATCCTCGTGACAGGGTGAGGTCCCTTGGAGCTTGCATGCAGTTGAAGGATGAAGGAGATGCACCCATGGGGGTGCTCTAGTGACCACCTCTGCTCCCTGGCCAAAATCCAGGAAAGAGCTACACATTTTACTTATTTTAGGTAGATTTTCATTTCTGCATTTTAATTCTGTACTTAGTTTAATAATTGGCATAAAGGTTTAGCATAGTCAACCCATTTCGTAGTTCACTGGAGCTACGATTCGGCGAATATTCCACCATCCAAACACCTGTTTTCCGACCCTCCTTTCCACCTCATTCCTCTCCTCGCTGATTCTCCACCTCATTTAACCATCCCTTCACCCCATATCAACACCTGATCGGGTCCATCGTGTTCCTTCCGTCACCCTCACCAGAGCACACCTCTGTTTGCCCTACCCTCGCTTATTCAACACCTAATCGTGTCAAGGCAGTTTCCTCGTGACCTGTATTCTTTTCTATGCAGGTCAGAAGCCTAACGGAGCCCTTCGGGGCTCAGATCGTCTTGACTTGAAGCTCCCCAGGACGTCCTTCTTCTCTGAGCTCCTAGGGGTCCATCGATGGCTTGTGGACCTAATTTTGAGGTACCTGGAAGCTTTACCGGACATGCAGGAACATGAAGAGCTTGTTGGGGACGCGCGGGGAGGTCTGCAATGATCAATTGAAACTCGCCCAGGGCGAGTTGCTTCCTCGTTGTTCCACTTGCCTTGAGAGCCGTCCGATCACCAACCATTCTCCAGATGCTCTAGATGACGTCCGATCATCGCACGCCTCAATGGTTGGATCACTTCTTGTGATCTAATCGCAGACGTCCCTCAACGAACCGGTATCGACTGCAAGGATGGAACCTTTGTAAAGTGATGTTCTTAACACCGTCCGATCACACCTTTAATGGGGTAAACTACAAATTTTGCCCCACATTTTTGTATTTATTATTTCATCATACAAATAAATTGAAGCGTTGTAAATAAATGGGATTTTTGCATATGTGACCCCTATATGTTTTGGATATTTCATTCGGGTCCCTCCCAGGCCCACTCACGTGTAGTCCCACATGAGTGGGTATATTTCAATGTTTACCCTATCATTTTTGTATATTATTCATATAGTCCAATAAAATTAAAAGAATGTTGTATATTTTTGGGTCATTTGCATGCCAACCCTTATCTTTTTTAATATTACATTTGGATCCATTTGACGTCACCTCACATGTGGGGAAATTGCAAGTACATCCTGGTGACATTTTGTAATAACTTTTAATACAATAAAATTAAATGTACTGGTGAATCCACGATTCATCGCCTTTATTCTTTTATTTTAACATCATTTCCTTAGTCAAACACTTGTAAATACCACTAATTCCATAAAATTACCATTTTGCATGCATTCGTTAAAATTGCATTTTTAACACTTTTTGTACATAAATAAAAGAATAAAAGAAGAAAAGAAAAAAAGGAAGTATTTATGCAATAAATACAGATTGAACCGAACACCGAGAGAATGTCAAGACTTGACCTGATCGACCAGGAATAAAGTAGGGGGAGATAGGATCTTTTGTCAGAAAAATAAAAAATATCTTATAAATATTTTTCATTTATATTTGTACAAAACTTACATTATTTTATTTCTACATAATTTGACTCAAACTAATTACTTTTGTAAATAAAAGTTGTAAATAAAATGGTGTTGTAAATAATAAAAATATTTGTAAAATGAAATATTGTTTATATTACAAATAATTACACCCAGAAAAAGCCGAAAAGTGATAATTGAAACATCAATTCCTGCTCCATACGAGCTCAAATTGAACCAAACCTACTTCCATCATACTCTAAATTAAATTATCTTTCAAATGGCTGTAGTAACATAATTTGTAGAGTTACGGTTAAAAAATCAGTTTTCTGGGGTGTTTTGTGCAGTTTTCCCATATACTTGATGTACATATTTATTTATATTTATTTTTATACATAATGTATATTATAAATATTGTTTTTATTAAAAATAAAAATTTTAAAAATAAAAAATTTAAAAAAAAAAAGAAAAATCTTTTACAAAAATTATTTCCTTATTTGCACCTATGTATATTGTATTATATGTGCATAATAAGTGGATAGAACTAACTTCCTTAAATAAAAATCACCAAAAAATTTAATTATCTAACTTTAATTAATTTAATTTAATTTCGAAATTTTTATTTAATTATTTGATTTAGTAGATTTATGTTAATTAATAACATACTATGTATGTAAAGATTTGATTTTATTCCTTTAATAGCCACCACTAAAGTGGCCAATTCATTTTTGGAAATTATTTAATTTATTTTATTTAATTCCAAATTTCGAAATAAATTAATTAATTATTTTATTTAATTAATTAATAAACACTTTCCTTATTTGTCCATAGCTTCCATTTTTGACTTTTGTCTTCTTTTTAATGGGCTCCTCCTCCATCATTTCTTCTTTGATCAATCTTTGGAGAGAGGAGCCCGATCTCCGAGAGCTATTCATTGCAGAAGGTGCCCAACCTCCGATCTGGTCGGTGACAGCGATTTGAGCTTCGTCAAGGCCATCACGGCGTGTCCGATCCCAAGGTAAGATCCGATTTTTATTTCATGTCGTTTCTCGTAGGTAAAATCGTATGTTTCGCTTTTAATCTTATTTTATTAATCTTTAGATCATTAGAATTTAGTTCACAAAAAATCCATCACATTTTGATCCGCCTCCAAAATCAAGTTTTCACCACACCTCGTGATCCTCACATTTTCATTTCTACCTCACACGACCTCTCACCACAAACCACGTACGGTGGTCGGAGTCACGGATCTCTCCTCCATACCTCATCGAGATCCATCCCCGTTCATCCCTCTTATTGTGTACATAAATAAAATAAAAATAAAATGCATTAATTTGATTTATCTCTAACTTTGATTTTGCAGGAAAACTAAAAAAATAATAAAAAAATTTTCCCATCTCTCTAATATTTGTTTTGCAGGTTCACCTATAAAAGATAAAAAAAATAAAAAAATAAAATAAAAAATATTTTTTTCGTCTCTTTCTGTTTACTGCTTTTGTTTTAAAAAATAAAAAATTCTTTTATTATCAAACTACAGTAAAAAAATAAAATGAAAAATCGAAACAAAAAAATTCTCAGGTGGCAGGGTTGTCACCCCCCGCCTCCCCGCACGCCGGCACCCAACACTGACGGTGGCTCCTCCCTTCCTCGCTGCTCCTGCCTGAGCACGGCCCACCCGCTCTAGGCAGACTTGCCACTAACCAGCCCCCGTCACCCAGGTGGACCTGCCGCCAACTAGCCCGCATGGAGCCCCCGCGACCGCGCATCTCCTGCACAACCACATCCCGGATCAGCGGCTCCGTGCCGCGCGACCCCTCCGCCATCTCCATCAGCCCCCCAGACTCCAGGCCGACCGCACACCGCGGCGCCCCATGCGCCATCTCGCGCCTTCCGCTCCAGACGCGCGCAGCCCCGCGCTCCATCGGTCGCTGCCCTCCCTTGACGCGCACCACCTTGCAGCCCCCCCTCGGCAGCGCGGGTGGTCGAACCCTCCTCCATCTATTTATCGGCGGCGGCCCTCATCCTCCTTTGTGGTTGAAGAGCAAATACGAAATAGGAAGAACCCTAGAGGGGAAGTTAAATAAAAAAGGATATTTGGGTATTTTGCAATAAAGTCCTCAGAAGTATTTCGAAATTACAAAGAAGCTCCTCTCAACTCCAAAGCACATGCTTTGCATGTGATATCCTGGGTAACTTGCAACTGAGACCCATCTCTTATTTATCTTTATATTCAGTGTAAAAACTTTGCGAAATTACATTTGCCTCCCTGCATTTCAGGCAATAACTTGCTCGCTCTCTTGATTGAAATAAATAGTTTTATTTTTCAAAAAATCTCAAAAAATAGTGTATGCTCCTATTATAGTTTTCACCATTGTATAAATTTTTTATCCATTTTTATTATCATTTGTTATATTTAAAAAATAAAAAACAATGTATTTTTGTTTGCTTGAAATTGTAAAATCTATAAAAAAATCGAAAATTGCTTAAAAATTCCAAAAAAATTAGTGTAGGTGTATTTTGATCTCTTTTAATTTCTGACCAATTTTTGTAAATTTTACTTTTATAAAACTCCAAAAAATTGTAAAATACCAAAAATCTTACAAAAATTGTAGCAATTTCTAGAAAAATCCAAAAATAGTAATTGCAGTTCCTGATTGTAGATATTATCTTGTTGTTTATATTAAAAATAATCTCCAGGAGTTTTGAGCTTTTAGAAGATTTTTAACTTTAAAAATACTCCCTCTTGTCCACTATTTTCCTTATTTTGAACTGTTTCATTTTCAGAAAATAAAAAAAACATCAGAAAAATTCGAAAAAATTACCAAAAATATTTTATAATATATAAAACACAAAAACATTTTCTTTGGATTTTTCTGTATATTTTTTAATATTCTGAAAAATACAAAAAGAGCGGTTTGTGTGTGTTTTATCACTTATGAATATTTTTCTGTATTTTAAAAATTAAAAAAAATAAAAATTCAAAAACCACTAAAAAATTAGTTTTTGAAATCTGACTACTTAGTTTTTCAATCATGCTTCTTGTGTTTGACCCTGATCGCTATACCAGGTAAAAAGAATAGCAAAAAGCCGCTTACATTTGCTTTGATTGATTTATCCTTTTTTAAGTGGTTTAAATTTTTTTCTCGTTGACCGAATCGCGTGGTTGAGAACAACGACATCATTGATATTATTTTCCCATCTCGACTGTATGGATTTTCGCATCATCAGAATGGCGTCGTTGCCGGGGAGCACGACTTTGTAGTCATTTTTCATTTTTGTGATATTTGTCTCTCTATATTATAATTATTTTATGACATTCTCTCTTGAATTTTTGTGTGAGTAATCGCTTGGACACGACTCGGACTTTTTGGAGGACCTGCACAGGAGGAAGAGCAGGGAGAAGAAGAAGATTTTTATTTTATCTAAGAGAACATTCTTGACAATTTTGTAATAATTTAGGACTCTTAAATCTGTGGACTTGGACATATTTTCGGGGTCTATTTTGCCAAGTGCCGGTGCACTTGGGGGACCTCACTGTTGTTTTTCATCACTTTTGTTTTCTTGTATTTTTTATTTTATTTTTGATTCACGCAGAATTTGGCCCCTAGACTTAGGATTTTTATCTTGATTGTGACGTAATTGATTAATGTCCCAGCCTAATTATTTTCCTGCACCTATAGATCGATAAATGGACTTAATTAATTAAATCACAAAGAAAAAGCTAATTTAAGTTACTTGAGAGGTCATGTGCCGCTAGAGGCCGTATACAGCGCTGGCAGGATCCGTTGTGGCGGACACCGATCGGCATCAGAGACCGGACTCCGACCTCTCTTGTTGACTTATTAACTACTGTGCGTCACGTGTAGAAATCTTTCGTCTAAGGCCGTTTTCTTCGTGCATCATATAGGTAGTTTAATTTCTGTATTTAAATTTCTGCGCAGATCATATTGCATGTAGAGTGCTAGAGTAAGGTACGCATTTTCTATCTCTACATGCATCATCGTTTTTGACCGTGTATTGGCATTTTCGACTTCCTCCTGTTTCTTAGACTCAAATCAATCAAAGAGGAAATCAGAAAATTCGTTAGTCGTTGTTTGTTTCTTAAAAAAATCTAAAAAGTGAAAGCAATAAAATCTGGGACTGCTAATGTAAACTTGACCCTAAGACCCACCTCATTTAAAAATATTTGTTTTGGGGAGAGTCACCCCCTCATTGTTTGGTTTGCTTGAGCGAGAGAGTGACTCGAACACTAGGATAGAGCCACTCCTGGACTTCTATTGGACTACTGGTCTTAGAGTTAGTCGTTCTCCAGTGAGGATCTCTCCAGTAACCGGTAAAGCAGACCGTGACGTCCTTAACAGAGTGAGTTGATCGGGTAACCGGTAAACGGTCCGTAACTTGTACTGGCTGGGAAAGATCTAGCTTTGGGATTGGGCCAGTCTCTTGGGAGCATCGGGTTCCTAACAGCTCGCTTAAACGCTCTACAAGATTGTTTTATCACCTAACTTAAAATTGACAACATTAACAACCGATCCTTTATGGTCATCAGCTCGTGTTGAGTAGGTGAAATTGGAGTTTGACTTCTCATCTTGTTTGCTTACTAGATCTCATCGACACTCATCTCCACATCACGATGATGGGAAAGAGATCCCTTAGGTTGCCTTTGGCAGCACCGCTATAGAGCACTCCTTCCCATTCATCTAGGGCGGTTTCGGAGAGCCCAGACCCGCTCTCCAAACCTGAGTTCACTACCACACTGTCCCCCCTCAACCACCCTTCTTCTACCAGTCCTGAGACACCTGTGCAGAGAACAACACAGATACATGTTAACTTGACGGCACCTAAGCCTGGGTCTTTTGCCTTTGCAGAGACCTACAAGATGGCCAGCAGTGATGGACAAACCGATGGATAGCCCCAGAGTTCCACTTATATTCTAGACCAGGGCACCATCAACAACACCTTGTTAGCCTCCTTAGAGACAATGCAAAGACAGATTCAGGATCAAGGAGCATTCATGGCAGAGGTTCGTCAGGAATTAGCACAGATGCGAGCCGACAAAGGAGAGAATAACTGAGCAGCGATGAAGAGATTCCAGAGTTTGAAGGAGGATTAGATGGAAACTTGGAGGACCAACCGGAGTAAGCTAGACAACCACGACCAATGAGGCATTTACACAACCCTGCTGCAACTCTGACCCATCTATGGATTCAGCTCCCTGAGATTCTGGGTGATTTCAAGCTTCCCCCCAGACTATTCAGCTTTTGCCCAAGTTCCATGGGCTAGCCACTGAGGAGCTGCATCTGCACCTGCAGGAGTTTGAGATGATCTGCAGCATTGTCCACGACGGATATGTGGATGAGGAAACTATCAAAATGATAGCATTCCCTTTCTCCCGGGCTGACAAAGCAGCCAATTGGTTGAAGCATTTGGGGAGATTTGTTACCACTTGGGAGCGGCTCTGGACCGAGTACTTAAACAAATACTATCCACGCGGCCAGACCAACACAGCACGAGATTTGGTCAACAACTTCTCCATGATCCCCAATGAACAGTTTAATGAGGCACCGGTGTCCACACCATAACATATCCAAGCCCAATCTTGTCCAGAGCTTCTTTTGTGGGTTGACACCGGAGCTGTAGGGGCTTGTCAATGCTTCTTGTGGGGGCTTCTACTTCGCCAAAGACGAAGACCAGGTCCGGGCCATCTATGAAGAGATGGTTGAAAACTACACACTGATGTCCCAGACTAGGCTCTACGCTCAGGGGAAGCACCAACCCCATGCCGTGTCCTATCATAGGATCTCACGGGTTGATGCGGGTCCACCCATTTCTTCATCAGCAGCAGCAGCACAGGCAGAATCTTCAGCTATTGACATGGGCATTATCAGTGAGAAGTTGGACCGCATTGAGATAATAGAGAAGAAGCAGTGCCAAGGCATGACACATATAGATCAATTGGCACAGACTCTTAGTGACCTGAAGACCCACATCTTGTGTCTCCAGGAGGCACAAGCGGCTTCTCAGCCTCGTTCCAGGTCACGAGCTGATTCCACCAGCAACAACTCTTCCCACCACTCTGCCCAGTACCACCAGGTTCACCACATTCAGGCAGAGCCGGTTGAACAGTTGCAGCAACACTACTCTCAGCCACCACCATCCCAGGACACTCAGATGGTGGTGTATCAATCGGATCCGCCACTGGCAGTTCTTCCCCCTTTCCCGTATGAGAAGGAGCCGTTGATGGAAGTCAATGGGATCTGGTATGACCGACAGCAGCCCGGGATATGTCGGGATCATCCTAGATTCAGATGGTCCAACGGAGGTACCTCGTCCCAGCAGCAGCCTCCAGCTCAGGGTGGACAGAGCAGCCAGCAGCAACAGGATCCCCATTACTCCCAGCCACAGCATCACTTCCAACAAGGTCCTCGTCCTTACCATCAGGGACAGCATTGGAGGTAACAGCAGCAGCCTCAATAGTATTCTCAGTTTCCTCCTCATTTCCAACGAGGAAACCCATTTGGTTCTCATGCACATGTTTATGAGAACCCGGCCCTTGATGACCTCTCCCGCTTACTCACTGACCAGTAGGCATTCTTCCGGCGAGAGATGGATAAGTTCCGACAGGAAATGAGGGAGATAATCAAGGAAAAAGCTGCCATACCCGCTCAGATTGAACCTAACCCGAACAATCTGAAGAGGAAGTCTGAGCATGTAGAGTTTACAGAGGCTGCCATTCCTAGTGATATTTTGAATGATATTTCCTCCTTCATATTTGATGCTGATTTTGTAAAACTTCGGAGCGGTAGAAGGCCAGCCGGCGGTGCCTCGTCTGAACGAAATCCCATTGACGATTCCGGAGCGTTAGACGAGGAGGATAGCGGTGTTGATGCCGATGATAATGTTGATGATGGTGGTATTGATGCCACCAAGGATGATGATCCAGTCGGCGGTACTGAGGTCGTCATTTTCTCAGATACAGTTGGTGGTACTGATGCCACTATCAGATGTGATGCTGAGCCAGAGTGCGGTGCTGATGCCGCAAAGACAGATGTTGTGGTGGTGCTGATGCCACCATTTCTAGTCCAGTTGTGTTTCCTCCTATCCATGTATCTCAAGACATTATCAAAAATAACAAAAAAATGAATAAAGGAAAGGTTTCTTCATCTACTCAGAGTCCATATGTGTTGCGTGATCACTCTCGTATGGGCTCCAGTCCTTCCCAGCAACAGGAACCTCTTCCTGACCCTCTATCTGAGGAGGGTCCAGCTATCCCCTTCCCTTAAGCACTCATCTTAGGGCAAGGGAAGAAAATAAAAAATCCAAAAAAAATCACATCAGTTAGAGTTCAGCCAGCAGATGATTGACAGATTCCATATCCAGCTGACTCTACAGGAGGCACTAGAGCACATCCCTCTCTTCCAGAAGCACTTATGAGAGAAGACCATTGTACATAGGAAGAAGAGGAATGCAGAAATCCATGTGCTGACACGTGCCACTTGCTTCCCTATGCAGAATAAATTGCCAGCCAAGAAACCTGTTGCAGGAGCTCCATATGTCAGATGCCACATTCATGAGCAGCAATTTGATCGTACTCTATTGGACAACGGTTCTTCGATTAACCTCCTTCCGGCTGCCTTACTCGATCGATTCGAGTTTGGCCCTCTTAGATAGAGCAGGACGATCCTTCAGTTTGCTGATAGATCTGTGAAGAGGCCAAAGGGGTTACTTAAGGGCGTTGTTGTCACAATTCAGGGCCTAAAATTCCCCGTGGACTTTGTTGTACTGGACATGGAGATCCCTGAACGTGTGATCGATGCCCCCATCATTTTAGGAAGACCATTCTTGGCTACAGCAAAGGCGGTGACCGATCATGATAGTGGGAAGGTATACTTTCGCATAGAGGGTGAAAGTGTATAAATAGAGACGATCGAGGAGATCAGATCTAGAGAGTCAGAGTGCTCAGATCAGATGACCGACTCAGAGCAAATGACAGATGCAGAGCTAGACATCCACCATAAGTGTGACTTTGTGATTACATACGACGAAGCAGTTTGGACAGATCCTGCATCACGAGCTCTTACCACATCTTTAGACGGTGAAGATTCACAGATCATGGAAGATGAGAGTTCGGAGAGCACACTAATAGCACATGATACAATAGAGGTTGATTACCATGATCAGGATAGCGAAGATGATTTTATCTCATGCGCTTAAGATTCAGATTCCTCAGACACAGACACCGACTTTGATTGGCAGGAGTTCGATGAATATTTACCGTGTCTGGTGCCTACAGAGCAGACAGCTAGGGCGGAGAGTGAGTTAGGTCTGTAGACAAATATACCAGTAGAGCCATCTTCGTCAGATTTACCATTGAAGTGAGAGTTCTCACACACAAATCTGGTGGCATTCACTCAGACATTCCAGAAGCCAGATTTACCAGCTCCCACTTATCCAGAATTGAAGACCTTACTGCAGAGCATGAAGTATAGGTTCCTTGCAGGTGAGTCAGATATGTTCCCAATCATTATCTCAGCGAATTTGACTGAAGATCAAGAATCTCGTCTGATGGAGGTTCTTAAAAGAAATCGCAAGGCAATAGGATGGAGTGTGGTTGATCTCCAGGGGATAAGTTCGGCCCTGTGCTCCCACCACATTTATCTCGAAGAAGACGCCAAGCCCTCACGTGAGTTCCAGCGAAGGCTGAACCCGAATCTTCGAGAAGTGGCCATGAAGGAAATATCTAAGTGGTGGAGCACCGATTTTATCTACCCCATCTCTGACTCTAAGTGGGTTAGTCCATTGCATGTGGTACCCAAGAAGACATGTATCACCACATTTTTGAATGAGTCTGGAGAGGAGATAGCCACCCGAGTACCCACTTCTTGGAGGGTCTGTGTGGACTATAGATGATTGAATCGGGCCACCAAGAAGGACCACTTCCCGCTACCATTCATAGATCAGATCATTGAGAGATTAGCTGGGAAGATTTACTACTACTTTCTGGATGGGTATTCGGGATACAATCAAGTGGTCATAGCGCCTGAAGACCAAGAGAAAACAACATTCACCCATCTGTTTGGGACGTATGCTTTTCGACGGATGCCCTTTGGATTATGTAATGCCGCAGCTACATTCCAGAGGTGCATGCTCTCTATTTTCTCGAACATGGTTGGTGAATTTTTAGAGGTCTTCATGGATGATTTCTCGGTTTATGGTGACAGTTTTGATGTATGTCTTGATTACCTAGACCGAGTACTTCAGCGCTGCATTGAGGTCAACTTAGTCTTGTCTTGAGAGAAGAGTCAATTCATGGTGACTCAGGGGACGGTCCTTGGCCACATCATCTCCAACAGGGGCATGGAGGTTGACCCGGCTAAGGTGGATATCATAAAGAAGCTCAATCCACCATCCAATATACGACAGTTGCAGTTTTTTCTGGAGCATGTCGGTTTTTACCGATGGTTCATACATGACTTCAGCAAAATTGCCCGACCGCTCACAGATTTGTTGACGAAAGACACTGAGTTCCGTGTAGATGATAAGTGTCTTGCATCATTTGAGACTCTTAAGAATCTAGTTGTCGAGGCTCCTGTCCTTCAGCTGCCTGATTGGTCTCTTCCATTCGAGATCATTACGGATGCTTCTGATTTTGCCATAGGGTCTGTTCTAGGACAGAGGAGAGATGGAGCGCCTTTTGCCATTCACTACGCTAGATGAACAATGGATGCCGCTCAGCGGAATTACACAGTCACAGAGAAGGAGATGCTAGCTGTAGTCTTTGCCTTGGATAAATTTCGATCTTACATTCTTGGATCTAAAGTGACTATCTATACTGACCACACCGCCATCCGATACTTAATGGCAAAGAAGGATGTCAAATTCAGATTGACCAGATGGATCCTTCTACTCCAGGAGTTTGATATAGAGATTAAGGATAAATCTGGAGTCAAAAATGTTGTGACGGATCACCTCTCCCGTCTAGAGAACCTTGAGGATTCAGATTAGATTACACCTATTATAGAGACTTTTCTAGATGAGGTAATCCTTGCAATCACCTCACTTCCATGGTACGCTGATATTGTGAACTATCTTGTCATGAAGAAGGTCCCACAAGATTGGCCCAGACAACGACTTGAGACCTTTCTTGCAAAATCCAAGTCATACCATTGGAAGAATTCCACCCTTTATCATGAAGGAGGGATAGCATCTGGAGACGGTGTATTCCTCAAGAAGAGCAACATAGTGTCCTCACCTATTGCCACAAGCTTGAGGCAGGAGGACATCATTCTGAGAGACGGACAACACAGAAGGTGCTTCAATCCGGCCTTTGGTGGCCTACCCTCTTCAAGGATTCAGATGAATTCGTGAAGAGGTGTACTGACTGTCAGAAAATGGACACTTGTGGACAGAGAGATATGATGCCGATGTAGTCCATTCATTTCTGTGAGGTTTTTGATGCATGGGGCATCGATTTCATGGGCCCATTTCCTAAGAGTCAGGGATTTGAGTATATCTTGCTTGCCGTAGATTATGTGAGTCGTTGGGTTGAGGCCATCTCCGCTCGAACTGCAGATGCTAATACCGTTTACAAATTCTTGAGGAAAAATATCATATCACAGTTCGGGGTACCTAGAGTGTTGATATCAGACGGGGGGACTCATTTTATCAATAACAAGGTAAGGGCCCTTGCTAATGAGTTCGGCATAGATCATAGAGTTGTCACTCCTTATCATCCACAGACGAATGGTCTTGCCGAGGTTTCTAACAGGGAGATTAAGACTATATTACAGAAGGTAGTCCGCTCAGACCAAAAGGATTGGTCACAACTCTTGGACTCGGTCTTGTGGACATATCGGACATCTTTCAAGACTCCATTGGGTACATCTCTATTCCGACTCATTTATGGCAAGCCATGCCACTTACAGTTGAGCTGAAGCATAAGTCACTATGGGCTGTTACTGAGATATTTTTGGATCTAGAGAGTGTAGGAGATCAGAGAAAGGCAGAATTGGCAGCCGTGGAGGAACTTAGAGATACAGCTTTTTCGAGTAGCCTACAATATAAGGAACGAGTGAAGATGTGGCATGATTCTCACATCAGCCATAAGCAGTTTGAACCGAATCAGAAAGTATGGTTATTCGATGCCAGGCTAAAGCTATTTCCAGGGAAGTTGCAGAGCACGTGGAAGGGACCATACTTGGTCCGGAAGGTACACGATAATGGCAGCATTGATATATCTGAGATGTCATCAGAATCCACCTTCCGAGTTAACGGTCAGCGCCTGAAGCCATATCTAGATCATGATCCGATGATCGTCGATGTTGTCCTGATTCATTTTGCATGAGATATGGCTTTTGACTCACATCATTTGCATCTCATGTTTGATTTTCACTTTCTCTCGCAACTGTATAGATCCAGATGTCCATATCACACATTCTTTTGTCTAACACCCCATTTCTATCTTATGATTATGCTATACTTAGGGTGTACTTTACCCTAAGTATAGGGGGTGTCAGACTTGTGATTATTCTTTTGATTCTTTTTACCTCTATTTTGTTGCCTATACTTATGGATATTTTACCCTAAGTACAGGGGAGGTAGACTCTGTCCATTCTACTCCTCAGTCTTCCCTTTATGTACAGTCTGCTATACTTAGGATTACTTGATCCTAAGTATAGGGGGATCACCCATTTCTATTGATTTTATTCTTTTATTCGTCATTGTAGTATACTATTCTTTTCACTTTTCTATACGCAGCACGAGTTATGTCTTTCTTTCCAGCTTTTTGATGACTATGAGGACATAGTTCGAGCTAAGTATAGGGGGTGTCGTATATATTGTATATATACTTTAGCCATAACTCGTACTTTCATATTTTTTTAATATGGCTAAAATACTCTGTAAATACTAAAAAAACCAACTCTGTATATACTTGTATAAATTACCCAAGTTGTAAATTCTTACATTTCATTCTTGTGAAATAATCAACTCACTCTTGTGTAAATATGTATCTTTTCCCTTATTAAAAAAATTTCTTGTATATACTTGTATATATTACTAACTTTTTGCATAAAAAACTTTTGCACGTGCATCATTTTTTGAAAAATCCTTAAAAATTTCAAAATTTTGAAAATTGTTTCACAAAAATATTTTGTTTTCTTTTCCTTGCATGTAAATATTTTCTTTCATTTGCATTTACATGAGCATTTTTCAGGATGATTTTGATATTTAGACTAAGTCTGGAATAAATTTGAAGAATGAAGCTTAGTTGGACCTTAATGCACTTAATTTCAGAGGAACCTTATAAGATTTGGAGTTAAGACTTTTCAGGTCCTAGTGACTTAATTCTTTGAGTCCATAAGACTATGTTCACATGTCATCTTGATGAGTCTAAGCAGAATATTTAACAACATACACATGATTCTTTCAGACCGTGGCTTACCTTGGACAATGCACTTTACACGTAGCTCTTCATGGATGAGGTAGTGAGGGAGCAGAGTCTTTTGGCTTGGGGTAGCATACGAGGGTAGTACATCTTGGCGGAACCTCTCTTCCTCCTATAGGGAGTGAAGTGCGTCTCAACCTAGTCTGGTGATGTTGAGGTCTAAAGACAAGAGCTGTGAGGTTGCAATAATGCTTCAAAAGAGGGATAGTCTACTGGCTCAACAAGAAAAACTCCTTATGTACATGCTGCACCTTGTATATATTGTCAAAAAAAAGAGAAAAAATGCAAAATCTCCAAAAGTGGAGATGCCTGATAGAAAAATAAAATGCCTGTCGGAGTGTATATACAAGTGAAAAAAAAGAATAAGAGCTTCAAAGTCATATATTTGTGAGCTTGCAGCGGGTGACATGGCTACACTGGTCATGCATCCAAGGATAGGTAACTACACTGGTTACCGTCCATTCTCTTCTCCATCCCCTCTTCTTGAGCTGGTTGTACTTGAACTTAGAAGGGAATATCCCCGCTCCTCGAGGAAAGAGTTGCCAGACTGGAGGATTAGAGTTACCTTGTTGAGAGAGGCTGTTTCTTTGCTATTTTTGAGATGAAGAGCTATATTTCACTTACACGTACAAGTAAGAATTCATAGTCATAAGAATTTGTGTATGTAGACTTGTTCTGATCTGATTGTTAAGGAGACCTGAATAGGAGTCTTATGGAACTTAGAGGCTGTTAGGTTTTAATTCCATTTCCCATTAAGGTTCTGACACACTAATAATCCAAAGGTCCGACAGAGCTCCAGACTACATTTTTATGAAGATAAGTTTGAAAGTCAACATTGTTCTAACTTCTTTCCTTTTTCTTTTCTTTATTTTTATTTTCACTTATTTTCCAAATAAGTGTTTGCTAAGGGACTAGCAAAGGTAAAGTATAGGGGAATGATGAATCAATGATTCATCGCCTTTATTCTTTTATTTTAGCATCATTTCCTTAGTCAAACACCTGTAAATACCACTAATTCCATAAAATTACCATTTTGCATGCATTCGTTAAAATTGCATTTTTAACACTTTTTGTACATAAATAAAACTATAAAAGAAGAAAAGAAGAAAAGAAAAAGAAAGGAAGTATTTATGCAATAAATATAGACTGACCCGAACCACGAGAGAAGATCAAGACTTGACCTGATCGACCAGGAATAAAGTACGAGGAAATAGGGTCTTCTGTCAGAAAAATCAAAAATATCTTATAAATATTTTTCATGTATATTTGTACAAAACTTACATTATTTTATTTGTACATAATTTGACCTCAAACTAATTACTTTTGTAAATAAAAGTTGTAAATAAAATTGTGTTGTAAATAATAAAAATATTTGTAAAATAAAATATTGTATATATTGCAAATAATTACACCTAGAAAAAACCGCAAAGTGATAATTGAAACATCAATTTCGGCTCCATACGAGCTCAAATTGAACCGAACTCACTTCCATCATACTCTAAATTAAATTATCTTTCAAATGTCTGTGGTTTCATAATTTTTGGAGTTATGGTTAAAAAATCGATTTTCTGGGGTGTTTTGTGCAGTTTCCCATATACTTGATGTACATATTTATTTATATTTATTTTTATACATAACGTATATTATAAATATTGTTTTTATTAAAATAAAAATTAAAAAATTAAAAAAATAAAAAAGGAAGAAAAATCTTTTAGAAAAATTATTTCCTTATTTACATCTATGTATATTGTATTATATGTGCATAATATGTGGATAGAACTAACAAAAATCACCAAAAAAATTAATTATATAACTTAATTATTTTATTTAATTTAATTTAGAAATCTACATTTAATTATTTGATTTAGTGGATTTATGTGAATTAATAGCATACTATGTATGTAAAGATTTGATTTTATTCCTTTAATGGCCACCATTAAAGTGGCCAATTCATTTTTGGAAATTATTTAATTTATTTATTTTATTTAATTCCAAATTTCGAAATTAATTAATTAATTATTTTATTTATTTAATTATTTTATTTAATTAACCAATAAATACTTTCCTTATTTGTCCATAGCTTCCATTTTTTACTCTTGTCTTCTTTTTAATGGGCTGCTCCTCCGTCATTTCTTCTTTGATCAATCTTTGGAGAGAGGAGCCCGATCTCTGAGAGCTATTCGTTGTAGAAGGGTGCCCAGCCTCCGATCTGGTCGGTGACAACGACTTGAGCTTCGTCGAGGCCTTCACGGCGTAGCCGATCCCAAGGTGAGATCCGATTTTTATTTCCTGTCATTTCTCATAGGTAAAATCGCAGGTTTCGTTTTTAATCTTATTTTATTTATATTTAGATCATTAGAATTTAGTTCATAAAAAATCCATCACATTTTGATCCGCCTCCAAAATCAAGTTTTCACCTCACCTCACGATCCTCACATTTTCATTTCTACCTCACATGACCTCTCACCTCCGACCACGCACGGTGGTCGGAGTCACGGATCTCTCCTCCATACCTCGTCAAGATCCATCTCCATTCATCCCTCTTATTGTGTACATAAATAAAACGAAAATAAAATGCATTTATTTGATTTATCTCTAACTTTGATTTTGCAGTAAAACTAAAAAAATAATAAAGTTTTTGTTTCCTATGTCTCTAATATTTGTTTTGCTGGTTCACCTATAAAAGATAAAAAAATACAATAATTTTTTTCCCTTTTGTCTCTTCCTGTTTACTGCTTTTGTTTTAAAAAAATAAAAAATTCTTTTATTATTAATCTATAGTAAAAAAATAAAAAAATAAAAAATTGAAAACAAAAAAAAATCTCAGGCGGCAGGGTCGTCACCCCCCGCCGCCCCGCGCGCCGGCACCCAACGCCGACGGTGGCTCCTCCCTTCCTTGCTGCTCCCGCCAGAGCATGGCCCACCCGCTCTTGGCGGACCTGCCGCCAACCAGCCCCCATCACCCAGGAGGACCTGCTGCCAACCAGCCCGCACGGCACCCCTGCGGCCACGCATCTCCTGCGCAACCGCATCCCAGATCAGCGGCTTCGTGCCGCGCGACCCCTCCGCAATCTCCATCGGCCCACCCAGACTCCAGGACGATCGTGCGCCGCGGTTCCCCACGCGCCATCTCACGCCTTCCGCTCCAGACGCGTGCGGCCCCGCGCTCCATCGGCCGCTACCCTCTCTTGATGCGCGCCGCCTTGCAGCTCCCCCTCAACAGCGCGGGTGGCCAAACCCTCCTCCATCTATTTGTCGGCGGCGACCCTCATCCTCCTTTGTGGTTGAAGAGCAAATACGAAACAGGAAGAACCCTAGAGGGGAAGTTAATTAAAAAAGGATATTTGGGCATTTTGCAATAAAGTCCTTGAAAGTATTCCGAAATTACAAAGAAGCTCCTCTCAACTCCAAAGCACATGCTTTGCATGTGATATCCTGGGTAACTTGCAACTGAGACCCATCTCTTATTTATCTTTATATTCAGTGTAAAATCTTTGCGAAATTACATTTGCGTCCCTGCATTTCAGACAATAACTTGCTCGCTCTCTTGATTGAAATAAATAGTTTTATTATTCGAAAAATTCTCAAAAAAATAGTGTATGCTCCTGCTATAGTTTTCATCATTGTATAAATTTTTCATCCATTTTTTTATTATTTGTTATATTTAAAAAATAAAAAACAATGTATTTTTGTTTGCCTGAAATTGTAAAATCCATAAAAAATCGAAAATTTGCTTAATAATTCCAAAAAAATTAATGTAGATGTATTTTGATCTCTTTTAATTTCTGACTATTTTTTGTATATTTTCCTTTTATAAAACTCCAAACAAATGTGAAATATGAAAAATATTATAAAAATTGTAGAAAATTCTAGAAAAATCAAAAAATAGTAATTTCAGATTCTGATTGTAGATATTAACTTGTAGTTTATATTAAAAATAATCTCCAGGATTTTTGAGCTTTTAAAAGATTTTTAACTTGAAAAATACTCCTACTTGTCCACTATTTTCCTTATTTTGCACTGTTTGATTTTCAGGAAATCATAGAAACATCAGAAAATTTTGAAAAAATTACCAAAAATATTTTAAAATATATAAAACACAAAAATATTTTCTTTGGACTTTTTTGTACATTTTTTTAATATTCTGAAAAATACAAAAAGAGCGGTTTGTGTGTGTTTTGTCACTTGTGAATATTTTTTCTGTATTTTAAAAATTCAAAAAAATAAAAATTCAAATACCACTAAAAATTAGTTTTCGAAATCTGACTACTTAGTTTTTCAATCGTGCTCCTTGTATTCGACCATAATCTCTATACCAGGTAAAAAGAATAGCGAAAAGCTGCTTACATTTGCTTTGATTGATTTATCCTTTTTAAGTGGTTTAAATATTTTTTTCTCATTGACTGAATTGTGCGGTTGAGAACAACGACATCTTTGATATTATTTTCCCATCTCGACCATACGGATTCTCACGTCATCATGTACGTTATAAATTTTTGGCAAATTTGCATCTGAACCTCTTACTTTATTTTAATTACAAATACACCTCTATTTGGACATATATTTTTGTGCTCTTTATCTATTTTTTAAAAACGGTTAATATGCACCTAAAAGTCCACAAAATAGGGATAAATGCCTTCTGACTTGTATTTCACACCACGTATTTGTTTCGCAACCTTATGCATTAGTTCATTTATTAAAATGAAAAGGAGCATATTTATTCCTTGTTTAACTTATAAAATATCAAAAAAGTATAAAAACATGTCTAAAAATTGAAAAATATATATAGTCTATTTTACCATATTTTAATTACATACCAAAAATCACTAAAAATGAAAAAGGAAAAGAGGAAAAGCTTAAAAATTGAAAACCCTAAAATCTTTCATAAAAATATAAAAAATCATTTAAAAATCTAAAAATATGTTTTTATTTTATAATTTTCTTGATATAAATATTTGTATATTAAAATTAATTTGGGTAATTTTGGGATCTACTTACTATTTTTAAAACCTAATTCAATTTTAACCTTTTTATTTAATCCTTTATTTGGGATGTTTTTTATTTTCATGATACATAAAAAATAGCAAAAAATACAAAAAATATAAAAATTATAAAAATATGAAAAACCCCAAAAAATATTTTATGTATTTTATCTATATTTATTAGTATTTATAAATATATTATTCTGCATGTATGTATATATAGTCTTCTATATTATTATTATTATTATGTATATAAAAGGAATATAAAAAAATGAAAACATAAAAAGAAAATATAAAAATGGAAAATAAAAAATCAAATACAAATATATAAAACAAAAATTAAATATAAAATTATAAAAATTAAAAACCCACAAAAATAATAAAATGTACAAGAGGTAAAAGATAAATTTTGAGCATCATTTTTGCCTCCTTCTACCGTTTGCTCCCTGTGTTAGACCTCTACACATGCTTACACTTATACACATTTTGTTGTAGAATTATAATAAATTTTAACTCGACATTTTTTATATCTAATTGCTTTATTCTTGTTGTGGGTTAATTTCTGATTAAACGAGGTTTTTCCTGGATCGCCACAGCGATTGTGTCTCCGCCTTGTGTGAGATCTATATTGATTGTTGAATTATGTTGTTTATCACAAGTCCATTCAACCATACACTCTACTTTGTCCTTTTCGATCTCTGTCAACCCAAGGTACTTCTTCTATTCTTCTTCTTCCTCTTTTGTTACCCATTGTACTTCACACATCTAGCATGATCCGTTGACTCGATGCTATCACCCTAACCTCTTATTCTCTTCGCTTCTCGTACCTTCCAGATCCTCCCATATCGCTATCCTCGCTAAGGCTAGAGCTTAGCTCTATTCCCATGCCTCCACGATCGGAGCTTTGCTCCCCTTATCTCGTTCCCCTTCTTATTCTGCTAACCATCTGCATGTCTTATTCTTCTAGAGTTTCATTGGGCACCATCAAACTAGATCTATATTGCCATTAAAGCTCTTCCATAAGCGAGATCAGGAGCTCCAGCTCCATCCTTTTCACTATGCGCTTCACAAAGCAACTTCACCAATCACTCTGTTGGGGCACTCAAGTAGATCTCAACCGATCACCTCTCTCCTCTCCATGCCACTCTTCAGTCAAGTCAAGGAAGAAGAAGGCCCTCTCCCCAGCTACAGGTGTTGTAGGATCAACCTGATCCTATGGTCACTGATTGGATTTCATCAAGCTGTTTGATAAAGATACGAAAGTTGTCAGAGTCGTGGATCCAACCACTCGAGCCTCCCTGCTTCGGGTGGAAATAAGGCAAAAGAAAGGGACCATGCGTAGGTTTGGACCCTGAAGCTATGACCGAACCTAAGTTCCCGCGCATGCCACACATGCATGGTGGGGACCTTTTCTGTTGATACCCTCACAACTTCAAAGAAATTACAGAAAACCTAGTCATGTGCCTAATGTATGTGACCTGGGATAATTTACACGAGTGCCCCTCCACCTTTTGTTATTTGCAAAAATATCCCCACATGGGGGTAATTTTAGAGGCACCCCTCTGACTTTTAGAAATTAAGATAAGTCCCCGACATGCTCTTTTGATGATGAAACTTATAATTTTGTTGCATTCTAGTACCTGAAACTCCTCATATCAAATCAAATTTCATGTGTTTTATGTCATTTTGAAGCTTACTCTTTGCTCTTTCATATATATGCTTTGTGAACAGATCAAAAGTTTATTATCATCAACTATTGTCTGAAAAAATACTGATTTGTGCATGCTATATTGTGATGATTTTTGATAAGTAAATTTGAGAACATTAATCTTTTTGGTAGGGGCAATATAGATAATGCTTGCATAAATTATTTTCTGGCTTCTTTGTGGTTTAAAAATCATTTATTTAAGGATTAAATTACATGAAAATTAGATATCATTTCATATTGATAATTATCATTGATTCTAAATATTGAAAGGATATTTATTCACTGATCTTGTAGCATGTGGCTTGGAATTACATTGATGAATATATATTTAAATTTACATAGTATTTGTGATTCATTTAGAGGATTAATTGATCGTTTCATTTGGATTCAAAGACTATCGTAGATCCATCTTTTCCTCTTCCTTTTTGTTTGAATCTCTATATTATTTTATTTATTCTTTTTACTCTTTCTTTTATGCCTCACATTTTGACATAGATATCATTATTACATATATATCATTGTTACAATCGATTAATCAATTAGATAAATTTGAAACTTTATAACTAAAAATCGATGTTCCCTAAATTTGACCTTGGTACACTTATCAAGTAAAATACTCCATATATTCCAAAGTATGGTTTTGACGAATCATTTTCCACCCCATATGTTGCATAGTAACTTTATTAAAAGATGTGGAATTCGATCATTAGATGGCGTCGTTGCCAAGAACGTTATATTTTGGGGGTTTTAAGTTGATTTTTGTAATTAATTATTGTGATTTCCATTTTTGTGTCTATTACTTTTATTTTTATTTTCATTAAATTTTCTGTTATCAATTCATTTCTCTCTTATCAGATACTAATCACAATTTCTCTCTTTGAATATAACTCAGAGTAATTTTGGAAATATCCAAGGATTTGTAAAGAAGAATTATTTTTTTAGTTTTTGTGTGAGAGAGAATAGATTAGGTTTACTTTCTTGTATTTTAAGGGTCAATTTGAACCTCTAGTTCTTTTAATTGAACAAGACTAATCTGTGGGGACACTTGGGCATGTTTTGACCCTTGATGTGTGGTCAAGGAGCCAAGTGTATTGTGTCATAGACTTAGGTCATGCACTTGCGTTAGAAGTAATTTTATTATGCTTGTGCTCAGTTATATTTTTAGAACACACATCACTTAACTATATGTACTATATATCCTTCAATTTAGCCAAAAGAATAAATCAATTCTTCCCTCTAATAGAACCTTCTGCTTAGGAGTGTTTTATCGGTATTTTGAATAAATTCAATTTTGTTTTGTATCCCACATGAAAGAGCAATGGGAAGCATTGTAATTCTTCTAACTGAGCATACATCATTGTTTTCATTGTGCATTGATTTTCCTTATTCCTCCCTTAGATTTCGCATCTAGATTAAAAAGAAATGGGGACAGATCGGTAGAGGATTATCTTGTGCTCACTAAGACCCAAAGTGACAACCTAATCTAAAATTGGGAGTGATACAAAGTCGACTGAATTAATTAAAATAAAATCAACCCTTGTTTTGGGAGATCAACCCCCATCATTGATGCATGTGCCTTCCAGACTGAGCGAGGCACACATAAACATACACAAGAAACTTCGAATGAGGTGGAGTCTTACAATTTTCATCGTAAGCCCTTCACATCATCAATTTAGTTTTAATCATGTGGTTGTGACTAAATTGTTAGAGTATGTGTCATATGTAGAAATAGGTAATTGGAACCCTCCAAGGTCCAATTACCACATCCACAGGTTTAGTCTCACATCTACTATTAGTAGGATCTGATCTTTTTGTGAAGCTATATAAGAATCCATACACCCATTATATCAGTTGAGAGAAAGCAATAAAGAATACCCAACCCTTGAGAGGCCTTCTCCCATGGTTTCATCCCTTCCCTCATGGAGTAAGTTTCCACATTAAATCACTATGTTCTTCCATTGTTCTATATTCTTTATCTCTGACACGCTTTCACACTATCAATTTTTACATGGTATCAAAGCATATTCGATTCTTAAGGATTTATTTTATTTTTGTGATTTGTTCAAGATTTGGTTAACATGTATATTATTCTGATTATATTCTTGAAGAGAAGATATGATCAAGTTTGAGAGGACTTCTAGGGTTTTCTAAAACCCTAAATTATGCACGATTAGAACAGATCGGATAATGTCATTGTTGAGATAGATCTTTAAGATATGAATTATTGTGATAGTTCTGGTAGAACATTAGCGGTGCCTACGAACCATAAGTCCAAGTCCAGGTAGAAAATATCTTCGCACTAAGATCAAGTGCAGCATGTACGAGAGACTCTTCTCGTACAAAGTTTAGGAGAAAAGAATTATCATGTGTGATGTGAATCAACACCCGAGAAGAGAAGGTGCTCCTCTATCACATCTAGAAGCGACATATCCTCATGTAGGTGTGCATCTAGGAAGTGACCATCGCCATAGAAAAGATGGGTCTTCAAGCAGCACCTCCCCAACGCACATGGTGGTGCCACTGCACCTCCTCTCCAATGTCCACGCGACTTAGCACAACCCACTAGGCGATGCACACAACCCATGCCTCATCTACTCTTCCTCACAGTTGGCGGTACTAGCACCACACTCCACTTATTGTAGGGAGCAACTCTTATCATCGGTGACACCATCATCTCCATTGGACGTACCCAGAAATCCCCAGGTGGTGCCACCTTTGATCATCTTAAGGGCTGGAGGAGATGGGTTCCCAAAGGGAACCTATTCTTGTGCGATGGAGGGATTTCCCTAAGTATGAGGATTTTTTAAGCCCAATGGCTATTGATGCAAATTCAAAAAAGGTGGGGGATATTATTGAGTATTATTATTTCAAAATAGGCAAAAATTGAAAGGACCTATTTGGAAAAGGAAAAGGAAGCCTACGAGAGAAAAAAACAATGGGGATTGCATATGTGGGCCTTATTTGCATCGTGTTTAAAAAAAGGAAAAGGAGATTATTTTGATTTTTTTTGAAAAAATGTGTGTGCAAAAAAAGAAAAAATCATATGCGAAAAGAAAATACTTTGAAAAAGAGATAGGAGATTGCTATTAAAAAAGAAATATCCTAGAAAAGAAAAAAATGATTTGAGAAAAGAGAAAAAAAGAAGAAGAACGAAAAAAGGAGATCGTTTATTATTATTATTTATTTCTTCACATCTTCACGTTTTCTCCCAACTTGATTGATGTCATCTATTTCCATCCAGTATGGGAGAAAATGGAAAGTATTATGTAGAGTTTTACAAGTTAGATTTCAAGCTCTACAAATTGCTCTACAAATTGCTTCATAGTCTAAAACTCAATTGCACAAGTGTGCGATCAATATTTGAAAGGTCTCCATGCATTATCTGGTCGGCTCAGGATTTTCATGTATATCACAGAGACTCCAGAGTAGAGATCCCGTTATCTGAGCAAATATGGGAGAGATCTAGTTCTCCGATGACAAGACTCGATTCAAACTCCATTCTCTAGCGGTTGTGGACTCTGATGAGGAGGTTTCCTCAACATTTCCTAGTGCAACCCTTCAGAGAGATGGAGTAGTTGCTAGCCATAGCTCTCCAAGTGGAGACTCAATCTAGTTTTCAGTGACTTTGACAGATGCAGTACAGAGTACATATTCTTCGACGAGGCGACTCAGTACAATTTGCACTCTAGCCCTTCAGTTCCCTTTCAGCAGCATGGCATGAGAGGCAATGTTCTCAACAGACAGCCATCAGAGTTTGCTTTGAGTTGATATTGTTTATAGCATCTTGTATTATCCGTGAATGATTTCTTTCTGTTTGTATTGTAGTATTGTGCCTTAATCTTAGAATAATTTTTCAGAAATTTCAAATGAGTTATAAAACAAACCACTATTTTCTGTGAGATCTGTCATGTCTGCATCAGACACTCATTTTTCCAAGTATCTCCTAAAATAAAGACATTATCAACTACAGAGCAGTTGATAACTTTCCTTTGTCTTCATCATGTGAAATCCACACTATATAAAAAGGCCACCTTCCGTTAACAATGGAATGTTCTAATACGTGTACCGATTTGGAAGAAACATGTTTAAGTATTTTATACACAGATAAGGAACTCGGCTAAAATATGGTCCTTTTCTATAGTTGTTTATATTCTCATAATATGCTCTTTCCTACCACTTCAACAGGATATTAAATTGTATGCATCTAAATGTAGCCAAATTCCAAAGTAGCATACGGCCCCTCAATACTGTAGCTACAGCGCGTACCATATTGGTGTTATAATGTGTGGATCATAAGTAACATATATAGGGCATGTTTGGTAACTTGGTTGGTTCGAGTATGAACAGTAGTTGTTTGGATGGTTAGAAGAGTTGGAATGATAAATGTGATATGATGTTGATTATGTGTTATATTAACTTTTTTTAGTGATTATAATATGTTTTTATGTAATTTTTGAATTAAACATAGTTGAATAATATTATAACAAAGAAATTGTATAATCCATACAACTAATTCAACACAAGAATAATTGGATAGAGCAAAAGGTATGCCAGCCTGCCAGGTTACCCTCGAGAAGGAGCCCATAATGCAATGCCTTATGTAGAACGCACATGCTGCAATAGAATTAGACACCTGTGACATGTGTAAATGAAGGACAATCATATGTCTGGTGTAACTAATAACTATACTTTGAGATGAGATGAAGTGTACTGCATTCCACAAACATTTCTCTTATCTCCAATCATCAATGCATCCGATAAAATAAAACCAATTTCTCAAATGAACATCCAAATCTTCATTCACTGGACCTTCAATGTTTCTAGCAATACATGGCACAAAATAAAAGCAAAAATACATCATTGCACCACTACGATAAAATACTAACTGGACTTTGAATGCTTCTTTGGCAATATAATACCTCCAAAAAATGCCAAAAACTATATTATATATTAGATCTCTACGGTAAAAACAACTAATGTTTATGCCTTCTCCGCTGGTATGTACGAGTGTCTTGTAGGTGCTCAAATGGTGTAAGATGTGCTGCGTGGTCAATGAGGGATTGTGGGGAGCTTTCACCTTCTTCAGCATCATCACACCATATGTCGCTTCAGTTGCTCTCTCTTTTTAGGCATCGGTAAAGTGGATATGTCATCTCCATCTCCAAGTAGTGTTCACATTGGACACGCTTTATGGAGAAGCTCATGGAAAGCCACATCTAGCAGCAGGACGGGATCTATTCTTGGAGGTTCGGATTCACATCAACCATTGATCCCATTATGGAAGATGCAATTACCGTTACATACAAGTTAAGCATATCATCGAGAATACAATATACATGAATGTAATGAAGATCATATTACTCAAATTGTAGGTCAGCATATCTCTCATTCTTCCCACAAAGCATCGTGTGATCTGTCAATACCAAACCATGTAACCACGTATCGATACCAAACCACAAGTTGACGTTGGTATCACTCGATGAGACTGCGACATCCATTAATCAACCTGATGTCCACCGTGCTTATCCTTCCAGTCTAACATCAACTTTTCCCCTCGAATCAATGGTGTGTGTAGTGATCGTCAATATCGCATGACATGGTAATATTCTGAAAACCAACAAATTACTGCAATACACGAGGGGTGTAGTGATCGTCAATATCGCATGTCTGGATGGATAATAATGACTCACGACCCACTGAAGTCCCAGAGGATTCCTCTGCCACTTTAGTATTGAGTATTTTGCATGTCCAGTCCTAACTTGGGGTTGCTGCACTTTGTCCATCTCAGGGACCTTTTGTGCAGTTTCTCCATTAATTTGACGCCTCATGGGGGGCTTTTGGGACTTCTTTTCGGTTGCCCCATTCCCTAGTCCAGACCCACAATTTAGGGATGAAAACGGTCGGATACGGATATGAATATAGGTATAATCATATCCTTATTCATTTTAAAATACCAATGCGGATACGAATATTGACGGATGTGAAAAATGTGTTACCATATCCTTAAAAATGAATTCGAATGTAAAATGAATACGGATTAGATGCGAATAATGACAGAAAATTTTATTATATTAGCTAAAATATACATGTTTAGAATGCTTTACACATAAAATAGATATACCAGATATAGGAATTTCATAACAATTATATCAATAATTATGAATGCAATCATAAAATGTTGTTACAAACAATTATTAATAAAAATATTACTATGCTTATGTACAAAAATGAATATACGAATACTAATGCGAATATTAGCCAATGTCAAAGTGATATCCATATCTGCATCCATTTTAAAACGAATACGAATACGGATGTCAAAATATGTATAAAACGAATACGATAGCGGATCGGATACGAATATATTCACATTCGTTTTCATCCCTAAAAATAGTCCCATTCCATAGGAGAACTGCAGCGAGGGTTTAGATCCCTTTCCATCTTCCTTCACGCACACGAGAGAGAGTCCGAGCAGGAGTGAGGGTGCAACAACTCGGAGTTCATAGGAGCAGCAACTCGGAGCTCGATTGGAGCAATGATTTGGGTTTGGGAGCAGCTGCTAGTCAAGCCGAGAGAGGAGCAGCGAGGAGGTCATGTTGTGGATGACCTCAAGGGAGCCGAGCATTGATTTGGGTCTCCATCCAGGAGCCCTCAGGGAAGCCACTTCATCTTCTTAGATTTGTACACATTTTGATATTTTGGACACCTAGAGATAGTTGGTTGTCTATACAAGAACTATCGGTTGTGCTTGTGAATTGTACCTCATTTTTGTTGAGCAACAAAATCAAGAAGAACATTTGACTCCATTTTAACCTAGTGGATTCATTGTCGGACTTGCCCAATGATTTTTCCCTTCACTACAAGAAAAACACGATTTGGCGAGCACAAAAGGGCTAGGACGTGGTGAGCACATGTGCCACCACCTTTGGACGAGCACCTTGCGAGCACATGTCCTTGCCCACCCGCCTCACCCATTTAAATTTCAATGTATGATTTTAAATGGTGCGTGAAAATTTAGATGAGAGCACTTGGAGAGCATATTTGACGAGCACATGCGCTCGTCCACGTGCCTCGCCCAGTTAAATTTCAATTTGTGATTTTAAATGGTGCGTGAAAATTTGGGAGAGAGCACTTAGAGAGCACATTGGCAAGCACAAGTGCTCGTCCATGTCTTCTTAACAGAATGCTAACAGGCTCCATGTCCTTCATTCCAAATGAAACCAAATCCCAAAAATCCTACTCCGACGATCTTTGAGCGGCATTCCTCACCTCCATCGATCATCATTTACCACCACTATAAGTTACTTTTTCTTCCATAAGGTATTTTGAGCACTCCTCTCTTGCTTATTTTTATTTTACTTGCATAGTATGGATATATTCAATGCTTTAGGTTTTGCAATTTTTTTAGACTAGAACATCATACCTTGTTTTTTAGAATCCGTTAATGTTTTTTATTATACATCATACATATATTGATGTATATTATATGTTAGGATTGATTTTATTAGCTAATTCTATATGCAAATCAACATGTATGGAAGGTGCATGATGAAATGCCTAAACCATTACCATTAGAAATACCAATATTTTTCAAATTTCTTTACTTGTAGATTGGGAGTTATACATTTAGATTACCATAGATTATATTTAGAACAAATTTTGTGAGGATATTCTATATGCAAATTAATGTGTGTGCATATGTATGACATGCTAGTGAAAAATTAAGAAATTTCATTGTTATATGTGATGTGATAACCTATACATAGACTAAATACCCATATTTTTTACATTTTTAGGATCATATAGCAATGGTTTATTGTATATGTGCTTGTGGGATCTAAGTATGTATGTGTTTGTACGTGTGTGTTAGTACATGTGTGTATTGATGAAATACCTAAAGTTTCTACACGTGGAAGGCTGTCATGGATATATGATGAATCCATGATTCATCGCCTTTATTCTTTTATTTTAACTTCATTCCTTAGTCAAACACATGAAAATACCCACTAATTTCATGAAATTATCATTTTGCATGTATTTGTTAAATATGCATTTTTAGCACCTTTTGCATTCAAAATAAAAGAATAAAGAAGAAAAGAAAAAGAAAAGAAAAATAAAGGATGTGTTTATGAAATAACTGCAGACTGACCCGAACCCCGAGAGGTGTTTATGAAATAACTGCAGACTGACCCGAACCCTGAGAGAAGGTCAAGACTTGATCTGATCGATTAGGAATAAAGTAGGGGGAGATAGGGTCTTTAATTCAAAAATCTAAAAATAATTGGTAAATTTTTCCTTATATATTTGTACAAAACTTACACTATTTTATTTGTTTATAAATTGACTTAAAATTAAATATTTTGTAAACAAAAATTGTAAATAAAAATGTATTCTAAATAATAAAAAATTATAAAATAAAATAATGTACAGATTGCAAATAATCACACTCAGAAAAAGCCGTAAAGTGACAATTGAACGATCAATTCTCGCTCCATACAAACTAAAATTGAATAAAACTTACATTCATTATACTCTAAATTAAATTATCTTTCAAATGGGCATGTTTTCATAATTTTTGGAGTTACGGTTGAAAAGTAAGTTTTTTGAGGTGTTTTATGCAGTTTTGCCAATTACCTATTGTATATATTTATTCATATTTATTTTTATACATAATATAAATAATTGTAAATATTATCTTCATTATTAAAAATAAAAAAATTTAAAATAAAATAAAAAAATATTATTTATAAATTATTTCCTTATTTGTAGATGTGTATATTGTATTTGTACATGTGTATATTGTATTATATGTACATAATATTTGCATACAACTAATTTTTTTATATAAAAATCACAAAAAAATTAAATACCTAAAATTAATTAATTTAATTTAATTACGAAATTTATATTTAGATTTAATTATTTAATTCATTATTTGATTTAAAAACATGGTTTGTATATAAGATATTATTCTATACTATTAATATCCACCATTAAGGTGGCTAATTAATTCTTATAAACTAATTATTTTATTTAGTTTATTTAATTACGTATTTCGTAATTAATTATTTAATTAATTTATTTATTTAATTAATTTATTTAATTAATCAATCACTACAAGAAAAAACAGATTTTGCGACCACAAGTTTACTACTACAGTTGGTGCCTTTATAGTTGTAATGTTATTAACGACTTTGTTGCGACTAGGGTGCTACCACAAATGTAGTAGCAACAATATTAGAACTATGTTACGACTATTTTGTAGTCGTAGTCATGGAAGCTAATATTGCGACTACTCGGCCACTAAATTGTAGTAGTAAGTGTAGTAGCAAATGAGAGTGAAATTTCCAGTCGCGCGCTTTGCTCTTATTCTAAATCCCCAAATCATATCTATCCATGCCCTACTATTTTGAAAACCAAAAGAAACCCTCGCTCCCACCCTTCTCTCCAGCCTTCCCCTCTCCTCTCCAGCCACTCCATTACGCTAGATGCTCTCCACCATCACATTCGAAAGAACCCCTTCTGCTTTTCCAAAGGTCATTCTCGCACCCCTCTTCCTCATATTTATATCCGTCTGAGATCCCAATGATGGTAAGGCATCTAGTCTTGCATGGAGTTGAGGCATCTAGGGCTTGCGTAGATTTGAGGCTAGGGCTCCCAATGGTGAAAATCTATGCCTACTATTTTTTGCAGGATTTAGAACTTGTATACCTTTAGCAACTTTTCTTTGTTACTGCCGGTGGTTAGAATCCTGCACAATTCACCTTATTTTTTTAGATTAGATCTTAAATTTATTTTGACCCATTCCCGTTAAACCGATTCGAACTTCGTTTTGAAACAACCCATTCACATTGTGTTTGAGACATTTGATGATTGACTGAAATTTTTGAAGAGAAAGCTATTGATTCTTGAACCGTTGAAGATAAGTTTGCTATACTTTATTCTCAAACTCCAAAAGATTCCTGTGAGATGTCTTTCTTTTGAGTGATTCATAATGCCATCATTTTCATATTATTAAATTTTAGATTATTTTATCTTTCTTTTAGTGTAAATACATACGTTCTGTGGGAATGATGCAGCCTTCAAGGAATATAGATCGAAAAAAGTGAACACAAACGAAACAATACTTTATTTCACAGTGGTTGTTGCCATTATTAACGAATTGTTACATTCGTGTTTGCTTTCTTGTATTGAAACTTGTCGACACATTATGGAAGTTTGATCTTTTTATTATTAGGAAAACCATCCAGAAAATTTTTTTATATTCGAACTATAAATTCTATTGTTAATTAAACACAAACAAGGAAACTATTCATTTTCTCTTGATAAGCGGGGTTGGTGAAAGCGAGATGGGTTCATAGATGATAAACACATCTTCCGAGGTGGATCCGTATTTGAATCTGATGTCCCATATGTCTTCATGATCTTAGGATGACTCTCTTCCTGGGTCAGTTCTTTCTTTACTCGAGATATACTAGTTGTAGCCCAATCCCCACTTACCCCTTGTTCAAAGTCAATTTTCACCTCGAAGTTTTTTCTCCACCCCTCTTCCATATAATATGGTGACTAAGGGTAAGCAAAATTCCAATGATATGACTTGACTTAGGGTAATCTAGACATGTTGTAGTAGTTGGTATAATAATTGCAAGAACATACTAGGGTTCAGGTGGAGTCATGAGCTTACGTGGAGGTTGGGAGGACTAAGATATTACACAATGATGAGATTAGGTTGGGAGGTTGATATAATAAGTGCAAGATGTTGGGAACAACCATACAAAACTCGTGTCATGATATTGCCCAAAACAAGATGTTGGGAGGACTAAGAGTTCATGTTGCCTTCCATCCAAAGATATTTTACTTTAAAATTTCATCAATATGCAATTGCTTACATGTTTCTATCAACATCTGATATTACACAACGTTGTAATATTACATATACATCCTTGTGTGGAATTGCTCCATTTAGGCACACATACGAGTAATCATGCACAGATTAGAAGTTGTTGATATTCGTTACCATTATGATATAAAAATATGTCTTTGATTGAATTACTTAATGGATATCTAAATTTTTGTTAGGCATCAATATAAACTAGGGTGTATACCCGTGCTTTGCATGAGTAAATCTATTATATGATTGGCATTCATTTTTACCTAGTAATATTTATTTTTTATTATAACATAAAGCTTGTCTTTGTAATCACACAGTTATATATGGTTTAACTTTGTAAAAACATCAACACATGAAGCAATACAACAGTAAAAAAAGCTATAGTGACACATTTTTTAAATATTGTCACCGGCATCGGTTGTTAAATATATAACGATGATATTACTCATAGCGAAATTATTGTTTATAATAAATTATTTTTTATACATGATGTTAGCGATGCATTTCGTATTCGTTGCTATGTTATTAGCGATTGCAGCGTTTATTGCTGTTGTTTTTTCAAAATTATATCTAACTACTGCTAATTTAAAAAAAACATTGAGGATTAGCTATTTATTTTAAAATGTGTGCTTCAATTGTTTTTAAGGATCAGATAACTTGTTATTCATATCGTGAATATATATATATATATATATATATATATATGCACAATTAAACTGATAGTTCGAAATCGATAAGTACATGATAACATTTATATTTATATTTGTATCTGATCATTTCCATCCCTTTTTATCACAATGGTTGTGTTGGGATATCATATTCACTAACATGTCTATTTTGTAAAGATTTAAGAATTTGTATTTGTACAATTTTGAAATAGAAATGGATATCTGATGGAAGTGCTGATATATTTAACAGGTTTTTCTTGTGTATATCATAATATAATATATAATTACATTAATCTATAAGGTATTTACGCGGGCTACTCATATCCAATGACTTTTTTTTACTGATATGATAATCGCATGCACAAAAACTTGCTTCTGTCTTTTTCAAGTGAGTTCGCGTAGAGCACTGTATAGGTATACATTAAGCTAATCTATAAAGTAATAATGTGATTACTCATATGGAGATGTCTCCCCCCGCTTAATATATGTTATAGATTTTTAAGGAGATTTTTTTTTGAGAGGAAAAAGGGTGAAATCCCAAGATGGGACTCACCGCCAAACACATACATGAAAACATGCTTATACTTTTTTTTCATGCGATTTTGTAGAGAGAAATGTACATGCATACCCTTTTACGCATCTTAATAGCATATATTGGTACATATACAAAGATATCAACAGTAAATATTATCAAATAAGGATCCACCGCGGTCACTACGAAATGAAAAAGTTGAGCTGGGAGGGCTCCATGGACGGGCATGCAGATGAAAGATTCACGTAATAACCACTACACCAGAAATTGCGAATGTCCAAGAAAGATAATATAATTATATTATAGGGGTACCAAGCATAATGGCTGGGCGGAAGGGACATAAATGGGATATTTGCAAAAAAAAGTAATAGTGGACGGTGGCGTTTCCCCCGCTTAATATATGTTATAGAAGATTGAATATATCACTTTGGTGCCGAAGTTTTAATATAGTAAGTCCTCTCTAATTGCTTAATTTGTTTGTCAAAATGACATTACAGCAAATAAGTCTACATTGAACAATAATTTGAAGATCATCACTATATTATTAGATGTAAAGCATATAATAACAATTACTAATTGGTTCAGATGATTACCTATTATATTTTCATTTTCACATGCTCGTTGCATATATATATATATATATATATATATATATATATATATATATATATATATGTTATATGATTTGTAATATGCAACGTAGCGACGAATATGTTTGTCTGTTACAAATCTCGAGTACAAATGATAATAATATAACAAGTAATAGTATGCATTTTATATATTTAACACATGATGATATAACAACTATTTCCAAAATATTTGCATCGTCATAGGTCTGTATTATTTTTACCATTAACAGAAATTTGGATTTATGGATACACATCTCGCGTCTAAATGGCCCCACTAGCAAATCTTCTTTGAGATAATAATATTCAATGTTTGTGATGTATGTAAAGTAACTTTTGTATGACTGTGGCTTTTCGTAGTACCAGGGAAATGGATAAGTTTGAAGGGTGATTTAGTGACAGTTTGATATCAATGAGGATTGGTAGTCATTATCAGTAGTTGAGGCAAGCGCTTGTGCTTTCCTTACCATTAACTTTGTGACCGCAAGCCCGTTTCCATATCATTTTGAAAAGAATGAACTATAAAGGAGAAGTTGACTTTTCATGCTTAGAGGATAAGTTTTCGATATACCAAACTATGTGACTTATTACATGTTTTGGTTTCGTTGTAGGTATAGCAATGCGTTCAACAAGAGATTGGATGCATAACCGCTTAGTTAATGGATCCGTTTGCATGCCCTTTCTACTAGGTGTGGAGGGATTTCTTAATTTTGCTTATGCCCAAGGAGATATAATAGTTGATTTAGACGGGAAGATAATTTGCCCGTGCATTCAATGTGGATTGATGAAGAAGTAATTTAGGGATGTTGTGGCAGAACACTTGTGTAAGAAGGATTTTGTTGATGATTACACATGTTGGTATGCACATGGAGAAAGTCGAATAACTTATCGAGAGAGATCACGGACTCCGGACAACCCTTTTGTTTAGATGGTTATGGATGCAACAGGTCTGGACTTTGATCCCTTTGTAGAGGGTTTTGAGGCTGAATTCAATGGGAAATCCAAAGAGTTTCTTGAATTGTTACAAAAGGCAGAGGAGGTATTATGGCCTGGATGTACATCATTTTCTCTCCTACCTGCCATTAGGGAGCTACTAACAGTTAAAGCTGAGTACAACATGACTGATGCTAATTTCAATGCCATGATTAAGATCATAAAGAGAATGCTTCCAGACAATAATGTTCTTCCAGGTACCTATTACAAGGTAAAAACCATGATGAGCACACTTGTCTTAGCAGAAAAGTTAATTGATGCCTGCCCCAACCATCACATCATATATTATAGGCATAAATATAAGAATGATACTGAATGCCCGGAATGTGGTGAACCTCGGTATAAACTGAATATGAAATCAAATGTTCCACAAAATATTCTCCTTTACTTTCCCGTAGCACCACATTTACGAAGGCTCTATTATTGCAAAGAAACAACTAAATATATGACTTGGCATGCAGATCATGTCCGTGGTGACTTTATGGAACATCCTTCTGACTCAGCTTGTTGGAGAGCTTTGTGGAGTCATCTTCCACTTTTGCTATGGATAAGAGAAATGTTGTAATTGGGTTGTCCACCAATGGATTTAATCCACATGGTCGGGGGAAAGATTACTCGTGCTGGTCAGTAATCATTACTCCATACCACCTGCCACCTTCGCTGTGTAATAAGAAGCGGCATATATTTTTGACTTTACTTGTGCCTGCTCCAACCAATCCTAGAAAGTATTTGGATGTGTATCTCCGACCATTAGTCGATGAACTGAAGGAATTATGGGAGAGAGTCCAGGAGACTTATGATGCTATTAGTTGTAGTATATTTCAAATGAGAGTGGGTTTATTATGGACCATTAGTGATTTCCCTTCATACGGAATGCTATCAGGATGGAGTACACATGAGAAAAGAAGATGTCCATATTGTATGGTAAGTACTAAAGCATTTTAGCTTGAGCATTGTCGAAAACCATGCTTCTTTGACGGCCATCAACAATTCTTTCCCAAGGATCATCTTTATAGGAAACATAAGATGTCATTCAAAAGAAATACAATTGAAGACTTCGATCAACCTCTTAGATTATCGGGACTTGCGATATTCAAGAGATTAATGGAGTTGAAGGGACCATATGATTTTATTAAACCTCTTCTAGGTTTTGGGGATAGTCATAATTGAACGAAAATAAGCATCTTCTGGGAAATACCATATTGGTCTAATCTACTCATCAGACATAATTTAGATGTGATGTACATGGAAATAAATGTATTTCATATGTATTCAATACAGTATTGAATATCACTAATAAGACAAAGGATACCGAGAATGCTCGCAGAGATCTTGTGAAAATTTGTGCACGTCCTGAATTAGGCCTAATAGAATCTGAAGATGGTTGTTTTCATATGCCGAAGGCCAATACTGCTTAAGCAGAGATCAAATAAAAGATGTTTGTCAATGAGCAAGTAAATTAAAAATGCCAGATGGTTATTCATCTAATATACCCAATCTTGTTGATTTGAAGAAAAATATATTTAAGGGAATGAAAAGTCATGATTGTCATATTTTTATGGAGCAATTATTGCCTCTCTCTTTTAGAGGTTTATTGCCAAAGGGAGTTCACGATGTCCTAACAGAGTTGGTTAACTTCTTCAAATGCATATGCTCTGCCAAATTATTAGCTGAAGATATAGCAATTCTTGAGGAAAGCGTGGTTATTATACTCTACAACCTTGAAAAGATTTTCCCTCCAACCTTTTTTGACTCGATGGAACACTTAATGGTTCATCTTCCCTATGAAGCTAAAGTTGGTGGGCCAGTTAAGTACCGTTAGATGTATCCATTTGAGAGGTACACGAATTCCATTAAGTATTTCATGTTCTGCTATCTAATAATGTATATTGACTTACCTATAGGTATATGTTTTTCTTAAAGAGAAAGGTGTGTGGTAAAAATAGGGTGGAAGGGTCAATAAGTGTGTAATACATTTATGAAGAGGTAGCCAACTTTTGTTCCAGATATTTGTCGGACGACATTGAAACTGTTCATAATCGTCCAATGCGAAATGAGTTCAATGAAAGTGAAAGCGTATATGGTCTCTCAATCTATGGTCTCTCAATCTTTCGTACATGTAGTCGGCCTTTGAAAAAAGGAAAGCCATGCATGATGAGCTCTCAGGAGAAAGAAGCTGTTGAGCTTTACGTTCTAGATAATACAGATGCAGTGACACCTTTTGCGGAGTATGTATCCGTATCACATTATCTTCCATATAGAATATATATATTTGTTAATTAAGCTTTCTTTTTTATACATGGATTATAGGGATAAAATAATGATAGAGAATCCTTTGTTTACTGATGATGAAGTGGCAGATAAATTTAGGAGAACATTCTCGTCTTGGTTTAAAGAAAGAGTGAAGATTATTGATCCAACCGATCATAAATTCAAGATTCTAAAAGATCTTGCTCTCGGTCCCAATTATATGGTGATGTCGTATGGTGGTTTTTTAACTAACGGGTACATATTTCATTGCTTGGACACGACCAATGACTTAACTACATATAACTCCGATGTTATAGTTATGGGATCATGTTATGGTGAGGATAGCCTGAACTACTATGGGATATTGAATGAGGTGCTTGAGCTTGAATATAATATACCATTAAAAATACGAAACGTAACAGGGCAAAAACGCAGGGCCAAGTATGCAAAAACACCAAACAATCACGTGTCGATGCACGTGTCCACAACAGGCAGGGGCATAAATGCAATTTTCATAAACTAGAAGGTCCACAGTGCAAAGTTCACAAAAATAAAAGAACTAAACTACTTATTTACAGGATTAAAGACTAAACGCATAAAGTAGAGGGGCCTACAGATAATTTACCCCTTTTATTAATGTCGAGGGCCGGATAGGCGACGCGTGGCAGGTTGGACGGACGTGATGGCGCGCCGCAAACCCAAGGGACCCCTCGTCACGATCCGACGGTCCAGGCACTGCCACGTTGCAGATCGGACGGTGGCTAGGAGAGATGGCTGAGCTGCGCTGGATCGACGGTGGGGATCAAACCTCAGATGGATCTGACGGTGACTGCTCCTCGATAGATGGACGGTCTCGATCGAAACTGGGAGCTGAGGCTGATCTGACGGTCCTGGAGGATGCTGGAAGAACTCGACACCGGCGAACTTCGCCGGCCTCCTGCGTGAGCTGCACTCCTCCTCAGCTGCTCCTGAAGGTCGGAGAAGATCCGTGGTGAAGCTCCGCAGCTGGTGGTAGTGGCCGATGGCCCATCCGAGCCCTGGAGGGGCTCCGGCGAGGCTGGCGGCGGTGCGCCTCTGGTCTGAATGTGAGGGGGGCTCAGATGCCCTCCTCTCAACCTGCAAAACACGCCAAAGGCTTCGCGGGTCGAGGGCAAAGTGCCTCGACCCCAAGAAGCGAAGTGAGGGTGATCGGTGCGGTGGGGCGAAAGAGCTCCGGCGAGCGACAGGTGGTGGAGCTCGACTCCCAGCTCCGGGGCGAGCTGGGTTGAACGAGTGGGCGTAGAACGTGCGTGAGGAGATGGCGGAGGTGATGGGGTGCTCCGATGATCGAGATATTAAGCGAGATGGTCGGAATCAAGGAAGCACGTCGAACGGTCGATTTGGGCGAAATCCAAAATTACTCTAAATGGCTAAGCGAAATGAATACCTGGGTGAAGCGGTAGACTATGCTGGAGCTCAGCTAGCTCCTGGTCCTTGCCTCAAGGGTCGTCAACGCCCGAGGCTCGAGCTCCGGGTGGTCGTCGGAGCACGGCTGCAAGAAGCGGCCGGATCGATGGTCGGACACCTCCTCCTCGCTGCGACACCGGCGGGGGCAAGCTGTCACCTTGCTGGTTGCGATGGAGCTCACTGGAGAGAGAATGGGGAACCAAAGATGGCATGAGAGTGCGGCGGAGCTCGGGATATATAGTGCTAGGGGTCCGGCTAAATCGGAGTCGGGCGAGAAGCTTGGAGCGCGGATCCCAAGAACCCACCCCGGGCGTGGATCAGGGAAGATCAGGCTCGGATTAGAGCCCGGGGTTAGCGGATTCGGAGGTCGGATCTGGTGGGGATAAAATCGAGACATCGGGTCCAAAAGCAGATCCGCGGCTCTGGTGGTCCTGGGGGAGGTGTTGACCGGGGGTCAACAATCCCCCGTGGACCAATCAGAGGCCGCCAAGACTGAAATTTTTATTTTATTTTTTTGGGCCTTTAAATGGCCGAATTTCCAAAAACTTAAAACATGAAATATTTTTATTTTATTTTTTTCTATTTTTTTGTGATTTTTAATTAATTTTTGGAAATAAAATAAGGTATATACATAGTAGCTATACATAGGTATATACACACTATATTGATTTTTGATTTTTAATTTTTAATTAGTTATTTTTATACATTTTTATTCCCATTTTATATTTTATTTATTTATAAGATAAAATGAGGAATAAAAGGCTATTTTTATTTTATTTTTATTGTTTATATACATAGGTGAAATAATTATTTATGTACATCTATATACATGGTATATATACAAGGTATTTTTGTATTTTGTAATTTTGTAATTTTTATTTGATTTTTGTTTTGTTTCTTTTTATTTATTTTATTTACAAAACATAAAAAGGAATATTTACAAAAAGTTTTGAAAATAAATTTATTTACAAGGTGGAATAGGTAAAGGATGATGGAGTATGTACATGGTGAAAGGTTCTTTTTGGGTTTTTTTTTATTTTTAAACTTTTTATTTTGTTTTTAGTAGTTCTAAATATATACAAAAATATATACAAATATATTTTTGGTTGAGGAAAATATTATTTTATTTATTTACAAAAATATTTACACATGAGCCCCTATCTCCCTCTACTGTGGCTTTTATGCGGTCAGGCCCATGCTGAGCCCTCCCTTGGGTTAGGTTGCTCAATATTTATTCTAAATATTTCCCTCTTTTTCTTTTTCTTCTTTATTCTTTTATTTTTGCACAAAAACATGCTAATTATTTATTTTTACAAACATGCATGCTTTTGCTAATTTTCCCTATTTACACATATCTACATGCATTTGCATAGGTTTTTGTAGCTAAAATATAAGAATAAAGAGTGATGAATGGGTATTCATCAACCATCCCATAATAAACTCTTCTTATTTTCATGTGACTGGTACGATCCAGAACATGGTGTGGTGGTTGACCGTATACATGATATTGTGGATGTCATTCTTCGAAAGTATATTCAAAGATTTGAACATTTTGTCCTTAGTTCATGAGTTGATCAAATATGTTATGTACCGATGGTTGGGAAAATGTGAAAAAGATATTATCGTCTGACGGTATTGAAGAGAATGCCACGTACTTATATCGATGATAATGAACAATCAAATGTGGATGATACATCAACAAATTTATTTATTTCAGAATATAGCCACCCCAAAATATTTCAATATACTCTTAAAGTAAGAACCCTCTCGATTTTTATTTTTTATTTTTTCATATAAATTATTCATTTATATTTGCTTTTCAAATGATTATTGCATAATGATTTTCATATAGGAAATGCCTATGACACATGGTCGAGGTCATAGGGGGAGCAGTTCACGCCAAGATGACTGTCATACATTAGACCATCATACCCCAGAACCTAGGGGTATATCTCAATCTCATTATATATTATTATATTTTATGTTCAATTAATTAAAAATTTTGCGACATTTGAACACAATGAGGAGGTTGCTAAGCTTGTCTCTTACATGCTTGAGAATGGTGTTGTAGTCCCTCCACAATATGCACATTATATTCCTCAAGCAGGAACACCACACATAATCGCCAGCCGACCCCAGAGTCCTCAAGCCAACATCATATCCCACATGAGTCTCAGAGCCTTGCTCAACCTACTTGACCCTCTCGACCTCTCCCACCTACTCATGGTATCATCAATGCACATGATCCTCTACAACCTCATGGCCCTCCTCCACCTCAAGATCCACATAGAGTCTTACGATTTCTTCGTGATGGTTATTTCCTACACACATGATTCATCATTTTTTGGGGAAAAAGCTTATTCACGATCATGCTTCATATATAATTCTATTTTATAATTTTAAATACTTAGGTATACTTTTGATAATCTACATGTTGTCGCTAGGTGCTTAGTAAGGCCTTTCGCTCTATGCAAGATTGCTCTGATTACAGATGGAGTTACATAACTCCAGATGAGCAAGAGTGAATTTTGAATGGTGTCTATGTAAGACTCGTTACTCAGAATTTAATATTTGTTCAATTTTTAAATAGATTATTTCTAACCAAATTTTAAAATGTAGAATCTATTTGCTTTACCCATGGGCCACACAAAAGAAATGTATCGACATGCTCTGGAAAAATTAGCAACAGATAGAGTGAAAGATAATGTATACAGGGCTAGAAAAGCTGCAATGAAAAAACTTGATGATGTACAAGATTGGGAGAGGGCAAAGGCATGCGGTCCTACGTGGAGCACTCCAGAGAGGTGGAGACATTACTGTGATCTCTTTATTCAGGAGAATTTTTAAAAATGTTTGCAAGTAGGGAAAATGAAGAGGGAGAAGCAGTCAATTAGATCTATTAGTGGATCCAAAAGTTTTGGAACTGTAAGAAATGAAACGGTGTGATTAAATATGTATACTTTTTTCAAGCTCCATTTTTTAGTGATGACTAACATGTGGTCAATAACAATGCTCTGTTGACAAACGTCCTTCGTCATTAGAAAAATGGTAGACTAAAACTCATACAAGGGGGACGAATGGTCTACGCCTGAAGCCAAAGCAGTGATGGTACACATACTAATAGTAGAATAAACTTATAATTGTTTGGCAAGAAACTAAAAAATATATATCTCGTAGGATCGTTACATGGAGTTGTTTAGGGAAAAGTTTGGTGTATCAGAAGAGGTGGAACAAATGAACTTCGACACCACCTTATGGAAAGAAGTCATTACCGAGCGTGAAGTGGGGCCTAATAGAAGGCAAACTTTGGGTGGTTTGCCACCAAAGTTCTCCTCCTCTTCTGATTCTACTGAAACCTCCGATTTTTTAGGACAAACTCACCATACAACATGCCCACATCTCGGTTAGGTCTGCCTGAGTCTGAGTTTAGACAGCTCTCACAGGCAATGAGTTCATTGGTAAATCACATTGGTACCATGTCCTCTGGAATAGAACAATTGTCTTCTAGAATGGAAACTTTGTCTTCCAGAATAGACAATTTGAAAGTGGATGTTACATTTTTAAGGTATAACTTATATTTAATTATTAGGTAATGTTATATTGTAGTATAGTCATTGGTTCATTGTTCTAATTAGTAAGATGTCTTCTTTTGTTCTTTAGGAGTGCAAGCACGAAGTCACAAGTTCATCAGATGGAAGATGACGAGGATGCGGAGGAGGAGGAGGAAAATGAGGAGGATGTTACTGCATATACAATATTACTTCGCAAAGGGGTTGTCATCTTGAAAAGTGTGGATAATCAAAAGAAAAATAAGAAAACTAACAATGGGAGAAAGGATAAGGGCAAGGCGAAGGCTACAAAAAGAAGCTTTTTCCTGAATGGATGAGAAGGAAATTTTAGTGCAAACAATATACTCTATCATGTTAGTTTATTATCTAAAACTTAATAATGTTAAGAACATTAGAGTTTTGATGTTAGTTAACTTTCTATTATCTTCAAGTTGTATTTTTATAAAAACATTTGCACTTTTTGTCATCTTGATTTATATATTAATATGCATGTTTAAATTTAGTTCCATACTTTTATGCATGAATGATTCAAATTATTTGATTTTGTTGAAGATGAATTCCCAATTCTTATTTGTGGATTGTATTATAATATTCTCAACAGGTTGATTGGAGATCTTAAGATAATAAATGTTGGTCGAGAGATCTCAAAAGATTGCAACATGTTTGTATTATACTATTTTCCATGCAGGTTTATACAAGTTTATATAGAGATAAGAAGATGCTACTGTATTTTTTTAATAATAAAAGCAGAGTTGCGATCACATTGCTACTACTTTATTACTACACAGTAGTGTTGTAGACGTAACATGGCAGCAAGACAGCCCCCATGTGGTCGTTGATTGTATTTCTCGATAGTGCAAATACGGTTGTAATGCAGTGTACATGTGGTCGCAAATTCTCCAAGATAAACTGACTTAAGTACGACTATATGACGACTATATGAGACTACAATTGCGACTACAGCAATGACTACATTTTATCTCACGTAATCATTCAACTCCGGCCATGCACATGCACGGATCTGTCTTCCGCATCGCAAGATCTGATTCATTTACACATTCTATTTTGTTGATAAATAAATAATTAAGATAAAATAAAAACATATAATTGTTTTTTATCTCTAACTATTGTTTTGCAGGAAAACTAAAAATAATAATAAATAAAAATAAAACAAAAAATTTAATTATCCCTCTTTGTAGTTTTTTAGAAAAAAAAGAATGGAAAAAATTCATTCATGTTAATTGTTTACATAAAAAATAAAAATAAAAAAAACAACAAAATAAATCGCAGCAGGTCTGCCCAACGGCCACCCCGCCGTCAGGCCATCCATTGCATTTACGCCACCTCTTCTTCACCACGGAGCGGCTCCGTCGCCAGGTCAGCCACCTCCGGTCGTGCTCTAGCTCGCCTCCATCGCTATCACTGGTAGCAGAGTGATGAGCCGCCTGAGCGACTAAGGTAAAGGAATCACCGAGATCGTTGTGACCTCAGTCACTCGGGAATCAGAGCTCAACAAGAAAATTATATCGGACCACCAAATAGAGATAGAAACACGAGAAAACTGAATAGTAGTCCTAGCTATGGGATTGACCTAGTATAGCTCCCAGGGTCGAACTCGAGGAGCATGAGATGGTCTCGCGGCCTACGAAGCAGTCTAAAAACAAATAAAATAAAAACAAATTATTTTTGGTGGATTTTTAATATTTTTATATTTTTTTGGAATTTTTAATTATAATGAAAATAATAAAATAAGGAAAACAAGCAACTTTCAACAATTATTTAATTACTTTAAAATGCTCAAAAAAATCAAACAAAAATATTTTTATGATTTTTATATTTTTTACTATTTTTGATGAACTTTTGACAATTTTATGATTTTTAGGGAATTTTTTAAAAACAAAATAGGACTGAAAACAAAGGACACTGTCCAGCCAGGCTTCAAAGGTCAAAATAAAATGTAAAATGGCCCTACCAAAGCCTGGAGAAATTTTTCCTGTAAAATATAAAGAAAAAGGAACAATCAGGAAAAAGATTTATTATTTTTTGGATTTTCTATGATTTACTAGAATTTTTATAATTTTTTAAGGTTTTTCAATTTTTATAATTTTTATAAATCCAAAAATGACCAAAGTTTGCCACAAAATCAAGCACACCAAAATACACAAAATCTAATTTTTTTGTAATTTTTAAAAGGGTTTTTATATTTTTTGCGAATTTTAAATCTGAACAAAGACAAAATTAAGAGTTTTTGAATTTTTAAAAATAAGAAAACGCTCAAAAATGTACTCAAAATTTTGTGAAAATTGTACACAGTGGCATGAGCCGCGTATCCAATTTTCACTTAATTTGGGTTAATTTTGCTATTTTATTAAAATAAAAAACAACCAAACAGTGCACAAGGACCTATCTGCAAGAAAAACATAGTCCAGGGGCCTATCAATAACACGACATAAAAGATCAGGACTAAATGTGCAAAAAGTCCACTAGAGCACGCACCACGCACGTGGACCAGGCCTAGAAGGACTGAAATGCAAATCCTATTTATAAAATACCAATCATCAACACGCAAGGAATACAGGGTATAAAATGCAAAAAGCCTACTAAATCACGTGTCGAAGCACGTGGCCACTATAAACAGGGACGATAATCCAGAACAAGAGGGTCTAATGTGCAAAATAACCAAAATAAAAAGAACTAGATACAATATTTACAGGGCTAACTAATAAAAGCAATAAACAGAGGGGCCTAAGAACAATTACCCCTATTTATTATTCGAGGGCTGAGATGGCGCCGCGTGGCTGATCTGACGGTGGTGGTGCGCTGCGCCTCGTCTAAGAACCCTCGAATCTGATCAAACGGTGGAGATCTCACCACGTGGAAGATCAATGGCTGCTATATGCCGTGGCTAACCCTCGATGGATGGAGGGCGGAGAAGAGGTCACGTGTCGATCTGACTGTGGCTGCTAGGCCTCTTCTTCGCCCTGATCGAACGGTCCTGAGATGATCTGGCACTCCGGGGGTGAATGGCCGGTGGGGGAGGCTCCTGGAAGAACTCCTCGCCGGCGAACTTCGCCGGAGGAATGCTGGTTCGCTGGACCTCCTCGGGGGCTGCTGAATGGTGGAGAAGAATCGTCAAAGCCTCCCGCATATGAAGGACCCCTGCGATGGCGCTAAGGAGCTCCGAGGAGCCCGGGCGACGATGGCGGAGCTGAGCTCCTGTGCCTGAAGGTGGAGGACCTCAGATGGACCTCCTTGTACCTGAAAAGCAGCACACAAAGACTCCTGGGTCGAGGGCAAAGTGCCTCGACCCGGTTACAAGCGAGGTGGGTGGTTTGTGCGTCGAGATGGTCGATCTCCGGTGAGGTGTCAGTGGTGAAGATCGAATTCCCCGCTCCGGGGCGAGTCGGGGGGTGTGAGTAGGTGCAGAAGGTGCGGAGAAGGCTCGTGAGTGTGAGGGTGTCGTCCAATGATCGAAAGAGGGACGAATATGATCGGAATCGACGGTCGTCGGCGGAAGACGAAATCGGGCGTAAATTGAAATTCAAGAAATATAGAAAGGATTAGGCTTACTGGATGATCGAAGTCGACTGGGAATGAGCTTCTGAAGCTCCTGGTCCTTGCCTCGAGGGTCGTCGATGCCCGAGGCTCGAGCGCTACTCCTGGGCGACGCACGGCGGCGCTAGGCTGCCAGATCAGTGGCCGGGACACTCTCTCCTCACTACGACACCACGAGACGCTAGCTGTCACTCAGGCGAAGGTGGTGAAGGTCCTGGGACGAAAATGCAGAGCCAGAGATGGATTGGAATGTGCGGCGGAGCTGCGGTTTTATACGAGTGAGGGTCCGGCATGAATAGGTCGGCCAGGGCACGGTGAAGCTCGGATCCCTAGCTGGATGATCGGGCGTGGATTAGTGATGATTCAAGGATAATCGGGGCCCGAGGTTTCAAAGTCGGATCATGCTAGGAAAAATCAACAAAGTCGGGTCAGGAGCAAAGATTCGCGGGCTAGTGGTCCAAGGGGGGGAGTTGACCGGGGGGGACAACATCCCCTGTGGACCAATGGGATGTGGCCACGTCAAAAAGATTTGGAAATTAAATATAAAATAGTAAATGGCCAATTTTGGAAAAAGTTAAAACATGAAAAATGTTTATTTATTTATAAACTATTTTTTTGTGATTTTTATTTATTTTTTGAAATAAAAATTAGGTATTTATAATATAGTATATTATATATAGGTATATACACTATGTATTTTTTAATTTTTGATTTTTAATTATTTATTTTTGGACATTTTATTCCAATTTTATATTTTGTTTATTTATAGAATAAAATTTGGAATATTTTGATATTTTTATTTTATTTTTATTATTTAATTACAAGGGTGAAATAATTACTTTTATTTATATACATATATGGTATATATACAATGTTGGTTTTTGATTTTTATTTTTATTTCTTTTTATTATTTCTATTTTTGTAATTTTTATTTTATTTATTTACACTATGGAATAAGGAATATTTACAAATTTTTATGGAATTTTAATTTATTTATTTATAGGGATAAATAAATATATAAAGGGTTCTATGTACATGGTGTATCCACAAGGGTGAATGGATTTTTAATTTCTTTTTAGTTGTCTCATTTTTATTTCAATTTTATATTTACAAATATATACAAATAAATAGAAACCCATTTTTATTTTTATTTAGAGGAAAATATTTTTATTTATTTATAGGTATATGTACACAATGTGAGCTTCCTTATCTCTCTCTACTTTGGTTTTTATGCGGTCAGGCCCATGCTGAGCCCTCCCTTGGGATTAGGTCGCTCAATATTTATTCTAAATATCTCCCTCTTTTTCTTTTGTTTCTTTATTATTTTATTTATGCACAAAAACATGCTAATATTTATATTTTACATAATGCATGCTATTTGATAATTATTCTTATTTACATGAATATACATGTGTTTGGCAAAGGTTTTGTAGCTAAAATAAAAGAATAAAGTGTGATGAATGGGTATTCATCACGGAGCACCACCACCATCCCCACAAAAGCAGCGCCCGTGCCTCCGTCTTCGCGCGACCCCCGTCGTCTATGGGCCCGCACTGCCCGTCAACTCTGATTACCTCCGCCAACCATCCCCTGCTGCCGCGCCACCGCGAGGCTCTCATGTAGATAATAAAAAACAAAATAACCGTGGTGCCCGCGGTGCCATCCCCCAGCAGCGCCGCTCGCCCGATCGCACCTCTCGCTACGATCGCAGCCCCCACGTTGCGGTGCCTCTGCCCCACACCCCAACGGAGACGAACACCGACCATCACCAGACCGTACCTCCCATGTCACCGCCCATTCACCCCTCCACCGATCTCACGACAGTGCCACGCCTTCCCCAGCGCGCAGCCGCCACATCCAGGCCACCGCTCTCTACGGCACCGCGCTTCTGTCCTCCGCCCTCGGCCCCCTCCAGTAGCAGTGGCGGTACCCCATCTTCCCTCTTTGAAGAGAAAAACAAGCAAGGAACCCCTAGGGGCTTTTGAAATTGAAAAAATAGAAAAATTAAAAATATGCCCCTGGAACTTTTGGAAACTACAAAAAAGCCCCTGTGCTCAAGAAGATCACGTGCAACACACATGTTCACTAGGTAAATTGTGAATTTTCTCCTCAACTTATTTCTTGTTATCATTCAATTACACTTTAAGTCCTTGTGTTTCCAGACATTAAAATTTCTTGATCATTTTGATGGAATAAATGTTTTTCATGACAAAACAATCTTAAAAAAATTGTGAATGTTCCTGCTATAGTGTTTTTCATTGCATAAATTTGTCATTGCATTTTGTCATTATTTGATATTTTTAAAAAATAAAATAGTGTCTTTTTGTCTACCTAAACTTAGAAATCATAAAATTTGAAAAGTTGCCTAAAAATTCCAAAACAATTACTGTAGGTGTATTTAGTGTCTTTAAATTTCTAACCAATTTTCGTGCAATACTCATTTGTAAAAACCAAAAAAATGTGAAAAACTAAAAATATTAAAAAAATGTAGAAAATTCTAAAAAATCTAAAAATTCTGATTCCAATCTCTGTTTGTATAAATTTAGTTGTACTTTAGCTTAAAAATGACTTCCTGGAGTTTTAGGCACTTAAAGCATTTTAAGTTGCAAAATACTCTTGGCTGTGCACTATTTACATTTATTTCTACTATTTGATTTTTATAAAATCAAAAAAAATCATAAAAATTCGAAAAAAAATCATCAAAAATATTTTAAAACCTTAAAACCAAAAAATATTTTTTTTAATTTTTTGAGTATTTTTGTCTATTATGAAAAATACAAAAAGAGCGTAGTGTTATGTGTCTTTATCCATTTATGTATTTTTGTGACTTGTGTTTTATTTTAAAAAAATTAAAATTACAAAACCACTAAAATTTTTGTATTTTCGAAATTTAACTACTTAGTTTTTAAATTGTGCTCCTTGTGTTCGACCCTGGTTGCTATACCTGGTAAATTGAATAGCGAAAAATGCTTACATTTGATTGTTTGATATTTTTCTTAAGTGGTTAAAAATATTTTTCTAGTTGACCGAATTGATCGGTTGAGTACAACGACATGCCATAATTATTCCATCACGACCGCATCGAAATCCGGCTCATCAGAATGGCGTCGTTATCGGGGAGCACGGCTTTGTAGTCATATTTCATTTTGATCGATTTTGTCTCTCTATATTATAATTATTTTCTGACCATCTCTTATTTGCTTTTTGTGCGAGGACTGCTTGGAGGACGACTTGGAGTTTCTTTTTTGGAGGACTCGCAAATGAGGTGAAGCAGGGAAGAGAAGAAAACAATCATTTTATTTGAGAGAACATTTTGAGATTGTTGTAATAATTTAGATACTTGAACTCTTGTGGACTTGGACATTATTCGGGGTCTATTTCGTCAAGTGTCGGTGCATTTGCGGGACCTCACCGTTGTTTTGCATTTTTTTGATTTCACCGCCATTACTTTCTATTTGATTCTTGCAGATTTATCCCCTAGATGTAGGGTTCTTGTTGATTGTGACGTAATCAGCTAAGGCCCAACACATGATTGCTTGCATGTTCCTATATATTGTAATTGGACCTAGCTAAAAATAAATTGAAAAAGTTAACTTAATCGTTTGAGAGGCCACGCGCTGTTAGAGGTTGTATACAGCATGTGCAGGATCCGTTGTGGCAGATACCGATCGACATCTGAGACCGGACTCAGACCACTCTCTCTGATTAGTTAGCTATATGTTCTTCACGATCAATAGAAGTTGCTCATCTAAGGTTGATTTCCTCATGCATCATATAGTTAATTTCTTTTAAGCATTTAATTTTATGCACGGATCATTTTGCATGTAGAGTGCAGGAGCAAGGTACACATTTCTATCTTTGCATGCATCATTGTGTTTGACTGCACATTGGCTTTTTCGACTTCCTTTCCCTGTTTTTGGACTCAAAATAATCAAAGTAAATTGAAAAAAATCATTAGGCGTTGTTTGTTTTAGAAAAAAATATAAAAAAATTGAAAGCAATAAAGTCTGGGACTGTTAATGCAAACATGACCCTAAAACCTACCTTCTTTAAAAATATCTGTTTTGGGGAGATCACCCCTTATTGTTTGGTTTGCTTGAGCGAGAGAGTGACCCGCACACTAAGCTAGAGCCACACCTGAACTCTCATTAGACTACTAGTTTCAAGGTTAGTTGTTCTCCAGTGAGGATCTCTCCAGTAGTCGATAAAGCGGACCGTGATGTCTTTAACAGAGCGAGTTGATCGGGTAGCCGGGTAAACGATCCGCAACATTGCCTGGCTAGGAAAGATCTAGCTTGGGGATTGGACTAATCTCCTCGGAGCATCAAGTTCCTAACATCTCGCTTAATCGCTCTGCAAGATTGATTTTTCACCTAAACTAAAACTGACAAGATAAATGACCGATCCTTTACGGTCATCAGCACGTGTTGAGTAGGTGAACTGGGGGTTTGACTTCTGATCTTGTTTGCATCAAGATCTCATTTGCACTACCCCCACATCACGATGATGGGCAGGAGATCCCTTAGGCTGCCTCTGTCAGCACTGCTCTTGAGCACTCCTCCCCACTCATCTAAGGCAGTTTTGGAGAGACCAGACCCGCTCTCCGAACTTGAGTTTGCTACCACCCTGTCCCCCCTCGACTACACTTCTTCCACCAGTCCTGAGATCCCGAGCAGAGGCCAACATAGATTTATGTTCACTTGACGACACCTAAGTCGGGATCTTTTGCCTTTGCAGAGACCCACGAGATGGCCAACAGTGACGAACACACTGATTGGCAGCCCCAGGGTTCCACTTATGTTCTTGATCAGGGCACCATCAGTAACACACTTCTAGCCTCCCTGAAGATGATGCAGAGACAGATCAGAGATCAGAGAGCATTTATGGCCGAGGTGCGTCGAGAGATAGCACAGATGCGAGCCTCCACAGAGATCATCCCACACCTCATTAACTGCTGTTGGTACATGGAAATTGTGGCAACTCCTTGCTGCATTGGTCCGGCCGAGTGGATAGTACTTGTCAAGTACTCGGGCCTATCTGCTCCCGAGTGTACATATCTTCCCAAATGGGCTTCAGCCAGACGGATGCTGCTCTGTTAGCCAGGAAAAGGGAGATGCTATCATCTTGATAGTTGTCCTT